>LR738558.1:9720000-10345000 GCA_902685375.1 Neostethus bicornis | reverse complement strand
TAATCATTTGGATGTGAAATGAAGAAATGTGAGTATTGAGCCATCTGAGAAGTGGTAAAAACAAAGTCTTCAGATCAAAATAATGACAAACCTTTTCTTTAACATTTCCAATTAAATGTTCTATTTACACTAAAATATGGCCCAAAAAAGCTGTTTTAGAACTAGAATTACTTTATTGATCCCACACGTGGAAAACTTCTTACTGTACTTTGTCAAGAACATCAGTTTGCATTACTGTTATTCAAAGTCGCAAACTTTTGACATCATATTTTGATACATCAGTGATTTTCAAATGAGGTCAAACTCTGCTTTTGGATGTCAGTCAGTCAGTCATCGTCGATTCATCTATCCCTTACAGAGTTTCAGGGATGCTGGAGCCCATTCCGGCTGATTGGCGAAAGGCAGGGTACACCCCGAACAGGTCCTCAGTCTGTCGCGGGGCAATACACATACAACCATCCACACACACTCATGCATCCACTCACACACACATTCATTCATATGTACAGAAATGCTTTTAGCTTCACTCTTAAACTACTGAACATAACTCCGAGTTCTACTGTTGTTTTTCTTTTTGTGATTTCACCAAAAGTTTAGGTGATCACAAATAACGTTTACTTACATACTCACATGAAGCATTTTATTTTAATATTTGGTGAACACATTGCATTGATTAAGGGTAAATGTATTTCAACATTTATTAATGAAATAAACCAAACGTTGGAAAAAAAAATGTTTTCACATTCTGCAGTTGAAACTAAATAAATATGGTTTCAGTTATGAATCCCTAATTGTCCTTAGGGAATTGCCTTTAGGGAATTTTGCCAACATCCTGAATTCAACATCCTGAATTCTGCCAACATCCTGAATTCAACATCCTGAATTCTGCCAACATCCTGAATTCTGCCAACATCTGCCAACAAATTCTGCCAACATCCTGACGTTGGCACACAGAATGTGTGCCAGCATCCTGTGTGTTTGGATGTTGACACACAGGGTCAACATCCAAACACATGACCTTCTCTTGATGCTCCCTGTTTGTCTCACTGATTAGTGTTCTTTTAAGGACACACCGGTGTTCAGTCCCAATCTCTTCAAATTATATAATAGTAATAGTAATGCATTGAACTTATCTAGTACTTTTTTTGAATACTCAAAGACGCTTCACCACTGCATTCTTCATTCACTCCATACTAGATACACACATTCACACACAGATTCATTCATATGTACAGAAATGCTTTTACCTTCACTCTTAAACTATTAAACATAACTCTGAGTTCTACTGTTGTTTTTCTTTTGTGTGATCTCACCAAAAGTTTAAGTGATCACAAATAACATTTATGTACACATTCACATGAAGCATTTTATTTTAATCTTTGGTGAATACATTGCATTGATTAAGGGTGAATTTATATAAACATTTATAAATAAAATACAGTAAATCAAAGGTTGGAAAAAAATGTTTTCACACTCTGCAGATGAAACTAAATAAACAAAAATATGGTTTCAGTTATGAATTAGGGAAATGTCAAAAGGAGAAGAAGAAGTTATGAATTAGACATTGTCACGGACTGGCTCTAGAACAAAACTGAGGGAAACAGAAGTATGGGCCAAACCAAACTAAGTTTATTGTAAATGAGATTTTTAAGGTAAAAAAAAAATCAATTGTGAGGAGTGAGTATTTGTAAAATGAGATGTTTGCAATGTGTGTAAGATTGTGAAAGAGTGTGTGTGGGGGTGTGTGTGTCTGAGTTCAAAACCAACATTGAAAAAACGGAAGACAACCAACAATAACTAAAATGTTTCTAGAGGAGAGCAGAGAAAAAGAAATTAGTGGAGGCATCTCTTTAAATGACCCTAGGGGGCTCCACTCAGACGGCCCTTCCCTGCCTGCAGGAGAAGCCGCCCCTGCAAGGCAAGGCAAGGGAAGGGCCATGATAACATACTCACAAAACCCTAAAGCTATAAAACGGCTGCTAATATTTTTTACTTATTTAAAAAGCACAAGTTTGAGCTAAAACGTGTTCTGGTTGCTAGCGCTTAAAATTTTAATAAAATGCTGCCATCAACTAAATACACATTTGAAGCGCAAAAGAAAAATTTAATTTAAGCATTTAAGCAAAATTATCCACTATTTGTATAGCAGGTGGTCTTGCATCTAATTATCTTATGATCATTGGTGTGTTGACCACTGCTGTGTTGACCATTGGTGTGTTGACCACTGCCGTGTGAACCATTGGTGTGTTGACCACTGCTGTGTTGACCATTGGTGTGTTGAACATTGGTGTGTTGACCACTGCTGTGTTGACCATTGGTGTGTTGAACATTGGTGTGTTGACCACTGCTGTGTTGACCATTGGTGTGTTAACCACTGCCGTCTGGACCATTGGTGTGTTGACCACTGCCGTGTTGACCATTGGTGTGTTGACCACTGCCGTGGTCCTCGATTGGTTTCTGGCTCTGATCTTCACCTCACGGTGCATCTGGCACCAGGCACACTGGTACAACCACAACAGCTTACAGTAGTCATCACAGTTTGAGCCCTGAAAGAATGAAGACGGAACACATATCAATTTTGGTTACAATTAATTAAAAAAAAGTAGTTAACCTCCATTTTGTTCTAAAACCACGTCACGCTTTTTTGTCTACAGGGCATGAGAAAAAGCGTCACTTACAGTTGTGAGACATACTGTATGTACAGTACAGTGTCATTATTTGAGAAAAGACAGTGCAATTTTATTAAACACATAACTTTACATGACTTGAAATTGACTCGAATAATTATACATATATATTTAGAAAAAATACATTTGAAATTAAATTGACTTTTATTATAATGATGATAATGATGTCTGGTTATGTTAGGCCAGCAGAGAAGGCCTTGCTGGCTCTGACGGCCCGCCACTGCTAACTGGCTGTAACTGGTCTCACATGTGTCTCATGAATTCATAGAATCCAGAAAAACAACTTCCTTGTAGTACAAAATAAAATGGCTTCATCTGCATTAAAATTTTCATTTATTCAAAATCATTTGTCTTTTCACTTCATCGAATGCATGAAAGCAACCACAACTCGGGTTTTGCGTCATCCTTTGAGTTTCATCTACAATGAAATGAAAAATGTATAAAACCGTGGTGAGACCGGCCATGCTGTTTGGTCTAGAGACAGTGGCACTGAGGAAAAGACAAGAAGAGATGAAGATGCTGAGGATCTCTCTGGGAGTGACCGGGATGGACAGGATTAGAAATGAGTATATCAGAGGAACAGCACATGTTAGAGATTTTGGAGTTAAAGTCAGAGAGGCCAGACTAAGACGGTTTAGACATCCTTTGCACAATAGCTATGAGATTTTATGGACTTTTAGAGCTTTATTACAGAAAAAGAAGTGTGAAAACCTGACTTTTGCTGATCACCCTGTCCGTCTTGAAATAATACAGGCTCTGCCTTTGAGGTTTGACACAAATAGTAAGTGAAATGCACAACCCTAGCCAAATTGAGGAAGACAAGGTGCATAGATACAATGGGAGAGCGTGTGAAATGCTTCCTGTTACATTAAGAGTCATGTTTGTAGCGAGTCGCATCATCGCTTTAGCAAACACCCCTTTGTTTTGAAGAAGGAAAGGAACTGAAATACTTATACAAGTTTGTCAGAATCCCCTAAATTATTCTAAAATCCACTTTTGTGACAAATACAAGATGCACACATCAAAGTGGAAACAACTGAAAATTTGAAACCTTTAAGGTTCATGGAGTAAAACATCTTGGGCAAAAGAAAAATCAACTGCTTTCTTTACAAGCTTATTGCATGAATCACAAGTGAAGAGTCGGAGATATCTCTCACTAAGTTTTTCATTCTACAATCTTTAATGCTTTGGAGTTCAACTAAAGTTTAGAGTAGTCTCAGCATTGGAATAAGATAAGAAGCGGAAAATGGGGACAGTACAAGTCTGTGCTTTCACACTCCCTGAGACACCTGGCTTTCATGATAATAAAGAAACACAGCAGAACACAGCATCATTGTTACACCATTATGAGAAACTAAAATGTCCAGTATGTTAACAATCAACTAATATGTTTTCCTTAAACATAAAATTTCCATTACAGGTTTGACTAATATACAGTATAAATATCAGAGAACGACAGTATCCAATTTTTGTAGTAAACGTTCATTTAAAATAAAAGTCAAAATTGATGTAAAATTTGATTCTATGAGACTGAACTTTGTTTTATGAACTTTTTTTCACTTGAACAACCAACTGTGGGTCATGGTTTCAGGTCTTTACCGAAGGCTTTTTTTAAATTAGGTTTACTTCCTGTTTTATTTTGAAAGTTTGACCTTCTTGTCCCTGGTGTCCCGACTTCCCCTCCTCATGTTCTCCCTTTGTTCTGGTGATTGCCGGGTTCTTTCCTACTGTGTCTCACGTGTGTCTCATCGTCTCTCCCTTCCTTCTGTAACCAATCTTTGTCTTGTCTTTGTTTAGTCGCCGGGTTGTCTAATGTCTTCCTTTATACTACAGGTTGCCCTGTTTTATGTCTCTAGATGGTTTGTGACCGAATTAAGTACTTTATTCTTGGAGACGTTTTGGATTGGAACGCCACCACCCACCCAACCTGCCAACCAACTTGACACCAATGCCAAACTAACATTGAAAGTGCACTTGTTTATATGTTTTCCATTTTGGGAGTGTGTGCATCAAGTGGAAATCAATTTAGTGTGACTTTGATTTTGGTCAAACAATGTTATTATTGCTCTGGGAACCACTCAATAATTTCATTGGTCCCACAAGGCTAACTGTATGGATGGCTTATTTTCTAGTGCAAAAGCTGGACTATGCAAGGATAAGAATAATAAAACAAGACTTTTGACAATAGTAATAATACTCAAAATGAACAAAAAGTTTTGAGGTCTAAATGTTTATTACTAATGGTCTACTAAGCTGTAATAGATCACCATGGTGTCAGTAGGCTTTACAGTTTTATTTTAATGACGCAAAACAGAACAAACTGTTACTGTTTCCATGTGAAGATATAAGGAAGTGTCGTTCAAGCAAAGATAAAAATCATTGTGATAACAAAACAAAAAAATTTGGTTTGCTCATTGCTTACTACACACTGAAATGTTCAAACTTAATCTAAAAGCATGTGACAGAAAGACTGTTACAACCCCATAAAATTATACTATGTGATCAAGTTTTAGATGAACACATTAGCATAATTTTATAAAGCAAAAGATAAACCAAAAATTCAGACTTTGGCAATAAAAGTTACAAACGAGCCAACTTAATCTAATAGATATTTTGGATTGCTTTGCTGGACTGGGATAGTGAAATCTCACAAAACGTCAACCACAAATATCTCAATGCAGAAACCTCTAGTTTGAATTCAAAGGTGAGAACATCTTTGCCGTAGAACCAGCTAAATATGTACAGTATATTTGTTTCAGGGGATTATATTTCAGGAATTTGCATGGCGGAAAATGCAAATGAATTAATTTTTCATTTCAAATAAAGCAGCATTGCATGGAAGAGATGTTCCAAACAATTTCTAGATATCAAAATGTGTCCTGCTCCCATTCATTTTCTAGACTTACATTGATACCATGGCGTTCTCTGATGGATGAGCGGAGTAAGCAGGACACAATGCAGCACATATCCAGGGCAGGCAGGCAGAAGCACCACCCGTGCCTCTGGGCTGTATCACACTGCATGCAAGGGAAACACCACAGACCAAGACAGCCTGGAGGACATGCAGAGACTTATTCAAGACGTTCCACGGAACTCATTTACACAAGTATTTATTTACATGGCATTTTCCCACAAGACGTAACATGTGAAGCAGTGTACTATAGTATTTGCCATGTGTGTGGGTGTATGACTTACAGGTCTCCATGTCAGAAAAACAGTCGAACAGGTCGGTGCTCCAGTTCCCGTTAGAAAAAGAAGTGGTGGTCATGGATACCACCTGGGGTTGTTGTTGGACGACCATGACAGGAGAGGTCACAAAAGCCATAACTGTAGAAATGGTGAGAGGGGTTCATATTTCTTTTCATGAGTTTGTTTAGATTCAAAGGTTTTTTCAGTCAAATGTGTGGTAAAAGACACCAGTATGCTTTGCTGTTTCAAACTGGGTTTTAACTGTGGTTCATCAAACAATGCTGGAAATACACCAAGAAGAAACATTTGGGTGTTTTTTTACATATAAATTTTTGGAAAAGTATTGGACAAAATCCTTCAAAATATGAAATGGAAAAAAGTGTCATTTAATATTTTTTAGATAATTTTATGCTGATTTTTTGATAGCAGAGTTTCATCTAAAATGAAATGAAAAGTGTGCAAAACCATGGTAAAACCGGCCATGCTGTTTGGTCAACAGACAGTGGTTCTGAGGAAAAGACAGGAAGCAGAGATGGAGGTGGCAGAGATGAAGATGCTGAGGATCTCTCTGGGAGTAACCAGGATGGACAGGATTAGAGGAACAGCCCATGTTAGAGGTTTTGGAGATAAAGTCAGAGTGGCCTGACTGAGATGGTTTGAGCACGTGCAGAGAAGAGAGAGCGAGTACTGCAGAAGAATGCTGGGTTTGGAACGACCAGGAAAGAGCTCTAGAGGAAGACCAAAGAGGAGGTTCATGGACGCAGTGAAGGAAGACATGAAGATAGTTGGTGTGACCAAAAAGGATACAGCAGATAGAGTTAGATAGAAGAGGCTGACTTGCTGTGGCGACCCCTGAAGGGAAATCCCAAAAGAAGAAGAAGATGTTGATTTTTGGCCAAAACTTTGTTGGTATTCACACATCAGGCTCCCCATTATAGTATTTACAAGCTCTGACTTGTTTCAGACCAGAAAAAATGTGGTGAACAGGGTTGGAAAAAGTTGAGTAAATGTAAAAAAAAAAAAAAATTCCAACTGGTACCTAGTAGTTAAGTGGATGTTTTTTTTTCTTGTTTCTTTCTATAACATCAGAAAGATTTTAGTGTCTTATCAAACCCTTACCTACTCTGTCTTTTTAATACCAAAAAATGTGTTTTGACCCCATTTCTTTGATCTACTTCTTTTGGTATTTCTAAACTTGCTTGTTATCGGTAAAACACAACGGGAAAATTCTTCACAAACCATAAACCCAAGTTATTAAGTATTATTCCTCTTAATGTATATATTTACTATATATATGAGCAAAAAATGTCATTGTTTTAATGACCAGCTTGTCA
The DNA here is from genome assembly GCA_902685375.1 of Neostethus bicornis. Lineage (NCBI taxonomy): Eukaryota > Metazoa > Chordata > Actinopteri > Atheriniformes > Phallostethidae > Neostethus > Neostethus bicornis. The sequence goes on along the minus strand of LR738558.1, from coordinate 10,337,790 downwards.
ATCAGAAAAGTGTACTATTTAATCATTGCCAAGTACACAAATAAACAAAATGTATTTTAATATTCTTTTTTAATTCTAGCTTTACCTTTTTGTCAAAAACTCTCATGACCATTTAATTAAAGAAATGTTTTAATCAGCATTGGATCATTCCATTGGATTAATGGACTCAGACTTTAACTTCAACATTCACATCAAATCAATTACATCAGCAGCCTTTTACCACCTGAAAAACATTGCCAAAATCAGAGGTTTGGTTTCTAAAACAAACTTAGAGGTTCTTATCCATGCATTTGTTTCCAGTAGGTTTGATTATTGCAACGGTCTACTCACTGGTCTGAACAAAAAGGCTTTAAAACAGCTGCAGTTTATTCAAAATGCTGCGGCTCGAGTCCTAACAAGAACTAGAAAATACGATCACATTAGTCCTGTGCTCAAGTCTCTGCACTGGCTTCCTGTGGCTCAGAGAATAGACTTTAAAGCTGCTCTACTTGTGTTTAAGTCTCTCCATGGTCTAGCACCAAAGTACATCTGTGATATGTTAGTACCTTATGAACCATCTAGAACTCTGAGGACCTCCGGGACCGGCTTCCTGCTGGTGCCTAGAGTCAGGACTAAACATGGAGGAGCTGCATTTCAATTTTATGCTGCAAAAGTCTGGAACAAACTTCCTGAGGCCGTGAGACGGGCCTCTACTGTGACAATGTTTAAATCTAGGCTGAAAACACTTCTGTTTACAGTAATTGTGCATTTGATTAATTACTCTTTTGATCTGTTTTAGTGATTTTATTGATTTATTTTCTAAACTTGTTGATTTTATGTTTCTGTGATTTTAATGCATTTCTTTTTTTTTTCCTTCTTGCGAAGCACTTTGAATTACATTTATATGAATTGTGCTATACAAATAAACCTGCCTTGCCTCGCCTTGTCCTTCATTTGTTGTTTTGACTTATTAGTAGCAATAAAAATTTAATTAGCTTTAAATAGATTGAACAACTTAAATTCAAGCTGTATAATATTTTGAACAGTATAAGTGTGTAAAACTCACATAAAGGCAAATTTTTGGCACTAAAATTAAATGCTTTTGACTTTAAATGTTAAAATGTTCATATATATATTTTTTACTGCTGGTCATTAGACTGCAAAGTTAAACAAGAAAATTCTACTTACTGAGAAAGTTGGGTGATGCAGGTTTGTGACAAAGCTGAGCATCAAGCTGTGATTCAGGTGTAATTTCTTTGCTTTAGTGGCACCAAAACATTCACTCAAAGCCCAACAAAAACAGTTTTCACTCAAAGAGTATGCAAAGTAATCATTTCCATAAAAAAAAGGAAATATTCAAAAACTGACATTTTCCAAAAGGACTTCCTCAAAGGGATTTGCATCAACTCTTTTTAAATTATTTTTCTAAGTGGTAGAGCAGAAAATGTCTTTATTTTAATACATTTACAACAGTTTTCACATCCAGATGAGTAATCAACAGTTTTTGGGGGGTTTTTTTTATTGAAAATGGAACAAAAATTGGTAACTTTAAAAAAATTCTTTATTTGAAAACAGCATTAAAGGTCCCCTGCTAAAAAAGATGGAGCCACCTAAAGTTAGGGTGTCCCTTATTTTCTTTTATGCCTTCAAGAGTTAAGATTTAAGAAAAAAAAAAAGATACACCTAAAATGCTGCTCCTCCTCCAGGTCGAGAGAAGCCAGATGGGGTGGTTCGATACCCCCCGAGCGCCTCGATTTCGAGGTGTTTTGGGTACGTTCCACTGGGAGGAGATTAAGAGGCAGACCCCGGACCCGTTCGAGAGACTATGTCTCACAGCTGGCCGGGGAACGACTCAGGACTCATTCTTCCGGGATGAGAGAGGCCTGGGCTTCCCATCTGAGGCTGTTGTCCCCGCAACCCAGCCCTGGATAAGTGGAAGATGATGTAACGGAACACTTTTGTTTCATTTTCTGAACCTTATCCTTAGTTGGGCAGTAGGGGGTGCTAGAGCATATCCTGGCTGAATGTAGGCGAGAGGCAGGGTACACACCGCACAGGTCGCCAGTCTGTTGCAGGGCCACACGTTCACAACCATTTGCCCGAATACTCATCCCTTGGGGCACTTTCAAAGTGGCCAATTTGTGTGAGGAACTATTACAGTTTCTATGTGAAGATATAAGGAAGTGTCGTTCAAGCAAAGACGAAAAACATTGTGAAAACAAAACCCCTTTGATGATGGTTTGTTCATTGGTTTCCAGATCCTGAAATGTTCAAACTTAATCTAAAAGTTTGAGATGCCTGTGACAGAAAGACCGGTTACAATCCCATAAAAATTATACATGGATGTCTAAACACATTAACAGTTGATCAAGTTTTAGATGAACACATCAGCATAATTTTGTAGAGACTTATTCACCACGTTCCCTGGAACTCATTTCCACATGTAATTATATGACATTTTCCTACAAGACGTAACATGTAAAGCAGTGCACTATTTGCTCTGACCTTAGGGATGTACGTGAGCGTATGAAGCATCACAGAAGCATTCTGTTCAAGCAAACACAAGTATCTGTAGAAAACCGTTATATGCACGGGAAGAACATGCTAACTTCATAGAGAGGCTGGTGTTTCAAGCCCTGTGTTCACTCCAGGACTCAAACCCTGATCCTTTTGCTGTGAGGCATCTCTGTTAACCACTGTGCCACCATGTAGCCCCACTTAAAATGTACAAAGTGAAATACAAATGTATAAATTCTGGAACAGTACTCATTTTTTAGGGCAGTGTATTGGTGAGGAGGAGGACTTGGACCCAAGCACAAAGACAATTGACCAAGAGTCAACTGTATTTTATAATACGGAATATTTTCTGTTCTCCAATCTTCCATCGAATAGACCCAAAGTTCTGATGGCCAGTTTCAATCAGATGAGGAACAACTGCTTCCCCTTTGCTCAGAGTATCACAACTCAGAACGCCAGTCCAGTGCTCCCTCTATGGAAAGCCATCCGGGTCACTTACACGCACGTAATCTAGATTCATCATGTAGCGCGCAAGATTACTTATGTATAGTGGCCCCAATGGCTTTCCATACATCACACATCCACACACACAAACACTAATACATACATAACTAATAACGCTGATTGAGAAGCCCACTTACTAAATTGTATTGTTTGGACGCTTGGACATGTAGGCGCAGGGCTTGATACACTGGCCTTTCTGTGTGGAGTTTGCATGTTCTCCTTGTGTATATGTGGGTTTTCTTCAGGTACTTGTCTTTGCTTGAACGGCACTTTCTTAAATTTTCACATGGAAACAGTGATAGTTCCTCTCACTAATTAGCCACTATAAATTTTTCCCACATTCGAACCCTGTCAGTTATTCATACACCCACGTACATCCCTAAGGTAAGAGCAAATGGCACACTATTTGTACAACAAAGCACAGTGAAGTGCTTGGATGTGGCACTTGGCATTTAAGTGCCACGAGACATGTTGCATCTTGTGGGAAAATGCCATATTAACACTAGCAGAAATGAGTTCCATGGAACATCTTGAATAAGTCTCTGCATATCCTCCAGGCTACTGTGATCTGTGGTGTTTTCCCTGCAGATTACCATATTTTCACGACCATAAGGCGCATATAAAAGTCTTACAATATTTTGGGTAGGTGTTTTACTATCAAATAACATAAACCCATTACTGCACCAATCCTTATTCCTAATTCCATCCAAGTTCTACAAGCTTCTATCCACCCCCTCACCTGGACCTTGTAACTAGCCCCCCTCACACCATTCCTACCACTCTAAACCTCCCCCCTCTCCCTAGCATGTCTCCCGTATGCTTACATTCCAATCTCATGTAAGAGATTTAAGGAATTTCCCCTCGGGAATAATAAAGTATTTCTGGTTTTTAGATGGGGGGCCTGACAGGCCCAAGCAGGACGGCCCTCAGGCCTGTCCCTACAAAAACACACACTCCTCTGAGAGCCTGCCGCCAAACCCCTCTGGCAGCAGGCCAGTTTGGAAGAGTGACAGGCCTCCCAGTGCTGCCCCAGACAGCAGAGCGCCCATTGCTTCATCCGCTCCGTTGTCCTGTTGCATATGATATTACCCCCAAAGGCACCTACTGTACATACTCTACTATCATAGGAAACGGCCTGTTAAAAGATGTCTGGCTTCATTCCACAGAAAAAATTACCATCGAAATTAAGACAACATCCACAACAGACACGTGCTGAATTGTAATGACTAAAATTGAAATTGAGAAAGAAGAAATAGTTTGCGAAATCTTGGTTAATTCAGTCAAAACAAAACAAACAGACCTCACACAGTGTTTCTCCATTTTAGTTCTCATGTTACTTAATGATGTGTTAGATGTTTCCCAACTCCAATCACCTATTTTAAAAAAACGATCAATCGTATTTTTACAAGCCTGGCAACACATAAAACACTTCTTTTTTATGGGGGTGCTTTTGTAGTAATTTAAAACTTAAAAATATAATAAACAACATAATTTAGGATAGACTTTTGTCCTCTTCCTTTTATGTGACAATGCAACATTTGAGGTATTATGGGAATACCAGAGATGTCCGGATCCCTCATCTGCCGCCAGAGACAGCCCTGGATATTCCTAATCAACCTGATTAGGGTCGCCTGAGGATGATTCCTGATTCCCCACTTCTGTCCACCCCGCCATCTATTTAAGGGGAATCACCCCGGACTTTCCTGTCAGGTCTTACTATCCCTTCCAGCCAGGTCACCCTGGTTGCCTGATCATGTTTGAACTTTGTTATTATTCGGACTTTTGAAACCTTGAGTTAACCCTGTGCTTCTTGCTTTACAGACTTGCCTGAATTGTATTAATAAACCTTGTTTAAAGTCCTGCAATTGGGTCCTCCTCCTTCCACATCCACCATCCCCAAAACCCTTACAGAAGACGGATGGAATGCCCATCTATAAAACGTCATATACACTTTTGTAAAATATATGTTACACATCAGACTAGTGCAATTGCATAAAAAATTAGTGTTTTCTGATTTTTTTTTTTGCTGATGAGAAAACACTGGAGGGCAGCAGAACACATTTTTAAAAAAGAAAGTTTGAGAAAAATTGTGAGTTTCATAATGACTGAACTTTTTTGTGGAAAGACTAAAATTTCCTATCAACACCATTTGAGTACAAACTCAGATTTTATGAAGTAAAAACTTTTTTGTCTTAAAAACATCTGTTTAAAAAGTAAGAACGTGTATAAAGTTGTCCAACAAACTTTGTGGAGAACAAAAGCTGAACATTAGTTGGTGTGTGAAGATTTCCCTCTAAGTTTGAATCATAAAACCTCTGTCCGTTGGTTGCGGTTAGCTTTGATTGTTCATTCCACACATATACCCACTTCCTGATCTGTACCACCTCACTTTCAGACTCACTGCAGCTCTTTTGTTTTTTGTATGTTATCTTGAACGTTCGGATAGTCACAAGTTTCAATTTTACTGGGATGTGAAACTTACAGGGGGTGTTTGTCTGAGGCAGAGCTGAAGGCCATCTGGAAATGATCAGAGCAGTCCAGATGTGACAGGCAGAGGAAAACTAAAAACTCAATACTGTCTGAGCTTTAAAGAAGTTTCAACCATACCCGACGTCATTCAGAGCGTAGGCTCTGAATGACGTATATAAAGTCTTCTGATCAAAGTGATTATGAAAATTTTCTTCACCCCTTCTGATTAAATTTGTGCAGCCAGAAAGGTGACAAAACCTTCACTATTACTGCACATTGTCAAAAACCTCATGTCAATCTTTTTTGATTCAAAGTTGTGAAATTCTATACTGGATTTTCACAGTGTATGTATGTGAGTATATATGGTATGTATATATCAGTATATATATATATATATATATATATATATATATATATATATATGACATTGTGATCTGTAGTGAGAGGAGGGAAGAGGTGGAGGAAAATCTGGAGAGGTGGAGATTTGCACTAGAAAAAAGAGGAATGAAGATTAGTCAGAGTAAAACAGAGTACATGTGTGTGAATGAGAGGGATTCAAATGGAAAAGTGAGGTTACAGGGAGAAGAGATAAAGGTGGTGGAAGATTTTAAGTATCTAGGATCAACAGTCCAGAGCAATGGAGAGTGTGGAAAAGAGGTGAAGAAGCGTGTTCAAGCAGGCTGGAACGGGTGGAGAAAAGTACCAGGTGTGATGTGTGACAGAAGAGTTTCAGCTAAAATGAAAGGAAAAGTGTACAAAACCATGGTGAGACCAGCCATTGATGAGCAGGACCCAAGCACGATGATGAGCAGTATCAATAAGAGTACTAGTATCGATACTAGCATCAAATAATTGGTGTAGATAACTATCACTAATGGTCATCCTTAGAATGAGGTCATTTCTACAGTGAGGAAAAAGTCTTTGAGAAAATTGGCCATTCAGTGTGTTCAGCTGAGCTCACTATTGGGCAAACTATAGCAATCCTAGATCTTAACACCACCATACAGGATTTACATGAGGGCTCATGATATGAGATTCATCAGTTCATCTGCCTCTTTACCCAAATGAGCCCATCACTAGGGACTTTCTTATGTTCAGAGTTCAAAATGTATGCTCTCTAGTAAAGTCCAACAATTTTTTTCCTAGTTAGCCTAACAAATTATTGTGAGTAATTATTGGCATCTATTATTGTGTGTAAACGAGTCTTGGGTGAAATTCATCTTCAAGAACAACAATCTGATTTCAAACACTTTATTTTCTAAATGAATCAAAGATTACAATGTAATGTTCTCCTTGTGATAATACACAAATAAAATGACGTAAAATTTTTTTTTTTTAGTAAACTCAGTATCTCAGTATAAAACCTGCAAAACTACTGCTATAGGTTTTTTTTGTTTTTTACTTAAAAGCATCTACGCAGAAATTGTCTGGCCTTATAATTTGCACAGAATAAAAGCAAATTTAGCTACAAATTTGAAAAGCAGATTGTATGTTTTTGCGACGGGTTATAACAGGATTAGACCACAACATTTGCATCTTATCCCCAGTGACTGCTAGCATAGCATCTTCTCATCTCCAGACTGCTGCGGTGACCACCGATGCATTCATCAATGGATTTCAGCCTCTGTTTTTCAACTCGCGGTGCATTTGGCACCATGCACATGGGTAGCACCACAATAACGTGCACCAGTCTCCACATCCTGAGCCCTGAAAGAACAAAGAGCGGAAAAAAAAGTCAGCTATAATTATCAGCTACAATTAATGTAAAAAAAAAAAAAAAATACACACCACAATGTACACACCACAAACATCCTGTTTATAGATAAACCAACACTCTGCTGCCCACGCATCCTGTATGCTGTCCCAGAGATTCACAAGAACTAATTCAAATAAACAGGACCACTTCTTGAGCTATACGAAAACTGTTGCACTATAAATTACATGTTTCAAGTGTACAAAACCGTTGTGAGACCTGCCATGCTGTATAGTGGCACTGAGGAAAAGACAGGAAACAGAGATGGAGGTAGCAGAGATGAAGATGCTGAGGATCTCTCTGGGAGTGACCAGGATGGACGGGATTAGAGATGTGTATATCAGAGGAACGGCACATGTTAGAGGTTTTGGAGATAAAGTCAGAGAGGCCAGACTGAGATGGTTTGGACATGTGCAGAGGAGAGAGACCGAGTACATTGGCAGAAGGATGCTGGATTTGGAACCACCAGGAAAGAGGACTAGAGGAAGACCAAAGAGGAGGTTCATGGATACAGTGAAGGAAGACATGAAGATAGTTGGTGTGATCAAAGAGGATGGAGTAGATAGGGTTAGATGGAAGAAACTGACCTGTTGTGGTGACCTCTGAAGGGAAATGCCAAAAGAAAAAGAAGAAAAATGTCTGATTTTGTTTTATTTGTTTTCTCAACTTACGTTGATGCCATGTTGTTTTCTGATAGATGAGCGGAGTGAACAGGACACAATCAGGCAGCAATCCAGCAGAGGCATACAGCAGCACCAACCATGCTTCTGGGCAGCGTTACACTGCATGCAGGGGAAACACCACAAACCACAGCAGCCTGCACAATATACAGAAACTCATTTAACAACAGGTTAAACAAATATATCTAATAGTCATAATATTGTTTTGCAAGAAGAAACTTGTGTAAAAGTTGCTTACACCATGCAAACTTGGGATTTACAAAAACCATTGTAACTCTCCTTAAACTTCAGAATTTATACCTGGACAAATTCTCAGGTGTAAAACTATCTATCCAACACCAACCACACCTTTAGAACTCCATACATGGATCATGTACTGTAAATGGCATGACACACATGCGATACTTTCCAAATGTGCCAGAGGGATCTGAAATTTCGGACGAGGTGTTGCATTGCGATTGAGCAGCTGTGGTGATTTACTACTGTACTGAGGAACTCTGATTAACACACTGTGCTTTCAGTGAAATAAAAAGGAAATGTCCTGATTTAAGCAACATGTGAAACAGAAATAAACCAGAAAAGAATTCACTGCTCAGCCTAGAGCAGATGGGACGACAAAAAAAAAAAAAAAAAAGAGTTTCGTTCTTTATCATCTAGTGTGACATGGAACACTAACACGCCTCTTTCCTTAGACAAAGAGTAATCCATCCCTTCTCAAGATCCAGAGGCAAAATGCCACACCTAAACTGAGTACAAACTATTCTCTGCTGAATGTACAGTATGTTTGATATGAGACTGTACCGTATGTAAAACCTCACTCTAATCAAAACAGAAATTTGTAATTTTGGTTTGCTTAAAATAGCTGTTTCACTTTTCAGTTTATATTACTCAAAGCATGCTTTCCTTGCAAGTTTGATGTTGCACATCAGCCTATTTGTGTTGGTTTAGTGTATTTGTAGATCTGCTTTTGTAAAAACAATTTTCTAACTGCTCCCTCCAGGTGTTCTCACAGGATGAAGACTTTCGAGGCCCCAGATGTTCAGTGATTCATCTACTCTTCAATAGAATGAGCAACTTACTCTAATTAGAGTGCTTTCTTCAAAAAACCTTGATGAGTTAGAACACTAGATTCCATAATAATAATAATCCACTTACAGGTTCCCATGTCGGAAAAACAGCTGCAGAGCCCAGTGCTCCATTCTCCAGGAGCAGTGGTGGATCTGGTGGTAGAGGTGGTCACCACGGTCGTTGAACCTGGTTGTTGAATAACTACGGCGGGGGCATATGCTGCGGACATGACTGCAGTAAAGGAGACAACAGTAACAGGTGAAACAGGTAATGCGTGGCAAAATACCAAGTGTGTGTAAATGTGGTTTACCAAGTCTTAACAGAAAATACTAAAAATGTAACCAAAAGGGATGAATGGAAAAAAATTATGTTCATAAAATTAATGTAATTAATTTTCTATTTTGATTGTCAAAAATTTTGCAAATTAAAATGTGTAACGTACACATGTGTTACATATACAGTATGTCTAATTTGTCAGATCTGACGCATTACAAGCCAGAAAAAATCCTTAACTATAGAAAAAAGAAAAAGCAGTCTGAGGGGAATGTCTCAGGGTTGAAAAGTGCATCTAATTCTCTGCAACTAAAAAAAAATAAGAGAAAAAATTCAATACAATTTCTTTCTAATCCTTAAACAGATGTTTTTGCTGCTCAGAGAGGGAATTTAGAAAGTGCAGAAAGTTAGTAAAAAAGTTGGACTTACCTAAAAGTTTGGAGGGTGCAGGTTGAAGAAGAAAAGAATCCTAGTACTGAAACATGAGATGTGATTGAGCTGAAAGTTACTTTCAATTTCCTCACTTGTCCAGCCCCCAGAAATCCCCCCCACACACTACTAACATTTTTTTCTCTGCTTTTTTAGGGAAAAAAATTAACCATTTAAATGTAGGGAATAAAAGGTAAAGAAACTTTGAACCAAAATAATGAACTATTTTTTTTAACTTTTGTTATGTCATAGGCATTGAAATGTCAATTTAACCCAAACTTGTGTTTTTTAAAGGTAGTGATGGGATGATCAAGCCAGGTAAAGAAGACCAATCGGCTGTGTGCCATTATCATCAATCACATTGCCTAAACAACATCTGGTTGTCCAGAAAGTTACACAAATTCTTCAGAGACTCGTCTCAGCGTTCCAATTGTGACTTAGGTTTAATTTTAAGCACCATCATAATAAAAAAACATTACTACATGAAAGAAATTTACAATCTATGATGTACATGGACCTGTACTTCAGAATTAGAAAGACTTTTATTTTGATGGTCAGTATACTAGATTCAGATTCTAAGAACTTGCTGAGGCATTAATGTGCAAAGAATAATAAGCATATGAATAAAAATAATAAAATTAGGAAGTGTAAACTATGATAAAAATGAACAAATTTGAACCAAACTAACGGTTTTGTGCAATGGGATAGAAGATGATAGATACAGACAGTGAAGAGACAAGAGTAAACCTGTCTATCCTCATCTGCAGGCACATTCCACTGTTACCTTGGCAACAGTGTCATTTGATGCTATAATATTTCCAAATGCCATTGTATACAGTATGCTACAGTATGTCCAAAGGAGATGGTTTTAAACCTCTTTGTATTTTTGAGGATGAAATCCATTTATTAAAATCTCCATTGTTTTCTGTGTTGGTTGAATTTTTTAGTGTGTATGGTTTTAAGTGCTGTGATCATTACTGAAAGTGTCCCTATTTGACAAACATAGAGACTTCCTCACCGAGAAGGAGAGTCTAAGTGCATAAATGTGCTAGTCTTGTTTAGTTAGCATTTGTTAGTTATTTTTCTTGCTGTGTATCTGTGTTAATACATTCCTCTTTTTCTTGTGAAGCCCATTGAGACGGAAATTCTGTGATTTTGGGCTATACAAATAAAATTGAATTGAAACATAAATGGGATTTTTATGCTTCTGTTATGTGATGATGCAAAATCGATGGAAAATGTTCTCCTCTCAAAAACCTATGATTTTCAGGATGATTTTAGGACCTAAATTCTATGTGCATTAAGATTGTATTATTGAAACTGTGTATAATCTTTTTTGTTAAGGTGTAAGGCATAAAGGAACTGTGGCGATTCTAATCTATTAAAGTCATTTTTCTATTCAAATAAGTATGTATAGTGCTTTTATTCTGGAAAAAGAACATTATTTTCATCACACATCAACTGGTAGAGATAAGGTGAACATGTAGCAAGAACAAAGTAAAAGGTGACATCATGTGGCCATAAGGAGTATAAAATTTCATTTTACACTAATACAACATATTAGACGGCAAAACTATCTAAATAAATTTATATTTAATGAACCAAAGATGTTTTGCTCCTATTGGTGTTTAAACAAATTCTCAAAAATCTATACACCGAATACATGCTTGTATTTGCTTCCTTGTAAATGACTAATACTTTCAATTTTTGCAGTGAAACAGGATCCTCTCTGCATTAATAGTAGGTATAGTTATGATTAACATGTATTCCATATTTCAAAGTTAAAGTTCCCTGGATTGGTATTGTAATATCCTTACAGGATCACCATAGAAATTTTAGAAACTAAAATAACTAGATATTAGGCTATACTTTGGATAATGTTTATTTAGTTTTGTGGAACTTTTGTTCTTAATTTGTTCTATAAAAGGTATGTAAATGTGCAAGTTTAAAAGTGAGCTTTTTGAAATGTTCCAGTTTCATCCTAAAGAACGAATCAATTTTAGCCACTGTCTAGCCAGAGATCAGATAAACTGGCTTTGACTCTTGCTGTTCAAAAACAAAAGGTAGAAAATTAGATTATTTGAAGATTAAACTAATCAAACAGCAAAAACATTTGCTATACTTAGCAAGATTGTTCGAAGTCTTGTGTGTAAAAAAAAAAACATTTAAAAAAATTTAATTTTCCAAGACCCCAGAGTGAATATAAAGATTACTTAAGGTGATAGGGTCAGTTGGACTGATCGGTCAGACAGATCAGCCCAAAAATTGATCAGACTTTCATGAAATGCATATAATCATTCATTCATCTTCTGAACCACGTGGGTGCCGGAACCTATCCCAGCTCATTACAGGTGAGAGGGAGGGTACACTCCAAACAGGTCACCAGTCTGTTGGGGGGCTACACACACAAACTTATTCCTAGGGGCAATTTTGTAGCAACCAATCAACTTAACATGCATGTTTTTGGAGGATGTGCAGTGGCCTTACAGCTATAAGGACAGGGTTTGAGTCCCAGAGTGGTGGGCAAGGCCTTTCTGTGTGGAGTTTGTATGTTCTACTCGTGTAGGCATGGGTTTCCTCCCATCCTCCAGATAATCAATCTAAAGCATATTAACCCAAGTGTCACTACTAAAAAAAAATGAGTTTAAAAGTCTTGCAACCAGTTTATTTGATTAAAAACAACATTTTATGTATTTATATTGACCAGTAAAAGTTTGTAGAGTGTTGAGTAAAGCTATAGACTGCAGGCCCAAACAAACATACAGAAATTAGTAGTTTTTTTCAGAACACTGTGACCTTTGTAAGAGTGGAAGTAAATGCACAAAGATTAATTACATCTTGTGTGGATCAGTGACAGCAATGTGGTGGGTGAAAGCATTGAATGATCTGTGTAGGCTGACAGATGATGAGGAAGATGTAAAGAACAAAGGCAATTCAGAGAATGAAAGGTGGAGGCGTGGGGAGAGTGCGGCAAGGCTTGTAGGAAAGAGTTGAGACAGAATCCGATAAGCCTTAAGATGAGGTGTTTCTGTGAAGTGAATGGGTTTAACAGGTGAGCAGAATAACCCTTCCAGATGAATTGACAACTGGAGATGATTAGATCAGGATTGAATACAGCTACGGTATATTTTATTTGTGTAGCTTAATATCACAAAACAACTGTATCAACAGGCTTCATATTGTAGATTGAAATAAAGTATAAAAACAAAGAACATAAACTTAAAAAAAACCTAGCAGTGAGGGAAAAAAACAAAACCTCATGGGAATCCACATAAAGGACAGATCCCTCCCCCTGGACAAGCAGCCAATGTGTCTAAGACTGTTAATTAAATATGAGCTTTTTCTTCTCTACAGCCATATATCTGAAGAAATCAGTAGATGGGCTTCATCTTTATAGAAGTAGGACGGTCGATCAAGCACCGGGGCCTCCTCAGTCTGGCCAGGACAGGAACATATAAGATCCATCAAGAATCTGAAACAGAACTCTCTCCCGAGGAAGAGAGAGATGAACAACATGTGAATCCTACTTTACTGTTGTGGTGTAAACACAAAATGAAAAGGCATTAGAGAACAATGAATAAAATAAGAAAGAGGCCACAAAAAAGAAAAGCCAGGGATCAGCCTAGGGTTATGTGGATACATCAAGCACCAAGGCAGTCTGGCAGAGAATAGCATGTAGATTTAAAGGACTAAATCTCAATGTGCCATACTTTCTCCAGTTACTAGTATTAAGCAGTCAACTAGAAACTATATCATTTAAACATTTCTAGTTTTTTATACTTACAGTATATTGGCCTGGTGACAAGCTTGTTCAAAGAGGAATGTTTTAAGCCTACCCTTAACTGTTGGAGCTGTGTCTGCCTCTCTCACTTGAGCTGGGAATTTATTTAATCAAATAGGAGGTTGGTGGCTAAATACTATATCTCTAATTGTACTTTTAGAAATCCTATAATTGCTCTTAAAGGGTCTACCTCTATGTGTACTTTTAGAAAACCTATATTTATGTACACTGTAAAGACTCTACCTTCAACTGTACTTTTAGAAATCCTACAAATCTTCCTAAAGACTCTACCTCCAACTGCAGTTTAAAAAAAAATCCTAGGCTAAAGGCTCTGCCTCTAAAAAAACAATAAACTACTTCTTGTACAAAAGTAACAAACTCATTTATTTAAAGTATTTTAAATGTCTGCCTCTAAATGTACAATCCTGTATTCTATATTCTATAATCCTCTACCTCCAACTGTACTTTTAGCAATCTTATATATACACTCAGCATGTTCTACCGCCAACTGTATTTTTAGACAGGCTCTACCTCCAACTGTACTTTTAAAAATCCTATACACACTGTAAAGGCTTTACCTCCCACTGGACTTTTAGAAATCCTACATATATCCATAAAGACTCTACCTCCAACTACAGTTTAAAAAATCCAAGGCTAAAGGTTCTGTCTCTAAATGTACTTTTAGAAATCCCATATATGTTTTCTACAAAGGCACTATTTCCAACTGTACGTTTAGAAATCCTTTATATACACTGTAAAGGCTCTACCTCCTACTGTAGTTTTAGAAATCCTAAATATACACAGTAAAGGCTCTACCTCCAACTGTACTTTTGGAACTGAAAATACTAAGAAAGGATCTGCAACTAACTATACTTTTAGAAATCAAATATATATATATATATATATATATATATATATATATATATAGTATATACTGTAAAGGCTGTACCTCCAACTGTACTTTTCGAAAGCTCCTTATCTGTATATGTGTGTGTTACATGTCCATGCTTATCTAAAACCTTCAGTGGATCAAAAAATTACATTTTCATTCAATTCTCATGTATCGCTTGTTTACTGTTCATATTAGTTTGGAAAGAAATGAGGCTAAACCAAAGGGTTCAGATTTGCAGGGCTTGAATCGACGGTCTCTGGGTCCTAGATGTGCAGAGATCTGTCTCTGCAGACACATGTTTCTTTAGAGAACAGGAAAGAAAGGATGCAAGGAAAGAGGAGGGAAGAAAGGACTGAGATGATTTCAGAGGCTTGGCGCCAATCCGACCGGCATTGAAATAAAACATCTTTATTTGACCAAATTTAGAGATCAAATCTTCCTCCTCTTGTAAGCACAGCATCTATCACTGTCACATTAATCTGGCCTCTTTCTTTCTCTGTCACTAGTCACCATTCTAATAACTCAGCAAAGAACCGGGACAATAGAAGAGCGTTTCTACGAGGCGAACAACAACACAAACCCGCAAAATGGGGGTGAGTTTGTTATTTTTTTGCTTGTTTTGTGCGTCATAAAATATCAAATTAAGGTTTTAAATTCCTACTGTTTATACCTGAGGATGAAAATAAAAGAGATGGTGGATGGTGATGCTAAAAGGCTGACCGTGTAGCTTAGCTAGCATAGCTAACACACATCTCCACATAGCATTAGAGGCTTTATTTTCATTTTTATCCATTTTATTTTTTATTTTAATACTTCTAACCCTCCTGAATGCTGTGATATTGTTAACAGGATTCCTAATTAATTTAATAATAGCTAATGCATTGCTAGCTGTTGCTAATCACTTGTAAGTGTAATTTTACCACGCAGGCCCAAGTGTGATGTCTTTTCAGACCTAGTGTTGATTATTTTTAGATCTATTGTAAGTTAATTAATTCTTAAAACTGCAATACGTGCACCTATCTTTCATTGTGTAATGTAAAATTTTTTTTTAAGCTTGCACTTTCACTAAAGTCCTATTAAACCCATCCACGTGCTTTCACAGTCAGCTTTTAGCTTCTCTGTGTCTGGTACTGAGGTAATACGCCTGATCTAAACTTGGCAACTCATTGCATTCCTCTTTACAATGGCAATCAAGTCTGTTTAAACTGCAAGGTTATTTATTTGCCACTTTTTAAAGCATTGATTTATTATATTTATGTGTGGACTGGATCTGTAACCATGAATGCAACATGTTTATTCAGCTGCAAAAAAATAAGGATCACCATTCATCTGATTGTCATGAGACAAAATCCAATCAATAAATTAGACACTTAAGGGTTTACAAAGTTAATTTAGAGCATTGCTTTCAATATAAAAAATTGTATCAATTTGCAACATCAGCTGTATGCCATGCAGCAGTTTATCTCTTCAGAGTAAAAGTTGCAAAGATAATAAGGTTTAATGGCTTAATCTTTAAAATGTAGCATGTCATTTTCAGAATATGTTGTTTTTCTTGCAAGTGTAACCAATTGCAATTGCATCCACATGACTGAGGTTAATTTGTTCCCTCTTGCTTTGATTTACATGCTGGATTTGTTTTTGTTAGGTTGGAGGTTTATAATTTCTCCTCTAGTTTTAGGAGCTTTGTTTTTTTTTTTTTAAAGGCCAAAAGATTGTTTTAGAGGAATTTTAATTGTTGTTTAGTGTAAATCAAATAAGTTGTATTGTGTTGAAACTCTGCCATTTCTGTGTGGAGTTTACATGTTCTCCCCGTCTACATGTGGGTGTTCTCCAGGCACCTCCCACTCACCAAAAGCATGCATGTTAGATTAACTGCTTCTGATCCACGGCCACTCATGAAACAGAGATTTATAATCTCAATTAATTTCATTTTGTATTCTGAACCACTTATTCGTAATAGAATCACAGTGGGTGTTGAAGCCTATCCTGGTTGATTGCAGACTAGAGGCAGGGTACACCCTGAACTTATTGCCAATCTGTTGCAGAGCCACACACACTCATTCCTTGGGGTTATTTCAAAGTGGCCAACCAACCTAACATGCATGTTTTTAGAGAATAGGAGGAAACGAGAGTACCTGAAGAAAACCCACACATACACAAGGAGAACATGCAAACTCCACACAGAAAGGACAGTGTTTCAAATCTCGTCCCATCCGGGACTCAAAGCTTGACCTACTTGCTGAGAGGCCACCATGCTAACCAATGTGCCACTGTGCAGCCCTCAATGAGTTTCTATTGGTTGAGTAATAAAATAAAAATAATTTAGTCTAATTGCTCAATACTTAACGGCACTTTGGCAGTATCTCAATCCTGTATTGATTTGGTTCCCAGCTATGTTTCTTAATTTGACCTCGTAGTTCTTTGCTCAAAGTGGATATTCATGTACTTAAGTATTTCACTCATTCAACAGTTGAATCGACACAACAAAGTACAGCCTGCTAAATAATTAGAAGAATTAGAAGAAAAATGTGGTTTATTTGAACCATTTTTGTCATACATTCACGTATTTTATGTGGGGTTTTTTTTCAGAGAAAGTCCAACAAAGCTAAAGAAAAGAAAGCTCGGCGCCTGGAGGAGAGGGCAGCAATGGACGCCGTCTGTGCCAAGGTGGATGCAGCCAATAAGGTGAATTAGTGGCGGATTACCGGGTGACACGGCTGCTGTCAAATATGGAAAAGTTTCTGACTAAAGGAGTTATTATTTGATGCTTTTAAACTCACCCATTTTCCAAGATCTAGTAACAATTGTCATCCACATGAAAGCCAACTCTCTGCAGGTCCACGTCTAATTGATGCAGAAGCTAAATACAGCAGCATATGTTTCTTTATGCATTATTTATCAGTGTCTTCCTGTCTCAACAGCATGGCTGAGATTAGCATCAACGTAGTCGATAAAGTCGAAATCAACCAAGATTGACTTAGTGTAAGAAAAAGTAGTGGTTTGTTGTACAGGGAAGATTATCATAAATCCCTTTTTTATTAAAAACTCCAATTTCACTGGTTGAAATCATGATCAGAAATATGCATGTTGAAAAATAACTTCCTCTGGTTTATGCCGCAAACTGAATCGCATCCCAGTGTTATTGCATGCATAAAATGAGGCTATGATTTATTCCCTTTGCTATTCTTTTCATAATAATGTTCTATTTGCAATAGCAAATGCAGGATATTACTTAGCAGCTCATTTGACTTTCTAAGTAAAGTCTGATGTGTTCTGAGCAGATGCTGGTATAAATAATCTCTGGTGTAGCTGCGTGGGTGCACAGTTACTTAGAAACGCAAGACCTAGGTTATTCAATAAAGTCACCAACACTGGAACATCTTCCATACGGACTTTAAAACTGACTTCACCTGAAAAGGTTGGAATGCACCCTGCGGGTCAGGGACAGGGTCCTGCCCCAAGTGGATGAGTTTATGTATCTCGGGGTCTTGTTCACGAATGGGGGAAGAATGGAGCGGGAGATCGACAGGTGGATCGGTGCGGAGTCAGCAATAATTAAGACGCTGCATCGGTCCGTCGTGGTAAAGAGAGAGCTGAGCCAAAAAGCAAAGCTCTCTATTTACAAGTCGATCTACTTTCCTACCCTCACCCCTGTGGGTGGGTACCGAAAGAATGAGATTGCAGGTACAAGCGGCCGAAATGAGCTTCCTCCGCATGGTAGCCGGGCTCTCACTCAGAGATTGGGTGAGGAGCTCTGCCATCTGGAGGAGCTCGGTGTTGAACCGCTCCTCCTCCGGGTCGAGAGAAGCCAGATGGGGTGGTTTGGGCGCCTGTTCAGGATGCCCCCGAGCGCCTCACTGGTGAGGTGTTTCGGGTATGTCCCACCGGGAGGAGACCAAGAGGCAGACCCCAGACCTGCTGAAGAGACTATGTCTCACAGATGGCCGGGGAACGACTCGGGATCCTTCCGGGTGAGCTGGAGGATGTAGCTGGAGTGAGAGAAGCCTGGGCTTTCCGTCTGAGGCTGTTGCCCTGCGACCCGGCCCCAGATTAGCAGAAGACGACGTAACGAAACGGAATTCTTGCTCTCAAATTTCTTTTTGAGGATTAATCAAGTGTTTTCAATAAAATGGCAATAATAATAATAATAAAATGTTTAACTGTAGAATATAAAAAAAAAGAATGAATGAAAACAACCTAATTATTCCTAAAACTTAACCGTCCAGGTTTAAAAATTTCTGACTTAACATTTATACTATGAACGACAATGTGTTTGATTTAATTTTAAATCTGTCTTGCTTAGCGTGCCATTCAGTCATCCCTCTCAGCCTACAAAGAAAAGATCAGTCAGATTTTCATTGATCAGCGAATTCAATAAAAAGCTGCAGCGCAGAAATTACGTTCTGACAAGTTTAGACTTAATCTAAAGCATTCGCATCATTTTCTAAATATATTCCAAATAGAAAAAAGGCTGATGAAAACTGTCCGCCCACTTAGGGAAGAAAAAAGAGCCATTAGATAACTCTGTTTCATATTTGTATAATTTATTACGTCTGCTTACTCCTGTTGCTGAGGAAAATGTGATTGTTCACAGACTCATGAATTATTAATAAACCAGTTGAGCACACAGCTGAGTCTCACACTGTTTAATCTGATCGGGTTTCTTGTGATTATTTTCATCTTTTTATAAAGTTTAACTTTTTTTTTTTTTTCTCTCAGCTTGATGACCCTCTGGCTGCTTTCCCAGCTTTTAAAAAGTACGACAGAAATGGGTACGTGTGGTTTTTATACACTTAATCTATTTCTTTATTCAGCTCTGTTTGTCCTCCATATGGTGGCAGGGTGGTTTGGCACAGTGGCCTCACAGCAAGAAGGTCAGGGGTTTGAGTCCCAGTTGGGACAAGGTTAAAAACACCGGCCTTTCTGTGTGGAGTTTGCATGCGCTCCCCGTGTATGCGTTGCATGAGTTATCTCCAGGTACTCCGATTTCCTCCCACCCTCCAAAAACATGCATGTTAGGTTGTGTGAGTGTGTGGACGTGTGCACCCGTGACAAACTGGTGACCTGTTTGGGGTGTACACTGCTTCTCGCCTTAAATCAGTCGGGATAGGCTCCGGCAACTCCAGCAATCTCGTCGGTAATGGCCGGTTCAGACGATGAATGAAGGAATGAATGTCCTCAAAATTAAGTTTGGAATTCAATAAAAACTCATTCCTGACCCTGTTGGCTTATTTCAAACAGGTTGAATCTGCAGATAGAGTGTAAGAGAGTGACCTCGTTGAACCCGCTGTCTGTGGAGTGGGCGTTCGAACTGACCAGAGCCAACATGCAAACACTGTAAGAGTTCAAAATCACTTCTCATTCTAAGAGGTAACAAACTATCCCGTGAATGCTGGCTGCAGAATAACTCCCATTTATTATCTTTCACTTTGCCAGAGTTTCAGTTTAATTAGGCTAATGACTTCCAGTTAGTGGAAACTGAATTTCATTTAGCTGCTTGTTTTTTCCAACGAGGAGAAATGTGAGGTTAGCGTCACCACGGCAAAGTCACGCCGGAACTCATTTATTCTCTGTTAACGCACACTAGATACGAACAGAGCGAGTGGGGATGGAAGGAGAGAGAAAAGAGGGAAGAGATGAACGACGAGAGGGCGTGGTACCTTCTGGCCCGTGATGCTGACTCCGCTCCTGTGGCTTTCTCTCACTTTCGGTTTGATGTGGAGTGTGGAGAGGAGGTTTTATATTGGTATGTAACTTTTTAAGAAGTGAAATAAAAGTCATGGACCGGCTTTCCTCGTCTAAGAATTACATAAACGTCTTTTTTTTTAACTCCACAGCTACGAGGTGCAGTTAGAAAGCAAAGTGCGGAGGAAAGGGCTCGGCAAGTTCCTCATCCAGATACTTCAACTTATCGCTAACAGGTAAAGCCGAAAACAGGAAGAAGTTCAAATTTGACTTAAAAACAAGTCAGAAAAAGAAACGTATTGAATCAAATTCTCTATTTCTTACTCGCTCATATTTTATAACCAGCAGATAGAAAAAAGTCCAACATCCTTGAATTAATTTATCATTTTTACAGCGTTCCAAAAACGTCCTGGTTTCAGCCTTAGATTAATTTGGTCTGGAAAAGAATTCCATAGATTTCTTGCTGTGGAAAACTTAGTATAGTTGTTGAGAAACATATCTGAAACCCTTCTTAAGTCTTGTTATAAATCGATTCCAGTGTGTTTCTCCGTTTGGGACTCAATCAATCTGGTCGCCGCTTGTAAACAAGCTGTTTCAGATTATTATCTCATCTCGGTCATATGAAACTAATCTCCATCTCTTATTGACTCTTTCTTTTTCAGCACGCAGATGAAAAAAGTGATGTTGACAGTCTTCAAACACAACCACGGGGCATACCAGTTCTTCAGAGAAGCTTTACAGTGAGTTACAGAGAGTAGAGCCTTCCAGGCAAACCCATCCTGTGTCTGAAGAGAAGGCGCCCTTTGTGAGCAGCTATTTTGACTGATTGTAATTTAAAACGGGGGGGAAAAGGGATTCCCCTCCCCACTTTTCTTTTTTTTTTTAGACAAATTTATTACACGTCATGAGGTTGTTTTTCCCTCAAAATAAGTCCAAGTAATGACGGCTAATGTGGCTTATATGAAACTGCATTTTGAAAACTAAGACTAGAAAAATTGGTTCCAAAACTTGATAAAACATGAGCTGGTCAGAATTATAATCTAGATTTTTAAAGATTTGGTAACTCAAGTACGTTCCTACCGTCACCTATGATCACCATCTGTGGGTGGGGACCGAAAGAATGAGATCGCGGATACAAGCGGCCGAAATGAGCTTCCTCCACAGGGTGGCTGGGCTCTCACTCAGATATCGGGTGAGGAGTTCTGCTTTCCAGGAGGAGGTCAGAGTCGAGCCGCTCCACCTCCGGATCGAGAGAAGCCAAATGGGGTAGTTCGGGCATCTGGTCAGGATGCCTCCTGAGCGCCTCGCTGGTGAGCCAGGAGGAGACCAAAAGGCAGACCGCAGACCCGCTGGAGAGACTATGTCTCACAGCTGGCCGGGGAACGACTTGGGATCCTTCCGGGTGAGCTGGAAGATGCAGCTTGGGTGAGAGAAGCCTAGGCTTCCCGTCTGAGGCTGTTGCCCCTGCAACCCGGTCCTGGATAAGCAGAGGATAGCAGAACTGCAACTCAAGTAAAGAAATCTGGGAATTCTGAGAAAAAATCTGAATGTCAGTCCAAAACTTATCCTGATCATTTTCATTTACTTTGATAATGATAAAATGACGAAACACCAAAAGCACTTTTCTTAGTTTGAGAAAATAGAAAGTGACGTCATGCTGCGAAACATTTTATGTGTTGCTACAGACAGACGTCACGGCAACAAGTGTCTTTTTTGTTTTCCACTATCAAACTCCGGGAAAACCTTGACATTCATTGCATCACATAGTGATACATTTTTACTTTGCAGTGTTCTTGCCATTTTTTTAAATTTTAACCTGCAATAATAAGCTGCTTGGCTAACTGGCAAAGTTCTTGGTCTTTGTGGTAATAGAGGTGGATTGTATTATCTGGAAATCATAATTTGAATATCTTAGATCAAAACACCCTCCATTTTCAGTGCTAAGCATATACCGTATTTTCCGCACAATAAGGCGCACCTAAAAACCTTAAATTTTCTCTAAAGTCCACGGTGCGCCTTTTAACCCGGAGCGCTTTATATATGGATTAATATTGAGCTACAACAGGTGTCACAACTGTGGTAAGCAGCCGCCGACTCCATTTCCCCCGTACAAGAAGTAGTGCGCGGTGCATGCTGAGATATGTTTATGAAAGAGAGTTTAAACTCAAGGCGATCGGTCACGCAGTGGAACACGGGAATAGAACCACAGCCAGAGGTGAGATCGGGCCTAAAAAAATCCAGCCCGACCCCAGCCCGCGATATATTTTATAAATATATCATTTATAAAATTTTATAAATTGGAACATTTTCAAGAACACGCTTTTTTAATTAAAAAAAAAAAATCACACTATCGGACCCCTAACACACTTTTCTGTGATGGCCTGCTTAGCGCGAAGAGGAGGGAAGGTCTTTCAAACAAATGATAAAATAGCGATCATTACTTTTGCCAGTCCAGCTGTTCAAATGCATGCTCAGCGTCGAGGTGCCAGTCTTTTGGTGTGGTATGAAAGCAATTTAGTTTATCCTTAACTTCTTACTCCTTCATATTGGGGATACCAGTTCAAAATAAATAAAATAAAGACGTGCGCAGGGGAGGATTACCAAATTAAGAGAGGCGTTCACGCGCGCAGAGCATGAGCTGGCTCTGCGGATCCTGTTTAGTAGTAAAACATTACTTCTCTGTTTTGTCCAAATTAATAATTTTTAACAAGTATTCCTTAGTTTAGTACACACACTTCGTTTTAGTTTACATTTTATAAACATATATTTATTTTTATTTTTTTTTTAAAAAGAAGAAAGTCAGCGAGAGAGAAGCCCGACCGACGTAATGATTGACATTTTTAGGCCCGACCCGAATTTTGGGTCAGGCTTAAGATCTTACCTCTGGCTGCAGCGAGAGAGTTTAACATCAATGGTGAGGAAGTGGAGGAAGCAAGAGGATGCGCTGCGCCACGTAAACAAGACTAAACAGAGTTTCCGCGGAACAAAGCGAGATGGCCACAGTTAGAGGACAAAGTTGAACAGACTTTACTGTAGCGCCTTATAATGCGGTGCGCCTTATATATGGAAAAAGTTTTTAAAAATGTCATTTATTGAAGGTGCGCCTTATAATGCAGTGCGCCTTATAGGGCGGAAAATACGGTAAAACATTAAATCATTATTTCACGCCAATTCCGTCTGTAGACATAGTTTGTACCTTTTATTTGAACATGTACCGGTTGGTGTGTATTTTACACACAGCTGCACCGCCAGAATAATGTTACTTGTACGTATACTGGGGTAATCAGCCTAAACTTTTTTACTCTCCAAAATCAAAAAACCCTACAAATAGCAGACTTAGACCACCGTTTGAGAATAAGATCTTACTGCATGGCGAACGTGCTTCGTAATTGTTGTCAATATTCCATAGGTGTTGGGCTGCAGGTGTGTTGTGCTCTTATATACTTCGTCCAAAGAATTTTTTCTTACCGCAGGAAATGGTTTTGACAATATATCTTAAACGGGGGAGACAGTGCCTCAGTGGTTAGAGCATTCGCCCGCAGTCCGGAAGTCAACCGGATGTTCGCGGTTAGCATCCCACTGAGTGCACGTCTAGGGTCCTTGAAGAAGACACCTAACCCCCCGTTTCTCCCACCATTGGCGACGTCGTGGCAGCCTGCTGCGGTGTAGGAGTGCAGCACACAAATTTAAACGATAAATATTGCCCATCTCTCCCTTCTGTCCTGTTGGACGAATGTCGTTACAGCTACACCCACAGTTGGTGACCATAGATGAGGGTCAGAAGATAAATCGATTAGTAAATTGAGAGCTTCTCTTTTTCTCTCGGCTCTCCCTTCATCATAAAGGATTGAAGCAGCGTCCTAATTATTATGAACACTGCACCGATCCGCTTGTCAGTTTCTTACTTCATCTTCCCCTCACTCGTGAACAAGAACCCGTCATATCTAACCTCTTCCATTTGAGGAACTGAGCTGTCGAGGTTACTGCACTCTTTTCTAGTAAAGGACCGTTGTTTCAGATTTAGCGGTGCTGGCTCCATCCCTGCTGCTTCACACTGGGTTTCACTAACAAACCCAATTTGTGTGAATAAAAAATGTTTCTTTTAATATGTAATCTTCTTTTAAAAGCAAAATCCTCTGATCATCTTTTATCTGAACCTTCTTCTGTTCTCCATCTTCAGGTTTGAGATTGATGAGACCTCGCCAAGCATGTCCGGTTGCTGCGGCGATGACTGCTCCTACGAGATTCTAAGCAGGCGAACTAAACACGGCGAGGCCTCGGCGGGGCACACCCACGGCGGGGGCCACTGCGGCGGCTGCTGCCACTGACCAGATCGATATGCGCCCATACGAAGAGAACAAAACAGCCGGTTTCATGGCGACGTGTGGAAGCTACCTGGTTAACGATCACACATTCTTGTTTTTGTTTTTAGGTGTGCAGTTTGAGCTCTCTCACACACTGCAAGATTCTTTTCCCAATTTTCTGACTTGCTGCCATTTTTTTCCTCATTTTGTCTCTCCTGTAAATAACATCTAGTGGTTCTCAGTCATAGTTCAGCTCCCACGGGGTTTTCATGGTTGCATCCTGATAGAATATGAGACACTTTAAAAATGATCTTTCTTTTTGGGTGGATTCAGGAGCTCACTGTTAGTTCAGGGTTTCTCTGTGGGAGTAAAGATAGTTTATTTTTATCTTTAAATCATAATCTGAATTTAAGTCTGAAGGTGAGACATGGTGTTGATCTTTTCCTTTAAAACAGTGCTTCTCAAATAGTAGTAGTGGGGCGTGCACCGGTGCGATGCAGAGGGGGCGTATGGTGAACATGCTTTTTTCTCCTTTTTTTGCCGTACTAGAATAAAAGGTAACGTATTTTTCGGACTGTAAGTTGCAGATTTTTTCAGTTTGATCGGGGGTGCGACTTACTGTATATGTGGAATTTTTAACACATTTTACCATCATTTCACTTGTCATTTTCACACTTTACCACAGGAGGGCGCTCTAGTTCCAACTTTGCTGGTAACACAAAACTAACTAGAGGAAGAACAAAATGGGACCAAAAAGAAAATCCTTTTCTGACGATTACAAGCTGGAAATAGTAAAAAATGCGGCAGAAAACGGTAATCAAGCAGCAGAAAGAAAGTTTTTAGTTAGTGAGAAACTTGTAACAGACCGGTGACAAGCGGATGTTACTCTAACTGGAATGAAGAAAACAAAAAAGTTAATTGCAGGCTATAAGCTAAGTGGCTACAGTTAGAGAAACAAGTTCATACAAGGGTGTTCGAACAACGTGCTGCAGGGAGAGTTGTTGTGGACGAATGGAGAAATACTGTACAAAGTGATACGCGAGGCGTCAGAATGGCTTTATGAGAGCGTGCAAAGCTCTGCTTGTGATGGCTAGCATAAGCACAGAGTGCACATAGCGCCATTTTCCAAAACTAAATTTAAAGTTTTAAACACCAAACCTGCAATCATTCCTGGAGGCTTAACCAAAATACTCCAGCCACTTCATATTTCCGTGAATAGGAGCTTTAAGGCAGTCTAGCGTAACCTGTGAGAGCGGAGGATGGAGAGCTCGTAACCTGTGAGAGCGGAGTATGGAGAGCGCAGCTTCACGCTAATCGGGAGAATGCCCTGTGCAACTCCCTGCAAGTCATTTGTTGGATCGACAAATGCACGTTCTCAGTTTGTTTATGCGCCATGTAAAGATAGTATATCGTACCGCCTCTTGTTCTCTTCGCCTTTCAAAGAAACATGTCTGGTTTTGGTGTTGAATTTTATCCAAAAAAAATTTCCCAAAATGCGACTTATACTCCAGTGCAACTTATATATCTTTTTTCCTTCTTTTTGTGCATTTTTTTGGCTGGTGCGACTTATACTCATGCGCGATTCATAGTCCAAACAATATGGTAATTGCACATCCACCACAGTAGATGGCAGTGACGCTCTTGAATGTCAAAGTGTGCGCTAAGAGTTTTAGCTCAATGGTGTAGGGTTTTTGCACCGAGCAGGCGGTAAAAGGTGTGATATTTATAGTTGCGGCAGAGAGTGGGGGCGGGGTATAAATGGTATTCTTCTTGCTAGGGGAGGCGTAACAGAAAGTAATTGAGAAGCACTGCTTTAAAATAACTTTTGATTGGTTGATAGGAACTTCTGAACTGTTGATAGGAAGAGAACTCTAGTTCCTACCTTGTGATACCAACGTAATATGGTCTTAAAACATCCTCAATGCTGTTCCATTCGCTTTATTCAGGTCAACACAATCACATAAATGTCTTTTGATTTTAACATTTTTAGATTTTAGAAAATAATCTCAAGGTTACTTTTCTTTTTTCTCTGAAGTAAATGTCGGTGTAGATTCTCAGTCATCCAGGTCATGATGAAAAAGAAGAAAATCATTTTTCCACTTGATTTTTATCTTCTTTTTTTTTTTTTTTTAACTCCAAGTAAATATTCACTCCATTCCATCAGACTCGTGCTCATCGCGGTAGTTCGCAGTCATTTTCTAGTTGAGTTATAGCTACGGAAACGGCTTGCTAGGTATTTAATGTGCTTAAAGTTGCATAAGTTCGATCATCTTCAGAACTGCTTATCCCTTCTGGATAAGCACGGATGAAGTCTATCCCGGCTGATTTAACCCCATATTTGTTTGTTGTTGTTTTGTTTTTTTTAACCAGTTTAGCATCCTTCAACATTTTTTTTTGTGGGTATAATTTTAGGTTGATCAGAGCAGACCTTTTTTTTTTTTTTTAATCCCTTTTGCAAAGTTGCATTGATTGCAATTGCTTTTTAAAATCTAAATCAAGATGCATTAATGATGGTTACGTCGATGCTAAAACTACCAACAGTAAATATAAACAATCCCCCATCTCATTACGTTTGATAAAAAAATTTAAAAAATCATTGATTCATTAAAAATAAATATTTCTAATAGTCCCATGCCAAAGGAAAACGAGTTATTAAGCTCACTGAATCGGGATTATGTTTGAAGTGTTTCTGCGTACAAAGCTGAACTGGGTGCAAAATGTTAGCGTGGGTCTAATAGTATTAGGATATTTCATAGAGATCTAATTAAAAAAAGAAATTGAGAAGGAGCTGCATGACATTTACAGTAAATTAAGTCGCGCTCTGAGCATCTGCAGCTTATTCACTTACTATTGTTCCTGCTTAATCTAATGTTCAGTTTTTAGTCAGCGTTATCAGAGAATGGTAGAAGGCTGTTAAGATCGGTATTAGTTTCAATCCGTTTACAGAAATCTAGCATTTTAAAAGTATTTTTTAGGAGGTGGTTGGTTTTCTCAGACACCTTTTTTGCTGTGTTAGTATTTTTTTCAGGATCAAATTTAGCTTGTTTGGGTTTAACGTGAAGGTTAGGAGAAAAAATAAGAGCTGTGAATTTTTTTTTCAAATTATTTTGCTGAAAATACTGCTTTTGCTAAAGAGACTGAAATTTTTTACCCTTTATTACCTGGATGTATGTCCTAAACTGGAGAGAGATTGAGTTTATCTCATAAACCAAACACGTTAGAATGATCAGGACCAGATTATGGCATCAAAGTTTACTTTTTTTTTTTTTGTATACTATATTGATCCCTCACCGGGGAAATTTGTGCGCTGCATCACACCACAGCAGGCTGCCACGACGGCGCCAATGGTGGGAGAACAGGGGGTTAGGTGTCTTCTCCAAGGACCCTCGATGTGAACTCAGTGAGAATCAAACCCGCGAATTTCTTCCAGACTTTGAAAGAAAATCACTTTTAAAGTTATTTTATTTTTGCTTGAGCTCTGATCAATTTGATTACTAGAAAGCAGTGAACGTTTTCCTTTTAGACTAAGTGCAGTAAATCATTTTTGTGCTGCATAGGTTACTTTTCAAAGAGCTTGTACATAGCGATCGGTCTCTCTCAGGTCAATCAAACGTAATCAAACCTCATCTGGATTTACAGCCTTTTTGTTGGCCTGTCTCTACGTTCTGTTTAGTCCATTCCTGCTTTTCTTTCACCGTCATTTTAACCTCCTGTAAATCTGGCCGTGTGAATACATCATTGAATCTGTAGGTGACTGTAGTTTTACTTTATTTTCATTCAAATTAAAACTGAGTTTGCATGGAAGTTAAACGTGACCCTCAGTCAGTTTTCAGTGGTTACATTCGATCTAAACAGAGGGGTTTTTCCATTTTTAAATAAGATATGAACTCACATGTATTAAACCTCATCTTGTGAAAATATCATTTTCAAATGTGACTTAAATCTAACAAGTTTACTTAAAAGTCTGAGTGATTTTTTTGCGTTTTTTCCCTTAACTCCTTTCTCAACATTTCAAATCCTCTTGATCTTTTCAGTATGTACATAAATATATATAAGTATATATAAGCTGTTGTTTCCATCCTCTTTTTCTTGGCCTTTTCCAGGTGAAGCACCTTTTTTTAAACATGATGTTGAATTCAGAGAAACTCCATGTTTGAGAGTGAGTGTAAATCCTGTTCATAGATGACGACGAAAGGGAAAGTCATTCTGCCTTGTCAGTGTTTTATTTGTATGTTACAAATAAAGGATGTCGTTTGACTTTACACACGCTTGTTTGCTAATTCTTTTATGATGTTTGGATGTATTTGCTTTCACAAATTAAGATCTAGGAAAAATCTAGGACAAGTAACAAAATTAGTGGCTACTCTCGGCCATGAGGAGCAACGCCTCTACTTTGTTATAAATAATTGAATTCACTAATTCTATTTACTTTTCCGTTCTGTCGTCTTCCGCTCATCCGGGGCCGGGTGGCGGGGGCCACAACCTCAGACGGAAAGCCTAGGCTCCTCTCACCCCGGCTGCATCCTCCAGCTCACCCGGAAGGATCCCGAGTCGTTCTCTGGCCAGCTGTGAGACATAGTCTCTCCAGCCGGTCTGGGGTGTGCCCCTTGGTCTCCTCCCAGTGGGACGTGCCCGAAACACCTCACCAGTGGGGCGCTCTGGGGCCATTCTGACCAGATGCCCAAACTACCCCATCTGGCTCCTCTCGACCTGGAGGAGGGGTGGCTCAACACTGAGCTCCTCCCAGATGGCAGAGCTCCTCACCCGATCTCTGAGTGAGAGCCCAGCCACCAAGTGGAGGAACCTCATTTTGGCCGCTTGGATCTGCGATCTCATTCTTTAGGTCACCACCCACAGCTGGTGATCATAGGTGAGGGCTGGAATGTAGATCGACTTGTAAATCGAGAGCTTTGCATTTCGGCTCAGCTCTCTCTTTACCACGACGGACCGATGCAGCGTCCTAGTTATTGCTGACGCCGCACCGATTCGCCTGTCGATCTCCCACTCCATTCTTCCCCCACTCGTGAACAAGACCCCGAGATACTTAAACTTCTCTACTTGGGGCAGAACCCTGTCCCTGACCCGCAGGGGGCATTCAACCCTGTTCAGGGCAAGGAACATGACCTCGGATTTGGAGGCTAATCCCTATCCCGGCCGCTTCACACTCGGCAGCAAATCGATCCAGTGAAATTTACTTGTTCAATTCAATTCAATTTTATTTGTATAGCCCAAAATCACAGAATGTCCGTCTCAATGGGCTTCACAAGAAAAGAGGAATGTATTAACACAAATACACAACAAGAAAAATAACTAACAAATGCTAACTAAACAAGACTAGCACATTAATGCACTTAGACTCTCCTTCTCGGTGAGGAAAAACTCCTAAAAAACCCATCAGTGGGGAAAAAATAAGAAACCTCATGGGGATCCACGTGAAAGAGAGATCCCTCCCCCGGGACGAGCAAACAATGTGTCACAGATTATTGTTTAAATATTAGCTTATTCTAATCTACAGCTAAATATCTAAAGAAGTCAATAAATGTTCTTCATCCTGATGGAAACACGGGGGACTCCTCAGCCTGGAGATGTCAAGTACGGGGATGAGCAGATGTTCTTCATCCTGATGGAGACACGGGAGACTCCTCAGCCCAGCGATGCCCACGGCGGGGATGAGTAGATGGATTTCGTCCTGATGGAGCGGGGATGAAGAAGCGCGGAGGTCTCCTCGGTGTGGCCATGCCCAGGACAGGAACGCAGAGTCCTGGATGGGGCTCTCTCCCAGAGAGGAGGGAGAGAGGTGGACAACATGTGAATTGTATTGTACCAACTAGCAGTGTAATTCTAAATAAACAGACAATTTAGAACAATGAATGAGATAGCAAGCCAGGGGTTTAGGGTAGAGGGTTAGAGTAGGGGGTACGGGGAAAGACCCAAGACAGTCTGGCAGAGAATAGTAGATAGAATTAGAGGACAGAACCCCAATGTACCATATTTTCCCCAGCTTTTACTATCTAGCAGCCAACTATTAATTATATCAGCTAATTGAATCTGTTTCTATCTGGCCTGTTGATAAGCTTGTTCAAACAGGAATGCTTTAAGCCTCCCTTTAAATGTAGGAACACTGTCTGCCTCTCTCACTTGAGCTGGGAGCTTATTCCATAAAACTGGAGCTTGGTAGCTAAAGGCTCTACCTCCAACTGTACTTTTAGAAATCCTAGGAACCACCAACAGCCCTGCATTTTGTGAGCGGAGTGTTCTGCTTGGTTGATAAGGTACTATAAGTTCACTAATGTAAGATGGAGCCATGCCGTTTAGGGCCTTGTAGGTTAGTAAGATGATTTTAAACTTGATCCTAAACTCAATAGGAAGCCAATGGAGAGACTCTAGCACGGGAGTAATATGATCTCTTCTATGAGTTCCTGCTAATAGTCTTGCTGCTGCATTTTGAACCAGCTGAAGACTTTTTAGGGAAGACTTAGGGCATGCTACGAGCAAAGCGTTACAATAATCCAATCTTGATGTAACAAATGCATGGATGAGTTTTTCAGCATCACTTTTACATAACTTGTCGTTATTTTGTAATATTAAATATTATGGTACACATAGAATTATAATAGTATAAATATTGTATAATTTTGTAAATTTAATATAACAATTTTAATAACATTATATTCTAATTATATTAAAATTTTTACTTATATTTAACATTTTCCCATTTTCTTAGGAACTCTAAAAGGGGACGGAACATTGCGTTGCACCAACCGGAAGTTATTTTCTAAACAGCAAATTGAAGGAAAAAACTGAATTCTTTCAAATGTTTATGCTTTTATTTCCTCAAGATGACATGAATTGAAGTAGGTGTGATATTTCAACCTTTTTCTGTCTTTTTTCGGTGGTATTCTAACGCCGGTAAGTGCAAACACATCAACAGATTGATGCTGAATTGAATGAGCATCAGTTTAATTTTAATAATACATCCTTTTTTTAAAAAAAATTCCAGCTTTATGCTATTTAAAATAAATTCATATTAGTTTCACAGCTTGCTTGAAATCCAATGTCAGAATTTTAAAATTGGAAATACATTTATTTAACCTAACAAATTTGTAGTTTAACGTAAAAAAAAAAAACTAAGACCAAATATTTCTGTGAATTATTTTTCTGTTTCAGCAGCTGATCTGTTAGTATGGCATTAAAGATGAAGCTGAAACTGAAGACTATCTTTGTTCTTTACTTCATGGTCTCTCTGACTTGCCTTCTTTATGCTCTGATGCAGCTTGGTAAGTTTATTTGTACCATATTTATTACACAAAGCAATTTAAAGTACTTAAAGCAGAAAAAAATGCATTAAAATGATAAAACAGGGAATAAAAATTAACACAAATATATATAAAGTCATGATTAGATGGTTCATAAAGCACTGACAAGAGACTTAAACACAAGCATAGCAGCTTTAAAGTACTTAGGATCAATGGAGAGTGTGGAAAAGAGGTGAAGAAGCATGTGCAGGCAGTCTGGAACGGGTGGAGAAAAGTATCAGGTGTGATGTGTGACGGAAGAGTTTCAGCTAAAATGAAAGGGAAAGTGTATAAAACTGTGGTGAGACCGGCCATGCTGTTTGGTCTAGAAACAGTGGCACTGAGAAAAAGACAGGAAACAGAGATAGAAGAGATGAAGATGCTGAGGATCTCTCTGGGAGTGACAGGATTAGAAATGAGTATATCAGAGGAACAGCACATGTTAGAGGTTTTGGAGATAAAGTTCGAGAGGCAAGACTGAGATGGTTTGGACATGTGCAGAGGAGAGAGAGAGAGTACATCGGAAGAAAGATGCTAAGTTTTGAGCCACCAGGAAAGAGACCTAGAGGAAGGCCAAAGAGGAGGTTCATGGATGCTGTGAAGGAAGACGTGAAGACAGTTGGCGTGACCGAAGAGGATTCAGCAGATAGGGTTGGATGGTAGAAACTGACTAAAAATCCTATGTTGGGTGTGTAAAGAGTATCTCCGATCAACACAGGTCAACAATGTGACTGTACGGAGCATAAGGTTCCTAGAGACCGCACCATCTCTCAGCTACGGGAAGAACTAGCCGGTCTACAAAACCAGATAAAAAAGTTTGAAGCAACAAAACAACCGAAAAAACACCTCCCCACAATCTTTGTCGTCACCCCCACATATGCAAGGTATTCAGTCTGCTTCATTTTGTCATTTGAAATGACCTCCCTGCACCTCACCATCACTACCTTCTGTCTGTACGTAGGCTGGTGCAAAAGGCAGAGTTAACTCGTCTGGCCCAGACTTTCCTCCATGTTCCTCAGCTTCATTGGATTGTGGTGGAGGACTCGGCACACAGGACGTCGCTTGTGGCTGACCTTCTTATGAAGAGTGGCTTGACCTACACACATCTGCACATGCTCACGGACAAGGACCGCAAACTAAAGGAGGTAATATTTTTTCTTAAAGAGGGAGGATTGAGCTTTTATGTGGTAATAATTCTTATTTCACAGCATATCATAGACAAGCGTTATCTGTTGTTTGTTCAGAAATGACTATTTGTTGAAATGGCTTGTAAATACGATCATTCATTTTTTGCTTGTATTCGTTATTATTCACTACTTGCTTAGTCCCACCCTCAAAGAGCGTGTACTTCACAGCGTAAATCTCGTCTGATCCCGCAAATACAAGCATAAGCACAGTGTGTGCACTGCTGCTGCTAAAACACTTCCTAGTTAAGTTAGAATATTGGGCATGGCAGAGAACAAAATCCACGTCCAAGAATAACCTGGCCTTGAAACAATATCTGAATATTTGCAAATTACCCAAACATGCATGAATGAAACTAAAAAAAAAAACAATCCGGTATGTTTTTGATTGAATAACTTTTAGAAACTTCTATAAAATGTTTTGGTCTGATTTGTTCTTTCTCCTCTTTCAGAGTGATCCCCGCTGGCTGAAGCCCCGTGGCGTAGAACAGAGAAATGAGGGTCTGCGGTGGCTCAGAGAGGAGAGAAAAGACTTGCAGCAGGGAGTCCTTTACTTTGCTGATGATGACAACACGTACAGCGTGCAGTTATTTGAAGAGGTGATGAACATGATCAAGTTAGTTGAACTGACTTCCCTCACCTGCTAATGGAAACATTTCTCTGTCTCAGATGAGGAGCACCCAGCGGGTTTCAGTGTGGCCAGTGGGACTGGTTGGTGGGATGAAATACGAACGACCCATTGTCGAAGGAGGAAAGGTAAGACGATCTAGTGGAGCTTTATGAAGTGGTAGCTGGAGCTAGGAAAGAAAGTTTTTTTCATTTTAAACATTTTCTACACTGACTACTTCAAGAATACGAGTCGAACTATTGTATTTATATTTCAGTTGATGATAAAAGCTTTGTTTAATGTAAAATATTTGAATTACTTTGTGTGCCGAGACCTTAATATTTTTTTAATATTATTATTTAATATATACGGTCTAAGTCATAAAAATGTACTTAAATTACTAAAGTTACTTGAAATTTTTGATAATAATTAGTCGCTTAGTGCATTTTATAAACTTGT
Organism: Neostethus bicornis; assembly: GCA_902685375.1. NCBI lineage: Eukaryota > Metazoa > Chordata > Actinopteri > Atheriniformes > Phallostethidae > Neostethus > Neostethus bicornis. The sequence goes on along the minus strand of LR738558.1, from coordinate 10,303,911 downwards.
TATATTTTGTAATAATTTTTATGACTTAAAAATTCCACAAGAGGGCGCTAATGACAAATATTTGCCTTCCATTTGAACTAATTAATGCTTAAATAATACTTTTATCAAAAGCTTTATGGTTAGTTTCCATGTTTAACATTTTACAGTTTTTGCAAAAGAGCTTGTTAAAAAAGTATTACAATACCAGACAAAAAAATCCCAATCAGATCTTTTTTAGTATCTGTGTGACTCTAATAAAGTTTATTCAGAAAAACCCAAAGTTAAAATGAAAAAAAAAAACAAAGTACTTTTAGTGTAATCCACAAACATCATTTCTACTGTAGAGTTGTAGTCCTGATGTTCTGTTGGGCTTCATTTCTATTCGTTAGGTGGTTCGTTTCCATGTCGGCTGGCAGCCCAAACGTCCTTTCCCCATGGACATGGCTGGTTTTGCTGTTTCCCTCAAACTGGTCCTGGACAACCCAGATGCTTGTTTTGATGGAGAAGCACCACGAGGCTTCCTGGAAAGCAGCTTTCTGAAGGGACTGGTCACCATGGATGAACTGGAACCGAAAGCTGACGACTGCACTAAAGTAAGTGTGTACAAGAGTGTTGATGCTCTGTGTATGTGTGGGAAGTTAATTTATTTTGCCTTGTGGAACAGATGGATGATGTTGTGTTTTTGTTGTGTGTAGGTGCTGGTGTGGCACACACGGACAGAGAAACCAAAAATGAAGACAGAGGAGGCGCTACAGGCTCAAGGACAAGGTTCAGACCCTGCTGTAGAGGTCTGATTACCAGAGCGTATACAGACATGTAGATATAGACTCACCATGTTAAACTATGTCTGACAATCAGAGGTGGGTAGAGTAGCCAAAAATTTGACTCAAGTAAGAAAGAGTACAGGTACTCCAAAATATTTTTACTCAAGTAAAAGTAATAAGTAGACCTAAATAAACATTTATTCAAGTACGAGTAAACGGTATGCATTGAAAAAACTGCTCAAGTACTGGGTAACTTTAAAAATAACGTATTTTTCTTTGTATACATAAGAATATAAACAACACAAAAAAATTAGTATTTTCAAAATAAAGCTAAAAGATAAGTAAAAATACAACGCCCCCCTCCAATCCCGCCCTAAGAGTAGCACTATTTACTTATAAATTTACTCAAGTAAAAGTACAATCTATTAAAAATACTCATAGAAGTACATTTTATTAAAAAAGTTACTCAAGTAAATGTAACGCATTACTACCCACCTTTGCTGCCTCATCTGTCTGTCCATGATGTAAATATTGTAAAAATCTGTAAAATGTTAAAATATTCCAGCCTTAAGTTTCTTTTTAAAATACTGTATTTTAATGTTTTTGAATTTCAAGTCAGAAATAGAGTTTTTTCTATTTATTTTAGTTAGTTTTTAGGATCTGTCAAAATTGTGACAACAAACAATCTTGAATATTATACGTAATGATGCAGTACTGACTGTCACCGTGAGGGGGCGCCAAATTGCGAGATTAAATTTTTTTTTTTTTTTTTCACTTAAGTCAGAACTTTTGAAATGTGACAAATATAGAAATATTATGAGCTTCAAAAGGGATTTTGGAGAAATTGCTCATGCTGGCCATGTGTTGAAAAGTTTAAAATCTGCTTTTGTGTCCGGTACATTTACAAAGTGGTTAAACAATATTGTTAAATCTCCAAATGGTACAATAAATGAAAGACTTAGATAGTTCAAATAACCTTGTTAACAGCTTGTTTTGTGCTGCTCCTTTTAAATGTGAACGAGACACTTTACCAATTAAAACGACAGATGCTTGCTTTACAACTACTTGAATAAAATACGGGCTGTACGGTTGGCGCAGTGGTTAGTATAGTGGATGGGGACGAGGCTTGAAACACTGTCCTTTCTGTATGGAGTTCGCATGTTCCTACCATATACGGATGGGTTTTCTGCGGGTACTCCGGTTTCCTTCTGCCCTCCAAAGATATGCATGTTTGGTTGATTGGCCGCTACGAAATTGTCCCTAGGAGTGAGTGTGTGTGGATGGTTGTGGTTGTTTGACAGACTGGCTACCTGTTCGGGGTGTACCCTGCCTCTCACCTTGAATCAGTCGGGGATAGGCTCCTGCACCCCGTGGGGCCCCCTGGGATCAGGGAATAAGCGGTTCGGAAGATGAAATGAATAAAACAGCATCTGAAGTGCAATAAAATTATTCAAACAGGGACCAGGTTTCCGTATTATTAGTGCCTGTTCTCTGCTGGTGTTTATTCATCTATAAAAGTGTAAAGTTGTCTTTGATGTTGTACAACATGATCATAATTGTTCCTGAAAATAAACCAAAAATTCATAAAAATGTGAAGTCTTTACTGTGTTACTTTTTTCTTTCCAATACTGTCACCAGAAAACACTAGTTTTATGATTTTATATATCAAGTTTTAAAAGTTTTTTTCCTTTTTCAAGTCAAACATTATGACAGCATGATTACAATCGATACGCAAGGTTTACTCCACTAACTGAACAGATCATCTTTTAAAGTTAATTTTAGCTCTTAAAACTTCTGTGAAGTTTTTTATAAAAGTAATTTAAACTGTTAAAAAAGTAGCACAGGGTTGATGTGAATCTGACTAAATACGGGTCAGATTACCACCTTTTTCACAAACATTGGACACTAAGCAAATACTAATAATGCATTCACTTCAAAGTCCTTTCAGGAAATCCAAGGAAAATACAGAATACTCAAACTAAAAATAGTAGAAAAGTGAGTGATAGAGGAGTCAGTAAGTGGTGTATGATTGTCTGAACAAGTGGGTTTGAGTTGGGATTTCAACAGTGGAGAAGAGTTGATATTTGCCGAGGTTAGGAGAGAGAGTTCCAAAGCATGGGGACGAGACAGAAAGCTGGAGAGAGGAGGAGGAGCAGAGAGAGCGAGAGGAAATGGAGATCTGGAGAAGATTATACAGGTAAGGTGGATCCAAGTTATGGATAGTTTGAAATTAAATGTACTTTGGAAGGATTCCGCTTCTATAGATAATCCAATACTGAGTATTTTTCTGTATCTTTTTTTTTCTTTTTATTGAGACACTTTTAAATGATAAGATAAAAGAAGTGTTCATAAAGATTGACCTAACACCTTTGATACCGTAGCAATGTTGTCTGATTCTTTCAGGATCGGGACGTACCCAAACCACACCATCTGATTCCTCTCTATGCGAAGAAGCAATGACTCCACTCCATATAAAAAAAGGATTAGAATATAAGTGACTTTTTACAATCAGCCATTGAATACCATGAACAGAAACACTTCACTCCTATTAACAACAAAAAACTTACTTTGGAAAAGTTGAAGTTTTACCAATTAGTTGGTAACGCTTGTTTTCTACATCTGTTCGTTCGTCGTCTTCCACTTATCCAGGGAAACAGCCTCAGACGGGCCCATGCCTCTCTCACCCCGGCCGCATCAGCCAGCTCACCTAGGAGGAGCCTGAGTCATTCTGCGGCCAGCTGTGAGTCATAGTCTCTCCAGTGCATCCGGGTTCTGCCTCTAGGTTTCCTTCTGGTGAGAGGTGCGCGAAACACCTCACCAGCGAGGCGCTAGGGAGACATCCGGACCAGATGCCCAAACCATCCCATCTGGCTTCTCTTGACCCGGAGGAGCAAAGACTCTACTATGAGCTCCTCCTGAATGCCAGAGCTCCTCACTCTATTTCTGAGTGAGAGCCCAGCTACCCTGCAGAGGAAGCTCATTTCATCCGCTTGCATTCGCGATCTCGTCCTTTCGGTCTCCACCCATAACTGGTGACCATAGGCGAGGGTAAAATCGTAGATCGACTTGTAAATCAAGAGCTTTGCCTTTTGGCTCAGCTCTTTCTTTACCACGATAGATCGATGCAGCATCCTGATTGTTGCAGGCGCTCTGTCGGTCTCCCGCTCCATCCTTCCTCCAGTCGTGTTATTTCGTATCAAAATTTGACAATAAATATTCAAATGTCTAACGTAAATGTAAAATGTTTGCGTTTGATCAGTAAGTATATAAAGTCATTAAATAAAGAGGTTTCAAACTTCTCCGAAAGAATAATTTACCTTCATAAATACAGTCTGGAGTTTAATTTTCAACAGTTAAAAATGAAATTAAACTTTCATTAAAAGTGAAGACTAAAACAAAATAAAACATTCAGCTAAAGCTATGATGATATCGTCTTGGAACCGTGCCAGCAGCACATCTGTTTTCTCTGAATGACTCAGGTAGTTGGTAACATTCGCCCGAGGCAAACAGATGACTTATTTGTCGTTAGTCTGTTGTTTTTAATCACTCATGTCTACATTTTAAGTGTTTTGTAGCCAATTCTATGCCCAGTCTTTATATATCCAATGGTGATCCCAGCATCTTACGTAAAAATCCAGCAGCTTCAATATTACGACATAGAACAGAAGTTTGCTCCAACCTGTTTCACAAACAATTTTTACTGTTACTCTTCCTCGTTGCCTCCGATGACCATATAAAGCCAAACACCTGAACTGACAGTTGAAAGTGAACTGAGGGGTGAGTGAGACAATATAACGTCACAAATTGGATCCACTCCATCTTAGATGTTCACAGGTGCACTTAAGTCATCCAGACACGACAAACCGTGACTAGCAAAGGTAGTGTCATATTCTGAGCTTTGACTTAGTTTTGCATGCTTGTTTTTGTGGCTTCCTGGTGTTAGTGTGTCATAACAGCATGCACGCACATGCACGTATAAAATGAGAAAAAAACAAGTCCAGAGATAATAACTTAATGCACGCAGGTAAAAAGCTCCCCGACCCACCCAGGGTTATCTGTCCAAACAGCAACGTGGAGGAAGTTTTCCAAGTTTCACTGAGCTTAGTAACCCATCCTACGCAGTTACGGCCAAGAAACACCTGTGTGATGAATAAACCAGCCCCTTTTTCTCAGTAAAAGATCATCTTCATGCTAATGTGTCATGTGCTTACCTTCACCTTCCTATGCCTTATTACCTGGGTGCCCAACCTTTTTTGTCCCAAGATCTACTTTTCAAGTAGCAAACCTCTTGAGATCTACTCGTCCCGCGTGACCCCAAACCATGTCACGTGAGAATCCAATCAACTGTAGTTTTTCTAAATATTACCTCATTTTTTCCACTCCAAGACAAGCCAATTTTTCTGCCACATCATGCTAATAACGTGAAAAACTGATTGCACCTTTCAATAGCACCTAAGATTAAAAAAAACTGCTTTGATAGTTTCATCCTGGCCGACTTCTGGGTTTTAGTCACATCGGTGAAAGTGCTCTATTATCCAAAAAAGGTGCTAGATTGTCGCAGGTTGCTTTTTGAGCGGCTGAATGGTCGCTAAATTTAGTGTCAAAGTCACTAAATTGGCAATACTGACTTTCCATAAAAAAAATAAAAAAAAAATTTCTTAATTTTTTTTCCAACACGTCTTGTGGTCGACTCGAGATCATTCTGCAATCTACCGGTATACCGCGATCGACCAGTTGTGCACCCCCATCTTATCAGGTTTGAGCTTCCCTTACATACAATCAGTTCCTGCTCTCAAGTTTTCACCACGTTAAAGACGACACTGTTAATCTTTTTTTTCAACACTAACACTTTATATGTTTTGCAAAATAATAAGTTCAGCTAACACAAAAGCAATAATTTAAAAGAAATATGCACATTAAAGATTTTCACAATAACTGATTGACCTTAATGCAAAAATGAAAATGTTAGGGGTCCAAGAATGGATCTGTGTGGCACCTCATACTGTTTGTAATGTTAATTTCATTCCAGTCAAAATTTCACCTAAAAATGATTGATTTTGTTGTATATTTAATTTTTTGACGAAAGAATATCTTAAGTTTATTTTGGCAAAGGCACAATTGATAAAAAATTGTTTTGCGCATCTTTAAATCGCATCAGAAAATAAAATGACATCATTCCTCAAACAACTTGTTTCCTTGTGGTCTAAAAAAATCATTTTATTGGTTTCAGCTAATGATTTACATTAACAGTGTAAACATCCCGTGTCATTCCCCATTGGTTGATGAAAAATGGTTCGTCGTCGTACCTCTTCCTATTGGTCGCAAACATATCTGACTTCAGTCAATCTGATATATGACTCCCAATCACCATTAATCCCAAAAGCATGTTTGAACATTGACCAACACTTTTTACGTGTACATGGTCACCATTACTTTATTGCCAAAGATAAAGGTCATTAAATATTATAATTTTTTTTATTCACATAGTGACATTTTGTGTGTTGGGATTGTTAATGAGGTTTTAATCTATAAGATCAAGTCAGACTTTGTTAAAAAAAACGTATTGGAAATTATTGCCCTTTGAAATCTTGAGCAGAGAAAGCTTATAGAATCTTTTAGATTAAAAAAAAGAATCAAATCTCTTTCAAAAACCTTGCATTGCTGCTCTTTGTGTGTCTTTATTCTTCTTCTTTGTGGTTTGCGAGTGGTCATGAATACAGTAGGGCCTGTTTTTTTTAGGTTTCGGTTGAGTCTTAATGGATTATCTCAGTCCGTTGAGAAAGAGAGTCCCTGGTAATGGCTGTGTGTTGGTGATAACACTGTTTGCTGTTGCTGTTGGTTCAGGTATTTAATTTTTTTTTCTTGTTGAGCACAAACTTGTGCATGAGCAAGATGTGCTCATATGAATTTTAATAAGAAGATAGTCTCCTTACGGTACTTTAGGATGTAAAGTGGTGCATTGTGTTTGACCAGAAGGACACGAAAAGTCCTCGATGAGGGGAGTGGTTTGCCACTGGAGTGTTTCTGTGTGTGTGTATGCATCGATAACGGTGGGTGTGCAGGTCTGGGCAGGGCTGGAGTGTGACGTTGTTTGTTAGAAAAGTATGCGGCGCTGCCAAGTTCACAGTCACTCACCAACACAGCAGGAACGCTCACATCAGGTAAGACTGATACTCCCTTTTTTGTTCATTCGGGATTCATGCGAATAACTTGTTGATAACCCTATGCACTAATTCATCTTGGAAGAATAAAACCACTCAAATATTTTGAAATTTTTCAAAAATGATCACTGTTTACAACAGTTTCTTGTTTAAAATGGATCAAAATAAGATTGTTAAATTGTCAGGCCTCTCAGGTCTTTTTTTTAAGTGAGATTATTCTTAAATTGAAGTTTTAAAAAGTCTCTCTGACTTTTAAAAGTCTGATTCACCTCTGGCGTTCGTCCAATCCGTGATGCCAACAGCAGGTGTTTTTTTTTTTTCCTCCTGAAGGCCACTCTAACGTCACCCATGTACAGTTTTTGCTTCGTCTCATATTTTTACTTCAGTCTGTTTATGCTGCTTGTGTAGTTTGTAATGACTTTTTTTTCAAAATAAAGTTTCCATTAATGAACATTTAGATTTAAAATGAAGTTTTGTAGCCATTAAAAAAAGTTTTTGTTTTAGTTTTGCATCATTAAAAGACAAAATGAAATATTTCTCAAAAGAGAAAGAAAAACTTTCTAGTTTTTTTTACATTAAGAAAAAAATATCTTGAACACATTTAATTTCTGAGTTTATATTTTAACAGAAAAAAATCTAAATGGGAATTTATTTGACATTTATGACAAAAACAATACATTTTTGGTGAAAATTGAAGCAATAAAATTGGAGGAAATATGGATCGAAGCCTGTTTTGGAAAGTTTTATAGTTTTAAACAAATTGGTTTTATATTTTAGAGGACAACAGCCTGATGGTGAAGTCATTGATTTTGGCTGCTGTGTGTGTGTGTGTGTGTGTGTGTGTGTGTGTGTGTGTGTGTGTGTGTGTGTGTGTGTGTGTGTGTGTGTGTGTGTGTGTGTAACTGCAGGAACAATGTGTCTTCACTTTGATATGTAGTAGTTCATAACCCTGATAACATCGACCGTGACCCCCGGCAGATGTTCTATACTCAATCCACAGCAGGAAAACATTTTATTAGTACGTTATCTTCTCTCTCTGGAATCATCCATCCGAGATCTTTATAATATTTAGTCTCCATTCTAAACTTTTTGTTACTTTCAACCCATTAAATAGTTAAAGTCCATGTATGTGGAAAAAAGAGGCCTCATTAGTGGGGATAAGGTCTGCGTTATGTAAGAGTGATAATCTCTAATCCCACTTATATCTTTCAGGACCAAAAAGAAGAGGAAAGTTCAGGAGAAGTGAAAGAACAAGATACAGTGACGAGTAAAGAAAGAAGAGAAAAAATTACTGTACATATAAGATGACCATCGGCAGGAATTCCAGGAATGGTTCAGTCCGAAGCTCCATCCGAGCTCCGAAATTCTTGGACAAATCCAGCGGTTTCTACGGTCGCCTGGATGAACCCGAGACAGTTTCAGAGGATGTGAAGGTTAATGGGGAGGAAGAAGAGAACAGAGTAGACAACCACCCTGTGACTGCTTCTAGTCTGAAACACAACTTGGTAGGAGATGAAGAAGTTTGTGACTTCACTGATGGAATGATGGAGGACGATGGAGAAACTCTCCTCCACAGGAAATCCAGCCGACGTAGCAGCAGGTGGAGAAGGAGCTCCAGAAGGAAGCAGAAAGAGTGCAAAGCTGAGGAGGAGCAAAGTAAAGATGTCTCCCTGGCTTTGGAGGACGACAAGCTAAAGATGGAGCTGAGAAAGATGGAGGAAGAAAATGAGAAAGCAGGATTCGAGAAGGAACCTGCGCTTGTTCATTTCCCAGTTCGGGAAGATGCAGATGATCAAGTCCTGATCAGAGATAAAAAGAGAGGAAGAGAAGAAGAAGAGAACGAGGAGGGGAAGATGAGAGAGCAAGAAGAAGGGATGAAGATGATGAAAAAGAACAGAGTTAAGAATTATCGGAAGGTAAGTTCTGCTCTTCTCTAACTTCTGCTGTCTGTCTGGAACCCTCCACCCCCCACAAATTCCTCTGTTGGCCCCACCTGACTGAACTTTCAGCCCCTCAGGGTTACACAACAGCATGCTGGAACAGAGGAGGGTAAAGTTCTGCTCAATCAGCCTCCACATCGCACAGAGCAGGTTATTAATCACCATGGAAACCCATTATATCCCCTAATAAAAACACCCTGCATTAGGGTCAAAGTACAGGAGCCAGTGGTGCAGATTAAGTAGCTTCTGACATGATTTTCCTCAACGTCACCGTGAATGACAAAAAAAAAAAAAAAAAAACGACCTATGCGTTGTGTTCATTGTGTGTAGAACAGTGTGTACCTTCACCTGTTACACATTGTAAAGACCGGAGAGAAACACACACATGCAGGGTGGCATTCCAGGATCTTTATCAGGTACTTTGATCAGTGAAATGAAATGGGACAGCTCGGACCTCCCAGTTAAACCAACTCATATAAACATTCCTCCAAAGGTAACCAATACTTTACTGGGGCAGGAAGGTAATTCCGCAACAGGTGATTTTTGCTTATTTTCTAAAACTTTAGGATTTTGCACTCATAACTTTTTCTGGAACAGTTCGAATATTTTTTTTTCCAAATAGCTCAAAGTTTTCTGTTAATATGATGATTTCCCAATTTGGATTCTCACCCAGTAAATAGATTGAAATGTCAATATAATTTTATTTCTATGATTTTGTGTCACAACAAGGTCATCTCGAAGGTCACAGTTAGTTTACCATAAAACACACTTAGATTTAAAAGTTGTAGGAAAGATCTTTAACTTATTACTTAAATTTGCCTTCACTGGTTGGGTTAGACCAGGGGTGGGCAAACTTTTTGATTCACGGACCACATTGTGTTCACACATTTGACCAGGGAGCGGGACAGGCGCAGAGGGATGGCATGCTTTGGTAAACAAGCGCGCTGGATATGGAAAGCCATTGGCGCCGCTACACGCACGTAATCTAACACGCTAAAGTTAAAATCAAGCGACCTGGCACTTAAAAAGAACGTGCATTTAGCACGCTAGGTTTAAAATGTAAGTTTGAAATCTCCTGACAATATATTTTGACAATGTGCGCATCACTGAAACACACACATTTTAATGGGAACAGTGTTGTTGTTTTTGCCACAAAGCCAATATGTCTATAGTGCGCCATCTAGTGAGGAAACATCAGAATTGCAGATGAAATAAAACAGTAACATGTTTTTGGGGAGGGTTTTCGGGACCCCCCAAAACGTTTAACAGATCAAAACGGATCAAAACGTTTAACAGGCCGCACATGGCCTGCGGGCCATAGTTTGCCCATGCCTGGGTTAGACGGACAGAAAGAATAAACTTATAGGAATAATAATTAGAAATCAACTACTAAAACTACGTTAACACAGATACGGATGGTGTTCATTCTGACAAGGAGTTCTAAAAAGATAGAGTTGAGGAAAATCTATTAAAACACCTTTAACTATTAACTAAAGATAAATACGCTGGGTTCCGGAAACGGAATTTTCTTCAAAGACAATAGTCGTCTTGTTCACCCAACACGGAAACACGACTTCTTTTCCAGTCAAACTTCTCAGTAACATGAGAGTAGTATGCAAAACCCAAAGCATGCAAGGTGACATAATGAACACAAACAGTTACTCAACAGCTTGTTTTGCTTAAACCCACAAACCAACATGACAGGTAAAACATATTTCAGTTCTGCTCTAATTCCATCCTAATCTTTTCCGCAGGCCTTCGACCGAGCACTTCGTCGTGGCTGGGAGGCCTTTGTTTCCAACCTGTACAGCGTCACCCTGACACCTGTGACATCTTCATCACCGCCTTCGTCCTCACCTTCTCTGAAGAAGAAGCACCTGCACAGCGTGGCGTTGGCAGAGTTCCAGTAGAACTGGATCACTACATGGACAATTTTTCACCTTTTATAATATAATATTATAAAACCACAGATGGTCTGTGTTCATTCACACACTTCATTTAATTATTAGGATTTACTTATTAATATTTATACAAGTTACTAATTATAAACTGTGCAATATGGCTTGTTGTTTTTCAAGACGGTACTTTTAAATTTGGGAAGCCATGTTGTGGATTCAACGATGAAGTCTATAAGAAGGCTCTGGAGAAAGAGTCTTTAAAGAAATGTGACAGAGTTCTACAGCTCCTGACTTCATTTTTCTGTTTTTATTTCTTTCAAAGCACCTTAAATTTGATTCCCTTTGGAGAGCATGTTTGTACATCTCTGTTTTTTTTTTTGTGTTGACGCGTGTGAAACAGAAGTTGATGTGTGAGCAAAAAAAGATGGAGGATTTCAAGACAGCTATGATCTATGAGTGGAGTCAGTTTCTACAAATCTCGATGTTTTCAGATGTTTACCAGTGAGACTGATTACTAGTTATTTGTTTGGTGATCAGTTGAGGTTTTTTTTTATTTACATGTGGCCATTGTTCACCTCGGCCGGTTAGTATTCAAAATACTTTAACTTTGATGACTTTCACGCTTATCAACTATTTAATAAAAATCCATGTTTTCCAACTGGACATTTCTCTAACTGTGTTAAATATCTGTTTGTTTTTTTTTGTATTATTTCTTTAAGTGCATTGATATGATTTTTAAGTCCGTTCTACGAGGCTTATCACAACTTCCATTGGAAATAAATTATAATCTTTTTCTTCCTAATGTTTGTGGCTAAATTTTGTGGTTTCCGGTCATCTTTTTTATGTCGGACAAGTGGTACCAGGGGTGAATCCAGGATTTTCTTAAGGGGGACGGGGTGAGGTCATGTGCAAAACAGCACCTGTGGTGCTCAGGAGTAGAGGAGGTTTGGGAGCATTTTCCCCCGGAACATTTTGAAAAATAAGTCATTTTTCTGCAATTTGGTGCATATTTTGCCTAATGTTTATAATAATTACAGTAGTAACACAGAAGGGGGGGGTAGAGTTTGCATGTTTTCCTCATGTGTGGGTTTTCTCCGGGTACTCCAGTTTCCTCCCACCTCCCAAAAACATACATGTTAGGTTGATTGGCCATGGCAAAATTGCCCCTAGGAATGAATGCGTGTGTGGCTCCATGACAGACCTGTTCGGGGTGGACCCTGCTTCTCGCCTTAAATCAGCTGGGATGGGTTCTGGCACCCTCCCCCCCACCACCACCTCTTTAGGGATAGATGGTTCAGAAGATGAATGAATATTTATTTCCACACAAACTTGACCTTTGATGCAGACTGAAGTCATTTTTAAGGAAGGACCATATATGTTTTCTTAAATGATCCTATGGCAAATCCAATTTTATATATGTGAAATGTTTGTGACTTATAAACCATCTAGAACTCTGTGGACCTCTAGGACTGGCCTTCTGCTGGTGTCTAGAGTCAGGACTAAACATGGAGAAGGTACATTTTAATTTTATGCGGTGAAAGTCTGGAACAAACATCCTGTGGCTGTGAGACAGGCCTCTACTGCCACAATGTTTAGATCTAGGATGAAAACAGTTCTGTTTAATCGGGAATTTGACTGAAGATCAATATCTCTTTTTATATTCTATTTATGATCTTAACGCACTTTTTTCTGTCTTGTGAAGCACTTTGAATCGCCTTGTGTATGAAATGTGTTATGCAAATAATCTTGGCCTTGGCTTCCCTATTTGACAGAATCAATCATTTATGGTGAAGTAGAACAACAAAAAAAAAAGTAAAATGGACATTTTATAATACATTCCCTTTACTAGGTTCATGATTATTTGCACACGCAAAGAAGTAGTGTTTAGATTGTTGTTGGTGAGGTGATATTTAAATAACGTGGAAACTTTACAGGCTGATGGTGGAAAATCCTGCATGCGTTTTGGTGTTTCTGCCGCCATCTAGAGGAAACAAACATAATAATCTCAACCGGAGACGGTTTCAAACTTTTTATATATGTTTAAAAAATAATAAGCATTTTTTTAAACTAAAGAAAAAATATAACATAACAAAAAAAAACATTAGAAAGAAACGTGCAAGAATTTTTTTTGTTTGAAAAAAAAAAAAAAAAAAATCCGTTTCAATGTGACGTCACAACAGGAGGAGCCTATTGGTGGGTATAAAAACTAAACTCAACCATTTCTTCTTCCACTTCCTGTTAAAATCTGAACAAGGTAAGATGAAATCTTCTCTTTTTTTATTTTCTAATCAGTCATAAATGGATTTTTCTCAGATATGTTGTTTAATAAAGTTGTATAAAAGCATCTGATCGATTATTAAGTGATATTTTTGTCACTCTGACCATGCTTTGATTTGGTTAAAACTAGCACATCTGAACTACACCAAACTCAATCTTTAACCATCTAGTATTAAATCCACTCAATTTTCGTTTGGAAACTTAATCAATTAAACAAAGCCATATTTTTAAAACGTTGCATGTATTATTTTTGCACTTTATCAAATATTTTTTTAAAAAATGGATCTTTGGTGCAGATCGTCTCTCAATGATGATACTTTTCACAGACCTGTACTGAATGACTGTGATTGGACTTTAAATAATCTGATGTGAGACGAAGTTTGCATTAAAAATTAAATTTATTCAAATCGATTAGCATTTTTCCGGACACGTGGTCTTTGGGAGGGATGCTAACAAGTTAGCAACATGCTAACACGTGTTTTCTCTTTACAGATGGACTGTAGTCCAAACATGATCACCTTCAAAGGTAATTTAATTACTATAAAACTAATATCAAAGCTGTTATTTTATGAGATTTTAATCTAGTCATGCTACAATGATGATCCCTCATCTTGAACTCTCTCACTGATAAACATTGAGGATATCTTAATCATGTTCTGAGTAGCATCAAACTGTCTGATTTGTTGGTAAAACTTAAATAGTTAAAGATCAATAAAACCCTTCATATTTTTTTCAGGTTTAAGGATTCCAATCCATCCTCCATGAGGTAAATAAATGATCATCTTCACATGCAGTGATTATTAATGAGCTGTTAAATGCTGTGTCAGGAGCTGGGTGTGCTACAGTGATGATTCTTTGAACTCTCTCTTACTGATTTGGCCAGTGAAGATACCCCTTTACCAGATTCTGAGAAGCATGTTGGCTCCATAGATCATTTAGAATGATTTCAAACATGGTCTTTAATCCTATTAAAACTCTGATCTTTCCTTTTGTGTTCAGATCTAGAGCCTCAGATTTAATATACATGAATGTTAAGGATTCTCAAGAAGGTGAGATTATTTTTTTTAATTATAATTTTCCTCCCCACATAAGATCATATTCCTGAAGTGATGAATATTAACAGACAAGCATATGTCTGATTCCTTTGATGCCACTTTTTTTATTCTGATCAGCTTAATAAAGACCATAAAACACCCCAAGCTTTCCAGTACAGGACTAAATGTATCCCTGTCTTTTGCAGATTGATTCTATCTGATCTCAGAAAGCAGCTAAAAAAGGTACAGATGTGTTTTGGAATTTCTCAAAAGGCTAGTCTGTTCAAATATGATGATTTTTAGAAATTGACAAGCATATGCCTGATCCATGTGATGTCAGCCTTTAAATCTGACCACTTTAAGAATAGATTTTAAACTCCATGGTGGACGATTTTTGGATTAACTTGAATTTTTTACTTATTTCTAGGTGGATATTCTACTTGCCTCCATGATGGAAGAAGAGTTTTGTTCTGATGTAAGTAGACATATTGGAGTGTTCGGTAGTGTAATCTGTCTTTGATAGTTTGAGAGGATGAAATGGGCGTGAGCCCATTCAATGGCTGGACGACTTTAGTCATATGGCAGCTTGTCACCAAAGCCCTGATCAAACATCCACATGCTTCGTTAAAGTTTTACTTTATTTTCCTGGTTTTGCTCATGTCGTCTTTTTTTCCTCCTGCAGGTCCTCTAGGAAGTTTCTTCTTCCTCCTCTAAGTGATTGCCAAGAATTATGGTAAGAATTTTTTTGGATTTGAAAAAAATGCCTGATCTTGTGAAGTTGTTTCAATGATGATGAAACTTAGCTCACTTTGAACCAATGTGAAACGACAGGAACATCTGAGAAATTCCTTTAATTTATGCTTTGAGCTCATATTTCTATTCCCCAGTTGAATTGTTTTATTTTGTTCTTCCCAGGTTGTTTAGACTCTGTGGAGGATCATCTTCAGCAAGAGGTGAGATTTATTTCAGACATTCTGTATGATTACTTCAGAGCTGCTGATCATGATGAGCTTTTTCTGGAATCTCGTTCGTCTGAGAATTCTGCTGAGAAATTTTTAAAATCTGAAATTCAGTGGCAAAAGTTAAATTGTTAACATCTGGTTTGTGTTTGAGTTTCTATAACAAAATGTTCTTGTGTTGCAGGAATTAGAAGTTCACCTCCTGCTGCTGGTGAGTTTTCTCAATACTCGTTGATCAAACATCACATCCCTACATTCTAGTTTCCATTATGATGACACTCGCAAACGTCTTACGCCATGTGTTTAACGCCAGACCTGAAAAGGTGAACCCACTGGTGTTGCCTTGGCAGCAAGGGGATGACTTGTTGGGGTTACCAACTGTCTGAGCGGAAACTTGAATATAGACATTTACAGTATTGGATCCAATCAATTTTATTTCTAACGATATCTGTCTCTGCAGATGAGGTCCACATGTCTATGGAGATTCTCGTGAAGTCCGGAGGAGTGCTGCTCATGTTTATGGGTGAGTATTTGCTGTTTACACACAAAAATGAATTATGAGCACAAGTGATGAGTTACTTATTACCGCCCCAGTCTGAGAATTCATGACTGATCGGTATCCCCTCTGATACTTCATGATATTTTACAATTTGTGTTTACATCTAGTAAGCAGTGTTAACCTAATTCCCGATTCTGCAGGTGGAGAGTGATTCAAAAAGAACCCGTTTTTTCATTATCGGTGAGTAATTAAACATCTCATCTCTTTTATAAACTAAATACTTTAATGTGATGAGTTATTTATTACCGCCCCAGTCTGAAAATTCATGACTGATTGGTATCCCCTCTGATACTTGATCATATTTTACAATTTGTTTACATCTGGTAAGCAGTGCTAATTGTTAACCTTCTTTCAGGTTCTGCTGGTCTGAAGTTGGAGCAGCATTCCAGAACCAGAATGGATTGGCAGTATGGGTGAGTAAAGATCCCAACTCGCTAATCTAAATGCTTTGATGTGATGAGTTATTTATTACCGCCCCAGTCTGAAAATTCATGACTGATTGGTATCCCCTCTGATCATTTGAAGCACAAAATTGTTTTTAAAGTTTAACTATCAAAACTTGTCTTGTGCTAAAATGTAGTTTTAACCCTTACAGATTCTGCAGACTCGAGGGATGGACACTGCACTCCCAACCGCTCCTGGTGGTCTGCATCTTGCATGGCCGATCAGGCGAGAATGAGCTACACTGATTATAAATAAAAATAAAGTGCTTTGTAAGAGTTATTCTATAATTAGAGGTTCATGGACCTTGTTCACAAACTACAAATTTATGTTTAGTTTATAACGAATCCCAAATGATTAAAAACTTTGAAATAAATTTGATTAATTTTATTTAAAATTGTTACTGCTGTCAAGTTTTGTGTGCGGTATTTTCATCCTGTTTAAATACTAATAACTGAATGTTTACAGAGTAGTTTATTTACTGTTTCTGACAATCAAACTTTGCCAAGACTTAGATTTTCAGTGAGCATCATTGTTTCTTGACAAATTTTTAACTGGAGTTTGAATATTGAATTGCAGAAATAAACCAGTTTTTATCCCCTCGTGTCTCTTTTTCATTGGTTTGATATTCAGATTGTATTCAATCACCTGCTTGCATGCAGAAGAATTCAAGAGAAAGGTTAAATGCTATGAAAAATAATGCTTGGTTTTTTTTTCTTTTTTTTAAGGTGAAATAAAAAAAAAAAACTATGCTCATTGTCTTATAGTTGATGTGAATCTTAAGACACAATCTAGTTTATAAATAATAATTCTCCACTTTATTTGATCACTTAGTTGTACAGAGAAAAGTTGCACCCTCATCTGGTTTCAGTAAAGAGTCAAATTCCAAACAGATTATCTTGATAAGTTATGAACTAGGCTCACTTAACTCCTTGTGGTTCTTACATTTTGATACAATTATAAGACTGATGTGACTTGATGCGGTTATTTTTTTCTTCTTCTGGAGTTCTAGTTGAACACAAAAACAATGAGGGCTTTTTAAAAAGGCTTAAGTACAAAGGGAATATGCAGTCTGACAAGATTCATTTAGTTTAACACAAACCTGCCTGATCATTTATGCAGTAAGACTATTGTGTGTTCTGTTTCACACCCTATCATACTAAAATAGTGACAAAAAACAATTCAAATTTTGATCCCAATCATATTCAGATTCATACAAGTTGTCTTAAAATGAGACCACATCTGGAAACAATTCTTAACACAAAACTAGCAGATTTATTTGGAAATATTAGAACCTACAGAAATGTTTAAATCAGGGTTTGAGATGCATATTAACAAGTCCAGATGTGGGATTGATAGTTGAAGATGAGCCTGTTTCCTGTAAGACACAAATCTCCTGAACAGCTGCCGTTTGATTTGGTAGTATCAAATAAATAAGAGGCTCCCATTTTGCAGCTACTATCTGGGGCTGAGGCTGATCACATTAGACATGTAGCAGCTGTTTCTGAATCCTAATCTGCAGTGAAGATCCTGGCAGCAATGTCATCTACAATCCAGTCCACTCCTGTTAGTAGGCTGTCTCCTGATATTGCGCTGCAGCCAACGATGCACCAGTGATGACTTTCAATTTTATCTAAAGACAAAGCCTGTGTGGAAACAAAAGAAAGACGTGAATGTGAGTTGGATTAAAAATGTAAACCTTTGTATACTATTTATCATTCAAAAGCAGTGGTGGAACGTAACGAAGTAAATGTACTTCGTTACTGTACTTAAGTAAAAAAAATTGTGTATCTGTATTTTACTTAAGACCAGTACTTTTACTTCACTACATTTTTAGAGCAAATATCTGTACTTTTACTTCGCTACTTTTTAAAAGTGCGTTTTACATTTTTGTTACATTTTTGTTCAGGAATTTGAAAAATACACAGGTTTTTTTAGCGCATCTTGAAGCCGCATCGCCAAAATCAAAAGAAACAGTTGATCGGGAGAAGAAGTAATGAATCGAGAAACATTTTCCGCATTCATTCAGCGCCAAAAACCTAACATCAAATATAGTACAAATTAAAAAGAGTCAGAAGATCGTTGTTCGTTGTGTTTACTTCTAAATAAAAAGTTGAGCCATCATTACACAGAGCAGGGGCGGATCTAGAATTTTCCAAAGGGGGGTGGGGCTTTGACAAAGCCAATATATAGTGACTGGGGCCTCTCCCCCAAAACATTTTAAAAAATAAGTGTCATTTTCCTCCATTTTGGAGCCCATGCACTGGCCCTTTTAGGGGATAGCTTGACTTATCCCCTTTCCTTTTATTTATTTATTTTTTATTTGTGGACCAAAAGAGGTGGGAGAGGGGGGGGTCCTGGTTATTTATTCTGGTTACCATGGTGACACCCTATAACACGACAATTAACATTTGAATTATGGTCGAATACTTTTACTTTTTACTTAAAAAGTACAATTTACATCAACTACTTTTGTACTTCTACTTAAATAGATTTTTTTTATCTGTACTTTTACTTAAGTACAAAAAGTGAGTACTTCATCCACCACTGTTCAAAAATGTCTTTAGTATAACGTGATCCCCCAGCTGCAGGCAGTTCGTGACCTTTGCTGAACACCCCCACTATCAAACTTTTTTCTCCATCATCTGTAAGGGGGTCTCATTTGTTTTCCAGTCAGCACAGCTTTTGGGATAGAGATTTATAATTTTTCCCTCAAAAAAGGTGAAACATGGAATTCATGGCTTTAACAGAGCAGAATACGATCCCACAGGCCAGTCGGAGTCTGTCTTACCTCTTTGATGGCTTCCGATGACAACGCTCCTGGTAAGTCCTGCTTGTTTGCAAACACCAGCAAAGTTGCACCCACTAACCTCTGTATGGAGACAAACAGATTCATGCATAATTCCAGGATGAGGTTTTTTTTTAAATTCTATGTGGTGGTTAAAATGTGAGTTTAGTTTAGTTGACCTCTTCCAGCAGCAGAGAGCTGAGCTCCTTCTTGCAGTCGTGCATTCTGAGTCTGTCTGCACTGTCCACCACCCAAATCAAACCGTCTGTGCACTCAAAGTAGTTCCTCCAGTACGATCGCAGAGATTTCTGACCGCCAACGTCCCAGATATTCAATTTGTAGCTACAAATAAAAAGAATAGAGTATAAAACAAACCAAATAAATAAAAAACAAATACACAGTAAAACTTCAGCTTAAATAAGCAAATCTTAATAACTGATGTTTGCATTGTAAAAGTATGCCTTATGATTGAAAAAATATCAAATTAATTTTGTATTTGACGCTGCATCGGTCCGTTGTGGTAAAGAAAGAGCTGAACCAAAAAGCAAAGTTCTCGATTTACAAGTCGATCAACGTTCCCACCCTCACCTATGATCACCAGCTGTGGGTGGTGACCAAAAGAATAAGACTGGGATACAAGCGGCCGTAATGAGCTTGGTGTCAAGCCGCTCCTCCTCCAGGTCGAGAGAAGCCAGATGGGGTGGTCCGGGCATCTGGTCAGCCCCCTGGTTGCCTTGCTGGTGAGGTGTTTCGGGCACGTCCCACCAGGAGGAGACTAAGAGGCAGATCCTGGACCTGCTGGAGAGACTATGTCCCACGGCTGGCCAGGGAACGATTCAGGATCCTTCCGGGTGAGCTGGAGGATGCAGCTAAGGTGAGAGAAGCCTGGACTTCCCGTCTGAGGCTGTAGTCCCCGCGACCCAGCCCCAGTTAAGCGGAAGACGACAGAACGGAAATAAGGAGTATAATAATCGATACTGTCTTATCTATACTTGTACTCTTATCCATCCGGTATTTTATTAATTACTCTTGTTGATAGTTTTTATTTGTAAACACAAGAAGTGGAAACCAAACAATGTAAAAAAAAATAAATAAATGATTGCTGTAAAAGAGGTAAAGTTATTATTTGTTTTAAATTGCTTCAAAATAATAGGCTTGGTTGCATTCACTGTTTTTAATTTGTCTTCTTCTACTTGTTTTCACACTAAAAAAGTATTGATTAGATAGCGGTATCGATACGAGCACTAGTATCGATAAGATAGCAGTAGCAATAGGAGCACTACTATTAATAAGTTGGTAGTAATAACCATCCCTATTTAATGCTGAAGGTATAAGAATCTGATTGAAAAAAATGATGACTAATTTAATCAAGTCTTTTTTCTTTTTGTAAAAAAATTAATCTCACAACTCACGATAGAAATTAATTAAGAAAAAGTAATCATAAAAAAAAAAAAAAAATCTAATTTTTTTTTTAAAGCCCGATTTTTAAATTATCAAAAAATTCCAAACATATTGGAGAACTTACAGATTTTTTTATTGTTAATATTTTTCCTTCCTTAAAAAAAATCTTAGGAAATCCTAAAAACAACGACTTTTAACTTCAATCCCCAAGAAGATTTTTTTATACCTGATAAATTGGATACATCCATCTCAGTTTAGATGTGAAAATATTGTGGTGTAACCACTTTTTAATCAGAAATGTGCTTTTCACTACTGTTCATGCAACAGGAACAAAAAAGTATAACATGTGCCAAAAGACATAAAAACATTTGCAATTTAATAATAATCCAATTAATTTAAAGAACCAACTGAATGCAAAAGTTAAGAATATTATATTTCAAAATGAAACCCAAACAAAATAAATTGATCTGTATCACACATTCCAGTGTATATTTAATTGAATTTTTTTTTATAATTTAGTCTTATAACATTTGATTAGCGCCTCCAAATCCGAGACCATGGTCCTCACCCAGAAAAGGGTGGAATGCCCCCTGCGGGTCAGGGACAGGGTCCTGCCCCAAGTGGAGGAGTTTAAGTATCTTGGGGTCTTGTTCACGAGTGGGGGAAGGATGGAGCGGGAGATCGACAGGGGGATCAATGTGGCATCAGCAATAACTAGGACGCTGCATCGGTCCGTCATGGTAAAGAGAGAGCTGAACCGAAAAGCAAAGCTCTCGATTTACAAGTCGATCTATGTTCCAACCCTCACCTATGGTCACCAGCTGTGGGTGGTGATCGAAAGAATGAGATTGCGGGTACAAGCGGCCAAAATGAGCTTCCTCCGCAGGGTGGCTGAGCTCTCACTCAGAGATTGGGTGAGGAGCTCCACCATCCGGGAGGAGCTCGGTGTCGAGCCGCTCCTCCTCCAGGTTGAGAGGAGCCAGATGGGGTGGTTCGGGCATCTGGTCAGGATGCCCCCCGAGCGCCTCGCGGGCGAGGTGTTTCGGGCACATTCCACCGGGAGGAGACCCAGGGGCAGACGCCGGACTTGCTGGAGAGACTATGTCTCACAACTGGCCGGGGAAAGACTTTGGATCCTTCCGGGTGAGCTGGAGGATGCAGCCGGGATGAGAGAAGCCTGGGCTGTCCATTTGAGGCTGTTGCCCCCGCGACCCGACCCCGGAACAAGCGGAAGATGACAGAACCGAACGGAACATTTGATGGCTTAATTGATTTAGACTTGAAATACATTAAAGCTGATTTTTTTTAAACTTGATTTAAATAAGCAAAACATGTTTCTAACCACTTTGAATCAGAAAATGATTGATTTAAAGACTGATCTCTGATTAAAGACTGACCTCTGATTAAAGACTCTGATCTGTGATTAATGACTGTGTGTATTTCCATGTGTTGATGTCCATCCTTACCCTTTGTGTTCCACTGTTTTAATATTAAAGCCTAGAGTAGGTGAGATAGTACTAGCATCCTCTCCATCAAACTTTTTCAGGATGGTTGTCTTCCCAGCGTTATCCAAACCTCTTCACCCATCGGGTTAAAGAAACTTGACACATTTTCTCATCATTTCTTTTTTTTCAGACTGAGCAAAAACAAACAAACAAAAAACATTTAAAACATTAGCTGCTAGCTTAGGCTAAACCACGCCATAGAGAAAAGGATACAACATTAACAGCCTCATTTCACGCTCCTTCTGCTTCATCTTCTTCAAAATTGTCAGCAAACCCATTTTGTTACTTTTCGTTAAGCGCTTTTAAAAAAGAAAAACATTTAATTTAGTGATTTTAAGTTAATTTAACAAGATCCTTGGCTTCCTGAAGACGCATTGTGATACAGGAAGTAAATGTAATCAAACCCCGCCCCAATAGTCACTGATTGGATAGTTAGCAGTAGAGGCGCGTTGATTGGTCGTGTGGAAAAGGGGGGAAAGCAGCCATGGTAGTGATGTGTGTTTTACTACCACCGTGTGGCCATTTAAAAAATTACAGCAGGACTAGATCTGTAAAGATCTGTACTTTAAAGTAGCAAAAAGATGAGGGAAGTTTATTTGTGGCACAATTCATACCCACTGTGCTTTACAAGACATAAAAAATGCATTAAAATGACAAAACATAAAATAAAAAAGATATAAAGAGTGGGTAATCATCGGTCAAAAGGACGATTAAACAGAACTGTTTTCAATCTGACAGTGTCGGCCTGTCTCACAGCCTCAGGAAGTTTGTTCTCCATGTTTAGTCCTGATTCTACACACAAACAGGAGGCTGGTTACAGAGGTCCTCAGAGTACTAGTTGCTAAGATAAAGCACTGACAAGAATGGTAAATGGACTCGACTTATATAGCGCTTTTTTATGTACCTGCGTTGGTACCCAAAGCGCTTTACATTGTAGCTCACATTCACACATTCATACCTGATGATGGGAGCTGCCATGCAAGGCGCATACCACCATCATCAGGATCAATTGGGGGTTCAGTATCTTGGCCAAGGGCACCTTGGCATGAACCGGTGACCCTCCGGTTACAGGACGGTCACCCTACCCACCGAGCCATCCTTCTTGGCTCATAGGTTCTTGTGTTTAAGAGACTTAAACCCATTCACAACAGCTTTAAAGTCTATTCCCTGAGTCACAGAAAGCCAGTGCAGAGTCCTGAGCACAGGACTAATATGATTACTGGTATATTTTCTGCAGCATTTTGACTAAACTGCAGCTGTTTTAATTCCTTTTTGTTCAGACCATTGGGTAGACCTTTAACTACTGGAAATAAATGCATGGATAAGAACCTATAAGACTGTTTCAGACTCCAAACGTCTGATTTTGGCAATGTTTTTAAGGTGATAAAAGCATGCTGATAGAACTATTCATTTTACAGCAGGTAGATTATTCACATCTGTACTTATATCTCTTTTTTTAAAGAACATTGTATGAGTTTAACTTGATTAAACTTGAAGATTCTATCGTCTTCCGCTTATCCGGGGCCAGGTCATGGGGGTAACAGCCTTAGACAGGAAACCCAGGCTTCTCTCAGCCCGGCTGCATCCTCCAGCTCACCCAGAAGGATCCCAAGTCATGCCCCAGCCAGCTGTGAGACATAGTCTCTCCAGCGGGTCCGGGATCTGCCTCTTGGTCTCCTCCCAATGGGACGTGCCCGAAACAGCTCACCAGCGAGGAGCTCAGGCAGCATCCTGACCAGATGCCCGAACTACCCCACCTGGCTTCTCTCGACCTGGGGGAGGAGTGTCTTGACACCGAGCTCCTCGGATGGCAGAGCTCCTCATCCAATCCATGAGTGAGAGAACAGCCACCCTGCGGAGGAAGCTCATTTCGGCCACTTGTATCCTCAATCACATTCTTTCATAGGTCACCATCAATTATTTATTTTAATACATTTTTTTATCCTGTCTATAATCCTTTAGTTTTTCTATTAAATCAAACCGCTTCTGAAAGATTTTCCTTAAAAGTTTTCTTCAGCTCTTTCTTCAGCTCCAGATTTCCCCTAAATACTTTAAGGGTGTGTCAAAGAAGTCACTATCTATTCATAATACTTTTTCTGATCAACTTAAAAATACATGCATGATTCATTCAAAGATCATTATAGATATCTGCACAAGAATAATAAGGCTTTAAATGGTTACAAAATGTTATATATGTAATTATTCTAATTGTGGAGAGTGTGAAATGTCTCTAAATAAAAATGCATGAAAATTTTTTTGGATATGAATTTTTCTAGCGTTTTATTTATTGTTATCTCATCAGATGGTGTGTTTAGGGAATCTCATTGGATTTTTCTTTCGGGAAAAGTTTTTGGAATTTCCGTCTCTTCGGGAAAACCAGGCGATTTCCTAATATGGTCATTTGCTTGTTGCGTTTCCGTGTCATCATGATGCATTCTAAATTTATCGTAAATTTTAAGCACCTTTAAAAATTTTTAGAATAAATTAGTTTTGTGGAAGTGTGACGTTTCAAGATGCATCAATTTTTCTTATAAATGTCAGAAGAATTATTAAAAAATATTCTGAGAAAAATCTACGTTAAAAGGATTAGCATGTGGGACCACGTGTAGCGAAACCAACAGACTGTACGTGAAGGCAGCTTGGATTTATCCTCCAAAGAGACTTTTTAAAATAAAGAGAAACTGAAAGAAGTCTGCAGATGATGTTGCATCATCGTCTCATTAAAAGCAAATCTCATTCGCTCAAAATCGCTTCACTCTGCTCTGAGCATCTAAACCAAAAAGTAATCAAGCAATCTTCATCAGATATTCAGAAACTTTTCCAAACTTATTGACCTTGCAGATTCATGCATGTGGATCCAAAGCTGATTTTGAATACAAATTCCAGTTGGGATGATCAGGACTGGATAAGAGGAAAAACTGGACAGATCTCCTTAAAAACCAGTAGAGATGCCTCTGCTGTTTATGGAAAATGAGTGTGAGCTCCAAAGCATGGATTCCCTGTCAGCTGAGGAGTGTTCCAGCAACACATCTGGGTTGGTGAGTCAAAGATCTTTTTAAACAGAATCATGCATTTAATTAAAAAAAATCATCAATATAATTTTTTTGTGAATTTAGTTTAATTTAGTTCATTTTGTTCAAGCTGGGAATTTTTAACTGAAAGAGATAACATATATATATATATATATATATATATATATATATATATATATATATATATATATATATATATATATATATGTATACACATGTACAAATAAATACATATAAATATACATGTTTGTATGTTTATGTACATGTATGTTTATATACATGTGTGTTTTATATGTGCGTTTATATGTGTGTGTTTATATATGTGTATATTTATATACATGTGTGTTTATATACATGTATATTTATGTAATATGTATATTTATATACATGTTTATACATTTATATATGTGCATATTTGTATACATCTATGCATGTTTATGTGTGTATAGTTATGTACATGTATGTTTATATACATGTGTGTTACATATACATATGTGTATATATATATATATATATATATATATATATATTAGAATAAAGTAAATTTATATAAGTTTATATAAGTGTATATAAGTGTATATTTATGTACATGTGTGTTTGTATATGTACATGTATGGGTGTTTATAATGTATATGTGTATATTTATATACATGTATGCATGTTTATATATGTGTATATTTAGATACATGTATGCATGTTTATATGTGTGTGTATAGTCATATACATTTGTGTTTACACACATGCATGTATAGTCATGTACATGTGTGTTTTTATACATGCATGTATATTCATATATATGTGTGTTTTTATGTACACATGTATACATGTGATACCTACATCTGATAAATGTACGTATCAGAAGTTCTTTATTGATCCCACACATGAAAAATTTGTGTTACCGCAGCACTGTAATCATGAACAGAAATATATAGTAGTATACTGTGTATACAAAAATAAGGAATAATAAAAATAACAGTAGTCATTTGAGGGTAAGGAATAAACAGGTTATATTATTTAAAAATATATTTACAAGTAGTACAGACACTGTCCATGAGAAGATAAAAGTGACATAAGATGATGTAAAGTGATACAATGTAATAAATTAATATACTGTATATATTGCATTATTTTTATTTGCAAACAAATGTGCACTCTTTTTTTAACAAAATAATCTGTAAAGTTCTGCATGTTTTGAATTTGCTGTAATAAGTAACCACTCTTTCTGTAAAAACAGGAATGTTGTTAACATGAAGCCCATTGGTTTCTGTTCTGCTCCTTGACCACCACAATTTTTCAAAACTATCAAATGTTAGCTCAATGTTGGGGTCTATTCCCTTTTTCCCCCTTAGCTTCACTTTCTCCACTGGTTTCGAGATTAATATGGATTTGAAAAGAAAAAAAAAGAATGAAAATGAAAGCTTTACATCAACATTAGCATAAGTTCAGACGTGCAAAATACCTCTCAGTCATTGTTAAATTCCACCTAACTTATAAGTATTGGATGACTTGATTCTTGATTGGAATTAGATCAATTTCCATTGAAGCGTCACAACAATCCAAATCGCTACATTAAATCAACCATTGTGCACAATGTCGATTGCTAACTTTGTTTTACTTGATGTCCTTGATCGGGAGTTCCTCCTCAATAAAATCCTGTTTAGTCAAAATCTTTGTTGACCTTTTTATGACAAAACATCCCACATGATTGTTTCATTTCCCTCCCCCGAGAAGTCCCGGGGGAGGGATCTCTCTTTCATGTGGATCCCCACGAGGTTTCTCATTTTTTCCCCACTGATGGGTTTTTCTGTGTTTTTCCTCACCGTGAAGGAGAGTCTAAAAAGATTGTGATGTTTAAAAGAACCCACATGCACAAGATATGAGGGGAAATTCACTTCATATGATTGACTTTTTATTTTTACTCATATCAGGACAGAGAAAGTGAAGATCAACCGATGGAGCCCAAAGTGACAAAAAGACGAGAGAAGAACCGAGACGCAGCGAGAAAAAGCCGCAAAAAACAGACAGAAAGAGCAGATGAACTTCATCAGGTTGGAAAACTTGACTTCTTTCAGAATCTAGAACAGTTCTTTTATGCCTCTTAATACCAGTATTAGTTTTATTTATTTCTTCTCACTCCCTCTTTCTCTGTCGCGCCTTTAAATCGTTGGACAGGTTGTGTGTGTGCGCGTGTGTGTATATTGTGTAATCTGTCAGCCCGTTTCTTGTAAATAGGCTGTCTTAGGAGAAGGACTTTCACTCTCCGCCTTGCCCCCCCTCTCACGGCAACCCTGTCTCTCTCCTTTTTGCCCTACACATACACACACTCACACAGTCACACATAGACACAATGCTCCCATCTATTTTAGGCCGTTTTTTTCTAAGTGTAAATTCCACATGTCCTGTCCAACACGTGGACATCAACCTTGTTTCTTTTTGTTTCTTTTTGTTTCCTAACCACCTATTCATATGAGAGGAAACTTTGATTTCACAGAGAGATGGATATCCCCACATCCTGATTAATATTTGTTCAGGATGTGGTAAAAAACTCACTGAATAAAACTTCTAATTTCTTGTTGACGAAGTGATTCACATTCTCATTTAAAAAATCCCCAAACTTATGTTTGCCGGTAAAACCATTTAATTCCCAATCGGTAGTGACTACACAACAGAAAACTAGTTAATTCCACTTAAATGGATCTACAGCTGGTTTCTTTTAGGAGTTTCTGTCTTGATGAAGCGGTGCACCTTTATTTTCACTTTCTAAAAATATGACACTATGGAAGGCTCATTTTGTCCTCGTCATTGTGCAAACTCATGAAATACTAGTTGTAAAGTTTTAGAATTTCAGGGGCAAAGGACAACAAAGGGAGGGATGGAGTGGGAAATCAACAGGCGTCAGCAATAATCAGGACGCTGCATCGGTCCGTCGTGGTAAAGAAAGAGCTGAGCCGAAAAGCAAAGCTCTCAATTTACTAGTCGATCTACGTTCCAACCTATGACCTATGGTCACCAGCTGTGGGTGGTGACAAAAAGAATGAGATTGCGGATACAAGCGGCCGAAATGAGCTTCCTCCAGATGGGTGGGTGGGCTCTCAATCAGAGATCGGGTGAGGAGCTCGGTGTCGAGCCACTCCTCCTCCAAGTGCAGAGAAGCCAGATGAGGTGGGCATCTGGTCAGGATGTCCCCCAAGCGCCTCGCTGGTGAGGTGTTTCAGGCACGTCCCACCAGGAGACCAAGAGGCAGACCCCGGACCTGCTGGAGAGACTATGTCTCACAGCTGGCCGGGGAACGACTCGGGATCCTTTCGGGTGAGCTGGAGGATGCAGCTGGGGTGAGAGAAGCCTGGGCTTACCGTCTGAGGCTTTTGCCCCCGTGACCCGGCCCCGGATAAGCAGAAGACGACGGAACGGAAAGGACAACGTTAAATATAATAAAAAAGCATTCTTTAAAAAAAAATCTCTGGTTATGAAAAAGGTTGACCAAGCAGTGTTTTAAACCGATTGAAGCCTATCTGGAAGGTAGAATGGTATGATCCTGATCTATGATATAGATTTGATGAGGTAATGTATAATTAAGAATATTTAAGAGTGCTATCCACCTGAATAGCTTTAAACATGTGGTTCCCATTTGGTCGTCTTATTTGGAGTCGAATCACCCTCAGAAGAGAAGCCCAGACTATCCCTGCCCTGCTTTAGATAAAAACCAAGAATAAACTATATCTCCAAACCCTGCCAACCTTTCCTTTTCACCCTCACATGCAACACATTAATGTAAAGAAAGAATATTAAAGTTTATGTACTCTGCACCAAAAACGGTTGAACACTATTGTTCTCAAGCTTTAAGTGTGCTCACACCCTTCTAACATATGCACGTCTTTCTTTGTGACAATGTAAATCTTGTAGATTTATTACCTACTAGTGTTTGTGTAGTAAATCTATGACTGTTGCGCAAAAGTTGTACATGACTTTTCAGGCCAAAAAAACATGTCATTTCAAAAAACAGAAATTAAAGGTTTTATTTGAATAAAAATGTTTGGAGGAAATGATGATGATGACACATACCCACTTGATCATTTCATTCTGAACTTGATGTGCAATTAAAAGCAACATTTCACATTTCCACTGAGGGATCTTGAGCTGTTAGGGGACCTTAAGAGAATCTCAGAACTGTTGTTGCTGATGTGTTTTGCTTTATTACAGTACAAGCCCAGAATAGTGTGACTCTATGTAGGTGGAGTCTCATTATTAGACTTTTGATGTATGTTTTTAATCAGTTTCATGGCCGGTCTGAGACCGTTTGAAATAATAGACAGTATGAGAGACCTTCAGTAAGCATTAGGATCAGCCTTGGCTTCTTGTAGGTTAGCCTTTCCGACCAATAGATACACTTATTAGCTGCCGAATCATGGTAGTTGCAGTGACCCTGGACCAACTGTTTTGGTCTATCTTACAAAAATGATTGGCTGAGGTTTTTGATGACCCACATTTCCACAGAGAGTACCTGCAAATTTTTTTAGGTCATTTTTAAACTGCTGTTTATTAAATTTGGTGTTTAAAAAAAGCAAAAGAACATATTCTTACGTAGCTCAAAACCATGTCCCTATCGCAGTCAAAGAATTTTTTTGTAGGTTTTTTGTTACAATAAATGACAGTTGCGAGTCTCTAAAAAGAGCTGGAATCACACCAAGCTGTCTGTGATCAAGCCGGGAATGCGCAGATGGATGAAGGAGGAAAAAAAGGACTGTTTTACAGAAATTATCTAAAAATAATAATTGATTTGATTTATGTAGTGCTTTAAAATGATATACTGTATGTGTATGCCACAGAGAGGTTGTGTTTGTTTTGTGTTTAGTTTGGTTGCATTTGAACAACAGAGTAAAGCTCGGCCCTGCACATGTGTGGTGGGTGCTTGGCATGAAGGGAGTTGTAGCCGCCCCATTCCCCCCACACCCTAACAACTCCCACCTCATTATGATTTTTTTTTTTTTTTAGCATTTCAGCATAACGAGGCGGGATCAAGCAGATGTTTATCTAAAACAGCACATTCTAGTTAATATTTACTTCGTAATTTTCAGTACACCTATTTAAAAGCACAAGTCCGACTAATGAATTCCGATTTAAGTAAAAGTGCAAAACATGTATTTATAAAAATCTTTTCTACCATTCTCGAAAAAAAAAAATTCCTTTGTTTTTTTAATATTATTTCTTACATTTTTGTTTTTTAGGAGCTCCAGCAACTGGAACAATCTAACTCGGCTTTGCAGAAGGAGATTGCTGCCTTAAAGAAGGACCAAAAGCACTACGAGACAATTTTGGAGCGTCACAAACCTCACTGTCGCCTTAAGTCCTGCATGTCTACCAGCACCACCACGGCGTCTTTCACCAGCACCACGGCGGAGGATCAAAGTAGCATCAGCCCTCCCCAGGTGTCAAATACCACCTCCTCACCTACTGAAATCATCCCATCCAGCATTGGTCCTCAAACTCTTAAATGCACAAAAGAGACTAAACTCCCACCTTCTGCTTCCCCTCTGACCGCAACAGTAGCCTCATCTTCTGCTTCATCAGCTAAACTCCCATCGTCGTCCTCCTCCGGCTTATCCACTTTCCCTTACTCAGACTCTTTATTCTCACAGCCGCCTCTTCACTCTTTGTTCAATCAGCTACCTCTAGCCGGGCCAAGTTTAACAAACAGCATGCCATCCTCTGTGAGCCTCGTTTCCAACTCTCCTCCCTCCGCAGATGTTCAACCCCACCATCAAAAAATCCTTCAAAATAAAACCACCTTAAACACTCAAAGTTCTTACTTCCCTGAGGATGTGTTTCCCTCTTCTACTTCAAATCCACAGACCTCTCTTCTGCTTTTGGAAGCAGATAACAGAAGTCTGAACACATCCCAGCTTTATCCAGATCATTCACATGTTTGTTTATCATCATCACTTCCTGATCCCGCTTCACAGATTCTTTCCACTTTCCCTCATGTAGGCCTGGATCCAGACCCCCTTCCCGCTTTTCCACCTCATCAGAGCTACAATCTACAGGTTGCAACCAATTCTGCATCACTTCTCTCCTTACTGACTGTCCCCAGCCCTTTGAACGCGACTCAAACTACCTCCAGTATGGATGAATCTATCCCTCAAGCTTCTCCATCACTACTATCCCAAACGCCAACGCTGGGTCTTGTTAAAGATCTTTCTCTGTCTGAGCTTCTGGAAAGAAATGACTGGATCTTTAGCGGTGATTAGCAACAAGTAGCACTACAGAAAAATGGTGTAATTTATAAAGAAATGTTGTTTTTTTGCTTCATATTTTTTAATTATACTTTTAAAGTTTATATTTAATTCATTTTCTTAAAAACAAACCCAAAGCATATGTATGCACATTTTCAGATGTTCTTGTTTTTACTACTGATTTTCTTTCTTTACATAAAAATATATGTACTGTAAATGCAATAGTTTTTATTTTAAAAGATTATCATTTTTTTTTCAAAATGAAGTTTAAAGGGAAAGTTTGAAGGGGAAAGTTGTGATTTGTCAAATTTTGTTTGAAATAAAATGGGAAAACAATCATTCAGTTCATAATTGGTCTTTTCTGTGTTGCAAAGAAAAAAGGATGCATCTTTTCATTCTTACTTCTTTTCATTCAATCTGAAAATATTCAGATGGAATATTTTGTGAGAATATTTCAGCTGATCCCAATAAAGTGAAAACTCTTGTTCCATATCATTAAGCAGATCAATATTTCCGGCAATCTTGGGAAAAAAAAAATATCTGTGCTGCTGGAAAGCAGGAACTAGATCAGGCATGGGCAAACTACGGTCCGCGGGCCACATGCGGCCTGTTAAACATTTTGATCCGGCCTGCCAAACTTGAAAAAATTAAATAAATAAACCGTGTTAATTTTTATTTCCCCTGCAATTCTGATGTTTCCTCACTAGATGGCTCTAGATTTCTTGGCTATGTTGAGAAAACAACAACACTGCTCCCATTAAAATGTGTGTGTCTCTATGATGCGCTTGCTGTCAAAATAAACAGTGTGCACAGATATGAAAAGCCATAGGGTCCAATACACGCGTGTAAGGAAGTGTGTTAGATGTTAAAACAAGCAAAATGTTACATCAAGTGCTTAGATTTCAAACCTAGCGCCACTAAATGCACGTTTTTAAGCACTAGTGCTAGATTTTAGACCAAGCGTCTCTAGATTTGAAATTTAACACTCTTGATGTAACATTTGATGCGCTTGTTTAAAATCTAGTGCACCACTCCATCGGTCTAATCTAGCAGTTACCAAAGCATGACATCCATCTGCTCCTGTTCCGGCCCCTTTGTCAAAAGTTACAACTCAAAGTGGCTCGGGATTCAAAAAGTTTGCCCACCCCTGAATTAGATAAGAAAAATGTTCAATATTTTACAAAAATGTAAGCGTTCAAACACATTTGTGTGCTTCAGAAGATGAAGGCATAATAAGAAAGAATTCTGCCAGACAAATACGTCAGGTTAAGAAAGCAGCTGCTAAAATGACATTACAAAGCGGCAAACTAGAAGCGCTACCAACATCAAAATGTAGAATTGTCCAGAGGCCTGCAGTCCATACATTAAAGTATGACACGCATTCCGGTGGATTTGCCTTTTCTGTGCTGATTTTTTTTCTTTTTTATTATTATTTTTTGCAAACCTGATGTAAAACAAATTGTGGATGTCGAGTTACCTGCTTTTACCCTCTATCATCTACATATCTTTATCATTTTCATAGAAATGCAGTCATTTTGTTTCAAATTCCTTGTTAACTAGGTAGCACAACGTGGTTTGAATATGCAGCTCAACACAAGATTAAAATTTCCAATCCAACAATATTCTTGATTTTTGTTCATGCAAATGTTAATGTTCTCCACAACATAGTGACACACAATCAAATAAAACTTGTCTTTGTCGCCCAAAGGCTCTCTGTCCTTTCCAAAGGTTGTAAACTTTTTCCATTTTTAGAAATAGTCTTTTTTTTCTGACTTTTTGATCAGTTGATTTTTCATTTAACATGATTTCCATTTTAAAATGAGTCTTCCAGCTCATTTTTAGATGGAACTAGGGAATTATGGACTCCCCTCAGCAGTCTATAATTAGAAGAAATGTCTTGGCAATGAATAAATAATGCGAGATATTTCTTACTGTTTTTTTTTTTGGTTAGGTCAGGTTGTATTTTCCTTAACTTGAAAATAACAGGAAACGTCCAGATAATTTTTCATACATTTCAATTTCAGACTTGAACGTTTAGGAATCTTTGGCTTTCGGTACACATTATCATGAGAAAGGTTAAAGGATTCAGTAAATTTTCTTCCCAGGTTCTAAAAGGTTATCTAGCGATGAAAAAATGAGACATGTGCTACCTCCATACTGAAAGATTTTCTGTCTGAATGCGTGTTTGTTATTATTATTAGATTCATAAGAAAAGTAGAGATAAGAAAATTGGAATGAGGGGGAAAAAAAATCAACTTTTAATTAATCAAGTAAATTGTTCCGTTCTGTCTTCTTACGCTTATCTGGGGTCGGGGCGCGGGGCGCCTCAGACGGGAAGCCCAGGTTTCTCTCACCCCAGCTGCATCCTCCAGTTCACCCAGAAGGATCCCAAGTCGTTCCCCAGCCAGCTGTGAGACATAGACTCTACAGCCTGTTGGTCTCTCCTGGTGGGACGTCCCCGAAACACCTCACCAGCGAGGCGCTTGGGCGGTAGACTGACCAGATGCCCGAACCACCCCATCTGGCTTCTCTTGACCTGGAGAAGGAGTGGCTCGACTCCAAGCTCCACCCGGATTGCAGAACTCCCTACCCGATCTCTCAGTGATAGCCCAGCCACCATGTGGAGGAAGCTTGTTTCGGCCACTTGTATCCTATGGTCACCCACAGTTGGTGACCATAGGTGAGGGAAGGAACATAGACCGACTTGTAAATCGAGAGCTTTGCTTTTCGGCTCAGCTCTCTCTTTACCACGACTCTACCAATTTCAAGTAAATTGTAAAATATAAAAATATTTGCATTTAATTTTTTATTAAATCATCTTTTTTTTCATTAAAAAATTGGGTGCTGGGTTGATAACTGGGAAAGTCAAAGAATAATTTCATTATTTCTCTCTCGAATAGTCTAAAATGTTATTTTAAAACGTGTACAGACAAGAACTTTGATTCACAAGAAAATTAACAACTGTTTACCACATATTTATGAAGTCATTTTATCCTTAAAATATCAATTTTCAAGATGTCTAATTGATTCAAAAGCAATGCTGTTTTCGCAACTGATCCAGTCAAAGCAATGATTTCTTGCTCTGCTTTCAGCAGCTTAAAACATCTTGTGACTGAAAAGCATGTTGTTATTTGAGAACAAACCCAGAGCACACTAACCTATTAAACTGGGCTTTAAAAAAAGCTGAAAATTTAAGAAAAGTGACTGGGAATTTTTTTTCTTGTGTTACTTTTGTGCAAAAGTAAAAAAAAAAAAGGAGCTCATACTCCTTTTTTTTTTTAAAAGTTGGTGTTGATAAAATCTCATCACAAAATTTGAGCATCAAACATAGCCAGATGTTACTTCGTTCTGGACACAAGACCAGATAGGATGTATAAGAAGACTGTTTTACAACACAGGGCTTAGAAAATTTAAGTAGTCAGGGTTTGATTATAACCCTGCACGCTTTGCATTTTGGGAATGCTTTTCAAGTGCATAGAAACAAAGATCCTGAATGTGTTCAGGATCTTTACCCCTCCAGGCCCTTTTCTCTTCCCTAATGTTTGTCCTTTACTCTGATTCCCTGCCTCGTTGTTTCAATAGCACCCCCCGCACCCCACCCCCCTAGTGTTAGCACATAGGTCTTGAGTTCCTCTTGTTCAATCAACCCTGGTGCCCTTCGCTCCTTTGTTAGGTTGTTTGTTGTGTTGGCCTTGTCTGGTTTCCTCCTGCTTAGTTTTACCACACCTGCCCTGTTGTGATCCCCTCATCGGCCGCCAGAGGGGGCCCTGGATGTTCATCATCACCCTGATTAGGGACACCTGAGATTGATTCCTGATGCCACACATCTGTGGACCCTGCCATCTATTTAAGAGCAATCACCCCGGACTTGCCCGTTCGGGTCATACCATCCCTTCCAACCAAGTCTCCTTGGTTGCCTGGCCATGATTGAACTTTTGAATTGATTTAATCCTGTGCCCTTTGCTTTACAGACTTACCTGAATTGTGTTTAATAAAACCTTGTTTTGATGTGCTGCATTTGGGTACTCCTCCTTCCACATCACAACACCTGGACCATATTTGCCCAGATTGTACTTGCCTGTCCCTCTTTCTTGCCTTGATCCCTTTTATCAATAAAGTGGTTGGAACTGGTTGTTGCACATTTGGGTCCTACTGTCCGTCCTCTGATGGAGAAGTATTCATATGTTTTAGTTGTTCAAAGGACCCAAGACAGACTGGCGACCTGTTCGGTGTGTACACTGCCTCTCACCTCAACTCAGGAATCCTGCAAACCCATTCCGTTCTGTCACCTGCCGCTTATCTGGGAACTAGGGACAACACCCTCAGATGGCTTCCCTCACTCTGGCTGCATTCTCCAGCTTACCCCGGAGGATCCCGAAGCATTCCTCAGCCAGCTGTCAGACAGAGTCTCAGACCTCACTGTCCAATGTTCGGGAGGCATCCTAACCAGATGCCCGAACCTCCCGTCTAGCTTCTCTTGACCCGGAGGAACAATGGCTCTACTCCTAGGAAACCCGAAAGAGACAAATACAGGAGATGAATGAGTCATCATCATCTTCTTATCTGTCTATCCCTTGCGGGATTGTGGGGGGTGCCAGAGCTCATACCGGCTGATTCAAGGTGAGCGGCAGGGTACACCCCGAACAGGTCGCCAGTCTGTTGCGGGCCCAAGATGAATGAATGTTGTGCAATATGAATTTCGTCATTACTCTAAACTTCAACTTCTGATCCCATGATGCAATGAGAGGATATGAAACCAACCTTTCCTCTCACACCTTCCACTGGTGCTAAATCTTTTTGTTATGATGCTCCAAGTTTGGAGAAATGATCTGCACCTCATCTGTGGTGCAGAAAACTGGAACTGTATGAAGAACAATGATAGCTTGATCTTAAACACCAACTCACACAGAGTCCCCCCACTCATGCAGGAGGAGTGGAGGGGAGTTTGGGGATGGTTGGGAGGAGGGGGATGAGGAGCAAAGCATCCCTCTAACGGAGGTCAGATGATGTTGTATAACAGGATGAATCAAAGATAGAGGAGTGAGACACAGATGACGTATCTATTTATAATTAAACATATTATTAGAAGTAAAAAAAAAACACAGTTAGGATGAATCAATAAAAGCAAATAAATAAATAAATGTGAGCCATAGCGTCATCCGCAGTGAGAAGCATCATTCCTCCCTCTTCTTGCACCACCTTCAGGCTGAGGGACCAAATGAAAAGACAGAAAGAGTGAGACAAATATGCTTCCTGTTGCTACTTTCAGAATAAAATCACACAAGCACAAAATTGTGGGTATGGCACTAGTTTTTCTTTATGGAATTTTATTCCTTGGAAAAATAGCAAATATTAATGTTCATATTTAAAACTATGGTCACCAGCTATGGGTGGTGACAGAAAGAATGAGATCGTGGATACAAGCGGCCAAAATGAGTTTCCTCCGTAGGGTGGTTGGGCTCTCACTCAGAGATCGGTCGAGGAGCTCTGCCATCCGGGAGAAGCTCGGTGTCGAGCCGCTCCTCCTCTGGGTCGAGAGGAGCCAGATGGAGTGGTTCGGGCATCTGGTCAGGATGCCCCTCGAGTGCCTCGCGGGTGAGGTGTTTTGGGCGCGTTCCACCGGTAGGAGACTCGACCCTGGACCCACTGGAGAGACTATGTCTCTCAGCTGGCTGGGGAACGATTTGGGATCCTTCCGGGTGAGCTGGAGGATGCAGCCGGGGTGAGAGAAGCTTGGGCTTCCCGTTTGAGGTTGTTGCCCCCATGACGCGGCCCGGAACAAGCGGAAGATGACGGGACAGAATATTTAAAACTGTGTAGAACTCTGAAATATTAATGATCCATTTCTTCTGTGTTTAGAATTACAGTTTGATAGCTGTATGCATGTTTGTATAAAATAAAATTATATTTGGAGAAACGTTCAAATTGGAAAGAACTTTGTTTTGTTTCGTCCCCTGAAACGCTTACTCCGACTGATTTCAGGCTAGAACAGGGGTGGGCAAACTACAGCCCGCGGGACACATGCAGCCCATTAAACATTTTAATCTGCCCGAAAAAAATAAATAAAGAAACCTCGTTAACATTTTATTTCCCCTACAATTCTGATATTTCCTCACTAGATGGCGCACTCTAGATATATTGGCTTTGTTGGGGAACACCCTGAACAAACGCAGGTCTGTTGCGGGTCCACAAACGCAATCATTCCTAGAGGGATTCTGTAGCAGCCAATCAACCTAATTATAATTTCCTTTAAATGTCTTCATCCTAAGATGTAGAAGTTTAGCTAGATAAAAGAAACAATCGCGGGGGTCCCTGTAAAAAGACGTTATTGAAAGAAAAAACAAGACATGAACAATTGTTTCTTTGCTTGGAAGGCAATGTGCCTGATCAAACAAAGCTCGGTGACATTTGTTTTAGCCCAGCACAGAGGGTCAAAGGCAGATCCACAGTCACGGCTCGTTAAATCATTTATTTCCCATCATCAGTGTTTGATTTGATACAGACGATGCTGCTGTTTAATGGAGAGACACTGATTTCTTAACTGGTTGGCATATCAGCATCAGACATTCTTCAATGTTACACATGAATGCAAATATGCTCAGTCATGATGAACGGACTATGGGTCACTGGACAAAGCAACTGGAGAACCACAGACATCCAAGTACAGAATGATTTGCTGCTCTGGAGAGAGTTCAATGCAAATATTCAGATTCTGAACCAATTATCCCTGTCAGGGTCACGGGGAGCCTATTCCAGCTGGTTACAGGTGAGAGGTAGGGTACGCCTTGAACAGGTTGCCTGTCTGTTGTGGGACCACACATACTCTTGATTTACCAGTTGATCTACGTTCCTACCCTCACCTATGGTCACCAGCTGTGGGTGGTGACTAAAAGATCGAGATTGTGGATACAAGTGGCCGAAATAAGCGTCCTCCATTGGGTGGCTGGACTCTCACTCTGAGATAGAGTGAGGAGCTCTGCCAAATCTGGAGAAGCTCAGAAGAGCTGTAGCTACTCCGGGTCAACAGAAGCCAGATGGGGTGGTTTGGGCATCTGGTTAGGATGACATTTGGACACCTCGCTGTTGAGGTGTTTTGGGCACGTCCCATTGAGAGGAGACCAAAAGATAGACGTAGGACCTGCTGGAGAGATTATGTCTGACAGCTGGCCAGGGAACATCTCAGGATCCTCCCTGGTGAGCTGGACGATGCAGCTGGCGTGAGAGAAGCCTGGGTTTTCCATCTGAGACTTTTGCCCCTGTGACCTGGCCCCGGAAGAGTGGAAGATGACGGGACAAAATGAAAGGCTGTTGAGATAACTGTGTTCAGGTTCTAGGTTGTAAATTTAAATTGAACAGATTTTAATGTCCCAAGTGGAGGAGTTTAAGTATCTCGGGGTCTTGTTCACGAGTGGGGGAAGAATGGAGCGGGAGATCGACAGGCGGATCGGTGCAGCGTCAGCAATAACTAGGACGCGGCATCGGTCCGTCGTGGTAAAGAGAGAGCTGAGCCGAAAAGCAAAGCTCTTGATTTACAAGTCGATCTACGTTCCCACCCTCACTTATGGTCACCAGCTGTGGGTGGAGACCCAAAGAATGAGATCGTGGATACAAGCGGCCAAAATGAGCTTCCTCCGCAGGGTGGCGTTGCTCTGACTCAGAGATTGGGTGAGGAGCTCCACCATTCGGGAGGAGCTCGGTGTCGAGCCGCTCCTCCTCCAGGTCGAGAGAAGCCAGATGGGGTGGTTTGGACATCTAATCAGGATGCCCCCGGGCGCCTCGCGGGTGAGGTGTTTCAGGCACGTCCCACCGAGAGGAGACCATGGGGCAAACCCCAAACCTGCTGCAGAGACCATGTCTCATAGCTGGGCGGGGAACGACTTGGGATCCTTCCGGGTGAGCTGGAGGATGTGAGCGAAGCCTGGGCCTCTCGTTTGAGGCTGTTGCCCCCGCGACCCGGCCCCGAAATAAGCGTAAGATGACGGAACGGAGATTTTAAAGTGATATAACAAAACTGTCTGTGTGCTCCATTATTTTGAAAAGCAGAATGCTTCATATCCGGTTTCCCTGGTCTGTTTCCCGTGCATTGACGCATCTCTCCGAGGCTGGAAGACAACCGGATAAGGAGAACCGAGAGGGACTGGGGATAAAACGGTGTGACAAACAGACTGCTGGAGTCCCTCCTCTCTCTCTCTCCATCTTTTTATTTCCTTGGATCAGTGTGTGTGTGTTTGTGTGTGTGGATCAGTGTGAGACACGCTGCAGGACCGCTGGTGGAGGACCTGCACATGCTTTCTTTCTCCACCCTCAGACGGTTGGAGGACTGCAGGGGGGAGGTGGCTGTGTGGAATAAAACCCAACAAAAACAAGGAGATTATCTAAGCATTTGAGAAGATTCAGAAGGGGAAGATCGGGGAGAGGATTTGATCATAACAGAAAGGAGCCCAGTGATGCAGCAGCCGAGGTGGGCCCAGATAGATGATTTTATGATATCATCATTCACCACCAGGACCGTTCATTGCATCCACTGATAGAAAAAAAAACATCATCAACTGTGCAGGGTTGAACCCATTTGGGGTGATAAGGATTAACCAAGCCTTTTGATTTTTGGTGTTTTCTTTTTTTGGTCAGAAATCTGCTGATGACTTAGTCTGACTGTGAACAAGGCAGTTCTGATGCTGTGTCTGAGCATCATCTGGTAGCTGCACAGGCTGCCCCTCCTCCTCCCCCCACGCTGGGATGCTCCACCAGCCAGTTTGCCTCTGTGCGTAAAAACCAGGAAAATTCCAGGATGATGCTGCTGATTCCAGCCCGACTCTGATAAAAGACCATTAAGACCACACTCCTCGGGACTGGATCTCTAGAAAATCAATCTCTCCTCCTCTTCTGCACCTTCCTCTCCTTTTATTTACTCACTCCATCCTTCACTACACCACCCATTGAGGCCTGTTCATTCTGATCAATTGATCATCCATCTGTGATTCAGAAAGCCACCCACTCCATCCCTCCATTCACCATCATGGAGACGACCAAGCTCCCTCCGACCAGCCCGTCCTCCCCCACCACCAGTTTCTCAGTGCCCTCCGCAGAGAAGGTGGACGGCTTCCCGCGGAGGTCCATGCGCAGAGCCAGACAGAGAAGGTCCCACAGCTCATCCCAGTTCCGCTACCAGAGCTCCCAGGTGGAGCTCACCCCTCTGCCCCTCCTCAAAGGTGAGAGACACAGTGTTCAAACTTTTTCATGGACACTGAAAAACATG
The DNA here is from genome assembly GCA_902685375.1 of Neostethus bicornis. NCBI lineage: Eukaryota > Metazoa > Chordata > Actinopteri > Atheriniformes > Phallostethidae > Neostethus > Neostethus bicornis. The sequence goes on along the minus strand of LR738558.1, from coordinate 10,263,687 downwards.
ACCAAGATCCGACACAGTGTGTTTTGTAACACCTTCAAAGCCTTCTCTGCTCGGCTTATGAAATATCTGAATCACAAGCTGGTGTTTTAAGTATATTTTAGTCATTTCTATTTATAAATTATATCTGATTGGTTTGACTTGTCCTTTTATGGCTTTTCTGATGCCTGCCAGTGTTTTCATTTAAGAGCATGTGATTTCTCACATTTCAGCTGGGATTTGTTGCCAAGTAGACTAAAATCAGCAACGATTTAAAAAATAAAGACATTCAGAGTCCACTATGGTTGATTTTTCGGACACAAAGTGAACAAATTTTAAACTTTTACTTCGACCAATTACATTTTGAGCTGATCTTGAGCCGTCTAAAAGCCTAAATGTTATTGATTTCAGACCTTTTGATTGGACAGTTATAGAGCATAGCAGCTAAAATAGTAAACAGCGTCATTGGCGGGCTATATGAATGAAAATGTTATTTTCTTGCTGTAAAACCTTTTTTGTTTGTTCGCAAACAACAACTTGAAACCCTCGGCCTTTCTGTGTGGAGTTTGCATGTTCTCCCGTGTATGCATGAGTCTACTCTGGGTGCTCTGGTTTCTTCCCGCCCTCAAAAAACATGCATGTTTGGTTAACTGTTCGCTGTGAAATAGAGATAAGATCGTAAGCCTGAGCCCAAGCCCATTTCGGGTCGGGCTCCGGCTGACTTTTTTTTTTCATATAAATAAATGTTTATAAAATGTATACTAAAAGTTTTTTAAAAGCGTGTTACTGAAAATGTTCCTATTTATAAATGACCCTCCTCTTCGCTCCTCCCCAGAAATGAGATATGACATTTCGGGTTTGCTTTGGGCTCAGGCCTGCATAGCAAGTTAATTGGTCGGGCTTGGGCCGGAACGGGTTTTAATACCCATGGGCCGGGTTGGGTCGGGCCGGGATTTTATAGGCCCGATCTCACCTGTACTATGAAATTGCCTCTTGGAATGAGTGTGCGTGGAAGGACCTGACTGGCGACTTGTTAAGGGTGTATCCTGCCTCTCGCTTGGAATCAACTAGGATAGGCTTTGCCATTCCTCACAACTCAATTAGGAATTTGCAATTCAGAAGACGAAACAAAACAAAACAACAACTGAAGGAGGGAAATTAAACGATTTGGTAGTTGATTTCCTTTCAGGCTAATTTTCTGAATAAACTTGTCAAAAAAAGTTTGAAAAAGTAAAAATAATTTAAGATGCATGGGACAAGACAGGTGGTACACATTTGTAGAATATTAAGTAAAAAATATGACAGGTCTAGTTTTTACTGTAGTAATTTAGTATCATATGGTTTTCAACCACAAAGTAGCAATTGATCCAAATTGTGCAGTACTAATTTGGAGTACTGCATGGTCCGTCACTGTGTTTTGGTAAAACAAACCATGAAAAAAATTTGCATCTATCTACAAGTATATATATATCTATGTGTCATTTTTCTTTTCTTAGCGCCACACAAATTTCTGTTGTGGTGGTTCCCTCTCTGAAATGTTCCTGATGAAGCCCATCTGCTATTTAGACAACTTCCAGAAATGATTTTCTGTTCCGTTGTTTTGAGCGGCAGGGTTGCAGGAGTTTGTTGTTGAGTTAAACCCTGACACGCTAACATGCTTGAAATTTTACATTACTTGGAAAATTCACATGAGTGCCCTATTCAGTGGAGAGGAGGCGTTAGCTCAGTAGTAGAATGTCTGCACTTGGAGATGACGGTTCGATTCCCATTGGGCCCATGCCTAAGTGTCCTTAGGGAAGACACCCAACCCACCTAGCCCACCTGTTCCTCCCACCACTGGGGCTACTGTGGCAGCCTGCTGCAGTGTAATGCAGCACACAATTTATTCTATTTGAAGGATGAATGCAGTATGTTAAAAAAAACACAAAAAAACAAGTCCAAAATTGATCAAAATCCAATTTCAGAAAAGCGTAGGAAAGGAACACAAAAAATACAATAATTTATATTATTTAATAAACTTCAGCAGGTCGGTTTTAAAGGCTTTGATGACTCATATTTTCTTAGGGCCGAAGTTTTTTTGTTGTAAACTGTTACTTTTATTGCTGTTTCTAGTATTTTAACTCTTTAATTATTAAAAAAACATGATACAGTGATGGTACATGATACCTGTATTGATCACCACTGACTTTGAACTATAATATTCTATTATAAATTGAATGATATCCGCAAACATACCACCATCTTTGGCCTTGTCCTGTCAGATCGGTACGGTTGATAACATCATCATTGATTCATTGGCCAGATTAAACCAGCCTATTTCCAGATTTGTAGCTACTTGCTCTGTCAAACGTACTGTATATATTTTTTCAAACCTCTCCTCTGGGGAATCGAGGACACATTGATTCAAGACATATTTGATTTCAAACCATCAACACAAAGAAGTGGGCTTCATCCAGGCAGTGAGGCGGGGCAGGCGTTCAGAGTGTTCATAAGAGATTAGGTTAATGGTTCGCAGGTCAGGACAGGATCACAGATGGGATCAGATAAAGTCCAGATGCCTTTGGGACCCCTGTCAGAGCCAGGCATCCGGGATATTTCTTGTTCACCCAGAGAGGGATGGATGAGAGAAAGAGACATGATTTTTGAATAGTAATGAAATCTAACAATCTGAAATTACTTAAAGAAAATCCACATTATGCTTTATATCTAATTATATTAAAAATAAGAGCAAAATTACAAAAAAATCATTTTTTCTATTGACGATAACATTATGCAACATCAGCTGATCTCCTTCATGATTCATTTGGAAACTGGAGAAGCTGTTCCTTTATCGCACAACCAGCCTGATTGGTTATGAATGAAAAATACCTTCTCAGATCATTAAATAAATCTCAAAGCAGATGTAATTAACCATTGAGATTCTATAGATGTGTCTGTGTGAGGATCTCAACATCATGTGCGATCCAACGTTCATCCTAATGACAATCCATCTGTACGATCTGCAGATTGGTTGCCATAGCGATGGTTCCACAGCGTCTGTTAACATGCACCAGGGTCACTATAATCTCTATTAACAATTTTTTTTCTGCTAAAAAAGAGCCGGCAAAATACACAATACCCATTTAGGCTTTTCTGAGAGGTTAAAGTCTAAATTTGAATGAATTAACTCATGATTTTGGTCATTTGAGGACTTTGATTTCTTTTGGATTCTCAGTATTTGTTATAAAAGTAGGACACTGACTTCTCATCATGGTTTTATTTACTGCACGGTCACTTTAACAGATTATATTTCCTTGCTAGAGTCCGTGTTTAGAGCTGGTGAGCACATGTCAGAGGAATCAATATTTTTGTACCTTTTCTTTTGTGTCAGCCGGTCAACAAGCTCTATCCCAGCATGCTTCTTCCATTTTTATACTGGTATCATGTCTAGTCGTGTCCTTTGTGCCTTCGGCATCTTCCCTCCGGATATGTACCAAACAAATGGAGATTCTATGTCTTTATATTTTCGTACACCACTAAACTTAAGAAGAAAAATGACTGTTTAAAGAACACAAGTTAAAACACATACTGCACTTTTAGTTGAGATTTTGTCTTCATACGTGTTGCAGCCGTCAGGTAGAAATCCCAGTTATTACTCGGCTGCGGCACTACTTCTTTATCCCAGGAGGTACTGGTAGTAAGATCCTGCAGCACTGGTGCAGAAGCAACGTCCGCTGAAGGGAAATCTCTAACGGGCAGTATGTGGGCCAAGTGTAGACAGACCTGTGGGCGTTTTTTTTTTAAACCTCTAGGGATTCACATTGGCTCCTCTTGTTGAACTCCTCTTCCTGGTAACAGCAGTGGAGATCTTATACTACGAGACAAGTGTGAAGAGTTAATAAAAAAACAAGGGACTCAATGGTCATGTCAAGGTTCAAAAAACATTTTTGTTCAAATGAATTTATAAAGTGCTTCAGATACAGTTATTCAAATGGAAATAAACAATCAAACAATTAATACTAAACTAAACCCAACCCAGGCGTAGGGTTGCAAAAATTTTATTCCTATATTTTTATATTAAAGGTCGAGAGGTGTAGGTTTGCACGAGAAAGAAGAGTGAGAGTAAGACAGAGTACGTGTGTGAATGAGAGGAATCCAAATGGAAAAGTGAGGTTACAGGGAGAAGAGATAAAGAAGGTGGAAGATTTTAAGTACTTAGGATCAACAGTACAGAGCAATGGAGAGTGTGGAAAAAAGGTGAAAAAGCGTGTGCAGGCAGGCTGGAACGGGTGGAAGAAAGTATCAGGTGTGATGTGTGACCAAGAGTTTCAGCTAAAATGAAAGAGAAAGTGTAAAAAAACTGTGGTGAGACCGGCCATGCTGACTGGTCTAGAAACAGTTGCACTGAGGAAAAGACAGGAGGCAGAGATGGAGGTAGCAGAGATGAAGATGCTGAGGATCTCACTGGGAGTGACCAGGATGGACAGGATTAGAAATGAGTATATCAGAGGAACAGCACATGTTAGCGGTTTTGGAGATAAAGTCCGAGAGGCCAGACTGAAATGGTATGGATATGTGCAGAAATTAGGTAGAGAGTAATATCGGAAGAAGGATGCTGGGTTTGGAACCACCAGGAGAGAGGCCTAGAGGAAGACCAAAGAGGAGGTTCATGGATACAGTGAAGGAAGACATGAAGATAGTTCGTGTGACTGAAGAAGATGCAGCAGATAGGATTAGATGGACGAAACTGACTTGCTGTGGCGACCCCTGAAGGGAAATGCCGAAAGAGGAAGAGGAAGAAGATTTTTATATTAAAGTTGATAGGCCCATACCCAGGATTTCCCTGTCCTGAGATTCTCCATCATGGGAAACTAAGTCAAGGAGATATACAAGAAATGCCATAGGGACCTTAAGGGTTAACATACGTAGCCTGAGACACTGTGCTTTTAACGGGAGGTAAAAATGCAGGGCAACACAGCCAAGATGTGAGAATGAAAGAATAAAGTGATGCTCCAGAAAATCAAATGTAATTTTAAATTTCCTAATCCATTGAGCATTTCTTTATGGTCTGTAACCATGGTAACAGAGTAAACTGGACAAGTTTGCACCAACTAGCAGTCGACTTTAAACCTCTCACTTATATTGACTTATAGTGGTAAATCTGGGAGTGCAATATGCCTGCTCTGTCTGGGTTAACCCTGTGATGGAGTGGTGATTTAGCGATGGCCTACCCTGACTATTTTCCAATGTGAGGTGGTGTAGACCCTCACCCCCTCAGGGTATAGCTAATAGATGGATAATGTGATCTCGAAGCGAGATACCATCCCTGTGAGTCTCCAGTAAACAGAGAGCTGATCTTGAACGCTGAACCAGCCAATAAAAGAGCTGCAGGGATGGTCGAGCAGCCAATCAATCAATAAATGGAGGGGGAAGGATGCTGGGTCCATATAATCACTTTGAGAGTGCTCAACTTCAGCCATATCAGAGATTCTCTCTAATGATTTATTCTTGGACTGGTTCTGGACTTTAAAAAGTAGAATGTTTGGAGACAGATTGCAAAATATTGGGATTTCTTCTGTAAAAAAAAAACACAAGATGATGAATCAAAGTGCATTTTTACCTTCATTCCTAGAGATGATAGTCTGAGATCAGTCACTGGATTTAATTACAGTACAATTCAGATCTTTTGTATTTACTTTACTGCGTGCATAGCTGAACAGACTAGTCCACAGATAAGATGAAAATGAAGTCCCAGTGAGGAGCTAGTTCTCTGTGGGGTGCTTCATTGGGAAACAGGTAAGCTCAGCTGTGCCAGACAGGTTTAAAAAATCTATTAGATGCTGATAAAGAATTTGTTTTTGTGATTTGTCTCTGGACTTAAATTATCACATAAAAAAAACCAAACGACCATGCAGAGGTTCCTCTGCCAGGCACCAGTACAAATACTTCTGTCTTGTAGTAGATTAACGACATAGATTACATAATTCCGCCTCTGATTTGTATTTTTTGAGGTATAAAAACCGTTGATCTCAATGAATCCAACCTAATATTGGTTTGTATTCCTAGCACTAGAAAGAAGAGGAATGAAGATTCGTCAGAGTAAGGGAGAGTACATGTATGTGAATGAGAGGGATCCAAATGGAAAAGTGAGGTTACAGGGAGAAGAGATAAAGAAGGTGGAAGATTTTAACTAGGATCACCAGTCCAGCGCAATGCAGAGTGTGGAAAAGAGGTGAAGAAGCGTGTGCAGGCAGGCTGGAATGGGTGGAGAAAAGTATCAGGTGTGATGTGTGATTGAAGAGTTTCAGCTAAAATGAAAGAAAAAGTGTACAAATCCGTGGTGAGACCGGCCATGCTGTTTGGTTTAGAGACAGTGGCACTGAGGAAAAGACAAGAAACAGGGATGGAAGTAGCAGAGATGAAGATGCTGAGGATCTCTCTGGGAGTGACCAGGATGGATAGGATTAGAAATTAATATATCAGGGGAACAGCACATGTTAGAGGTTTTGGGGATAATGTCAGAGAGGCCAGACTGAGATGGATTGGACATGTGCTGAGGAGAGAGACCGAGTACATCGGCAGAAGGATGCTGGGTTTGGAACCACCAGGAAAGAGGCCTAAAGGAAGCCCAAAGAGGAGTTTCATGGATACAGTGAAGGAAGACATGAAGATAGTTGGCGTGACCGAAGAGGATGTAGCAGATAGGGTTAGATAGAAGAAACAGACTTGCTGTGGCGACCCCTGAAGGGAAATGCTGAAAGAAGAAGAAGAGGATTCCTAGCGGATTAACAATTGGTTTTACAGAATTAAAAGTAGGAAGAAGATTATAAATCGACTATAATCTATCATTTGAATTTAAACCATTTATACAGAGGGACGGAGCGTGAGCAGAGCACATGCACTAGAGCATTTCCTGCTTACGTTAGAATGTGGACATGATGGTGTTCAAAAGGCATGGTTCTAAACTCTAAGAGATTTATTAGAGTTTAATGCTGGGTTGCTCTTTTGTTTCCTCCTGGTTCTTGTCCTCTGGGTCTTCGGTTACATCACAGCTCTTCGTCTGACCTGAGAACAAGGCTCGCTGCTCGGTGTCTCTACCCGAGTGCGATGTGCTCCCCCGGGGCCTCAGACTCCAGCTCAGCTTCCTGGTCACGGGTGTTGTGCTGCTGCTAGCAGGCTAAGTAGATTTAAGGTCAAATTCCTGCTCAGCATCCAGTCGGCAGCCCAACACAGACATTTCAGGCCTGTTCACACTTCAGACAAATGTTGCTGCAGAAGGATTGTGGGGGATTTCGGAACCTTCTGAGCGGGATTTCACAGACTTTTTTTTCCAGGAAAGTGGCACAGAAACAGTGTTCTACTGACCTTGGGAAAGACTTGGTCATTGTTCTTCTGTAGCTAATTTCTAGACTATTCCTCGTTATCCTCATGCTCTGCTCCTCCAGTAATAATAAGCATCGGCATGTGTAGAATTATTTATTTCAGGTAGAAATAAAATCAAACAGACAAAATGACCTAATAAAATTCAAATACATGCTTTTTTGCCACATAAACAAATGTCATAGATGTCTAAGGGACGGTGTCTAGCTAATTAATCATGACTAATGTAAAAATTCCAAAACTAGTTTGACCTTTTTCCTAGGCTTAATTTATGCGAAAGGTTAGGAATAGTCTTCAGAACAGCCGTAGGATGAAATAAAATCATTTGTTGAAAAAAAATTATTAATGCATGAGTGTGTGTGTTGGTGGAGAGTGATCATGGGATACTTTAGGTCTATCTTGAGATGTTGGAGAATATCGTTGCCACTGGCAGCAGTTGAGCTAAGCAGACAGACTCTTGGTTCATCCAGCTCCTGCAGTAGGAGCATTTCTGACTCCAGGAAATGGTTTTGATACTAGATGGTGTTTAAAAAAATCCCCAGATACAAGCAAGCATACACTACATCTGAAAAGTATTCACATTACCCTCGCTTTCTCCATATTTTATTGTCACAGTCTTATTTCAAAATGGATTCAATTTTTTTTTTTTTTTTTTAAAACGCCCATGATGACAATGATGAAAATTTATCAAACCAAGAAACTTATTTGTACTTAAGTATTCACAGTGTTTGCTATGAATCTCAAATTTTACTCAGGTTTTCTCTTTTTTATTGATGATTCTTGAGGTGTTTCATCTGTTTAATTGAAGTCAACCTGTGGTAAATGCAGTGGATTGGAAATCATTTGGAAACGTACGCCCCCTGTCTACATAAGGTCCCAGGGTTGACGGTGCATGTCAAAGCACTACCAAGCATGAAGGAAAGGGAATTGTCTGTGGACCTCTGAGACAGGATTGTATAACAAAGATGGGGAGGGGTGCAAAAAAAATTCTGCTGCTTTGAATTTTCCAATGAGCACATTGGCTTCCATCATCCATAAATGGAACAAGGTTGGAACCATTGTGGACTTTTCCTAGATTTGGCCGGCTACTAAGCTAAATGATCACGGAGAAGGGCATTGGTCAGGGAGGTGACCAATACCCTAATGCTCACTCTGCTCTAGTTCTAGCGTTCCTCTATGGAAAGAAGGGAATCTTCCAGAGGGACAACCATCTTTGCAGCAATGCACCAATCAGGCCTTTAAGGTAGAGTGGCCAGACGGAAGCCCCTTCTTACTAAAAAGCACATGGAAGCATCTGGAGTTTGTCAAAAGACACCTATCTGACTATTCACACCAATAGAAACAAAATTCTGTGGTCTGATGAGACCAAAATATGTTTTTTGGGGGGGAATTGTAGACGTTATGCTTGGAGAAACCCACGCCCCACCAAGCCAATAGCATTTGTACAGTGAAGCATGGTGGTGGCACCATCGTGATGTGGGAAGGAATTGAAAGACTCCACAGGATAGAGGGAAAGCCATTGCAATAATGTACCGAAACATCCAGGGAGAAAATCTGCTCGGGAGTGCTCTTGACCTTAGTTTGGGGCGACAGTTCGTCTTTCTGCAGGACAACAATTCAAAGCACACCACCAGAATATAGAAAGAGTGGCTTCATAAGAACTCCGTCAATGCTCTTGAGTGTTCCAGCCAGAGCCAAGATCTGAATCCATTTGAACATGTATGTAGAGATTTGAAAATGGCCACTGCAAAGAGAAATAGGTGAAACTGTCCACAGAAATATGTGCCAAACTTATGACGTCATATTCAAAGTATTAAGAATCAAGGCTATAATTGCTGCCAAAGATTGCAAGTATTAAGCAAACAATTTGAAAACCTATGTACATATCCTTTTTCCAAGTTTTATTTTTAATAAGTTTTCAACCATTTCAAAACTTTTTCAACATTGACATTATGGAGTGTTAAAAGAAAATGTATTTAATCTGTTTTCAAATTAAGGCTGATAAAAATGTATAAAGTGAGGCGGTAAAAATATAGATGCAGTGTATATGAAAGCTAACACCCCCCACTCTTTAGTTTTTTTCTGTTCATCATAAATTCATTAACAAATGTAGATCTGTATTTAGAAGTCACAAGATGATCATATGGTAACTATTTCTGTAGACTGAAGCACACTAGAGGCTTTAGATTTGTTCTCTTATCAAAAGAAAAATACATTTAGCATGTCATCATGTTGCTAATAAAAGAACGAACAAATTCAATCAACTTTATTTTTCTGTTATTTAAAAAAAGTGCCCCAGTTAATTACATTTTTTTTCATTTGGTACAAAGGTGCATTTCTCACAACCCAGTTCACATTTGCACAATAGTAAGTGGATTTCTCAAATTAGTTCATACAAAATGCAAATTCAAGTTACTTACTCAACATTGATTGATAATTCCTCAAAATCAAGTCTTTATGTCAAAACTGTCAGCGCCATCAAAAAATTTTGATGTTATTGTTTAGGAGCAGGACCCCAAATGACAAAGTCATGTTTTCATTCTGACAATTTCCTCAAGAAATGTTTTCAAGTGCTGGAAAGTCAGGATGAAACCACCTGAAAATCCCCAAGTCAATATTTACTACCATTTTTATGGACATTTGGAAACTAAAAGTAAAGGTAAACATTACAGTATTTTCTGAAGAGCTGAGTAAAAGATAATAAATAGGATTTTTACCTCACCAGTGAGGCGTTCGGGAGGCATCCTAACCAGATGCCCAAACCACCCTATCTGGCTTCTCCTGACCTGAAGGAGCAACGGCACTACCCAACATTATGCTAAAAAAAAAAAAAATCTCATCTTAAAAACAAAAAACTCCTTTAGGGCAGACTTGTGTGCTGTAAAGTAGAAACAAAACTGCATTAAGAACTGGATTTAAACATTTGACACGGTTTGGCAGTACAGACGTTCTTCTCAGCCAGGCCACATCTGAAAGTTGAAAGCACACTATCTACCGAACAGTGACACGCTTATTTGGATGGTCTCCAGTTGAACCCATTTCACTGTTAGGGTAATTGTTCTTCTTCTTTTCCTTTCGGCATTTCCCTTCAGGGGTCGCCACAGCAAGTCAGTTTCTTCCATCTAACCCTATCTGTTGTATCCTCCAGGGGTAATTGTTGGGGTCATTGTTCAGTTTTGAAAAATTCTCAGAAAAAGAGTCAAATTTTTTGAGCTATTTTGATTGATTTGAACAATAAAACGAGGACTTTTTTATTGACAATATTATAAAAAGTAGAGAATTTTATAAACACAACTCGATATACAAATTCATTTATAATTTGATGAAAAAAAAACTATTAAGAAATGGCCAGTGTGATGTACACAAATAAAAATACCAAATTAGCTTTAATAATAATGAATTACTCCATTCATCCCTCACTGGGGAAATTTGTTTGCTGCACTCCTTACACTGCAGCAGGCTGCCCTTCAACGGCACCAATGGTGGGAGAAGCGGGGGTTAGGTGTCTTCTCCAAGGACCCTAGACGTGCTCTCCGTGGGACACGAACCCACGACCTTCCGGTCTGCGGGCAAACGCTCTAACCACGCGGCCACCGTCTAACCATTTAGCAACCTAATTCAGACACGTTCAACTTTCCCAAAAGCACATAAACCAACTAACAACATTTTTAAAAAAAGTAAATCATTACCATTCTCATAACAAATGCAAACAACCTTTATTACACTAATTAACACAACTTTTTCTGTTCGTGCATTTATCACTGTCGAGTAGCAGCGGTGACTTTTGAAAGGCCAATAAGAGGCTTCACATGGTTGTGTTCGGCCCTAAAGGGCATTATGCTAACTTAGAGAGTGTTAAATCTCCTGCACCTGCACTAAAACTCATTCGGCTGCCGGCTGATAGTGTTTAAGTGTCTCTAAAAGCTTCACTACTGCCTGCAGATAAAAGCACTAGAGACAGTGTAAATGAATCAGGCTTCATAGCAGAGTAGCAGATGGTCTGTAGAAACCATGTAGTTTAGAAAAAAATCAGCTTTGTTTCATCTTTGTTGGTGAAATGATTGAGTATAGTGTTCATTTTTAAAGAGAAATGAACCCCTGGTGTTTAAAAACGGGTAGAAACTTTCCTCTTTGCTACATTGCTATGTTATGCTATGTTTAGTATTTGGCAGATTATGCTGTGGGCCCACTTAATACTGTTTAACAGGTCAAAGTGTGCTTTCTTTCTGATGTAAAATGTGTTTGAAATGTTCCTGCTGTTGTCTGCAAATGTACAAAAATACACTGCTGTTTGTGTTTTGTAATGAGCTCAAAATGGGCACAGCTAACAGCGCTAACACCGTTAACAATGTAGGGATTAGGATGAAACAAATCTCACTGGATTGAAGTAAGGCCTCAAAAGAAAACATCACAAAATAATAGGAACAATAGTAGTTCATTGCTTAGTTAATTCATTTGGTGGGCGCCAAAGCCTATCCTGGCTTAATAGCAGGCCAGGTGAGGGGTGCACCCGTAAATAGGTCACCAGTGTAGAATTTTTTTTTTTTTTATATAAATTCCAATTTGAAATAATTATTGGCGGCACAGTGGTTAGCACAGTAGCCTCGAGCAAGAGGGTTGGAATTTGCATACTGAAGTCCCAGTCCAGATTTGTGACACTGGCATTTCTGTGTGAAGTTTGCATGTTCTCCTCGTGTATGTATGGGTTGTCTCCAGGTACTCTGGTTCCTGGTCCCTGCAAAAGCATGCATGTTAGGTTGATTGGCCACCATGGAATTGCCCCTAGAAATGAGTGTGTGTGGATGGTTGTGTGTGAGTGTTTGTGGTGCTCTGCAACAGACGGGTGATCAGTTTGGGGTGTACTCTGCCTCTCGCCAGAAATCAGCCGGAATAGGCTCTTGCACAACATGAGGCTCCATTAGGGATAAGCGGTTCAGAAGATGAAACAAAATTGCTTAGTTCATTACAGGTTTGTGGTGGGTGCCATAGTTTTTCCTGGCTTAACAGTAGGCAATAGGTGGGATGCACCCTATGCAGTTCACCAGTGTAGAAAAAAATCTTTAGAAATTCAATTTTGAAATAATCATGTCAAGTTCTAAGATGGTGAAAAATCTAGTCATCCAAGCTAACTAGTGATATCGATATCTGCCTGTCTATCTACATGTTCAACACCTCAAGGAAGCAAAGCAAATCCATCTAAATTTAGTACAGTCTCATAATGCAAATAAGAACAAATCATTCTCCCCTTGAATCCCAAATGTCTCCCACTCAGTTTAAAAAAAGAAGTAAGAGTGTTTAAAATGTGTGTAATCAGATGTGGAGGATGCCTCCTGCTGTGGGAGCCCTCGTCACGGTTTGTTCTGTAAATTTCTGCAATTTGTGTTTCTATTTTATGCACCGAACATTAATTTCAAGAGACTTATAATATCCTTACTTGCCAAAAATATAAAGATGCTTTATCACTCCAGCATGTAAATTAGATTGAAACATTATTTGATTTTTTGCCAACGATAAATCTAACCAGTTATGATTGATGACAGCAATAGCTTGAGTTTGAGAAAAGTTTCAAAACATGAGACGATAGCTGGAAAAATTAGTTTTTTTTTATAGTTGCAATCAAGTGCGTCCACTAAAAATTTATAGTATTCTGCTGTTCAGTTGAAGGCCATTCAACCTTAAAGGAACACACCACTCGTTTGTCATATTTGGATAAGCTTTTTTTTAGTCGATACGTACCTCTTCTCTCTCTGTACGCACCCTGTTGCTTCTGTGAATGGCCTCACTAAGTTAGCCTTCACCTTAGCACCATGTAAACATCATGCCCTTGACCATTTCTTTTACCAAGTACTTTTTGTACTAGCTTAGAGTCTGTAAATGATTTTTTAAGGTATCTTGGCACATTTTTTTACAAAAGCCTTCCAGTTTTCTGAGTTTTCTGGGCTGCTTTAAATCAAATCAAATTTCAATTACAAAGCACTTTTCCAACTCAAAGTTACACAAAGTTCTGAACAGAACAAATAAAAACTTAAATAACATTAAAATCCAGATCACTTAAAAAAATCCAAACAAACAAAAATTCAACCTCCGCCCCACCCCCCGTAAGTCAAAAAACAAGCATCCATCAAAAATCACACACTCATACAAAACACTGCACACATGGCTCGACATTCATACAGTCCCCCTCCCCCTGTAATAGAATACAAACGAAAACTAGCAAAACAGGTTAACAACTAGAATCAGAATCAGAATATACTTTATTGATCCCACACAGGGGAAATTTGTGTGTCACAGCAACAACTTCCTATCTGCTAAGTGAGTCGTTGTAGAGCCCGATCACGTACGGAAAGAAAGACCTCCGGTAACGAGATGTTCTCGAGCGGAGCTGTCTGAGCCTCTTGGAGAAGGAGCTCCGTTGTTCGTCCAGGAGTGGGTAGAGAGGATGGTCATGGTTTTCCATGATGGACAAAAGTTTGTTCAGTGACCTCCTCTCTACCACTGCCTCAAGTGAGTCCTGTTTGCTGCCAATGACAGAGCCAGCCAGTCTGATTAGTTTATTCAGTCTGTTGGTGTCACTGGCTGCGATGCTGCTCCCCCAGCAGATGACAGAGAAGAATAAGGTGCTGGCCACCACACACTGGTAGAAGGTCTCCAGGATCTTGCCGCACACATTGAAGGACCTCAGCTTCCTTAGAAAGTAAAGTCGGCTGCAAGTCTTCTTGTACACAGCAGTACTGTTGCTCCTCCAGCTCAGTCTACTGTCGATGGTCACTCCAAGGTATTTGTACTCCTCAACCACCTCCACATCTCTACCCAGAATGCAGAGCGGCTGCAAAGCAGTCCTCCTCCTCTTCCGGAAGTCAATCACCATCTCCCTGGTCTTGTCCACATTGAGGAGCAGGTGATTCTCTCCCGCCCACACCACAAATCCATCCACCACCCTCCTGTACTCCTCCTCCTGCCCACCACTTATACACCCTACAACTGCAGAGTCATCAGAGAATTTCTGTAGGTGGCATGAATCGGAGTTGTGCTGGAAGTCTGAAGTGTACAATGTGAAGAGGAATGGAGAGAGCACCGTGCCCTGTGGGGCTCCCACACCACTTAAAACCACATCAGACCGGACTTTCCCCAGCCGGACGAACTGTGGCCTGTCCGTCAGGTAATCAGTGATCCAGGAGACGGCGGACGCACCAGCACCCATCAGCCGCAGCTTATCACCCAGTAATGAGGGCTGGATGGTGTTAAAGGCACTAGAGAAATCAAAGAAGGTGATTCTCACCATGCCTCCACCGCCATCCAGATGTGAATGAGCTCGCTGCAGCAGATGGATGACAGCGTCGTCAACACCCAGGCGTGGCTGGTAGGCAAACTGCAGGGGGTCCAGAGAGGAATTCACCAGCGGTCTCATGTGGGCTAACACCAGCCTCTCCAGCACTTTCATCACATGAGATGTGAGGGCAACTGGACGGAAATCCTTGAGGTCAGATGAAGATGGTTTCTTGGGTACAGGGACCAGGCACGATGTCTTCCAGAGAAGCGGAACCCTCTCCAGTCTGAGGCTCAGGTTGAAGAGGTGCTGGAGAACCCCACACAGCTGGAGCGCACAGGTCCTCAGGGTATGGGGGTTGATGCCATCTGGGCCGGCTGCTTTGTGCTGGTTTAGCTTCTCCAGCTGTTTCTTCACCTGAAAGGTGGTCACAGTCAAACGGTTGGTTGGGTGGGGGGGGTTCAGGCACTAGTCCATTTAATCGCTGAGAAGGAGCAGACGCTGGTAGCAGGTGTGGTGGAGGTAGGGAAGAAGAGGTAGTGGTGGTGGCATTTGTAGAGCTAAACCTGTTGAAGAAGGTATTAAAGTCATTAGCTCTATCTTTGCCACCACTAGTGGGTCTGCTTCTTCCCCCATATCCAGTGATCTTCTTCATTCCGGACCACACCGCCCTCATGTTGTCCTGCTGCAGTTTGGATTCCAGCTTCCTCCTGGATGCATCTTTTCCCTTCCTCAGCTGGTCTCGGAGTTGATGCTGCACCATCTTCTGCTCCTCCCGGTCTCCAGACCTGAAGGCTGCTTTCTTCCGGTTAAGGAGCGTCTTCAGGTCACAGGTGATCCAGGGTTTGTTGTTGGGGAAGCATCGAACAATCCGGGTGGGACAGACAGACTCCACACAGAACTTAATGTATTCTGTAATGCAGTCTGTCATGCCATCAATGTCTTCCCCGTGAGGTGTGCAGAGTGCATCCCAGTCCGTGGATCCGAGACAGTCCTGTAGAGCCCGCTCTGTTTCCGGAGTCCACTTCCTGACAGTCTTTTTGGACACGGGTTTTTGCAGGGCGATTGGGACATAACACGGCTTTAGATGGACCAGGTTGTGATCAGACCTGCCAAGGGGAGGAAGGGCTGTGGCTCTGTATGCATTTTGTATGTTTGCATACAGAAGGTCCAACGTTTTATTCTCCCTCGTGGGGCAGTCCACGTACTGGGTGAAGTCAACAAGTGATCTGTTCATGTTGATGTGGTTGAAATCACCAGTTATGATACAGAAGGCGTTGGGCTGCTGTGTTTGTAGGCGGGAAACGGTGGTTAAAATGACGTCACCAGCAGTTTCAGCATCAGCCGACGGAGGAACATAAACAGTCACCACCATAACCGATGTAAATTCCCTCGGCAGATAGTAAGGCCGAAGTCCAACCGCCAGTAACTCCACATGCGGTGTACAGAGACGCTCCTTGACACAGACATGTCTGGGATTGCACCAGCGCTCACTCACATAGAGCACAATCCCACCTCCTCTCTTCTTACAGCTGCTGGTTGCATCTCTGTCCGCCCGCACAGTCTCAAAACCAGGAACCTCGACACTGTTGTCTGGGATGTGGGAATGCAGCCATGTCTCAGTGAAGCTCAGTAAACTGCATTCATGATATTCCGCTTGTGTGTTAATTAGCGTCGTTAGCTCCTCGGTCTTATTAGCCAGTGAGCGCACATTTCCCATTATAACTGCAGGCACAGCAGGCTTGAATCTCCTCCTATTCATTTTAACGTGGGCCCCGGCTCTGCGTCCGCAACGTCTTTTCCGGATCTCTCTTGGAATTACATGCCGGGCTCCATGAAGCAGGCTAGGTTTACTCATAGCTAACAGTTGGTCGCGAGTGTAAACAATAGCCATACTTCTAGTATAAAAAAAAAAGACTTAGTTTTTAAAGAAAACATTCAAGAAAACATAAGTTTCCAAGTTGGAAAATAAACTAGCTAACACTAAAAAAATTTGGAAAAAGAACCCAATAACGACTGGATGACAGTTAGCAAAAGACGAGGAGCTGCTGTAACAGGCGTCCGTACACGGCGCCATCTTGGAAAAAAAATTATTTAAGAAAAAACTATTATATAAACTATTATATAAAAAAGAATAAACTATTTAAGAAATTAATCAGAATAATAAAACTGTGTAAAAACAAGAACGTAAACAGATTTCATAAAATACGTAAAATCATCTTAAGCAAAAATAAAAATCAAGTAAAAGCCATGTTAAAAAGATGGGTTTTTAACCTCTTCTTAAAAACATGAACAGCCCTGAGTTCCTCTGGCAGGCTGTTCCACAGGCGAGGACCATAACGTTGGAACGAAACCTCACCGTGAGTTTTTGTTCTAACATTTGGTGTTAGTAAAAAGCTCCGGTACCAGACGACCTCAGGGTCTGTGAGGGGTCGTACCTCACAAGGAAGTCAGATAAATAAGAAGGCCCAAAAACATTAAGACTTTGAAAAACCTTTAGTCTGATTTGGGCAGTAAATACCTCGACAAGACAGAAAATCATCGAAAACTGCACATTTCTTTTAAACTTATCAATTATTAAATCAATGTATTGACATGTTAATTAGTTGAAAGTCCAATAGGTGGTTACAGCCTGAGATCTGAAGGGAAATCCACTTGCTGGTGGTAATTAGTCTGTCAGAGGAGAGAGGAACGCAAATAAAATGGACAGATTAGAGATATGAAGAACAGCTCGAGCTCCCAGCTGGTGGCAGCGTGATGGGAATGTTTATTACACTGCGTTCCAAATTATTATGCAAATGATGTTTTTGTTTGATTTTCCAAAATACTTGATGCAAATGACGATCAGCATCATTTTGAAGTCATTAGCTGTCAAATTGTATTTCAAATATTATTGAACAAACCTCCTAATGAAAACAGTATTTAAAACAATAAATAAAAACTTAAAATGCACTGTTCCAAATTATTATGCATAACATAGTTTCAAGACTTTTTCTAGTTTATAAAGATCTGAAAATATAATTTGTTGAATTTACAGCAATATGAGGTCATATTTACTGAAATAAAAAGCCATTTCAATCCAAAATATCTTAACAGGTCAATTTACATGTTAACATAGGACCCCTTGTTTGATAGCAGCTTCACAATTCTTGCATCCATAGAACTTGTGAGTTTATGGAGAGTTTCTGCTTGAATGTCTTTGCAGGATGTCAGAACAGCCTCCCAAAGTTCCTGTTTGGATGTGAACTGCCTCCCACCTGCATAGATCTTTTGCTTGATGATGCTCCAGAGATTCTCAATAGGGTTGAGGTCAGGGGAGGATGGGGACCACACCATGAGTTTCTCCCCTTTTATGCCCATAGCAGCCAATGAAGCAGATGTGTTCCTTGCAGCATAAGATGGTGCATTGTCGTGCATGAAGATGATTTTGTTTCGGGAAGCACGATTCTTCTTTTTGTACCACGGAAGGAAGTGGTCAGTCAGAAACTCAACATACTTAGCAGAAGTCATTTTCACACCGTCAGGGACCCTAAAGGGGCCAAGCAGATCTTTCCCTAGGATTCCTGCCCAAAACATGACTCCGCCACCTCCTTGCTGACGTCGCAGCCTTGTTGGGACATGGTGGCCATCCACTACTCCATCTATCTGGACCATCCAGACTTGCACGGCACTCATCAGTGAACAAGACTGTGTGAAAACCGGTCTTCATGTATTTCTGCTTGTGAGCATTGTTTAGGGGTGGTCGAATAGAAGGTTTATGCATAACTGCAAGCCTCTGGAGGATCCTACACCTTGATGTTCGTGGGACTCCAGGGACATCAGCAGCTTCAAATACCTCTTTGCTGCTTTGTAATGACACTTTAGCAGCTGCTCTCTTTATCCGATGTATTTGTCTAGCAGAAACCTTCCTCATTTTGCCTTTATCTGCACGAACCCGTGTGTGCTTTGAATCAGCCACAAATCTCTTAATGGTACGATGATCACGCTTAAGTTTTCGTGAAATATCTAAAGTTCTCATACCTTGTCCAAGGCATTCAACTATTTCACGCTTTTCAGCAGCAGAGAGATCCTTTTTCTTTCCCATATTGCTTGAAAATGGTGGTCTGCTTAATAATGTGGAACATCCTTCTTAAGCAGTTTTTCCCTTAATTGGGCTCACCTGACCAAGTAATTATCACAGGTGTATGTGATTGATTTCAGTGATCCACAGAGCCCTGAGACACAATACCATCCATGAGTTTAACTGAAAAACACTAAATTTAATCTTTATGACACTTAAATACAATTTGCATAATAATTTGGAACGCAGTGTATTAAGAACATCGGAGAGTTTAATGACAGGTTCAAAGCACAGTTAAATCTGTTCACATGACAGATTCGTGTCATAAAGAAAGCAAGACTTCTGATTTGATTCTAATTTAGTTTTTAGATGCCAATACTTCGTTTTTTCTTTTTTGTTTTGAAAAGAATTGATGTCCAATTGAATTCTGATCCACTAATTAATTATCAGTTGAAATAAGAAAAAAAAACAACTAAAATAGACTCAATTTGTCCAACAAATAGGTTAGAAATCTGTTTCCACTCTGCCCCAGAAATAAACCAAAGCTGGTTTATAATTCCCACTTTCACTCCACCAGTAACACCGCTATCTGCTAATACCCTGCTGGACTCATTACCTATTCTTGGTCACCTTCTAAGTACCGCCAGTTCTAATTTAAAGCAGCAGATTGATTTGTTCTGTTCCCATCCAGCAGGTAAATGCTGTTCATGTTATGGTCTTTGTAAAAATCTGAACATGAGTTATTAAAATAATTTCCATTCCTTCTTGTTGATAATCATGCTGTTTATGAGCAATAACGTGACGGACGATACTTGTGATATGAAGAGGATTAGATTGTTTGGAGATGGGCTCGGACTGCGTCACATAAACCCCTTAAGGGAATATTTATACCGGTCTGACTTATACACTTCTCTTTCCTGTTTGTCGTAATCTGCCCTTTTTTCTCATCTTTTTCCCATCTTTCTATCTGCTCATTGGATTTGCTGTGACAGAGGTGCAGAGGCGGTTTGGAGGAGAGCTGAAAAAGAAGCTGTCTTTTTTTTTTTTTAATCTCTCTATCTCTCTCTGTCACACACTCAGCCCCAAACTGAATAAGTGTTATTTAAAGACTTGAGCTGTAGTTGCTCATTTGAGTGAAAAAAAAAAAAAAAAGAAGCCGGAGAGAGATGATGGGTGGAGAATAGGAAGAGGAAGATGGAGGGACCAACCCTAGTGATGGAAAGATGAGAGGGAAGGAGGAGGGTGGGGATGATGTCATTCTTTAACCCTATACTTATCATCTCTCCTTGTTTCCTCCTAGATTCCTCCTCTCTCTGTTTCTTTCCCCTGCAGGACTATATTTAGACGTGTGCAGCTGTGTGTGTGTTTCGTCTTTGTGCGTCGATGCTAACGTGTGTTAGAGACGCTCACATGTCACTGCTCCTTTAACCAAATCCCTTTCTCTCTCCTCACGTTCTTTTTTTTTCTTTCTTATTTCGTGTCACTTATCAGTGACGAGTAAATAAAGATTTGCATTCGATCTGCTGTGCGAACGTTACGCAAGATATTATTTCAATTTTTTTTTTTTTTTTTTACAAACGCCCCTGTCCTCTTGCTTGTAGTAACGTAAGCATCTTTATGCAAATGTTTATAGATTTAAGCTGTTTTTTTTTATATTTCTTTTTCTATTTTCCAGTGTGTTTTATCTCATTTTACTCCCTCACATTAAAATGAGATTATTATTTTGTCCCGTCGTTGTCGTTTCCTTCTTGCCTAGTTTCTCTCTAAAGTTGTTTTTCCTTTTTAAAGGTGTCATTTTTTAATGATTTGTTTGTCTGGTGCGTTGTTACGGTTTGCTTTGTTTCCTCTCAGTTCTTTCCAATATACTTCACTTTGTCCCTTTGGGTTTGTTTTTCAGTCTTTCATGTGAAGTTTTATTGAAGTCTTTTTTCTGTCATTCTCTTTCATTACATCCATAAACTTAAGGATCCTGACTGTTTAAACGTCTATAAATATTTACACTTAATCCAAAATTGAGACAGTGGCTCTGTGGTAGATCATTCGCCCGCGGACTGGAAATTAACCGGAAGTTCGCCGATTCAATTCCCACTGAGTTCACGTCTACAGTCCTCGGAGAAGACACCTAACCCCCCGTTTCTCCCACCATTAGCGCCATCGTGGCAGCCTACTGCGGTGTCGTAGTACAGCACACAAATTTTCCTGGTGAGGGACCAATAGAGTATGTAAAAATAAAATAAAAGGACTTAAAAATCTTGATGGTTTTGATTAAATTAGTATCACAAAAGAAAACAAACAGAAAGATTTAAATCGGCATTGTTTCAGTTGTGATGAGTTGAAGTTAAGCTTAATTCATTTTCTGAAGAGGATGTGAGTGTTTTCACCTGCTGTCCCTTAGTTCTCATTTTAACACTCTTTTTCATCCGAATGTGTTGGTTGTGTAACTTGCTAGAGTGTGTCATGTTGCATTTTAATTTGAGCTTCTCAAAAGGACAACAAAAAATAAGACGAATAAACTGAATGTTTTGAGAAACTGATTTTTAGTTCATTTCGGATTTGGCTTCAAAATTAATCAGCAACGACCGACATGCTGTAATTATAATCCAGGTTTATAATCTAATTACCGCTCAGATAGATTATTAAAAACCTTGTCTGGATTTAAAAGGTATTTACTCACTGTTTGATGTCTGTTTTATTTATGGGATTTATAAGACACATTGTGCAAGAGGGAAAAGAATGAATTTTTATCCCAAAGCCGTGCTGACTGGAGAACAAAACAAGAGACATATTTTATTTGTTGGACAAAAAGAGACACTCCAGCAGACTAGAGTCCTACAAAGACCTACAAACTTCTACAAGGAATATGCGTCCTGCCTGCTTTATTTATTCAGCTGTAGAAACAAGAGGAGTGTTCTTACAGAGTAGTGGGGGAAATAAAGGGTGAAACAAAAAGGTGTATTTTTATATAATAATGGAGATCAAGGGCATACTGTTATGGGTTTGACATAGTAGTGGAGAACAGATACTCTATATGATGCAGCTGTGAGTTGTGGATTACCGCTGGGAATCACATCTAACTAAAAGACACTTTTGAATGATAAAAATAAAAGAAGTAACCAAAGAAGTTGTAACAAAAGAAGTAATCAAAGAAAGTTGGACACAGTGCGACTGGACTGGTATGCCGGTAGATAGGTTGTGAGGGGGCATCGAGGTGTTAAACACCTGGTGTTTGCACTGCAGCACTCAAAATTCCCTTCGGGGATTAATAAAGTATATTCAATTCAATAACAAAAAAATTATACAAATACTGACATTTAATACCTAACAACATGGAAAATGATTGTCAAACATATGGCCCGGGTATCAAAATTAGCAAACCGAGTGCTCCAATGTGGCCAATGGAAAAAATGAGCAATTATGAAATCAAAATAAAAAAAAATTAATATGTTTATGAAACAAACTCTTTCCTCAATCAACACAAATAGTTTGAGTTTTAACCTTTTTAATAAAAAGCAATGATATTTTTAGCCAGAAAGTTTAGAACCTAATACCTAAAGTTAGAGTTTTAGTTAGTGATATTTAACTATGTTTAAAACATCTTTTGAAATAAATACATAATAAGAATATCAGATACATCCTCTTTCTCTCTCAAACACTCACACAAACACACACACACACACACGCATGCTTTGCACACTCACAAACAAACAAACAAACAAACAAACAAACAAACACAGATTGCTCTCTCTTTCTTTAATACACACACAAAGACAAATCCCCTACCCTTGTGTCTCTGACTCCATCTCTCACACACAGATTCTATCAAACACACACAGACAAATTCCATACACACACAGTGGTTTGGGAGTGGGAGGAGCCACAGCAGCACTAGGTGCTGCTCATAAAGAACAGGCTTAACAACATGCTTTCATGTCACAAACTCCAAAAATCTCCAGTGATACTGTAAAAATCCACTTGTAACTATCTGAGTTATCTTGTTCGCCTGCAATAAAAACAAACCTTCAGAGGAAATACAAGAAAGAAGGGAATGAGAAGAGAGATTGAGAAATCAGAAAAGAATGATTGTGTGTGTTTTTTTTAATTTAGTCACAAACTGCTTAAAAGGGTGAGAATGTGAAAAAAAGGCTCCCAGGGACTAAAAGAGTTTGAACACTAGATCTAAACGTGTCGTTTATACCAGCCGGCAAGGTTATAAAAGTCACAGAGAATATTTATGCAGAGTATGTTGTAAAGGTTAATCTAGAATACGACCTGAAACAAGAAAGAGAGACGTTTTGATTTAAAAACAAGGTAAATCTTTAGCAGGATTTAACCCTGAAGTGGCAGGAAACGTCTCCGATGAATACAAATTTAGTTTTTTGCGCTGTTAAACCAGCAGATTTTGCTTCACCTTCCAGGAAAAGGGCACTTCCTGTCTGTTTTGCAGCTGATCTTTGCCAGATCAAGCAGATGGTTCAGGTTTGCCCACAAGAGATGAAGGGATGAGGGGGGGTCTGGGATTGGAAGAGCTAAAGTCAGCCTCCCATATACCTGGGGGTTAAGAAGGGTTAAATTTAATCAGCTCCAACAGTGTGTGTGTAAGCGCGCGCGCGTGTGTGTGTATGTGCAGATATGAGGTTGGGATGATCCTATTTCCACCTGTGTTGCCAGTCTAGACTGGTTCATAGTTATTGGTCATGTGGTGTGTTTCTCTGATCAGGAAGGTTATCTGATGAAGACAGGAAGTTTACAACTTAACATGACCAGAGTGGAACCTAGTAGACCACAACATATTTATTTTGAGTCAATATCGCGGTATTCTTCTTCTCCTTTTGGAGTTTTTCTCATCTAACCCTATCTTCTGAATCCCCTTCGGTCACACCAATTATCTTCATGTCTTCCTTCACTGAATCCATGAACTTCCTCTTTGGTCTTCCTCTAGGCCTCTTTCCTGGTAGTTTCAAACCCAGCATCCTTCTGCCAATGTACTCTCTCTCCTTTGCACATGTCCAAACCATCTCAGTCTGGCCTCTCTGACTTTATCTCCAAAACCTCTAACATGTGCTGTTCTCCTAATATACTTATTTCTAATCCTGTCCATCCTGGTCACTCCCAGTGAGATCCTCGTCATCTTCATCTCTGCTACCTCCATCTCTTTTTTTCTGTCTTTTCCCAGTGCTACTGTTTCTAGACCAAACAGCCTGGCGGGTCTCACCACGGTTTTGTACACTTACCCTTTCATTTTAGCTGAAACTCTTCTGTCACACATCACACCTGATACTTTTCTCCACCCGTTCCTTCCTGCCTGCACATGCTTCTTCACCTCTTTTCCACACTCTCCATTGATCTGGACTGTTGATCCTAAGTACTTAAAATCTTCCACCTTCTTTAGCTCTTCTCCCTGTAACCTCACAATATTAAGAAATGTAATTAGCTAATTGCAAAAAGTCATAATTCTTATTTAATTTTTTTGCGCCAGCTTGCAGCCCCTAGCACGTACTATATGTTTCAGTGCCATTTTCATCCATCCCCTCATTGGTTTGCAGTTAAAACTAATAGGGCATATTATTTATTG
Organism: Neostethus bicornis; assembly: GCA_902685375.1. NCBI lineage: Eukaryota > Metazoa > Chordata > Actinopteri > Atheriniformes > Phallostethidae > Neostethus > Neostethus bicornis. The sequence goes on along the minus strand of LR738558.1, from coordinate 10,239,453 downwards.
ATCATTTCAAGGTTCATGTGTTACAATTATTGCGAAAAAGCATTTGGAATACTTTTCAAATCTTGAATCGTTATCACAATATCGGACAGAAAAATTACAATTAGAAAAATTTTCAAAACCCTGCGCCCCAATACCGTTTTAGGGAGTCTAATTTTTGGATAGTTCTTTGCTATGTTTAGATGTTTAGTCATCCGTCATCTAGTTACTCAGCTCCATCTGCTCTCTGTCACATCCTGGAAGTCTACGTGGTTCATTATTTGCTGCTAACTTTCTCGACCCCTTCAGCACACGGACATAAATTGTGAAAACCAGACTGTTTCTTTGCTCCGACGAGGAGAAAGACTTTTAAACACACAAACGTGTTTGTGAGCATTTTCCTTGTGATAGAAAGCTTTAAGCGATGAATGTGGCAGATGTTTGGACTGAGAAACAACCCAGCAGCCTGGAGGTTACTGTTAGTGTGCATGTGTGTATAAATGTGTTTGTAGACTAACGTGACTGCTCTCTGTCTCTCACTACCTTTGAAGGAAGAACTACCCTAAAAAATTTCTGAATCTCACATACTAAATTCTACATTTGAATTCAGAAACTGTCTTTTCTGCCCTCTAACGTCTTCCTTCCCCTTCTTTCTCCACCCTACAGATGCCCCGGTGGCAGAGTTACACGACCTGTTCTGTAAGAAGCTGCAGCAGTGCTGCGTGCTGTTTGATTTCCTGGACTGTGTGGCCGACCTGAAAGGGAAGGAGATCAAACGTGCGGCGCTCAATGAGCTGGTGGAGAGCGTGGCCACCAGCAGAGGAGTTCTTATAGAACCTCTCTACCCAGAGGCCATAAAGATGGTAAGACATGAGGTGGTGCTAGGAGGTCAGGAAGAGTCCTCGGCAAGTTACTCCAACTCTGAAATACTTTTTACTAGTTACTGTCAGGCTTTTGGGATGTGGAAGGAGGAGGACCCAATTGCAGGACATCAAAACAAGGTTTATTAACACAATTCGAGTTAGTCTGTAAAGCAAAGGGCACAGGATTAACTCTGGATTTCAAAACTTCAAATAATAACAGAGTTCAAATAATAACAGAGTTCAAAAATAGTCAGGCAACCAGGGTGACCTAGCTGGGAGGGATGGTATGACCCGACATGAAAGTCTGGGATGATTGCCCATAGATGGTGGGGTCCACAGATGTGTGGAATCAGGAATCAATCTCAGGTGATCCTAATCACGGTGATGAGGGACTATCCTCAGCTCCCCTTGGCAGCAGGAGAGGGAATCCTGACAGTTACAAAGAGAAAATGAATACATTTGAATTACAATATTAATACCTTAAACATGTAACAGTTGCACTGCTTTAAATGACTTTAGGCAAACAAAAGACAGACAAGACTTGAAACTTAAAACATTTTACTAAATCAAGTCAACAGCACTTTTGCATCTTTTTACCTGCGAACATGAACGGTGCTTAAAAAGGTCTAGAATTGTTTCAAAACAAAGCGAAACATGAGCATTTGAGCGAATAAAATTTTTTGTCGAAACAAGCGAGAAGTAATGTAAAATGAATACATTTGAATTTCTAAAGATACAAGTAAACAAATGTTCGCATTAAATTCTAAAAGACTAAATGTCACAATAAATAAAACATGTTAATGATGAAATTAATTAACTGGATGAGAAAAAAATGTATAATGAGCTAACAAACCCAAAAAATGAATTAAATCCTTAAGTCAATTTATGTTGTCATTGGTAACCTGTCCACAATGCACGCAGCTCAACAGAAAGACAGTCACTACTGTAATTTCATTTCTACACCACATTCTATTCCATTCTGTCGTGTCCCGCTTATCCAGGGGACTGGTCTCAGGGGCAACAGGCTCAGACTGGAAACCCAGGCTTCTCTCACTCCGGCTGCATCCTTCAGCTCACCCAGGGGGATCCCGAGGCATTCCCATCCAACAGGTCTGGGGCCTGGCTCTAGGTCCACTCCTAGTGGGACGCACCTGAAACACCTCACCAACTAAGTGTTCGGGATGCATCCTAACCAGATGCCCTAACCACCCCATCTGGCTTCTCTCGACTTGGAGAATGCCACGTTTCAGCATTAAATCTATTTGAGTTGTTGTGACCATCATGCAGTAACATCACAATGTCACTGCATGTGTTTTAAACGTACATGTAACTTGAGCTTTTGAGATTGTAACGAGTTATATTTTGGCAACAAATTTTTTTTTTTGGTAAGGTATTTAAAAACTATGTTAGTAAATAAATGAAAAAAATACAGTAATAGATGATATTTATAATGCCTTACTTCCAGTACTGGCAAAGGGTAAAAAAAAATTACCACAGGTCAATATAAACCAGAACATAAACTTTTTAATGTGGACTACGACTTTATAAAAAAAACTGAATTGAATTAAAAAAAAAAGATATAGACCATAAGTTTTGTTTTAAATTAATTTTAGATGTATAGAATGACCAAAAAAATTGAGAAGTCTATTTTGTCAACCAAAATCCAATGAGTTAGTACATATCAATGGATAGAGACGAAGACTAATGAGGAACAAATATGACCTGAAATACAACTCCTCCCCTTGTGGATAGAATCACACACCTGGAAGTCCAAATCCTGACAGGATAACAGATGAGACAACAGTTCAGGGACGGTGAGGGAGGATTGCCAGCTGATGGGAGTTGGTGAAGTCATTGGAGAATAAAACAAAGGTGGAGGAAATAAAAAGAAACGTATGGACGAATCGATGTAGGAAGAACGTTAGAAAAGCTGAAGGTTGTAAAGAAGCAAAGGGCTGCGTATGCGGGGATAACGAGTGGGATGGAAAGGAAAGATAAAGTGGAAGTGGAGCAGAGTGTGGACAGGGAAGATCCCAGAGGACACAGAGGAGCAGTAAAAGGAGGGATATTAGGAGAGAAAAGCAGACCTGCAGCTTATGTTATAAAGTTAGTATAATCAGAGGTGTGAAAATGCTGATCGTACAGAAGATGGGGCGGAGAGGAACTAGACAAATATCTTAAAGGGTAGATACGAGCTGAGAAATGTGCAAAAAAAATAGCTGATATTTGCAAAAAGTACTTTTAATTTACTTCAATACATAGACGATGAAATAAAAGCATTCAAAAGTACAGAATTGGATTTATATTAAAAAAAAAAAAAAAGGAAGAAAGAAACTTCGACAAACAACAGTGGCTAAAAATGAGATACAAGATCTCTTAAAAAAAAAATTCAGTTTAACTCTAGTCACGTTTGAATTCAGAAAGCTAGAAGTAAAAAAAAAAACATATTCTGAAGGTAATTGCAACTATTTTTATATCTATGCCTAATTTTCACAAAGTCATAGAAAGAAAACAGCAACCAGTGGAGATTCATGTACTGAATAAATCATGACTTAGTGAGCAGTTATTGGAGCGCACACCAGTCTGTGAAAGTGTGAAACTTAGAAACAGTGAAAGGAAAAAAAATCTCCCCCAAAATGTAACACTTTCCTTCAAACTAAAAACCAAACTCCATCTCATTTCCTGACTCGACTACTAATAACAGTGTTTTCTGAAAGATAACTGTCACTGTTTTAGTCATCGAGTTCTAGGGATAAATAAAGGCTGTAATGACATGTATTACATAGAAGAGGAATGAAGATTAGTCAGAGTAAGATAGAGTACATGTGTGTGAATGAGAGGGATCCAAATGGAAAAGTGAGGTTACAGGGAGAAGAGATAAAGAAGGTGGAAGATTTTAAGTATTTAGGATCAGCAGTACAGAGCAATGGAGAGTGTGGAAAAGAGGTGAAGAAGCGTGTGCAGGAAGGCTGGAATGGGTGGAGAAAAGTATCAGGTGTGATGTGTGATAGAAGAGTTTCAGCTAAAATGAAAGGGAAAGTGTACAAAACCGTGGTGAGACCGGCCATGCTGTTTGGTGTAGAGACAGTAGCACTGAGGAAAAGACAGGAAACAGAGATGGAGGTAGCAGAGATGAAGATGCTGAGGATCTCTCTGGGAGTGACCAGGATGGATACGATTAGAAATGAGTATATCAGGGGAACAGCACATGTTTGAGGTTTTGGGGATAAAGTCAGAGAGGCCAGACTGAGATGGTTTGGACATGTGCAGAGGAGAGAGTACATTGGCAGAAGGATGCCATTTTTTAAACCGCCAGTAAAGAGGCCTAGAGGAAGACCAAAGAGGAGGTTCATGGATACAGTGAAGGAAGACATGAAGATAGTTGGTGTGACCGAAGAGGATCTAGCAGATAGGGTTAGATGAAAGAAACTGACTTGCTGTGGCGACCCATGAAGGGAAATGCTCAAAGGAGAAGAAGAAGAAGAAGAATGACAAATATGTATATATAATCAAATAAACGGTTCAGCTAATAGTTGAAATGGAAATGATTGTAAAGGTTGTGATGTTTGTCTCGTTGAAATGTCAGCAGAAAAAAGTATTAATCATGACTTTATAAATGTTAACCTTTTACAACCGTGGTTCTTTAAAATACGTAGGTTTTGTTTTATTCTGCTGAACATAGTGATTAAATTGTTATCATTTGGAAAGATCATGCACTCAAAGATGAAAACCCTGAAAGGTATTATATTCTCAGGTTTAGGATGACTGTAGTGTCGTATTCTGTCAAATGCAAAATTAGCCCAGGAACGAAATTAAGGGTCATGTTTGGCTCTGTTGCAAACGTAGATATTAGACTTCTGTCATTATACATTATATATTCATTAAAGATATATGCATTCTATTTTAAAAGTAAAGACCTTGCTACTTTTCTGTTTCTTAGAATTTTGTAACTTAAAGCTAATTTGCCCAGTTTAAGACATTTTTACACATACAGTAAAAATGAGCTTCCTCTGCAGGATGGCTGGGCTCTCACTCTGAGATAGAAGGAGGAGTATTGACAGCAGAGAGGAGTTCGAGGAACTCGGAGTAGAGCCATTGCTCCTCTGGGTTGAGAGAAGCCAAATGGGGTGGTTAGGATGCCTCTAGGATGCTTCGTTGGAGTCCCACCAGAAAGAGACCCAGAGGTAGACCCAGGACCCGTTGGAGAGACTGTCTGACAGCTGGATAGGGAATGCCTCAAATCCTCCAGGGTGACCTGGAAGATGCAGATGGGGTGAGAGAAGCCTGGGTTTCCAGTCTGAAGCTGTTACCCCTGTGACCCAGCCCCAGATGAAGCGGAAGACAACAGAACAGAATAATTAAATACTTTAAATAATAATCAAATAAGCCACCCTTTATATAGTGATTCTAGGAATTTCTGTTTTTTTCTTTCTCTGATCTTCACATCTGTCTTTCTCATTTTTTTCAGATCTCAGTAAATATCTTCCGCACGCTTCCACCCAGTGAGAACCCAGAGTTTGACCCAGAAGAGGATGAACCCACACTGGAAGCTTCCTGGCCACATCTGCAGGTACAGAAAATGAATCGGACTCATCTGTTCTCAGGGTTAAAGGTTACAGGAGTTGAGATGAATTGTATTTATTATGATATTTTTATCAAGATATCTAAAAAAAAAAGGCTTTAAAGACAAAAGTTAGAATATATTGACATGATCTAAATGCTGCTGTGGTTCAATTTTTAAATAAATCAGTGACTATTTTTACATCAGTTTGTTAAACTCTGTTTCTGGTGATTAATTGCGTTTTCATAGTCATTATGTTTTCCCACAAATTGTCCAACGTCTGGCTGCATGAGACACCGAGCCTTTGTTTTCTAGCTCCAGCTAATGTTCTAAACTCGTTACCACTCATTTATTATAATAATCCAAACCTCTAATTACTACAGAGCTTCTAACAAATTGTATTTTTTTTTTATAACCACTTCTTCAAAACTCAATAATGTAGAGTTTTCAACAAATACCTCATTAACTAATTACGTTCCAATTATCTTAAGGATCCACACTCTCTAATTAAACATAATTTTTATTAAATAATTATAATTTCTTAGAGGCATTGTTTATATAACAAACAAGTTGTCTGCTTCAGTCTATAATTTTGTACACTTTTTTTTTTTTTTTAAATTTAAGTTTAGATTCTTCGAATTTGCTCAAAACTTTTTGACCCATTCCAGTCTGCCTGCACACGGCTCTTCACCTTTTTCCACACTTTTCATCGATCCACCATGGACCAATAATCCTAATCATCATAAAGCAAGTGGTTAAAGTGACGCAATTTTTTTTTTTTTGACATATTGCTTAAAACTTTTTTTGAAGAAATAAAAATCCAACCCACATTTTTTTCCATTCTTTCCGGTCAAGAGAAGCCAGATGGGGTGGTTTGGGCATCTGATTAGGCTGGTGAGGTGTTTCAGGCATGTCCCACCGGAGGGAGACCCAGAAGCAGACCCTGAACCCGTTGGAAAGACTATGTCTCACAACTGGACAGGGAACTCCTCGGGATCCTCCTGGGTGAGCAGGAGGATGCAGTCAGTGTGAGAGAAGCCTGGGTTTCCCATCTGAGGCTGATGCTCCTGTGACCCGGCCCCCGAATAAGAGAAAGACAACAGATCAGAACCCACCTTTTATTTAAAATAAGAGATTTTACATACTTTATTCATCCCTCAATGGGAAAATTTGTGTGCTGCATTACACCGCAGCAGGCTGCCACAACGGCATCAATGGTGGGAGAAACGGAGAATTGGGTGACTTCTCCAAGGTAAACATGAGCTCAGTTTTATTCTCATGAATCACACAAGTTTTGGTATCGTTCGTTGTTTCGAGTCACTTTCTAGATTGGCTAAATATTAAAAACAGAGGCTTTGTATTTGTCCTGATTTATTATCAGTATAAAATTCCTTGTTTCTGGAAGCACATACTGGGCATGAGAGTATATTTTTAGACTCCAATTCTATGCTTCATTGAGTAGGTGAGCATTGTGAACATGATTTTGGGACTTCATCAAACCAACAAAAAGATTTTTATTCTTAATTTTGATCCTCTATTCTTGTCTTAGAGGAGGTGTTTCATTAAATTTAACCAGTTCTTTTTACTTTAGCTGACTTAATGCAACTGATGTCCTCATTTTCTTTCTGTCTTTATTTTTAAAGCTGGTGTACGAGTTCTTTCTGCGTTTTCTGGAAAGCCCAGACTTCCAGCCTTCCATGGCAAAACGCTACATCGACCAAAAGTTTGTCCTACAGGTAACTTCTATCATCATTTATAATTTGATTTAATGAACTTCCTACTATTTATGATTCATGTGTTAATCTGTTCTATAGTCTTCATGTTTAATAATGGTGTGCCTGAGCCTATCCCAGCTGACTTCGAGCAAGGGACAGGGTACACCCCAACAGGTCATCAGTCTGTTCCGAGGCCACATACACAACCATCCACACACATCCCTAGGTGCAATTTTATAATGGCCAACCTAACATGCATGTTTTTGGAGGGTAGGAGGAAACCGGATTACCTAGGGAAAACCCATGCATACACAAGGAGAACATGCAAACTCCACACAGAAAGGCTAGTGTTTCAAGCCTCGCTCCCACTTTGGGACTCAAACTTCTGACTTTCTTGTTGTGAGGCAACCATGCTAACCACTGCACCCACATTTGTTTCAACCTGTAATATAATTGGAAGAGTATATGGAAAAAAATCTGACGTTTTTTGTGACATTAAAGGTGGTAAATTTCTTTCTGCAGTCTGAGTAAAACTTCTCAAAGGTGTAGATTCATTTTGTGTAACCAATACCATAAAAATGAAAAAAAACGATGTTGTTAATTAAAACTTAATGCTGCAAAAAAACAACTAAGTATTCAGTCTAACATAGTCACAAAGAAAAACTGCTTCTTTGAAAAAAAAAAAAAAGAAAATCCTCAAGCATTCCGACACTATGAAAATACTATGAGTGATGTAAATTGTAAATGGACTCTACTTGTATAGCGCTTTTCCACCTGTGTCGGCACTCAAAGCGCTTCACAGTGTAGCTCACATTCACCCATTCACACACACATTCATACCTGATGGGGATGCCTCCATGCAAGGAGCAAACCACCATCAGGAGCAATTGGGGGTTCGGTGTCTTGCTCAAGGACACCTCAGCATGAACTTCTGGCGGGGGATCGAACCAGCAACCCTCCGGTTACAGGGCAGTCACCCTACTCACTGAGCCATCCTTCCCCACAAATGTATGTCTATACCAGGCATTGGGCAAACTACGGCCCGCGGATCACATGTGGCCTGTTAAACGTTTTATTCTTGCCCGCTAAACATAAAAAATTTGATTAAATAAACCTTGTTAATGTTTTATTTACCCTGCAGTTCTGAGGTTTCCTCACTAGATGGCGCACTCTAGATTTAACTCTGTTGAGAAACAACAACACTGCTCCCATTAAAATGTGTGTGTCTCAGTGATGTGTACGCTGTCAAAATAAACAGTGTGCACAGATATGGAAAGTCATCTGGGCCAATACACACACGTAAACAAGCGTGTTAGATGTTTAAACAAACAAAATGTTACATCAAGCGCTTAGATTTCAAACCTAGCCCTGCTAAATGCACGTTTTTAAGCGCTATCACACTAAATTTCAAACCTAGCGCCACTAGATTTGAAATTTAACGCTCTTTATGTAACATTTAACAAGCTTGTTTAAAATCTAGCACGCCTTTCTATCGGTCTAACCTAGCGGTTACCAAAGCATGCCCCCCATCTGCTCCTATTCCTGCCCCCTCGTCAAATGTTAGAACTCAATGTGGCCCGGGAACCAAAAAGTTTGCCCACCCCTGGTACTTGCAATAAATTTGTGTGAATATTTCCATTTCAATTATCAGCGGATAATTTCAAGTTGATCATTTTCTTTTAAGTAGTTCAGATGTTGAAAAAACTGAAAATCAAGCAATTCTTTTTTTTTGTATATTCCTTAATGTTTGGTGGCAAAATAAAGTATTTGCTGCACATTTAAAGATTAGTCCTAAAATAATCAGCTGATAAACCTCCAGTTGGTTTTAAAGATGTGTGTAAGTCTGTTAATGACGATGTGTGTTTACAGCTCTTGGAGCTGTTTGACAGCGAGGACCCCAGAGAGAGGGAATACCTGAAAACCATCCTTCACCGTGTCTACGGGAAACTACTGGGCCTTCGAGCTTACATCCGCAAACAGATCAACAACATCTTCCTCAGGTAGGAGCTGCAGTCAAAAAAAACTGGAGCATGTGAATCAAAGACGCTTTTTAAAGCATCCAGGTTTCAAAAAATCAAACATTTTCTAAAAAAAAAAAAAAAACTTAAGAAATGCGGGGAAGGAAAAACAGTCTCAATGATACAGTATTTCAGTGCCTTTTTCTTTGATCTCATCAATCAGAGAGAAAGGCATTAGGTCACTGGTAGAAGGTCTGTCCTTAGACTGGGAGAAGATAATTTGATTCTCACTGGGCCTATGCCTAATCATCGCAGGAGCAGACAACTTACCCCCAGTTGCTGCCACTTTTGGCGCCGTCAGGGTAGCTTGCTGCGATGCAAAGTAGTTTCCCAATTGAGTAATAAATATAGTATGGTAAAATTAAAAGTCAGCTTCTCTGATGTAAAAAAAGAAGTATTTAAATTTAAAATGATAAAAACATATTTTCTGAGAATTTTGGATTGTCTGCTTTTTTCTTTTTCTGTTCATCAGTGTTCTGCCCCACAATTCGTTGTATGATTCTTTGATATTTGTAGTGTTGATATAGTTGGTTTTGGTTAGGTCACTTCCGGTGTTTTTTAACGGCAGATAGACGAAGCAACAAGGCAGCCACAGAATCTGCAGCTTAATCCATTCATTTTTATTTAGAATTGAGGTATCAATGTCTTTTTACTCCTGTTCACTACGAAAGAATCATTATTAAGCGGACAACTTACAACACGATTCATCAGTTTGTTTTGTAAGAAGTTTAGCGTGGTGTTTAGTCAACGGTCCTCACACCTTGATGAGAGAGCCTTATAACGCTCTCATAAAGTGCCGATTCCATGGCTGCCTTGTTGCTTCGGCCGTTAACAAAACACTAGAAGTGACGTAACCAAAACCAACTATGTCAACACAACAAAATCAAAGAATTACACAATGGGTCATGGGGCAGAACAATTAGCATGAAATAAGATGATCTATATGTTCTTTATGTATATTCATATAAAATCATAATCAACCTTTTGTTAAAAAAAAAAAAAAATCATTTTTATTTGCTTGAAGTTGAAATTTTTTTCTACTAGCTGTTCTTTGATCTGCTGAATCACAACCTAATATTCTTCTCATTGTGTTTGTTTTTTAGGTTCATTTATGAAACTGAGCACTTTAATGGAGTGGCCGAGCTGCTGGAAATCCTCGGCAGGTTCGTACGCACAAACACATCTGTTTGGATCCTAATTTTCTGTTCTTCTGCGTAAATGAATGCGTCATAATATCCATATAAAAAAATAGTGAGACAAAGATATTCGGTAAATGATGTTTTCCATGCACGACCAGATGTTTTTATTTATGAAACAGCTGGAAATAAAGTTCTAAAAGCGGCTGTGTTGTAAAAATGAATCACACTGCTCTAAGATTAGAACACTTCGGCCCTTTGATAGGTACACATGTACATAGTGAGGAGAGGTGTGGGGAGGCATGCTGGGAGACAACGAAGGATTAAAGACAAAAATATGAGTCATACGTTTGTGTGATTCTTTGTTTTGTCTCTGAGAAAAAAAGTCTGAGCAGAGTGCGATGGAGCGAGAAGGAGTGTGTATCGTCACACACGCATCGATCAGTGAGAAAGATCAGGAGAGATGACGAAGATTAAGATAAAATGAGAGGAAAGATAGAAACAAAAAGACATGCCTTGTTTATTTAAAATAAAAAAAAAACAACAAGTGAATATCTTGCTTTTACTGCGTGATACAAAAATACTTCTTAGCCTCGTTTTCCTGTAAGATTTTCATGCAAGAGTAAAACCAAAAATTCATGAGAAAAACACTTAGAAGAAAATGTAACTACCAACTGATTTGTCGAGACCAACTCCCAGCAGCTGCCGACTTATCACTTAACCTGAGGCTGCAGAAAGGTTTTAAGTGATTTCAGGCTAAGGAGGTGCAGAGACTGACTGCAAATTTAATGGAGCCACGTATTCGACTGGTAATGTGTTCATGAATGAGGAAAATGATGGAGAGAAGTATCTTCAGGCAGATCGGAGTGATGGTGAGGATTCGACATTGGTGTGCTACATCGATGAGAGACAGGATGTGTTCCGATCATTTTTAATGGTTACAATCTGTTTGTGGTGTCCTAAAAGAAGCAGATCATAAAAGCACATTTCGTGACGATCCATTCCGTCCCATCGTCGATTTCCACAACAAAATTGACGAAGATAACGAAATCGCCTCACTAAAATACTGCATGATGAACACGCTAGTGCATTCCATGAACATGATTAGGTATAATGAGGCTAAGCACATGGCATCTCCTGTTGCTGCAGCTGTTAATCTGACAGCCACTAGTAGCGATCTGCATGGTCTGTTGCCAGTACTGTTTTTGTTGAACGTATGGACGCGGTCGGACATCCGGGAACTTTGGAATTTTCCTCAGTCAGAGCAACCTCAAGCAGGAAACCCAGGCTTCTCTCACCCCGTCTACATTCTCCAACTCAGCAGGGAAGATCCCGAGGTGTTCCATGTCCAGCTGTGGGACATAATCTCTCCAGCAAGTCCAGGGTCTGCCTCTAAGTCTCTTCCTGGTGCGACATGCCCATAGCAAGTGAAACTAAATAAAAGTATTCAAGCTTTTTTGGTGGAATAATAATAATAATGCATTGAACTTATATAGCGCTTTTCTAGACACTCAAAGACGCTTTACATTTATATATATATATGCATTATTCATTCACTCCATACGATCATTCACACACACAACATTCATTCCTGATGATGGGAGCTACCATGCAAGGCGCAGACCACTATCATCAGAAGCAACTGGGGGTTCGGTGTCTTGCTCAAGGACACCTCGGCATGGACTCTGGGCGGGGGATCGAACCTGCGACCTTCCGGTTACGGAGCGGTCGCCCTACCCACGGAGCCATCCATCCTTCTTAGCTCAGAAATGTCACATTTCTGAGCTAAGAATTATAACCCGTAAAATCAACAGCATATCCTTTTTAAGTATTAACTCTCCTCTGCTTCTCGTCTGCTAGTTTTAAATGGCCCTCCATTCCAACTGGTTACTTGACTAACTTGGATGGAGTTGTCATAGCAAGTGAAAGGAAGTCCCATGACATCAATGCTTGGCAACAGAAACAGGAGACAGTGATGGAGGACATGAGGGACTGATCCACCTGCTTCACGAGAAAGATGTGGATGATCATTGTCAACTGAGAGCTCAACAAAAGTTGTGATGATTACTCATTTGGTGACGACTAATCAGAAACGTGAATCGGCCTCGGTTTCAGATCAAGTCCGACATTAAATATGGGATCAATAATTGACCTTCTATTTAAACCTTATGTATTTTGAAGCCACATAAGCCGTAGTCTTAACAAGCAGACAAACACCAAAATTTTTTGGGATGTTTCAAGCTTTGTAGTGACTTTAAATATTTGCGTAAATGCTTCAAAAGTTGACCTTTTCCAGAAAAAAAAAAAATGTTGCGTTCTTTCCCAGCGGCAGAAATGATTCATAAAGAGTAAAATTTCCCTTCCAGCCCACAGCCACCATCTCAGCTGTCAGCGAACAGGAAGCGCAATCAAAATTGGACGGTGACTTCTTAGGTTACTATGGTGAGGCAAGGGATGATAGAGAGGATGAGTCCAAGGTGAGAAGAGGGATAAGTAGAGGGATGCATGGAGAGGGTGATGAGTGAGTCAGAGGAAGAATGAGGAAGAGTAGAGGAGAGAGAGGTTTGTATTCATGTTGCTGGTAACAGAGGTATTTATAGCTCCTCCCACACAGGGACAGGAGGAGAGAGAGAGCGAGCGAGGATGCAGAACAACAGAGAAAGAGAGGAAGAAGACAGAGAGGAATTCAGAAAAAGGTTGAAAGAAGCAGATTAGAGGCGCAGCAGGGGAGAATAACACTGATGGCATGTTTTATGATGGAGAGATGTGAGAAAGTGGGGCAGATAAACACAAAAACTCACAAACTGATACGTCAATGTCACAGTTTAATGTGTAGTTGTGCAGGAAAGGTTGTGGAAACAAGACAGGAATACACACGCACACGGTCATTACCACTGATATACCTGCTCAGATGAAAAATGCTGAGTTGGTATTATACATATGTTCATACGTACATCCCAGTATTCCCTCTGGTCGTTTCCACTGGATACACTAACTCAAAACTTTAGAAAATTGTTAGGCCCCGTTATTTGCAGCCATATTTCAGCTTTGAAATCTGAACGGATTTCATCTGCAGCTCAGAATATTATTCATAAGGAATGTAGACTGGTGACCTGTCCAGGGTGAACCCTGCCTCTTGCCTAGTTACTTCCCAGGAAAATACTTTGTGCACCTTAGCATCACAAAGTTTTAGGATGCTAAGGTTCAGAAAATAGATAAATGGATGAAACCTACAAATAAATCTTTGCAGAATATTTCAAATATAGGTATTTTTTTCTCAAACAAGAGAAAAAAAACTCAAAAATGAACACAAACATAGACATACCAGCTATTTAAAATACCAGTAACACCAATGAAACAATGATTTCCGTTCTGTTCCGTCTTCTTCCGCTCATCCGGGGCCGGGTCGCGGGGGTAACAGTCTCAATCAGGAAGCCAAGGCTTCCTACAACACTGCTCAGTGAAACTGACTCTCACCCCGGCTGCATCCTCCAGCTCACCTGGAAGGATCCCGAGTCATTCTCTGGCCAGCTGTGAGACATATTCTCTCCAGCAAGTCCACGGTCTGCATCTCGGTCTCCTCCCGATGGGTCTCCTCGACCTGGGGGAGAAGTGGCTCGACACCGAGCTCCTCCCGGATGGCAGAGCTCCTCACCCGATCTATGAGTGAGAGCCCAGCCACCCTGCGGAGGAAGCTCATTTCGGCTGCTTGTATCCGCGATCTCATTCTGGTGACCATAGGTGAGGGTAGGAACGTAGATCGACTTGTAAATCCAGAGCTTTGCTTTTCGGCTCAGCTCTTTCTTTACCACGACAGACCGATGCAGCGTCCTAGTTATTGCTGATGCCGCACCAATCCGCCTGTCGATCTCCCGCTCCATCCTTCCCCCACTCGTGAACAAGACCCCGAGATACTTAAACTACTCCACTTGGGGCAGGACCCTGTCCCTGACCCGCAGGGGTATTCCACCATTTTCCAGGCGAGGATCATGGTCTCAGATTTGGAGACGCTTGATTCTCATCCCGGCAGCTTCACACTCGGCAGCAAATTGATCAATTAAGGATTTTGTTAGAAAGTCTTTAATTATTTATGAGACTTGATAGTTTTTTTTTTTGTTGAAGTCAAACTTTTTATTGAGATTAAACATTTCAAATCAGTTTTAAAAATTCATAGAAATTTTTCTGCAGACTCGGTCTTGATCATCGTCATGATCAGCCACATAATGACAAATAAAAATGATGAGTAATCATGTACGCAGCCATGACAATTTGATCATAGATGTCCTAAACATACATGTTTAGGTCGATTTCAAATAAAAAATAATCTCTTCTGTCTTGTTTTTTCTCATTCAGCATCATAAACGGCTTTGCGCTGCCTCTGAAAGCGGAACACAAGCAGTTCCTGGTCCGAGTCCTCATCCCACTGCACACGGCGAAGTCCCTCTCCATCTTCCATGCACAGGTCAGTGACATAGCTCGGAACGTACATATCTGATTGCATGCAAGACCGATCCAAAAAAGACTGTTAGGATTGCATATATAATTTCACTACTTTTACGTGATCAAAATTACGACACTAGACTCATGAATTGGAAAACTTGTGTGGTCGCATCCCGATTGATCTACTCTGGTAACTTTTTAAAATTTTATTTAAAATATTTTAAACCAGGCTGCATGGTGGCACAGTGGTTATTGGTCATTAGTGATTCCTGTAGTGTACGAGATGTACCACATGGTGGAAGAGTGGAGTCATCAACAACACTGCAGACTTTCTCACCTTCATTAGTGTGTAAAAATGCCTTTAGATTCTTCCAAAAGAGTGTAAGAATAAATGTGTGTGTTTGCGTTATCATAATATCTGACGACACAGATGGCAGACGGTTTATTGTGCGCCTGCATGCCGGTGCATTTTATTTGTACCAAACATTATTTGCTTATGCAGAGGATACAGTTTGTTCTTCACAGACCGGTGTGTAGTGTGCATGTGTGTATTTTGGATTTCAGCATCACTCTGCCCTACATTTCTCCCCGTCCTCTTCCTGCGCTTCACACACATGCATTATTCACACATTTAAAACTCACAACTCGGTTTGATGGGGTCGCAGGAGAGACATGCAAAGGGGTGACCCATTTCTAGATGTGCATTTCAAAATAAGGAGTCCCACGGTCCTCCCATCTCTAAATGATGTTGTTAATAATCCATTATGTTTTAACTAAGTTATTAACTCGTCTGATGATATTTAATAATAATGCCGTGTCCTACCTGCATGCATGTGTGATTTCTTCTTTCCAGTAATTTATTGTTTAGTCTCTCTGACAGGTTTAACTTTCTATTTCCAGTCACTGCAAAACCTTCAAAATAAAAAAAAAGTTTTTATTGGATTAAGTTTCCACAAAATCCCTCAGGGTTCAGGAAGTTTTTCAAATTGAGAATATTGACAGTAATGAATTAAAACAGCAACATTAGGGAAGATTTTAAATGACATTTTAGGCATAACAGCGTGTATAAAAAGTCATTTGCGGTTTTGCAGAAGGAAACGGAGGTCGGAGTCCAAGCAGCTTGGACTAGAGTTTAAGGCACTTGAGTAAATGTCAAACAAACTTAAAATTAGGATTTGTTTTATATTTATTGTGCTTTTTTTTTTAATCCAAACTATCTAAAAAAATGAATAAAACATTACATTTAATCCCCTTTTAACTCCTGAACCCCTTACTCATCCACACGCCTCCGTAGAGATCAGGGGCGTTAAACTCCGGTCCTCAAGCGCTGATGTCCTGAAGGTTTTCCATGTGTTCCTGGTTTAATACAGCTGAGGACATAATGTGAAATCAACAGCCAACAAAATTTGGCACATTGACTCGATAACCTGGATTAAAGTGTGTAGATGCAAGAACACATGGAAAACCTTCAGGACACTGGCCCTCCAAGAGCTGAGTTTGACACCTGTGGTCTAGATGAAACCCATCAGTCCAACCAGTCGATCGCGGTTGACCAGTCGATACCAGTTGATTGCGGTCGACTGGTAGCCCGCGGACTGATTCCCAGGCGACCACCAAGTGTAAAGGGGGAAAAAAAATTAAATGTCAACTCAACGACTTTGACTCTTTATTTAGTGAATATTTAGACCCTCTACCGCTAGAGTCGCTCAAATTTCTGACTTTTTTTAAAAAAAGCGACAATCTGGTGGCTTTTTCAAAGCATCGCCTGGTGCTGCTGCGGCCCCTTCCACACCCAAAGCGCTGCGTTCGGGGGGGAAAATGTGTGTGTGTTACACAGAGAAAGGGAGCGAGAGAGAGAAAGACAACGAAGCGAACGACAGGAATATGTCAGTGTGTGTTTGAAAGAAGGAGAGAGGATTTTGTCTGTGTATGCTTGAAAGAAAGAGAGAGGATTTTGTCAGTTGTGTGTTTGAAAGAAAGAGAGAGGATTTAGTCTGTGTGTGTTTGGAAGAAAGAGAGAGGATTTTGTCTGTGTGTGTTTGAAAGAAAGACAGAGGATTTTGTCTGTGTGTGTTTGAAAGAAAGACAGAGGATTTTGTCTGTGTGTGTGTTTGAAAAAAAAAGAGAGAGGATTTTGTCTGTGTGTGTTTGAAAGAAAGACAGAGGATTTTGTCTGTGTGTGTTTGAAAGAAAGACAGAGGATTTTGTCTGTGTGTGTTTGAAAGAAAGACAGAGGATTTTGTCTGTATGTGTTTGAAAGAAAAAAGGAAAGAAAGAGAATTTTGTCTGTGTGTTTGAAAGAAAAACAGAGGATTTTGTCTGTGTGTGTTTGAAAAAGAGAGGATTTTGTTAGTGTATGTTTGAAAGAAAGAGAGAGGATTTTGTCTGTGTGTGTTTGAAAGTAAGAGAGAGAATTTTGTCTGTGTGTGTTTGAAAGAGAGAGAGGATTTTGTCTGTGTGTGTTTGAAAGAAAGAGAGAGGATTTTGTTTGTGTGTGTTTGAAAGAGAGAGAGGATTTTGTCTGTGTGTGTTTGAAAGAAAGAGAGGATTTAGTCTGTGTGTGTTTGAAAGAAAGACAGAGGATTTTGTCTGTGTGTGTTTGAAAGAAAGACAGAGGATTTTGTCTGTGTGTGTTTGAAAGAAAGACAGAGGATTTTGTCTGTATGTGTTTGAAAGAAAGAAAGAGAATTTTGTCTGTGTGTTTGAAAGAAAGACAGAGGATTTTGTCTGTGTATGTTTGAAAGAAAGAGAGAGGATTTTGTCTGTGTGTGTTTGAAAGTAAGAGAGAGAATTTTGTCTGTGTGTGTTTGAAAGAGAGAGGATTTTGTCTGTATGTGTTTGAAAGTAAGAGAGAGAATTTTGTCTGTGTGTGTTTGAAAGAGAGAGAGGATTTTGTCTGTGTGTGTTTGAAAGAAAGAGAGAGGATTTTGTCTGTGTGTGTTTGAAAGAAAGAGAGAGGATTTTGTTTGTGTGTGTTTGAGAGAGGAACTTGTTTGTGTGTTTTTTATAGAGAGGTTGTGTATTTGTTTTACAACTGGGGGGTTGCGACATGTATGCCAGACTGGTAGATCTCGGGAGGTTTGGTACTTGAAAAGTAGCTTTTGGGACAAAAAAGATTGAACACCCCTGAGCTACACCCTACAAATTTGGAATATGTTGATGTGAATCTGTATGTTTTATGAAAAATCTAAAAGTTTTCCTGGAGGAATGAAAATAAATGAAAATATGTTTCACCAGAGAAAAAAAAAAGTTATCAATTGTCATTTATGGTGTTAGAATATGATCCAGTAAAAAGGCGGCATTAGGAAGTTGGTCTTTTTTTATTTCTTTTTTTTTGTGTAAAAACAAATGAACCTCATTAGTTTTTCCTCTCCATGTCCTTTTAGTCAGCCTTCCTCTTTTTATTTGAAGGCCGGAACTTTCCGGAATGACTTCACTTTGTAAAACAGAACATAGTCTGACCTCTCACCTTGATGATAAATCCTCACTCTAACAGCTTTGTAAAGACCGCTGGGTATAATCCTTTCCTAAACAACGACCTCATGCACCTACCAATCCCAACCTGACAACAGAACCCAACGTATTTGTTTTGTGATGTCTCTAATGCTTCTGTAAAGCTTTTTAATAGTTTGACCTCTCAAAAAATTGTTTTAATCCCACTCTTTTCTTTGCATTCCAGCTTAACACCTCAGCTTTTAGCCTCCGATCTCTGCATAACTGCAATATCGTGCAGCAAATAAATCACGTTTATAGAAAAAGTGGTTGTGTAATTAAGCAAAGTGATGGAATGAGAATCCACAACGTTGATGATATCTGTAATACAGCTAAAAGCTCGAGTTAATTGGAGCTGAAAGGACGAAAAAAGACAGTGAACTTTATAAAACTAAATAAACTTTCAAAAAGTTTCATTACCATAATTATAAAGCAGAATATTTTCAATGAAATGACTTTGAATATGACTAAGACACGAGACAAAAGCCCAAAGACAAGAGCTTTAACCTCTATCTCACATTGCCCTTGAGGGACGTCGTATCCGAGGCATAATTTCCTCCGAAGTAAACACACACAGTTTCCGTCGCCACGGTGCCCACTCGCCACGGCAACCAGCCTGGGTAGAGGGGGCAACCGTGTAAACATACACATGCAGACACACACACATCCTCTGAATAATAGGAAATGATTGCTGCTTATACGTATGAGAGGAGACAAGAGCTGATGTAGCATCACGTTTGGAAAACTTGTCCTTCCGATCTTTAGCGAAGTTTAATCCAGAGGGATCAGAGCTCACAGGCCCCGTGTCTCTTCAACTGCAAGGAGTTTCTGTGTGTGTGTTTAACCCGGTGTGTTGTGTCGTTACAGCTGGCCTACTGTGTGGTGCAGTTTATGGAGAAAGATGCTACCGTGACTGAATATGTAAGACTTGTTCATCCTCATAAAGCACAACTAATAGGTGGAAAAATAACAATTTCTGTTGCTTTCTGATCATTTATTTGCTTATTAGATCAATTATTTTTGGTATTATAATTCAAAACATATACTTTAACTGTTCATTTTTAATAGTCGACTTTTTTTTTACTTAAAAATAGATGACTAATAGTTGGATTTATAAGATCTACTTTAAAGATACCAGCAAGTTACCTAACTAATAAGTCTTCATCTTTGCTCTGCAGATCATCAGAGGGCTGCTTAAGTACTGGCCAAAAACTTGCACGCAGAAAGAGGTAAAAAACCAGCTGTTTTTTTCTGTTTTTCTTTCATTCCATCCTATTTTTTGTTTAAATGAGTCTTTTATGCCTCCACCTTTGGAATGTGAAGGAGGTGTTAAGCACTGTTTTTGTGCTCTCATAATTCTTTTGTGAACTGCCCACAGTTACTCAATACCAACTATAGATTAACTTAAATGATCACCTCCAAGCTGTCATATGTTCCTACTTTTACAAGCAAAAGAATTCCAGTCCTTTGAACTCTCCAGAAGAAATACACACTATCTTGATTTACGGATTTGTTTTGGAAAACTTATACAATAAAGTCACAGTGTGTGAATGTTTGTTTGTTTGTGGTCCCGCAATATTGTGGCGATCTGTTCGAGTGTACCCTGCCTCTTGCCTGCAAATAGCTGGGACATGCTCTGGTACCTCCCAAGGAGACCTCGACTAGGATGAGAAGTTCAGAAGATGAATGACTGTCTGATATACAAGTGTCCCGCAATTAGGACCTAATTGTCGCTCACTCACCAAGGCTAATAAAACTCCCACATGATGAACACGCTAGTGCATTCCATGAACATGATTAGGTATAACGGGGCTAAGCACATGGCATCTCATGCTGCTGCAGCTGTGCATTTGAAAGCCGCTACTAGCAATCTGCATGGTCTATTACCAGTATTTTTTTTTTGGTGAACGTATAAAAGAACAAAGGGCATTCAGGAACTTTGGTCACGTGACAGCTTATGTGCGTGAGCCGCAAAACAAAGCGCGAACAAGCAGTATATTCCTGGTTCCTTTTCATACTGATACAAAACGCTAGGTGGTAACATACGTAAGATGCACAATTTTCCAGCTGTTTTATTATGTTTTGTATGGTCTGTTTTACGCTAACTGCCATGGCGGGTGTTGTCCATCGGCGGATGGGACGTCATGCCGATATGTGATGTCATGAATCTGACGTCATGTGACGTTAAATCTCCCGCTTTTGAAGCCAAAACCTGGGCATCTCTGGACATGTGACATATGACATAGACCTCAGCCATTCATAATTAAAACCGTGTGTGGTACACATCAGGCAGAGGCATATTGTTCAACCCCTTGTCGTCAGCTTATTCCTGTTTACTAAACTGTTTCTTTTTGTGTTGCGGATGTGTTTAGGTGATGTTCCTCGGGGAGATCGAGGAGATTCTGGATGTGATAGAGCCATCTCAGTTCATACGCATTCAGGAGCCTCTTTTTAAACAGATAGCAGCCTGTATCTCCAGCCCTCACTTCCAGGTGATCCATCAATACAATGATTTTACACAAGACAAATTTAACAGGCAGTTGATAACGAACAGCTTTGCTTTGTGTGTTTCAGGTAGCAGAGCGGGCTCTTTACTTCTGGAACAATGAATACATCCTCAGCCTGATAGAAGAGAACTGTCAAGTCATCCTGCCACTGGTTTTTGCCACGCTCTACAGAGTCTCCAAGGAGCACTGGAACCAGTCAGTGACACACTAACAATAAAAACTCTATAAGAGGGCGTAATGTGCTTTTGTGGGGTATCCGTAAACAATAGCAAATAAGTTTAAACACGCTATCTTTTGTTAGCCAATGAGTGCAATCTTTGGAGAAAAAATGTGTACAAATACATCCTGTTTATTCAGTTTTATTTATGTTTTTGACATTGAATTTTTCTACTCTTGTCGCTTCTCTCTTAATTCTTAGTCTCAGTTGCTGCATATAGGTAAAATTTTTAATTAGAATTACATGTTCACATTGTGTGAATTCTAAACATTTCGCACCTCTGAGATACATCCGTGTAGCTCAGTGTTGTTTTCGTCAACGATGACGACAACGAAATGATGACGAAGCATTTTTTTATGACGTAACGATAACAAAATAATGCAACTTTTTGGTGACAAAAAAAGTGACGAGACGTTTGCAAGTTTTTGTTGACGAGACAATGAGAAATGTAACGAAATAAGCGTCAGACTTTCACATTTCGGGCTGTGAAAAGAAAAAGCATAGCGGCTGCATTCTGTCTCTCACGGCGGCACGCCCCCCACAATGCTACACGTTCACACCGTCTACACAACACACCTTCAGCCACGAGGAAGTCACACACCATGGTGAAAACAGCGACAAAGAGGCTTGGTGGTCAGAAACTTAAAGTTTTCCACATATTTTGCGCAAACAGCATGCTAACTTCAAGCTAATGCTGGCTTGTTGGCGCTGCTAGCTTCCTGTAGTTAGCTTGGTTGTGCTAACGACTGATTTAAAGACACAATGCAGTGTTTATTTTGTTTACAGGAGTTATTAAGCGGTGTCATTTTTAAGTATTCATAAGTTACAACGTTCCGCACTCACTGAAGAATTTGTATTTATTTTACGTTGTTTTACAATGTTTGCTGTTTCGCGCAAGTTAAAGCTCAGCAGAGTTTTTTTTTTTTAACAAATAACCTGCATTATTCTCAGTAATAAAGCCACAATTGTTAAAGTAAGTTTTTTTTGTTTGTTTTTTTTTTTTTAACACTAAAACTAGACTAAAAACGTTCTAAGTTTTCCCTGACTAAAACTAGACAAAACTCTTCTGGGTTTTCATTGACTAAAACGAAAATATAAAAAGATGACGAAAACGTGACTAAACCTTTAATTAATTTTTGTTCCAAAGACGAAGACTAAAACAAAAAACTTAGATGGCTGCCAAAAAAACAATGGTGTAGCTCATCAATATAAATGAGTGGGATTTTCTGTGGACATTTTTTGCTTGTTTTTGGTCTAACTTTGCGTCTCTGTTTAGGACTATCGTTTCTCTGATCTACAATGTGCTGAAAACCTTCATGGAGATGAACAGCAAACTGTTTGATGACCTCACTGCCTCCTATAAAGTGGAGAAACAGAAGTGAGTATGACTCACTGTCGTCATCTGTCTGTATTTCTGTCAATGGATACAACAGCAAAAACAAGAGGGATAAAAAAAGAAAGTTTGAGATGGTATTTCTTCCGTTATTCCAGTTCTACATTCTGGGTTAGCGACATTTTGGTGATCTGTGGAGCACATCATGTTACTTACAAAGCTCGTTTTTGCAGGTGCTTTTTAGCAAAACTAAAAAATCAGTTCTCAACATGTCACAAAATTGGATCTTGTGAGTCATAACATTTAACTCCAAATAAATTAAAGCCAATTTGGTCACCATTTTTTGACAATGTGAACCGCCTATGTTGAATTAATGGAGCTGTAGATATACAGTAATTGGTCCAGTGCACCATACCTTCGCTAACTTCTGGCTGCTAGCAGATTAGAAAACAGATTAGAAACAGATATCTTCATTTGGTGCTCTCTGAGATTAAAAGTAACATATTTTAGGAACCCGCTTTGGGTTGAATATTCTGATTTATTTGCTGTCAGCTTTGCGACATAGTTTCTCCAATTGGTCCGGGGTCTGCCTCTTGGTCTCCGCCTGGTGGGACATGTCTGAAAAAACCTCACCAGGGAGGCTTTTGGAGGCATCCTGACCAGATGCCCGAACCACCCCATCTGACTTCTCTCGACTCGGAGGAGCAACAGCTCTACTCCGAGCTCCTCCCAGATGGCAGAGCTTGAGTTGGATATTGTGATTTATTTGCTACTAGGTTTGAGACATAATTTCTCCAATTGGTCCGGGGTCTGCCTCTTGGTCTACTCCTGGTGGGACATGCCTGAAACACCTCACCAGGGAGGCTTTAGGAGGCATCCTGACCAGATGCCCGAACCACCCTATCTGGCTTCTCTCGACCTAGAGGAGCAACAGCTCTACTCTGAGCTCCTCCCGGATGGCAGAGCTCTTCACTCTATCACTGAGTGAGAGCCCAGTCATCCTGCGGAGGAAGCTTGTTTTAGCCGATTGTATTGATGATCTCATTCTTTCGGTCACCACCCACAGCTGGTGGCGATAGGTGAGGGTGGGAACGTAGATCAACTGGGACATCGAGAACTTTGCTTTGTCAGCTGTTTTACTTTTTGGTGTGTTCTGGTTCAAAGTAACCTCTGTAGTGTCCTTTACTTCCTCTTTGTGTTTTATTTACAAAAATTAGCCTTCATACCTTCTTAAAAATCAAATTAAACTGACAAAAAAGGTTTTATAGCCATGATCCGTCATTAGTTTCTTACCACTTTTTAACCTTCATTTCTTTCTGCTGCTCGTTTAAGGGAGATGAAGCGAGAGAGGGAGCGTGCAGAGCTGTGGAGAGGCCTAGAGGAGCATCAGGAGCGCAGGATGCAGATGCTAACAGAGGCCGCCAGGAACCAGCGTAACCTCCAGGAGCGGGGCGAGAGGGGAGACCCATTGAGTCCTTCGCACCCACAGACGGGTCTCTCTGACCAGCCTGAGTCCAAACCCAGCGGGGCATCCTCTGCAGCCGGGGAGAGTGCCACCTAGGTGCTACCTTACAAAAAAAAGGATAGCATCTGGACAAGGGTTGATGAGTGTTAGAAAGCAGGGACTTGAGGTGGATTTTTAGAAATTGGGAGACAGAAAAAGGTACAAAAACATTTTTTTTAACTTGTAGCACGGAGGTGACAGCTTGTTGTTACCTTTGTGATACAGGACGGTACCTCCTTTCTGACAGGGTTGTGTGAAACTGGTTCATTTTTACTGTACACACATCATGTTGCTGACCAGAAGATGAATAAATACATGAGGTCCAACCTCGTTTTAAATAAAACACGCTCTGTTAAACTGCAGGTCAGTAGTAGCTGGCTTGCCTCAAATCAGCCTCAAAACAGATCAAATTCTTCTTCTGGAGCAACAATAAAAGTCTACTGTGGCTTCATATCCATCTTTGGTTAGAGATGCTTAATCCACACGTGGAGAGCACAATCCATTTATGGGAAAAAGAAGCAATTTCACACAAATGTCCTGGAGTTGTGGCTGCACGAACCAGACGTACAAACACTGGGCCTATACATACACCAACACATGCACACACATTAGGAATATCTTGGTATACAGTATTTGTTTGTTAAATCAACTTTTAACCATCCCAACGATGATTTTAACCTTACAACCCTGCAATCAATTCCTTGCTAATGGTTTCAGTTTCTTCTAGGCTTGGGCGGTATCCAAATTTTAAAACTCATCAAACTTCCTCTATATGTTACTGTGGCATACGATCATACTGGAACCAATACAAAGTGATGCTATTCAGGAAGCCTCAAGTGGCTTGTGCTTTCACTATTCAGAAACCAGAAACCAAACACTATTACTAAGAAATAAATAATTATCATTCAATCATCATTATTTAATTATATTGATAACTATGTCCCCATATGTGCTAAATTGATGCTTTCGTAAAGAGACTATTCGTCCAATGTGAAAAAAAACCAGACTTTTTCTTCTCTTTTCGGCATTTCCCTTCAGGGGTCACCACATCAAGTCAGTTTTTTCCATCTAACCCTATCTCCTACATCCTCTTCGGTCACGCCAACTATCTTCATGTCTTCCTTCACTATATCCATAAATATCCTCTTTGGTCTTCCACTAGGCCTCTTTCCTGGTGGTTCCAAATCCAGCATCCTTCTTTCGATGTACTCTCTCTCTTTTCTGCACATGTCCAAACCATCTCAGTCTGGTCTCTCTGACTTTATCTCCCAAACCTCTAACATATGCTGTTCCTCTTATATACTCATTTCTAATCCTGTCCATCCTGGTCACTCCCAGAGAGATCCTCAGCATCAAAGAAACTCCACTCCTAATTATACTGTGGTACAGTCTGTGAATGCACCATGCAGCATCTCATCGACTGTTTCTTCTTTCTTTCTTTTTTTTTTTTTACTTTAAACTCCAAAGATTTTCAAACCGCTGGAATTTTATTTATTTATTGACACAAAGTTTCCAAATTTGTGCCCCGTTATCTTTCTAGTGCGACTCACTCTTTCCTGCACATTGTCACATAATGACGTAAAATTCATAAACTTTATGGAAGACATTCCAAAAGTCAACAAAAATCACAAACTTTACCAACAAAATTTAACAATGTGCTTTTAAACATAGAATCGATTTTTGGCAGGTTTCAATACCGGTGCTAAAAGCGCAGCCCAAGCCTAGGTTCTACCAAAAAAACAACTTTTTTTTTTGCCACATTTACATACAGTCCCTATAAACACACACCGAACCCCTGCACACACTGAGGTGCCTGTATTTACTGTAAATATCAGAAGACACAGCCACTGAGAGTTTAAACTTCTCAGCTGACTGGAGCACCAAAATATTCCAAAAACAAATCTTCACACTGACACGGACACACACGTCTGGCTGTGGCGCCGACTCCTCCCAATCTGCAGGGTTTCATCAAGCGATGAACCTTGAGTCCTTTAAAGTCAGAAAAACAGCTGGTAGAGAGGATGACACTGATATAAAGTACAATAATGTTCCTTCTTCTTACTTGTTACTCTACTACTACTACTCTACTCTAAGTACTACTGATGATGATGTTTTTATATATATACATACGTCTCTGGATATTTCTGTAGTGTATTATGGGAGAAACACTAGTGTAGCAGAAACCATACGGGGGAAAGGCCGATTTCAAATCTGAATTCACATCACATGTTTGACGTTAAGAGGCCATAATGTGACACCTGAAATTCAGCAGGATTCCCCTTTAACAGACCTAAAGTACGGGAGGAATACGCTAGCTTGGAAAGAGGTGTTTTTCTTTTCTCTGAATTGAACATGTGAATGCGCCAGATGTGATTTAAAGAGGTGCACCGTTATATCTGAACATCGCAGGTGTAAAGAAAGATTTGTTTTTAAAGGTGCTCTGTGGAGTTTTTTATATTTGTGTTCCAAAGATTTTTAAAATGGAATTTTAAAAGATTTACTTTTTTGAGCTTTGAGTAAAACCTCGCCCCTCGTGGTAGGCTCACCCCTTGCCTGTGTGAAGGAGGTGGCGAGAGACAGAATAAAAGCAAAACTATCATCAATCCTGCTAAATCGCTCCTACCCTGTCCATGAATCTGTGGACCATCTGAAGAGCAGCTTCAGCAACAGACTCCTGCAACCCCGCTGCTCAAAGGAACTGTATAGCAAAAGGTCCTCATTGGGCTGTGAATTATACTTTGAGGGATATTAGAGAAAATCTTAACCTTAGCCTAAACAAGGGCTTCTCAAATAGTGGGGCGCCCATCCCTGGGGGGGCGCGTCGACCCTGTGTAACATGTTGGGTTTTTTTTTTTGCCGTACTTAAATAAAGTTTAATTGCACATCTGCTACAGTAGTTGACGCTCTCATTGTCAGAATGTTAATGAGGATACAATGTTATGCAGAAGCGTACTTATAACAATTTCATAGACAAATGATACTAATTATAGTCACGACGGAGAGTGGGGAGGCGGGGAAGCCCTGGCCTAAACGGTAGCGCAGTGAATTGCACAGTGGCCTCACAGCAAGAAGGTCGGGGTTAGACTCCCAGAGTGGGGGTAAGGCTTGAAACAATGGCCTTTCTTTGTGGAATTTGCATGTTCTCCCCATGTTTATATGGGTTTCCTCTAGATACTCCGGTTTCCTTCCATCCTCCAAAAAACATACATGTTAGGTTGATTAGCCACGATGGAATTGCTCCTAGAAATGAGTGTCTGTGTAGCAGCAGACTGGCAACCTGTATGAGGTGTACCCTGCCTAGGCTCTGTTTCCCCCTGACCCCATTAGGCATAGGCGGTCCAGAAGATGAAACAAATTTAACAGAAAATCAAAGAAAAAAACTAACTCTTTTATTGTTTGGAGATGCCAAAAGCTTCAAAGAGCACCTTTAAAAACATTTCTGAAGCATCTTTTGGAAACATCTTCAGCTGTACAATCAAAACTCACTGTTTTCTTTAGTTTCACCCACAAACTTGTGCTTTAGAATCTATTTCTGCGCAAACAAAGAAAAGTAAATCAAATGAGCCATCTGACCACGCCCGTGAATCGATCAGATCGTAACTAACATGCATCACATCTGTTTCAGAGCAAAAAGAAAAACACCGTAAACTAGTTGGTTTTCCATTCCGGGAACGTCTGTAAAATTCAGCAGACCTCAAGCTGCTCGATGGTAACCATGGCAACGACAACTTTTTATTCATTGTGAAATAACAAAAATCTGTTTATTCTTGTCTAATCATTACGATAGAGTGGTGGGATGAAGAGAAGGAGAAAAACAAACAAAAAAAAAGTTATTTTAGCAATATTTTCATTCTTTCAGGAGAATCTGTGTTTTTAAGAATTTTTTTAACATTCACACTCCAAATGTAAATCTCAGCCCCCGTCCCACTCCTGTCACGTCCGTCATATTCACATTGTCTTAATAAGAACCAACTGTGTGAATTTATTTGATACTTTGGTTTGTAATTATATTGCTTATTTATTTGATTTGATCTTGTTTTTGTACGATCTCGTTCATTTTGTGGGAAAACGATACTGATGTTATTTATTTTCTATCTGATCAGGAAATGTAACCTTATTTGGAGACGGTCAAGTTGTGTATGCACTTGTGTGTGTGTGTGTGCTATGGCTGTGTGTGTGTGTGTGTGTGTGTAAGAGAGACAGAGGGTCGGCATGTGTTCAGTGAGTGAATCGATGAGAATTGTGCAGAAAATGAGAGGAAAGAGTCTCTGCTTTTTTTCTCTCTCTCTGTCCTCTCCTTCCTGAAGGACAGGATTTAAATCAGAATGTATCACAAAACCTGAAGGATTGTTTGGGGAGGGGGTTCTTTTCTACATTCAGCTTTCTGCTGCCTCGTTTGTAACCAAACAATCAAAAATCTCAGTTTTTCAAACTCGACATTGAATCAGAACTGCTTTGAAATCCACCCACAAACTCAATCAATTATTAAGTATGAACACAGCTACAAGCCGTAGCCAACTGTGTTTAGGGTTGTTTCTGGACTTATTTAGAAGTTTGGATTGACTAAGCTTTAGTCACCTGGCTTACCTTCCACGATGCCCCAATTCCTTCTGTTTACAACATGAGATAAAACACCGCCCATGTCGTTTAAATCCATAGTTTATCAAAAGGCATTAACAGTAGAGCTCTAGAATCCCCGAAAGGAACCCTTCTAATTGGTTATCTTTAGAAATTTGTATCTATGATACCATGATATCGGCAAGACCAATTTTTTTTACATTTTAAGGTAACCATTGTAGCTTGAACATTAGCCATTCTGTGTGGGTTCCACATGTTCTCACCGTGCACACATGAGTTTTCTATTTGTGCTCTAGTTTCGTGCCATCTACCAAAAACACACACTGATTGGTTAATATAAATTGACTCATGTGATAGACTGGTGACCTACACATAGTGTACCCTGCCTATCTCCAGCAAACTAGCTAAATGGACTTCGATACCCTCCATAAGAATTCGTTTTCGGAAATGCATAAACAAACAAAAAAAAAATTACGTCTATAATAATTTTACTCTCACTTTACCAGTGGATCTACGTTCCTACCCTCATCTATGGTCACCAGCTGTGGGTGGTGACTGAAAGATTGAGATCATGGATACAAGCGTCCAAAATGAGCTTCCCCCGCTGGCTGGCTGGGCTCTCACTCAGAGATAGAGTGAGGAGCTCTGCCATCCGGGAGGAGCTCGGAATAGAGCCATTGCTCCTCCGGGTTGAGCGAAGCCAGATGGGGTGATTCGGGCATGTGGTTAGAATGTCTCCCAAACGCCTCACTGGTGAGGTGTTTTGGGCACGTTCCACAGGGAGGAGACTTCTTAAAAAAGTGGATTGAACACAAACTACCAAAGAACCGATATAAATGGAAACTACAAAACAACTACATCTGATCGTCCTGACCAGTTCACACACTTTTGGTAACGTTTGCCTATTTTATTTCTAGTCTGATTGTTTGCTTCTTTTCATGAAACTTTTGTGGTTGGATTTCAAACTACGTCCTGATTCAGAAAAAATAAGATTCTTGATCAACCAAAAGAAAAATCCCCAAAAGACCTTGGCGTTCTTTTATGATTTCATCTACTATTTTGGCTTTTTTTCTTTAATTTTCTTCTCATTGTCAGACGGTCAGTCAAAAAAAAAATACAACCCCAAATCTTCACGCTCACTGATCTCAATCCATTTGATTACCTCGATTTTACAATTTCCCCCTCATTTGGTCCTAAAAAGGAAGTGAGAGAAAAGAGAGTGTTCACAGAAAGCTCTAGTATGACCTCACAGACAGTCTTATTTCCTCTTCGGCCTTTTTCACTCAGACAAATTTAAACAGATGCTTAAAATCAGAGGTTTAATCACCAGGGGGTAAGAGAAAGAAAATGTTAGACACAAAAGCATGGCAATAAGTCAGAGCAACAAAACGAGAACATAAAGTTACTGAAAGCTAAAAAAAAAAAAAAGTAAATAAACGCATTACGTAGCAATTTCACAGAAGTTCTAGATTTGCACTGTTTGCCCAATGGTCTGTGTTTGTTGTGTTGAAATAAACCATAGCGAAGATGAGAAAGAGGATGCAAAAGAAGAAAAAAAAAGATGTATATTTTGGGGACCAAGACAGTGGTGGGGGGTTTGAATGTAGAGGCTTAATACTGTACGTAACATTACAGAATGATGTAAAATGAAGGGGGGAAAAAAAACAACAAAAAATTATGTGCTAAAAATGAAACTTCACTTTGAGAAAACACTTCTGGTGTCTTGTTGTTTTTTTGTGTCGTTATTGTGTCTGTGGAGGGTCAGTTTTAAATCATGTCACTAGACATGATATTTATGAGTTAAGAAGGCTTAACTATACGTATTTACGATCTTAATTTAGTCGTGATTCCATAACCCTGCATTGCCACAAAATTCCCTCAAAGGGTTTCACACACGCTTATTCTAATGGAAACACAATCAGACATAGAATCAAGTACAAACTAAACATGGCCTGTAACAACATGCACCACCTGTCCAAATATGAATGGTTCACCTCATGAAGACCCAGATGAAGGAGGGAGCCTATCCCAGGATTAAGAGTCAGAATATACTTAGGACTGTCATGTAGAAATAAACTCATCTTAATCTACAAAAAACATGGTTGGTGTTTGTAGCAGATAGGTTTCATGCAGAAACCTATTTCACTTCACATCCAGAGAGTGAAATGAAGGTGAACTAGTGGATGTAAAACCAGGTTAAAAACACTCGTATGTAAAATAGAAGAAACCTCATGAATACCCAGCTGAAGGAGGGAGCCTTTTTCCAGAATTTAAAGGCAGAATATACTTAAGACTGTTAATTAGAAATAAACTTTTCCAAAATCTACAAAATCATGGTTGATATTTTTCGCAGATAGGTTTTATCCAGAGAGTGAAGGGGAACTAGTGAACGCATTAAGTCGTCTAAGTATTTTTTAGTGTAAAAACTCTTTTATTTATTTCACTGGAGTTTCACATTTGGCAGAATCTTTTGTCAACATTTACTTTTTTTTAGATAATTTTCTTTAAAAAAAAAAATACCATAAAACTCATTGATTGTGACTTGTTTAACATAAAAAAATAAGTGCAGAGCAAACAAATTAAAATTTGACAACATTTTAAGAAGCCTTGCTGAGACATTCTATGGTATTTTGTGTTTATTTGTCTTTGTTTTAACTTGGAACTGTTACCCTACACATTTGATCATTTATTTGGTGTATTTTGTTTTAAAACCTGGCTAGATGACATAATTCTCACCTACATTTTTAGCTCCAGCTTTGTCATTTTATGTGCTCACACCTTGGAGTGTGTTTGCTTTCCTGATAGGAAAGGCACATTTTTAATTAATTCAGTTGATGTGAGAAAAATTGTGAGATTATAATGTAGGCGTAAACTGTAAACTTTGAAATGATCCCATTTACTCATATTGAGTGCATAAATGAATATCTCTGCACGATGGGCAGAAAGGACTTCAGAGGTCAAAATGATGACAATAATTATTACTGTATGCACAAAAAAAAAAAAAGATGACCAACTTGTGCGTAGAGATGGACGACATACAAATGATTAGAGCCCAATATTGAACAACAAGTGTACATCTTATGGTTCCATCCAAAAAAAGGCCCCAATAAACAAAAAGGTTTGTGATTGATTTTGAAAAAATATTATTGCATAGAATATTTTATGCATTGGTTTGCTTTTTACTCAATTAAATTCAATTTTATTTGTTCAGCCCCAAATCACAAAACTTTTGTCTCAATGGGCTTCACATTCCAGATTCAAAAACTGAAGATTTTCAATTCAGATTTTGAAAAGATCTAAAGCAATAGAACTTATTACAGTAAGTGTGAACACATTTGCAAATTCCTTTCTCGATTAAATAGAGGTTTTATTTCCCAAATTTGTCATGTGGGTGGAATATCAGAAATAATCCTGATGATTTTGATGCTTTTAAATTTCTAAGGATATTTTAGGAGGATTTCAAGTTTATAAAAAATTCTGCACACACTAATTGTACCTACTGTAAGTTCAGTGGAGCCCCTCCTCTCACAGCCTGGTGAAGATGGAAAAAAAACTGAGGTTAAGAAAGCATGAACAAGCACAGGAACTATTATTTCTGACTCTGGGTCTGATGCCATTTTATTGTAATTACTGTGATGTCAGAGTGACTGATTGGTTCCAGTCACTGAATTTTCTGTTCAGAAAGATTCCTGAGTCCTGCAGCAAAGATCTCAGCAAGTTCTCCATCTCAGAAGGTGAGAAAAACATTTTTAACTTTTTTTTTTTTTTACTTTGTCCATTTATAATAATTTTGACTTTAAAAGTTTTTCTGTTGCATTATTTTATTGCTTTACCTTCATATCTATTTTCCTCCAGTAGTTTCTTAAATGTAAGTTTTCTCTTGCAAGACCATAAACTTTTAGATAGTACAACACAAAAGTTTAAAAGTTTTTTAAATACCCCTGCAGGCTTACTGCATGCAAGCATAAGTTAGAAAATGTTGGACTATTGAGATCAACTATTTCAGGATGCATCACCATCAATTCTCATTAGAGAGAATATGGATTTATCATCAATATCACATCCTTTAAATTTCTTTATCTTTTATGGAAAGTTTTGCATAGAAATATATATTTGCAGTCAAAATTATCATTTTTGCATTCATGCCATTTTTAATAATAATAATATTAATTAAATCAACAGTAGTGATCCATAATAAAACATCAATTATAATCCATTTATTCACTTTCTAATCATGACTTTTTCTTTACATTATTTTTTTGTAACAATCTGGTTGTATTTTCAGTTTGCTCAGCATGCTGATCCATCCCCTGTCTCTCTGTCTCCTGGTTGCTGGGGCAACAGTGTTGTGTGTCTCTGTGACATCACCTCTGCATGGATTCAGAGGCTGTGCAGTGCGTGAGTTTTCATTTGTGGCTCAGAAACCAGGCTGTAAAGGGCTGCACATCACCACAGAAGCCTGCTGGGGGCGTTGTCACACTTGGGAGGTACTGTACTGCATAAACACAAGCACAAAAATATTTTTTTTATGCTTTAGTGCTGGTGGAGTAAGACCTATAAAGTAGTTTTATTGTGCTAAATGTGTGTATTTAACCAAAAAAAAAACTGATTTTTAATTTTTTTGGAGTGATTTTTTAGTACTCATTATTAAAATGTCCCTTTCTGTTCATTTTTATATGACTTTTAAATCAAATATGACAAATAGTCAGTCAGTCGTCTTCTTAACCGTCTATCCCTTAAGGGGTTGCGGGTGGTGCTGGAGCCCTTCCCGGCTGATTCGAGGCGCAGGGCAGGGTACACCCAGAACAGGTCGCCAGTCTGTTGCATGGCCACACACATACAACCACGCACTCATTCCTAGGGCAATTTGGAACCGGCCAATCAACCTGACATGCATGTTCTTGGAGGGTGGGAGCAAACCGGAGTACCCAGAGGAAACCCATGCATACTTTGGGGAGAACATGCAAATCCACACAGAAAGGCCAGTGTTCCAAGTTTCGTTCCCACCCAGGACTCGAAACCCCGACATTTTTGCCACGAGGCCACCGTGCAAACCACTCAAAAACATGCTGCCCCAAATATGACAAATAAAATGATATATTTCTCTATGGTAATCAGAATGAGTTTTATTGGTAGGTGGGCACACATACGAGCAATTTGATTTGGTAAAGGGGGTACTCCACTCCAAGGAAACATAATTACTAATGCTGTTAAAAAAAAAAGTCACTAAATCCAGTTTTCTCCCAAACATGTGAGATTGATTGGTCACTATAAAATTGCCCCTTGGAATGAATGTGTGTGTGGCCCTGCAACAGACTGGTGACCTGTTTGGGTTTTACCTGCCTCTCACTTGTAATCAGCCAGGATAGGTGCTGGCATCCCCTGTTGTGATCCTCTCGCCTGCCACCAGAGGGAGCCCTGGACCTTCCTCATCACCCTGATTAGGGACACCTGAGATTGATTCCTGATGCAACTCACCTGTTGACCCTGCTGCCTTTTTAAGGGCAATCACCCAATCATCCTTCCCAGCCAGGTCCCCATGGCTGCCTGATCATAAGTTATCTTTGAACTATTATATTATTTGAATGTTTGGATCCTGAGTTAATCCTGTGTCTTACAGACTTACCCGAGTTGTGTTCATTAAACCTTGTTTTGCTGTCCTCCTCCTTCCACATCACAACAATCCCCAAGACATCATTAGGTCTAAGTGGTTCAGAAGATGAAACAAAACAATGAAACTTTAGGAACTCTAGAGTAGGTTTTCAGAAAAAAATGTGTCTTCTATAAACTACTAAATTAAACTTGTGTCTGTGCATTCTCAGAAGCCTGTTCCAGAGCCGCCTTACATCCACCGGCATCACCGTGTCTGCACGTACAGTCGTGTCCTTCACATGACAGTCCGGTTGCCAGGATGCCAGCCCAACATCTCTCCTCTGTACCACTACCCTGTGGCCTTACACTGCCAATGTACCATCTGCTCCACTCAGGACACAGAGTGTGAGACCTTCTGATAAATCATCTCTCTGCCTGATGGGAATGCTTTCTTGATGAAATGAGGAGACGAGAAATAAATTTATATGCAACAATGAAAGCAAAATATTACGTATAGTAAAAATAAGAATGTTAATGTGTAAATCAGAGTAACTCAGCATGTAAAACTCAATGAAGACAAGTCTGTGTGTGTCATTCTTCTTCTTCTTTCGGCATTCCCCTTCAGGGGTCGCCACAGCAAGTCAGTTTCTCCTGCATCTTCTTTGGTCTCACAAACTATCTTCATGTCTTCCTTCACTGTATCCATGAACCTCCTCTTTGGTCTTCCTCTAGTCCTCTTTCCTGGTGGTTCCAAACCCAGCATCTTTCTTTCGATGTACTCTCTCTCTCCTCTGCACATGTCCAAACCATCTTAGTCTGGCCTCTTGGACTTTATCTCCAAAACCTCTAACATGTGCTGTTCCTCTGATCCTGTCCATCCTGGTCACTCCCAGAGAGATCCTCAGCATCTTCATCTCTGCTACCTCCTTCTCTGTTTGCTGTTTTTTCCTCAGTGGGTCAGGGTCTCTAGACCAAACAGCATGGCCGGTTCCACCACGGTTTTGTACACTTTCCCTTTCATAATGTCATACAATAGCTTAAAGTGTGATGTTTTAAGCAATCTGTAAGCTTACCAGTTCAGTATTTACATACTATTTGAATGCGAGATTGTGGACTCAGATTTTGCTGCCCATGCTCGGTAGGTGGGGAATTCATTCTCAAAATCAGAAATGAAACTAAATGCATTTGATATAAATTTAACCAAAATGTGGACAAATTCATTGCTTTTTAAACATTTTTTTTTAAATCTGTGGAATGCAATTTAATTTCTCTATATAAAGCTTTTTTGTTATGCATGGTTGCCATATTTTGCGTTCTAAGCTTGACTGAGAAAATAAATACTTTTTTTGTCAATTTAATTCCTTGGGAGTGATTCCAGTATTCACTCAAACTTTAAATTAATCTGATTCAGAGCAAATGATCTTGCAAATAAAGTATAGCTAATGTATAAAAAATAAAGTGTAATCATTTAAATCATGCAAAAAAATAAAGCTCATGAACACAAAAAAAAATTGCAATTCTTTCTTTGCGTTGTCTTCAAAATAACGTGCACAGAAAATTCTCCTCATAGATATCACACATGAAAGAATATTTTTTATATATAAAAAAAATTCTGTTCTTTAAAAAAACATTAAGAACAAAAAATACCATCCATTCAAGATGCAATGGTTGTCATGGCAACTGAATGGAACAGTGCCATTGAGAGACCCTTATTTTGGGATCAGTGAGTCATTAAAGTAACAGTGTGTCACAGTGTGACATTTAAAGTTCCTTGATTCATGTTCAGCCTGTTTCATTCATACTTTTTTTTTGTCTTTGGTATGACGTCAGAGGAAACTGAAGCTGCACCATTTGTGCAACTTACTGTCTGTTTTCTAGATGAACAGATGATGACGTAACGCAGTCTATTTTTCACCAATATGAGTAGGAATGTTTGGTGAGCATGGGTCATGTGGTGGTAACAGTGTTGCTGCCTACAGTTGTTAAGGTGTTTATGTGAGCTCATAAAATGCTGGATGTGGATTTTATAAAAGTTTAAATTTGAAATTTTGAATGTACTAATTATTTTTTAGACATCTTTTCAAAGGTCCAATCAGATGATCAGACTTTCATACCTTTATGCTAGATCAGCGGTCGGCAACCTTTTACACCGAAAGAGCCATTTGAACCCGGTTTCCACGGAAAAGAAAACACTGGGAGCCGCACATCTAAAATGAAAAAAAAAAAAAAAAACTTCTACTACTTTACCGCAGCATGTTTTCTTATGAAATCCACGCGCTACAGAGAAAATTATATTTTATTCATTTAATGAACACATTTTGAACATTTTGAATTCTTGAAAAATAATAACAATGAATGTCTCTTTCAAATAAATTAAAAAGCTGAATTTAAATTGTGCATGCAGCAAACAAAAGGGAAAAATCCGTGAGCCGTCATCCTTATATCGCCTTGGCCCAAGGCCCTTGGGCTTTCAAAGTATGCAGCGGAGCCTTGACTTGAATATATAAAATAAATTGGGGGAAAAAGCACTGTGTCACTAAACAATGAAAATTAAATATTTGCAAAATATCTGCATAAATATTTATTTTACCTGGTTAATGGGACTTCTGCTCCTGAACCTCTGCGCACAGCTTCTGCAAATCGGGGCTGTACGAAGTCACTTTAATCTTTACGCAGGACTGTAAGCTGTCATCTGTGAGCCGTAAGCGGTGTTTGTTTTTAATGCAGTTCATGGTGGAGAATAGCTGCTCACATACATATGTGGATCCGAAGATCGACAGGACTCCAAAGGCATATTTCTTCATGTTCGTGTATGTGTCGGGATGGCATTCCATGTTTCAAATATGAGTTTGTCCGGTCTCGGGAGGTTCTCAATATCACTCCATTTGTGATTCTGAGCAAGAGTGGCCTTCTGACGGGCAACATCTTCAAGGTCCTCTGTCAAGCGTTTGAATTTGGACACCCAAATGTCTTTGTCAGCTATGTCAGCCAGCTCCAGCTCCAGAGCAGGTTGACTTACACCTGCAAATGCAGTCACGTTTAGCAGGGATGGATCAATGGTCAGGAGAGTGACGGGGAAGGACAATGTGGTTTTTTCCTCTCTGAACTCACGGAATCGTTTACCAAACGACGCTTGCATTGTGGTGATTGTAGACTGCAAATACTCTGAATTGATCACTCCGTGAGCTTGTTTGAACTCCCTTAAAGAGGGGAAGTGAGACAGTGTGCCTCTCTGTAAATCTCTGGCTAAAACTGTCAGTTTGCGCTCAAACGCCAACACCTCCTCCAGCATGTGCAGCGCTGTGCCTCCTCTCCCCTGAAGCGTTGTGTTCAGCGTGTTTAGTTTCGCTGTCATGTCCACCATGAAGTGGAGTTTTTCCAGCCACTCTGGCTGTTCCAGCTCAGGAAAGGTGAGCCCTTTGCTGCTCATGAAAGTTTTCACCTCTCCCAGACATGCAGCAAAACGTTGAAGCACCTCTCCTCTGGACAGCCACCGGACTCTGTTATGCAGCAGGAGATCAGAGTATGCGCTCTCCACCTCATCCAGTAATGAACGGAACTGGCGGTGATTTAAACCTTTTGCCATTATTTCATTGACAATCTGAATAACAACATTCATGACCTCTGTGCATTCTGGAGGAAAACTTTGCGCGCACAATGCCTCTTGGTGCAGGATGCAATGAAAAGTCAGCAGCTTTCTATCCAGTGATTTCTGCAGCAAAGCCACAAAGCCCCTGTGCGCTCCAGTCATACTCGGTACCCCATCGGTAGCCACCGACACGAGGTGGGTTGTTTTTATTTCTTTGGCTCGTAAACAATCAAGCACAGCCTCACAGATGTCCTCCCCCCGTGTCTGGCATTTTAGTGGTATCAGCTCAACCATTTCTTCCTGTGGTCCAGCAGAATTCACATATCGGAAGAACAGCGCTATTTGTTCAATGTCCGTTTTGTCTTTGGACTCATCACAGGCGATTGAGTATGCTGCTGCTGAATTGATGTCTTTGATTTGCTGTTTTGTGATATTTTCTGCCATTTTTATGGTTCTGTCTTTGACAGTTTTCGCAGAGAGAGGCATCTCTCTGATTTTCTGCACAATTTCGTCTTTGTTTTTAAAGTCCGCAAATAAGTGTTCTGAAATCTTAAGGAATGATTCTTTCATATATTCTCCATCTGTGAACGGTTTCCCATGCCTGCCTATTTCCTGAGCGGCCACAAAGCTTGCATATGTAGTTGTATTTGCAGACTTCACCCACTTCTTGAATTGATTTTTCGTCCGGTCATCCTTCTGCATAAGTTCCGAAACAGCTTTTTTCCTCTCTTCTCCCTCTGGATATTTTTCAGCAAAGGCTCTGTGTGTATTGTTAAAATGTCTTGCGACATTTGACCGTTTATTGTTAGCCAGTTTTTCTCCACAAATTAGGCATACTGGTAGGCCAGTCTCGCCCGAGGTAAATGCAAATGAATCTGCCCAGGCATCATTGAATGTTCTATTTTCTTGAGATATTTTTCTTTTCTTACATTTCTCCATTGGTTTTGCCGGGATTGAAAGTCGCTCAAAATAGACGGCGTTTCAGCGGGTATACCAGCTTCCGCAGTGTGACGTCTATTTTGAGCGACGAAAAAATAATATCAAATAATTTAATTA
Organism: Neostethus bicornis; assembly: GCA_902685375.1. Classification (NCBI taxonomy): domain Eukaryota; kingdom Metazoa; phylum Chordata; class Actinopteri; order Atheriniformes; family Phallostethidae; genus Neostethus; species Neostethus bicornis. Next base: position 10,200,876 of record LR738558.1, on the reverse strand, counting down.
ATATTTTAATATTTCAAGATCACAATAATCTTCAAATTTAGAACTAAAATAATATAAAAACTAACACAAATAAAACACACTTCAATTAAATACAAAAAAAAAATTTTTTAGTAATTTATTTTCCCAAGCGGCTTGGGAAAATAAATTACTAAAAAATTTTTTTAGTAATTTTTTTTAGATGGGCCAAGAGCCGCATTATAAGGATGAAAGAGCCGCATGCGGCTCCGGAGCCGCGGGTTGCCGACCGCTGTGCTAGATATAAGACACTGCTTTAAAAAAAACAAACTATTGAAATAGTTAAAGCCTCACTCGTCATTCACAAATCAATAGATATTTAGACCTATGTTTCTTAGAGGAAGCCATGTCTCCGCCTCCACCCTCTGATTTTTACAGAGTACAGCATGAATGAATTCACCCAAACCCAGCAAGTATGATCCCTTTGCCCGTTGTCAACGATCCCAAGAGAAATCTTTAAGATGCATAACCCTCCAATGACTTGACCGTAGCCGATTCCATCTGTGCTCCTGTTGCACCTTGTCGTCCCTTGACCTCATCATTCTGCACCTCTACCTCACACCCACTACTCCATCTGGTTGTGAGGCGTATGTACATTTGTCCATTCAAAGAAAGACCCTTCCTCTAACTGGATCTCCACCAAGTTTTTTCATTTCCCTCCCACTCCAACTGGATTTTCAGATGTTTTTCTTCATTGAGAAGGAGCACCCTGTTTTTTTTTGTTGAGTTATTTAGCTTGTTCTGATTGTACCAAGTCTAATTGTGTGCTGCTGTATGATTAATTTATGATATGAGCCCTTTAAGAAGAATTTAAGATGAACACAAAATAAATAAGAAGTACAATGTAGATCTTTTAAGCAGTCACAAAAACTAGATGTATGACTAAGTTGGTCTGAACATTCTAACTTCTATTTGTTTAAATGTGTTTTCTTTAATTGTTTGTGTTTTTTTTTTTAAATTAAAAGCGGAAGTGTGGAATTCCCGCACCCTGCAATCCTGTTGAGCTCTACCACAGGTTCCCCATCCGGCTGAGCTTGTACTTCTGCTCCTTCATCCTGCTGCACTTCTACCTTCTGGTCCCCCATCCGACTGAGTTCCTACCGCAAGTTCGAGCTTCAATCTCTGGTCCTTCATCCTGCTGAGCTCGTACCTCTGGTCCCCCATCTGAGCTCGTATCTCTGGTCCCCCATCCTGCTGAGCTCGTACCTCTGGTCTCCTCATCCTGCTGAGCTCGTACCTCTGGTCCCCCATCCTGCAGAGCTCGTACCTCTGGTCTCCTCATCCTGCTGAGCTCGTACCTTTGGTCTCCTCATCCTGCTGAGCTCGTACCTCTTGTCTCCTCATCCTGCTCGTATCTCTGGTCCGCAATCCTGCTGTGCTCTTACCTCTGAAATGAGGATCCCCCATTTCAGATTTTTTCCTCACAGGATGTGCAGAAATTATTCAAATATTTTATTTAGCAGTGACACTATCTATACTTTTAATGTCACTATAGAGATGAAACCTCTTTTTGAAGACCTTTTTAAAAAGAAGACTCTGTTTATCAAAACTTCTTATAAGGCCTCTACTTTGTAGACTGAAAATTTCATCTCTTGAGGAAACTCATCAAAACAGAAATAAGACCTCAGACTTTGAGGTTTTGGCTTCGTTTTTACAGTCTGGTGGTTCAGATTGGCAGCGTGTCCTTTGTGCTCCAGTGGCATCAAGAACCTGTTGCAATAATAAAGGTCTGGACGGTTGCTAAGATGTATTTCTTCTCAAACTAAAAAAAGAAAAACGGAGCCAAACTGAACAGGATGTACATACCATGCAGTGCATGGAATGATGGAACACAGTCAGTGTGATCTGCTTTCAGGTCGGTGTGGCACTCCCTGTTGGGCATCATTTGGAAAATGGGGCCTAAAATGATCATTTAAATCTTTACACAGAAAAATGTTAATGTGAACGCGTGTTGGAAGGTCAAATTGTGTGCGTTCTCAGCGTTGTGGTGCGTTGATGGAAAAACTATCTACTTTTCCTTTGTCTCACAGCATGAAGGGGTTTAAAACAGGAGAACCGGAGGAGGGACGTGAGGACGGTGACACACTCTAATGGAGAAACTTTCCAGAAAGACATTTATTGTGATTCATATAACGCTAATTTAGAATTTCTGCACAGAGAGAGAGAAACACACAGACACACACAAAGCCATCTCTGTAATTGTGGGTGTGTCAGTTTTACCTGAGTTACTTATCTTCCTACAGAGGCTCCCTGAGACACACACACACACACCTGTCAGAAGACATACTTGAGAAAATCTCATCGTTACCAGGTAAGAACTCTCTCGTTTCACCAGGAAAAAAAAAAAAAGTTTACTTTTCATTTTATTTGTGAAACACAAATTTAAAATGTGTTTGTAAAACTTTATGAAATCTAATGTGAAAAATTTCTGTTGTTTGGAATGTGTTGATATTTAAATGATGTGGAGATATTTTTTTAAAACTGTAAAATTATTTGTGCATGCCTAATTTTTTTTATACTTTTACTCATCCGAAATTTTTGCTTTTTTTTTTCAGAAAATTTTGCAAAATTTTTAAATCTAAATTATTTTTTTTGATGGTTGAATTGTAAATATTCATATTTCTAATCAGCATAACAAAAAAGCGACAGGATGCAAAATGTATAGTATTAATTATTAAAAATTGGTATTAAGACATGCAAAAAATGCATCTGTTTAATTAAAGACTCACTAAATGGAATTTTTAAGAAAATCTGTGTAAAAACGTAACATTTTTTATTGGCTGTGCATGTTCGGGATCAAAGTTACGAGTACAACAGTTTTTTCTAGAAAAAGAAATTGTTCTTGCTGTTTTTAAAAGAAATCCCAATAAATTTTCATCTGATTGAACTAATTTATTTATGATGACGGATTCCTTAAAATTTTTTTGTCCATTTAAATTGAACTTTGACCTTTCGTGCAATCACCAGCTGCAACTTCCATACATTACAAACTGTTTTCTCTGCTGACAAAATAAACTTTAGAGCATGGAAACCCCCAATTAGAGAGGAAAAACCAGGCATTTCCCGCTCCCCAACAGCTGAGATTGGGTTAATCACCACACACACACACACAATCCTAAGGGTGACCTGTTCATTTTAGTCATGGCTGCAGCATTAATGACATCCCCAGAGTCTCACCGCTGCCGCCACAGTTCCCCGCATTAAGGAAGCAAAGCTTGGAAAGAGCTGTTAAATTACAGGACAGAGGTCAGAAGCACCAAATCCTGGGAAAAAATGACTTTATAGCTTACACACATGTGTGGGTGTGTGATTGAGCTGGTGGGCAAGTGTATCATGCACATGTGGGTGTGTGAGGATTTGGAGGAAAGGATTCCCCATGATCTTATTTTTTTTACGGACTAATGTACAAACAGGGATAATGTGTGTATTGTTTTTTGTGTGTTATGTTTGTTGCGTGTGTCTGCAGGTAGGTGTTAAATGAAGCAGATTGAAAAGATAGGAACAGCGTTCATAATGTTCACTTTGGCTGGAAGTCAAATAAGTGACACACCGGTGGTCCTTTAGGGGTCGGAGGGAAATCACCCAATTATGAAAAGATGAATCTCTAGTTAAATTTTTAAGTTTCTTATTTCATTCGACATCTCGCTGTTTTTTTTTTTTTTTTCTGTGGTCCATTCAGATGTCGCAGTGCATGACTTCACCGCTTTGCCTGCTGGCTCTACCACTCATCTCACTGCTGCTTTTATTCTCTTCCATTGGTTGGAGCCACGAGGCCCTGACCCCTGGATGTCACCTTTACCGTGAGTTACAAAGTTCAAAACAACAGCTTTCTATGAATCTGATCAAACTTGCTTTTAAAATGTAGGAACAAATCTTTTTTATTGAAACATTAGAACCAGTAAAAACGTAAGGCAGTTGATCTAAAAACTTTATTTTTTATTTGTCTAGCCTTTAATGTGACCGTCCGCAGTGATCGTCGTGGTACCTGTAAAGGTACTCATCTCGTCTACGCCTGTGTGGGTTACTGTGAGTCCAGTGCATTCCCGTCCAGGTACTCGGTTCTGGTGGCGTCCAACTTCACTCACAACATCACCTCCGCCTCACGTTGCTGCACCATCAGTAAGGACGCCAAGGTGAGAGGCAGCCTCCTCGCTCTCTTTCTCTAACAGGAATATTGTTTAAGTCCATTTGCTTGTCCTCTTCCTGTAGGTTAAAGTTCGCCTAGAATGCCCAAGAGGTCGTCATCATGATGAAATTGAGATTCTGACAGCGAAGGCGTGTCGGTGCGACATGTGCCGCAAATCCCGCTACTGACACATCGAGAAAATACTGCAAATCAAACTAAGATTCAACTTACTCTGCTAAAAACAACATATGCTATTTTCCTACAATCTGCTTGTTAAAGATCCCATCTCGTGCAAAGTCAACGTTTACAGTTTTTCACTTTTTAATAGTGATGGCTGGGCCTTTATTTGTTGCCAAAGTGGTTTGTATAATGATTCAGCACTTTTTTTGGGGGGGGCGTGGAGTCTTTTCAGCACGAAGCATTTCAAACACAATTCCCCATGCTCCACACGCTCCTCACTCAGGACTTGTATCAAACTTTTTAGTCTGCGTCTGTGCTTTCTCAACTGGATGTGGGGATGACTAACAGTCAGGCTTTTACACTTCCTGGCCTGAGATAAAACTCCCTGAATCAGTAAGATTTTATATCCACTGTGTTATAGATGCTCCAAAAAAAACAACATCTGGTTGTTTCCGTACAAAAAATACAACGAGAAAAGGTTTATTTTGGATGAGTTGGGATGTTTAAATTAATTTTTAATCATTCTTTAAGAACAAAGTTTACAAAAATATCCAAATTCAGCAAAATAGAGGAAACTTTAACTAAAAAAAAAAATCTATTACAGAAATTATTATATTATATTGTGTCCTCTTTTTTTTCTAATATACACTTTACATAAAAAGAAAGGACTTTTTTTCTAGAAAAATGACTGCAAAACTTTTGCCTCACAAAAAAAGCTGGTGATAAAAAAATGTCAATTTTTACTTATTAATATAGTAAACAAGAAATTCCAGCTTAATTTTTTTATTGATTGTGAATTAATCCCAAAAACAGTAAGTTTATTTTAAATTTTTTAAAGCTGACTGATTTCTTCATGGGTTCCAGAGTAAACAAGAATTCATCCATTCTTAACAATAAAAACCAATCCACACACAGAAGACCAAAGAATGTACAAAATTTATTTATATTTATAAATCTGAACTTTAGAAAAAAATGTAAATAATTGTTTTATGAAACCAAAGAATGTTACAAGAATATCATTGAAACGTAAATGAATGCACTGTCATTTGTGATTAAATTGTGTCAGAAAAAAGTTTTCTTCATCAATAAACTTGTGAGAACAAACTGATAAGAATTTGAAAAAATTATTTACAATTTCTGATCGAAGTGTCTGAAGAAGAATGGAAAGATCTGCCTGCAAAAGAAAAAAAAACAGTAATGATTGTTTGCTTTTTAAAGTAAGGAAATCAGTTGAATTCACGATACATCAATGTCAAATTCGTTTGGCGATATCAAAATGATATCAAATCCATGGTGGTAAAAAAAAGAGCTGAATCTACAGCAAAGCTCTCCTTTTAACAGTCGATTAACATTCCTACTCTCACCCATGGTCACCAGCTGTGGGTGGTGATTGAAAGAACAAGATCATGGATACAAGCAGCTGAAATGAGCTTCTTCTACAGGATGACTGGGCTCTCACTTTGAAATAGAGTGAGGAACTCTGCCATCCAGAAGGATCTCGAAGTAGAGCAGTTCCTCCTCCGAGAGAAGCCAGATGGGGTGGTTCGGGCATCTGATTAGGATGCCTCCCGAACGGGGTGTTTCAGGCACGTCCCACCAAATGGAGACCCAGAGGAAGACCCTGAACCCCCCGCAGAGACTATGTCCCACAGCTGGACAGGGAAATCCTCAGGATCCTTCCGAGGTGAGCTGGAGGATTTAGCCGAAAGAGAGAAGCTAGGTTTCCCGTATGAGACTGTCGCCCCCACAATTTGGCCCCGGAATAAGTGTAAATGTTTTAACAAATATTGTGCATCCCTATAAATCAGACATTTTTTTTTTACTACCAGAGTGGGTAACGCTGCATAAGGGCTGCTACTGTATATCATTATCACCATGAACAACATGCTCTGACTGAACACCGTGCTGACAATCCTGTTGTGCCCGAGGACGTTTAGACGTCCGCATCAACAGGCATGTTGGTGGATTTCCCCGACACTGTGCAACCTCTGACAACACGTTCACGGCACAGCGCATCTTTCTTTAAAAGTCAATCAAGTTTATAAAAAGGACATGACAATCATCTCCTCTGGACTGAACCGTATCAAGCTCTGCTTCTTTTTCACTTTTCACTTTGATTAGTTCACGCCAACTTTATTTCCTGCATCTGATCTTTCAACTGAGTTTTACATTTTCAAAAACATATTTACAACCGCATATGATGCTTTGAAGATGAGCTCATGATTTTCAGGGAAAGGGGTACAGATATGTACGGTATTCAAAATCTTTATCAAGGACATTAGAGGACAATAGTGTACACACACTTACTTGGCCATTCTCTTGAGAATCCCTGGTTTTCTTGGCGTCTCATCATCATCATTAAGACTCTCTGTCTCCTCAGCTTCCTAGAAAAAGAAACTAAAGAATTCATTCTTCTTACAAATCAAATCATCGCAGTGGTTAGCACAGAGGCACCACAACAGAAGATCAGGGTTCAAGTTCCAGGTGGGATTAGGCTTGAAACACTGGTTTTTCTGTGTGGAGTTTGCATGTTCTTCCCATGTATGGGTGGGTTTTCTCCGGGCACTCTGATTTCTTCCCACCCTCCAAGAACATGGATGTTTGGTTGTTCGGCCTCTATGATATTGCTTCTAGGGAATGAGTGTGTTAAGTGTATGCGGCCCTGCGACAGACTGGTGACCTTTTCAGGTCGATGTATCGAGATGTACCCTGCTTTATGGGAAATCAGCTGGAATAGGCCCCGCCACCCTGTTATGGATAAGCGGTTCAGGAGATGAATGAATCTGAACTTATCACTTCATTTGTATATTGAAAAACGTTGACTTAGGCTACCTGTGCGCAATAAATGATCCCAAAAAAGTCCCTATACTTAAAAAAGGGATACCGTAATTTCACGGCTAAAAGGCGCATATAAACGTCTTAGATTTTCTTTAAAATGAGTGGTGCGCCCTTTCGTGCGGTGCGCTGTGTGTGTGAGAAAAAAAGGCATGAGAACGTTAAAGAGTGAAGTGTGGACGTGGATTGTGTATAAAAAAGGTATGTGCTGTATGCACAACATTGCTGTTTTAACCCTGTAAATGGCAAAGAGACACGCTTGTGACGCTCAGTTTAAGCTGAAGGCAATCAGCTACGCAGAGGAACAGGGGAATCGAGCCGCCGTGAGAAATTTCAGCATTAACGAGTCAATGAATTGTAGATGCTTGGAGTAATGCGTCTGCTGGTACTGTTATCCGAGCTTTCGCTAAAGCTGGTATCCTTTCTGAGGAGCCGCACGGTACAGACAGTGACTTTGATCGCGAGGAGCGAAGTGGACCTGTTCTGTTGGATTTTGCGCAGCTGTTCGATTCCGAAACAGAGGATGAGGACTTTGACGGATTTGAATAAAGACTGTTACCTGTAATGTGCTTGTTTAGTATCGTTACTACTTAAATAAAGCACAACCAAACTCAGTTTTGCTCCCGATCTATTTTTTTAATACGCACATTTGCATGCTTGCGTGTGTGTTGTTGTAAGACGGTGTGTGACTGAGACTACGCCTTTTCATAGGTGCGCCTAAAAGTCGTGAAATTACGGTACATTTTTTGGAGGTTCTTTTCTACCATGTTTGAATATCAAAAACATGCTTGAAGGGGTTTTCTGTTTCATTTGTACATCTTTGAGCAGTTTGCAAGCTCTGCAGACCTTGTATTCGAGCAGCAGGTTGTTTTAGGCCACAGATTTTGTTTAACTACATATAGTCTGCAAAACCCTAACCTAAGTCTAACCCCAACCTAACCCTAGTCTGCAAAAAGAACAATGGGCTCAAGAAAGCACATTATTTCACTTTAGGGTGCAGGTTTGTATCTGCATTTATTTTTAAATTTATAAAAAAAAAAAAAAAAAAAACATCTTAAAATGATTTTTTAACTAATTCTTTTTGAGTTTGAGTTTATTTTTTTCAGTGTTTTTTACATGTTTAACAAACAACAAAGAAAACAAACAAACAGAGACTGAAAAAGGGGTTTAGGCAGAAGTAAAAAGAAACTTATTTTAAGCCTAACCCCATTTTACAAAACTATTAAAGACCTAAAAAACAAGGATTTGACTGGACTTAAATTATAATAATGACAAAAACAGTACGTCCTGAACATAATAATAACAATCACACATGAACACATATACAAAAAAGTAGAAAAAATAAAGTTTTCTGGACCTGATCTTTACCAACCAAGTTTCCCCTGTGTTTTATTTTTTCTTACTAATTAAGTTGATATTTCTAGTGTTTTATAATCATTTATTATTTTGTTTTTATACTTTATTTTAAATGTTTTTAAGGAGGTTGAGTTTTTTAGAGAATCCTCTAAACTGTTCCATAGAGTTACACCTCTGATTGATACACATCTACTTTTTGTATTGGTTCTGACCAGATTTTGTTGATACAGATTTTTTCCTCTTAGGTCATATTGTGTTTCTTTAACTTTAAACCTGTTTTGAATACATTCTGGAAGTTGGTTATTATGGACTTTATACATTGCTATTGCTGTTGTGAAGTCGACTAGATCCGGTAATTTGATTATATTTAGTTTTATGAACAAAGGGTTTGAAGGAGCATAATAATTTGCATTGTTAATAATTCTGATTGCCTTTTTTTGTAACTGAAAAATGGGTTGTAGAGTTGTTTTATAATTGTTTCCCCAAATTTCTAGACAGTAACACAAATAAGGAAATATAAGAGAGTTATATAGTAAGTATATAGAGTTTTGATCCAAGATGTCTTTAAATTTACACAGTATTCCTACAGTTTTAGATATTTTAGTTTTGAGATAGGCTACATGTTCCTTCCAATTTAATTTCTCATCAATATTGATGCCCAAAAATTTTATATATGTGACTCTCTCTATTTCAGTATTATCAATTTGTATTGTAGTTTTTTCATCTATTTTTCTGTTTCCAAACACTATATATTTTGTTTTGACCCAGTTTATTGATAATTTGTTATAATCACACCATTTTTTTAGTATTTCAAGATCTTTTTGGGCAGTGTCTAAGAGCAGGTTGAGATCAGGTCCAGAGAAGTACAGACTGGTGTCATCGGCAAATAAAATGCAGTGCATATTTTTAAGTTGCTTTGAAATGTCATTTATATACATTATAAATAACTTAGGTCCCAAAATGGAACCTTGCGGAACACCATGAGTAATAGTTAGTTTTTTGGATTCAAAGTTTTGCATTTGCACATATTGGTCTCTTTCACTGAGATAGCTTTTCAGCCAGTCGTGAGCAAGACCTCTGACACCATATCCGTTCATTTTCTGTAAAAGCAATTTGTGGTCAATGGTGTCAAAGGCCTTGCTCAGATCTATAAATATTCCAACTGTGTATCCACTTTTATCTACTGCAGTAGATATGTCCTCCACTAACTCCATGACTGCCATTGAAGTTGATCGATTTGACCTGAAACCAAACTGAAAGTCACTGATAAGATTGAACTTATCCAGGTAGTTATCAAGACGTTTTGCATAGAGTTTTTCTAAAATTTTTGAAAATTGGGTTAATAATGAGATGGGCCTATAGTTTGTAAATTTATGTTGATCTCCGCTTTTAAAGATGGGTATCACCTTTGCAGTTTTCATTTTTGATGGAAAAATACCAGTGTTAAAAGATTGATTACATATGTAAGTGAAAGGCTGAACAACACAAAAAATAATTTCTTTCAACAACTTCATATCCAGTCCCAAACAATCAGTTGATGTCTTATTCTTGAATTTGTTTACAATGTCCATGATTTCATTACTTTCAACATTTCTTAGAAAGAAAGAGTTTACATGTGGGTTGGAGATTTTTGAGTCAATTTTGTTCGTTAGAGTGGAAACAGTCATTTCATTGGCCAAAGTAGGACCAACATTAACAAAAAAATGGTTGAAAGCATTTGTAATGTCCTCCTCTTTGTTTATAATTTCACCATTTTCACCAATAAAGTAATCAGGGTATGGAGATCTTTTAGTTTTGTCATTTTTGATGATACTATTTAAGACTTTCCAGGTACCCTGAGTAGAGTTTTTATGCCGTTCTAATAAGTTGTGATAATAGTTTTTTTTCCTAATTCTTATTATGTTTCTTAACATATTTTTGTAAGTTTTATATTTGATCTCAGACTCTTTGGTTCTGTATTTTATGAACTGGTTGTACAAATGTCTCTTCTTTTTGCAGGATTTCGTTAGACTTTTGGTCATCCAAGGTTTATTTCTTTTAATTTGATTTGTAATTTTTTGTTTCCTTATTGGACAGTGTTTGTCATATAGACTGATGAGTTTGTTTAGGAATGAATCGTATGCTTTATTGGGGTCAGTAGAGGCATAAACTTCACTCCAGGTTTGATTTAATAGATTTACCCTTAAATCAGTTATTGCTTCAGGATTTTTGACTCTTTGCATTTTAAATTCATCAATTTTGGTATTGGAACTCTTTTGATAAAAGTTGTGAAAGATGGTAAAAACTGGGAGATGATCAGATATGTCATTGATGAGGATTCCGGCTGTCATTTTTGTGTCCAATAAATTGGTAAATATATTATCTATCAAGGTAGCGGTCTGGACAGTGATTCTTGTTGGTTTAATGATTAAGGGAAATAATTTGTTACTGTACATGGTTGTTATGAAATCAGATGTTTTTAGATCGTTATTAGGGTTTAAAAGATTAATGTTTAGGTCACCACATACAATGAGCTTCTTCTTTACATGAGAATATAACTTGTCTATTTCTTGATTAAATGTTTCCAAGCATGAGCCTGGTGTTCTATACAAACAACTGACAATTATGTTACCAACTTTTGCTACCGTGATTTCGACTGTTATACATTCTAAAATTTCATCTGTATTGACGGACAGTGAGTTTATAATTTCACAGGAAAGATTTGTATCGGCATACAATGCCACACCTCCGCCTTTTCTATTTTTTCTGTTCATAGTAAACAGCTGGTATCCATCCAGGTGAACTTCTTTTGCTTTGACATCATCCAACCAAGTTTCCGACACGGCCACTATACTAAATTTATTAAATTTGTCTAAATATTTTTTTATTTGGTCATAGTTTTTATATAGACTCCTGCTATTGAAGTGTATAATAGTAAGGTCCCCTTCATTAAAACTTTTGTTTTTTAATTTCTCATCAGTGTAGTAATCACAATCATTTAGTATTTCATTGAGGAAATTATCTGGATCAATGTCTTCATCAAAATCATTTCTTTTATGGTTATGACACTCATGGATAGATAGATTGCTGAATTTAGTTATCAAGTTAATTTTAGAGCTGTCATTAACCACATGTATTTTTCTTTCAGAATCAGTCATTTGATATATAGGTTACTTTTACATTCAAACGTCCCACAGACAAAACAATAGACCTCCACATAATCACATGGAAAAAAAAACTTGTTTCTTTTTTTTTTTTTTTTTAACATAATTTTGAGTCATTCGGCAGGACTTTGTGTAAATTTTCAGAAGTAAATTTTGAGAAAACCTAAAAAGGCCAAAGCGTGCACAGGTCAGGTGGAATTAAAGAGCCAGAATGGACAAGCATTTAAACCAAGGATCAAGTCAAAGATCGTAGAGGTGAGTTATTTAAGGGCTTTGTTGCTAATCAAACTGCATCTCCAAATGCATACACACACACTGTCACGTACACACAATTACACATTTAGTCATACAATCCATCTGATGTAATGCTATTATTAACTATAATCACCTTGTTATCCTACCTGTCTGCACTAATGTTAGCCTGAGGCTTCAATAAAGACGGAGGTGCTGCCAGTGTGTGTCTGTTAGTGAATGAGTTAGAAAGGAAGTGAAAGATAGAAACTGGGAGATGAATTTTAAAAAATGTCTTATTTCTGTGGAGTTGACCTGATACTGAACAACATGATGGAAAAGTATCAAGTCAACTGTGCTCAAACTGTGATTTATGGTGGTGTATATTGTTATCACGATAATCTCTGCTGTTGAAAATGTTTTCCCATATCTCCCAACAATAAGCTTAGAGTGAAAAAAATGTTGATTATTCGTTAAAAGCTTCACCTCGTCAAAATCTTCTGCATCCTTCTTGTCGTCTTCTGGCTTAGTCTGATGAGTCACATCGTTGCTGCTGCAGGTCAGACAAATTTTGTTGAATGAAAACCCTCAGATATAAAGCTCTCGTTGTTTAGTCTAGAAAATAAATTTTGTTATAAATATGTAAAAATCAAAACAAATAAAAAAAATCAAGTTTTACACTTACACAAAACATTGCACACGTGCATCAACATTCGCACAGCCCCACACTTCTTCCAGCTAACCCTATCTCAGGCATGGGCAAACTACGGCTCGCAGGCCACATGCGGCACAATAAAAGTTTTAATCCGGCCCGCCAAACTTGAAAAAATTAAATAAACAAACCTTGTTAGTTTTACTTGCCCTGCAATTCAGATGTTTCCTCACTAGATGACGCACTCTGGATATATTGGCTTTGTTGAGAAAACAACAACAACACTGCTTCCATTAAAATGTGTGTGCACATTGTCAAAATAAACAGTGTGCACAGATATGGAAAGCCATTGGGCCCAATACATGCATGTAAACAAGTGTGTTAGATGCTAAAACAAGCAAAATATTGCTTAGATTGTGCTTAGATTTCAAACCTAGCACGAATAAACGCACGTTTTTAAGTGCTATCGCACTAGATTCCAGACCTAGCGCCGCTAGATTCCAGACCTAGCGCCGCTAGATTTGAAATTTATCGTTCTTGATGTAACATTTAACACACTTGTTTAAAATCTAGCGCACCATCCTATCGGTCTATTCTGGCAGTTACCAAAGCATGCCATCAATCTGATCCTGTTCCGGCCCCTTTGACAAATGTTAGAACTCAACGTGGCCCGCAAACAAAATAGTTTGCCCACCCCTACCCTAACCTCTAAAAGCTCCACATCTTGACAGCAAGTCACATCCTTCACTGTGATTTTGTCTGGAGCAACACCATTTCTTGCTCAAACATCACCAGTCCACCACCTTTAGTTTTGCTGCACTTTTCCACGTCTCTGTCCGCACGCACCATAGTGATGTTCAGACTGGAATCACAGTTTATATCACTCAGCCAAGTTTGTAAAACAGACTAAGCTGCACTCGGAAGATCCTGTCTTTCTTTCTTCACCTTCTCTTTCACTTCACCATGGCACATCTCGACACATCTGCTCTGACTTGGTATTTATTCATCATGGATAAAGTACCTCCTCATTTGGTTAGAAATTGGTTAGAAAGAGTTTTTCACTATTGGGATGCCCGGTGGCGCAACAGTTAGCACAGTAGCCTCAAAGAAAGAAGGTCATGGGTTTGAGTCCTGGGTGGGAATGAGGTTTAAAACACTGTGTGGAGTTTGCATGTTCTCCCTGCGTATACATGGGTTTTCTTCGGGTTCTCCGGTATCCTCCAACCCTCTAAGAACATGCATGTTAGGTTGTCCCTGAGAATGACTGAGTGTGGGTGTATGGTTGTATGTGTGTGGCCACCCGTCAGACTGGCGATCTGCTCGGGGTATACCCTGCCCCTCGAATCACTCAGGATGGACTCCGACACCCCCTGAAATCCTAGATGGGAAAGACGGTTAAGAAGGTGACCGACTGACTGACTGTTTCACTATTCATCATCTGAACAGCTCTTCCTGTCGCGGGAAGAGCTGCAGGCTATTTTGACTGAAACAAATGAGAGGCAGGGTCCACCCCGAACAAGTCTCCAGTTTGTTGCAGGTGTTTCATTATATTTTATAAAAAATATTAATGTCAAAGTACTGTAGATTACAAATTGAAATGATTTAATTTTTTGAGAATGACTCACAATTTCTTCAATATTTAAAAAAATGTAAATTTCCACTTTACAAATTTTTTAAAATGTACCAATTTCAGCAAAAAAAAAAAGTGACACCAAATTTCATTAAAAATAATGTAAGATATAGTTTAGAAGGGAAAAAGAAGGTGTTTATTCATCGTGGCTCAAATGTATTTATTTAAATGAGTTTAAAGAAGAAAACATTTGAAAATGTTTGTATGAAATAAATCTTTTTCCTGTTTGTAATAAGTTTGCACTTGTTCTTTGGAACTCAATCTATTTAGTTCCCTTTTTTTCACCAAGTTTAACAAAAAAACAAACCATCTGTCGCTTTGGGGCACCATGCAGACACAAACAGACAGATACAGAAATGATGAGTGATGGAGCAGCTTGTCTTGCCTGGGGAAATAAAGCGCTGACTAAACCTTTTGGTGATTTAAAAAATAAATTTTAATATGTGGCACATTCGATCAAACATCCAATAATCATGAGGATCACAGTAATGTGTTTTGCAGGACGTTTTCAAAGTTTGTGCCTCTGACTCTGATTTTTTTTTTTAAACATTATGTTTACATAAGAATAAAAATCCAAACACAGGACAGTCTTCGTTTCAGTTCAAATCTAATGTTCATTTTCGCCTGACTGACCTGTCAGTGTGATTGAGGTGGCGCCCATTCGCCTTTACGTCTGTTTAATAACTGCGAGAACCGCTGAAGCGTGTGTTTGTGTGGGCAAGAAACAAAAGGGTCGATGCAAATAACGTTGGAGTGGTGATGTGTACAGCCGCCTGACGTTGTGTGTTAGAGGATTAGAGTGAACAAGCATCTTCTTGTTACACCAACACATCTTGTTTATGCTGAAGGTAATTAAGGAAAATATTTTTAGCTGCTATCTAAATCAGCGTTTTTTAATCAGTGTTCCGCGGCACACTAGTGTATGTGAGAGATCACTGGTGTGCCGTAGGAAATGATCCTATTTCACCTCATACAGTGATTGTGGAGGGTTACACGGTGGTGCAGGTGTTAGCACAGTGGCCTCACAGCAAGAAGGTCAGGGTACAGGTCCTGAAGTGGGGGTGAGTCTTAAATCACTGGTCTTTCTGTGTGAAGTTTGCATCTTCTCCCTGTGTATGCGTGGGTTTCCTCCCACCCTCCAAGAACATGCGTTAGGTTGATTGCCTGCTATAAAATTGCCCATAGGAACAAATGTGTATGTGGATGGATGTGTGTGTGGCCCAATGACAGACTGCCAACCTGTTTGGGGTATACTTTCCTTTTGGTCTGAAATCAGACAAGATAGACTCAAGTACTCCCCGCAATCGCATTAAGGATAAGCGGTTCAGAAGACAAAACGGTGATTGTGATCTACTGGTAGCTCCCAAAGATTGTTTCGGTTGAACTCATGGTGCTTGTGTAAATTTGTGAAATTTTATTTCTAGCTTACGTGTTGAACTGTGGGTGCATCTTGTTCTCTACCAACCATCATGTGGAAACATGAAGCTGGCATTAACTCTGAAGCACTGCAAATTGATCTGATTTAATATCTGTGTTTAAGCTTCTTTCTTTGTTGCATGTGGTTTTTATATAAATTATTTCTCAGTTTGGAACAATTAAATTTTTCACAAATATTGTCGCTTCTGTTAGAATAAGCATTATTTTCTGTATTCCTGCTAACTTTAGAGAATTAGAATGAGCAAAATACTGACGTATTTTAAATCCTGATAGTTAAGAAGTTTTCTACAACCTCTTGATGTTTGAAGTTATAAAGCACGTCTCAGGTTCTAGCTGTATTTCTAAAGTGAACACGTTAACTTTGAAAGATAGAATCATAAAGGATGACTAAATAAGCTTGATGTGTTGATTTGATTCCTGTTCAGGACACTTTACTGAGAATCACTATATTGTAAAGATAGGTGGTTATAGAGAATTGTTTTTTAACATTTTTGGTTGTTGGTGTGCCTTAAGGTTTTTATGACGGAAAAATGTATCTTGACATAAAACACTGTTCTAATTCATCAAACTTGCTTTTTTTCCCTTTGTTAATAATATCTTATTTATAAGGCAAAATAAAAAACATCTGATATTTTTCTTGTAAAATGCATGAAAAACTAAAGACAGATGTTTATGAAGGTAAAAGTTATACAGATGAGTAGAAAAAAAAGAGAAAAACCACCTACTCATTTAGGTTGTTTTCCATCTCCATGTCTCTGGCATATTCCTGGATGATAGCATCCTCTATTGGTGAGTCGGTCCTACGGCGCTTTCTCTGGGGTCCATCAGAGTGAGGGATGGGAAGACGAATTTTCTCTGCTCCCTTTAAAGATCCACATTACAATCATGTATAAAAGCTTGGGACATCAAATGTTCTGATAGAGTATTAAAGGCAAAGATATAAGCTTTGAATTAAGTCAAATTTTACTTTATTTACGACAGCGTGTTGATCCAAAGTTTCAAAGACAGTTTGATATTTTGTGTTCTTCTTAATGGTTTTTAACAAAATAAATTTTTTTTTTAAAGAAATACTCACCTCTTCTGGAAATGTCACTGAAACAAAAGAAATCAACCATGTAATGTTAGAGGATTTGAAATAAAAAATCTGTGCATTTATTTACAGTCTAGCAGGAATAGTTTGCTTGGTCTTTGACAAAGAAAAACATCATGTGGGTATAGTTGCACAAAAAAACTTTTTTTCACAATTAAAAAAATAAAATGTGACCCAATTATGTCTTATTTTTTTATTAAAAAAAACTGGTTGTCAAAAGTGTACGACGTTCAAACTCACCCATTCTTTTCTCCACAAAAAGGATGATTGTGTACGGGTAAAATTTGAGCTCACTATTCTCATGATGCCAGCGCATCTTATCTGGTAGACTTTTGATAGGAAAATGCAACGAAAATAGTGGATTATAAACATTAAATAAAGCTGACCTTACAGCAAGACGGTCAAGGTTCGAGTCCCAGGTGGGACAAGGCTTGAAACACTGGTCTTTCTGTGTGGAGTTTGCATGTTCTCCCTGTGTATGTGGGTTTTCTCCAGGTACTCCGGTTTCCTCTAACCGTCCAAAAACATGCGTGTTAGGTTAATTGACTGCTGCTAAATTGCTCCTAAGAATGAGTGTGTGTGAGTGTGGTTGTCTGTGTGTATGGCCCTGCAACAGACTAGCAACCCGTTCGGAGTACACCCTGCGTCTTACATAATATCAGCCTGGATAGGCTCCGGCACCCCACGCAACTCTGTTAGGGAAAACCAGGACACAAAACAGACTAAACCACGAAAACAAGTACTTAAAGCTTAAATACATTGTGTGAGAATCTGCTGAAAAGGATACATGGAAATATGATGTAGTGTTCAACATAAAAGGGACAAAGATTTTTCAGATTGCCGAGAGCAGTTCGCACAATCGACTAAAAGAAAAAGAAAACAAAGAAACTAAAACACAAATAAAAAAAACTACACAAACTAAAGCTATTGAATCATCTTACGTCCAGGTGTTTATTGAACTTGTCATAGTCATCTTTTCTGTCTTTCCTGAAAAATACAAACAGAATTCTTCAAACAAGAAAAACATTTTTTTATTTTATTGAACTTGTATTTCCATAGAGTCAATCCATTTGATCACGATCAATAAAATATTATCATGCATAAATTAGATTTTAAATCCCAAGTGAAAGTTTAAGAGGAAGTTTAAACAAAAATCTCATTGATTCCAAAAACTGGATCTAAAGAATTTCAGAACTTTAGAATGGAATCTTTACTAATTTTCTTTCTTTTGCAGATAAAAAGACATCGATCCATCGTCTTTTGCTTATCCCGGGCCGGGGGCAACAGCTCGAGATTCCTAACCAGATACCCGAAAAACTCCATCTGACTTTTGTTGACCCAGAGGAGCAACGGCTCTACTCCAAGCTTCTCTCAGACGGCAGAGCCGCTCAACGTCCTCTGAGTGAGAGCTCAGCCACTCTGCAAAGGAAGCTCATTTTGGCCACTTGTATCTGTGATCTCGTTCTTTCGGTCACCAGATGTAGGTGAGGTTGGGAATGTCGATCGACTTGTAAATCGAGAGTTTTGCTTTTCGGCTCAATTGTTTCTTCATCACATCGGACCGATGCAGCATCCTGATTATTGTGGACACCGCACAGATCCATCTGCCAATTTCCCCACCCTTTTATCCACCTTTCCCTACGTTATATTCTCTACGTTAAAGCAGAATTTTTAGGATTCAAATAGGATTGAGATAACGGATTATAAAAAAATTGAGTGTAAAAAAGGCTTTTATTGTTTAAAGCAAAATTTTAGATTTGGCAAAATATTAGTTTTTAAGCATAAAATCTATTAGAAAAATGGCAGTTTAAGAGTAAAAAAGGGATGACAGATATAATCCATCGTTTCCTCATGTTTGATCAAGACTCTAAAGTACTTAAATCCCTCTATTTAGAAAAAAAAGGAGTCAGTTTGAACTAATCATTGATCCTCATTTTAAATACTAATGATCTACTTTTCTATCAAATCTGTTTCTATACGCTTCAATATTAGAAATATAAACCCATAATCATCATTCAAATTCTATTTATGTGGCCACAATAACTTATATAAATTAATAAATTGAATTATCAAGTGAATCAGAAGCACTTTATTGATCCCACAGGAGGGAAATATATGTGCTAAAGTAGAAATATTGGGGCGAACAACATGAAATGTATTGAAAATGGACAAAAAAATAAAACTGTGTTTAGTATTTTAAATGTGTTTGGTACGTTAATAAAATTGTCTTGCCTGTTGATTGCTCTCCCTTTTATTTTGAATCTGAAGATGTAATTTTCTGCTTCAAAAAAACGTACTTCCGAAAATGGCGACGGAAGCATGCTGGGTCTTGTAGTCATTCTGGACCAAAGATGCTAACATATGCTAACACATCCTAAAGGAACATTCTCTTTAGGATGAGGAAAAAACAATTGTTATAAATGATACAGAGACTTTGTGTATTTTGCCTCCAGTGAATTAGGTATTAAAATATAACATTTCAGATTAATTTACCATAATGTCCTGAGATAATGGCGAAAAATAAATTCCGTTATTGGCCGCTAGAGCAACGTTAAAGGACTCACGGGAGTTAAACTGTTAAAGAAATCAACGTCAAATTACTGACTCGTCCCGCCTTCTCACCTCTTGGGTGGATTTGATTGGCTGGATTCTTGTCCATTCAGCGTTGTGGAAACAGATATCACCATGGTGATGGAAGGAAAACCGCAAACAACCCAAATGTGTCGTTATACACACAACAAAAAGAAAAACAAGATTTTTTTAATCACTATAAATACTTTTTACGTATATTTTTCTCGTTTTTTAAAACTTTTGATCTATTTTGATCTTGACTTCAAAACGGAAATATAAAAGGTATGTTATAAAATTGCATTAATATAATGATATTTAAGTTGAAATGACTTTGAGTAGTTGTGATCTCAAGCTGTTTAAACTCCAGAAACATGCAGCTACTTTATTATTTTTCTGCAATGTGTCAAACTGAAAAAAAATCCACCTGATTATTTCATAACTTTCTTTTTAACAGCTGGATTTTGTCTAAACAGGTTGCAGATTCTGATCAGATGGATCCCTGTTCGTCTCCTTCTATTGGCCTAAACACAGGATCTTCAATGCCTCTGCTTGGTTTAGGAACCTACAAACTCAAAGGTCCTGATCCAGTGTATCATGCTGTAGATGCTGCTCTTTCTGCTGGTTACAGATCTTTTGACACTGCAGCTGTTTACCGAAATGAAGCTGATTTGGGCAGAGCTCTGCACCAACTACTCCCTAAATATAATTTAAAAAGGGAGGATGTGTTCATAACAAGGTAGACTTCTTTTGTCTTTTCAACTGTACCTTTAAAACTTTTTAAATTGACTTAAAAACGGACAAGATATGAAGTTTTCTTGTTTTAATGCAGTAAACTGGGCCCTAAAGATCAGGGTGAGGGTGCTGAGAAGGGTGCTCTCCATAGTCTGTCACAGCTTGATTTGGGTTACATTGATCTCTATTTGATCCACTGGCCTGGTACACAAGGACTGCCAGTGTCCGATCAACGCAATCCAGGTGAAAGACAGATTAAATAAAGCATGAGGTGTCATGATTGGAAAGTAATGTGATACAAGTTATCGTGTGATCCCAGGGAACCGAGCTCAAAGCTGGGCCAAACTAGAAGATCTGCATGAACAAGGAAAGCTGAAGGCTATTGGGGTGTCAAACTACACACCATCACATCTGGAAGAACTGATGCAGAGCTGTAGAGTTCCACCAGCTGTTCTACAGGTATGATGCCACAAGAACATTATGAATGTAAGAAATTAAGCTGACAGCAATGTAGCCCTAAAAATCTGTTCCGTTTCGTCGTCTTCCGCTTAACTGGGGCCGGGTCGTGGGGGCAACAGCCTCAGACGGGAAACCCAGGCTTCTCTCACCCCAGCTGCATCCTCCAGCTCACTCGAGAGGATCCTGAGGTGTTTCCCGGCCAGCTATGAGACATCGTCTTTCCAGTAAGTCTGGGATGTGCCTCTAGGTATCTTCTCCATGGGACATGCCCGAATCACCTCACCATCAAGAGTTCAGGAGGCATTGTAACCTGATGCCCGAACCACCTCATCTGGTTTATCTTGATCTGGAAGAGCAACAGCTCTGCTCCGAGCTTCTCCTGGATGACAGAGCTTCTCAGTTTATTTCTGAGTGAGAGCCCAGCCACCCGGCAGAGGAAGCCCATTTCGGCTGCTTGTGTCCGCAATCTCGTTCTTTCGGTCACCACCGTGACCTTAAAAGTCTTATTTAAATATTAAAAGTCATTTGAGAATGCTTGTCTCCTACAGGTAGAATTTCATCCACGGTTGTGCCAGGCAGGTTTGAGGAGTGTATGTCAGAAACATGGTGTGTGCTTCCAGGCGTACTCCTCCTTAGGACAAGGAGAACTCCTCACTGATCCTGTTGTCGTGGAGGTGGCAAAGTTGTACAAAAAGACACCTGCACAGGTTGGTTAACCTCAACTATTCAACATAATGGTAGATTTATTTGGCGAAAACTTTTAAGAGTTTCTTTATTCTTTCAGGTTCTGTTGAGGTGGGCCGTACAGCAAGGCGTGCCAGTTCTTCCAAAATCCTCAAATCCAGACAGAATACGAGACAATGCACAAATTTTTGACTTCACGCTTGCTGACGCAGACATGAACAGACTTTCTGCATTGGATTGTGAACACAAATACTGCTGGGATCCGTCAGAAGTGGCCTGAAACAGAAACTGTTTTCTACGAGGTCTTCAGTTGGTGTAGCAATAACAAACCAATGCAAGCATAATAATAAATACCGTGTCAATTACACTGAGAACTAAACCCTAGTTTAAGACACACTGTTGCCATTTCTTTAATGCCAATCACATAGCAAACTTATCATAGCTATAATTTGAAACTTTAAAAAAAAAAAATTATTTTCAGTAATACTCCAATCATGCATCCTGGATCTTTTTTGTGGAATTAGACTCCTTCAATTTTTTTTAAACATTCATTTAAATTTTCCAGCGTCATGTTAAAGTTTTCTGAAAGTAGTTTATGTCTGGATGAATGAGGGGTTACACATAAAGACAATAAAGACAAGTACCAAATACATCTCTGTCCTTTGACTCTCTTCTTCTGTGACAAAAAAGTTCTAAAGAAAATCCTGTTGCGTAGAAAAATAAAAAAAACTTTATATTTTATAGACCCCACTGGAGGAGGCATTTCTTCTAAGAATGGACAGAGTATTTAACCAGAACTGTTAAAGATTAGCACGTCTTAAATCTATGACAAGACAGTAGTTTCACAACAAATAGGCTTCATCCAGGTTTTGGGTGGTGGTAAGCAGGTGGTTCAGGAAATTGTCCCTTCATCACGATTCTTGATATTGTTTAAAATTTTTCTTCTTCTGTTGGGATTTCCCTTCAGGGGTCGCCACAGCAAGTCAGTTTCTTCCATCTAACCCTATCTGCTGTATCTTCTTCAGTCACCCTAACTATCTTCATGTCTTCCTTCACTGTATCCATAAACGTCCCCTTTGGTCTTCCTCTAGTCCTCTTTCCTGGTGGTTCCAAACCCAGCATACATCCTTCGATATACTCTCTCTCTCCTCTTCACATATCCAAACCATCTGAGTCTGGACTCTCTGACTTTATCTCCAAAACCTCTAACATGGGCTGTTCCCCTGATGTACTCATTTCTAATCCTGTCCATCCTGGTCACTCCCAGAGAGATCCTCAGCATCTTCATCTCTGCTACTTCCATATCTGTTTCCTGTCTTTTCCTCAGTGCTACTGTCTCTAGATCAAACAGCATGGCCTGTCTCACCACGGTTTTGTACACTTATCTTTTCATTTTAGCTGAAACTCTTCTATCACACCTGATACTTTTCTCCACCCGTTTCAGCCTGCACGCGCCTCTTCACCTCTTTTCCACACTCTCCATTACTCTGGACTGTTAATCCTAAGTACTTAAAATTGAACTCCAGATAAAACAAAGACATCATCTTTTAAGTCACTCTTAAAATTCTTTATTCAGGACAGTGTATATCAGAGGTTTCACAGCAGTATAGAAAATACATTTACAAAAAGTCATTAGAGCAAAAAGAAAAATCCAAAGACAAATAAAAAAAAAGAAATATTAAATCCTATTTCCCCCAAACTCATCTCCAGATTCAAGTAATACTAAGGTTGCTTGCAAAGTGAAAATTAAAAACGTGACTTCATCTGGATTGTTTTTCTCCCTTCATTTCGAACTGCAAAGACAAACATAAACTTTGTGCTTTCTCTTGAGTGTTAATATATGATGGCGAGCAGTAAAGATTAAGGCGGCGATTTGGTTATCGCACAAGGCTGCCATTGTGACGTAAACATCACAGCTTGTAAAATCTTCAAGGCATTTTTATTAGATGTTACTTTTAAATTTCCAACTCAATATTGTCCAGGAGAAGAATTCATGATCTCACTACAGTACAGATGTTCTCCATCTGCTGATACCTATGCCAAAATTTTTTTTTTATACTGTTAATGAACATTATCTCCAAATTGAGTATTAACAATGATAAATTTAAAAAAAAAACATTTAGAGGGTGATCCACACAAATACGAGATAAATCGTTTGACTGGACAAAATTTGGAATTGTCTGAAAATTTCTGAAAAACAACGTCTAGCAAAAGCTGTAGTATAAAACCCCCTAACCAGAGCAGGTTTAGAAAATACAAACGCAGCCCTTTTTTTTAGCCTGCAAACCAACCAACTTCACAACTCAACCCCACAAGTCGAGAGGAAGACAATAAGACACAAGTAGGACAAACCGATCGTTTTCCATAATCACATATAAAACAGATCGTATCATTAGTATTACCAAGATGTAGAAAAATGCAGATGTTCCTTTATAACAATATTAATAATCTCAATAGTGGTCCTCAAAAGCCTGAATATCACACACTTATATTCAGCATAAGATTAATTCTCCTAGAGCTGAAGCGTAAAAGATGAAAGTTACAAACCACGATTAACAAGTTCTTTAAATCACTTTTCTGTACAAACCGCTGAAAGTTTGGATACAAAAAACATACTCAAATTTTAAAAATGTGTTTAAGTGACGACTAAAAGGATTCAGTCTTTGAGGAAATGACGCTGATGTGCAGCTTTGCTTTTTTTTAAATATGCACGTAACATTTAGCACATGGATTGTACACAGCCTATTGCTAGGTTAGCTAAACCTATCAACCAGCATGCTAACCTCGTAAATAAAGTTCTGATTAAATCACTTTGCTTGTAACTTTCAACCCTGCCACTTAATAGAATATTCACAATCTATGTACATTTTTAGAAATACCTATCTGTTCATTTCCTTATTCATGCTCGTCCAAGGCTTTATAAAGATAGTCATGTTTGTGCTTTTTTTTTTTTATATGTGTTCTTAACGTCATCACCTAAATTCTACCCCTGAAGTTTTACAAAAGATAATATTTAGCACTAGAGATTGTCCAAGTACAAGATTGTTCTTTTCTGATCTTATAAAGCGGTTAATGATAGTCAAGTACTCTGGTTTTGGGTGCTCCTGGTTTGAATCCTTTAAAAAAAAAAAATCATTTTATATTCTTAAGTTTTCTGCGGGATATTTTGGCACACAAGTACAGTGATCGTCATCAGCTTGTGCAGGCTAAACACAACACAGACAAAAGGCATGATGGAAGTTTTTGATAGCGCTCACATGGCCTCGAAATGCAATGTGGTTTGAATTCTGAACAGTTATCTCTTCCTACAGTGTATATTGTGTATTTGAGGCGTGAAAAATAATTGAATCATATTCAGATTAGTCGTGCAATGGACTGCTCCACAAATACCTATCCTCACATTTGACGTTTTCTCTTAACCATCGGGGCTTTGTTGGGTTTTCTCAATCACAATCAAGACAAACGTAAGATTTTGAAATGATGAAATTACACGTCCAAGTCGGGACACACTGAGCATGTTGTAGTGTCCCGTTAAGCTACGTCAGCATGATTATTTAAAGCAACACTTCTTCCATAGCTGGGGAAATTGTTCAGGCGACGTCCATACCGATGTTTTCTTGACTCATCCTTCTATCCCAAAAAACCTTGAACAGCTCATTTTTCCTACTCTGTACGATGGGTGTGGTTTTCATGGTGATTTTCCCCCTCTGACTCTTGGTGACTAAAGAGGTAGTTCCACCAACTTTTGGAGTGGTGCATTTGTTTGGTTGTCCCCGCACTTTTCACTTTTCTCATTTCCTACGTAAAAAAAAGATGAAGTACAAAAAACAAATTAAAAACTAACTTCTTTATAGATTTTAACACCCATTTTTTTTCTACTCACCCCTTTATCAAGCAGGCTGTCGAACTCATCACTCATCCTTCGAAGCTGCCGGCCATATTTTTTAGCAGCCCAGAGAGCTGGAGGAGCAGACTTAGATCGACCTCTAAACGGAAATCCCTCAGTAGGGGTTCCAGCCTCTTCTTCGCCTCGGGGAAAGAGCTCCTCATCTTTGGACGATGTGTAAGTTATGGACTCGGAGTTCAGTCTGATTCGACCATTACCTTCACAGAGAAACAGAATGAGGAGGAGGATTAAAAATTTCACTAGAGGTTAATATTTCAGATGCTTTCTCAGAATGTCATCATTTTATTTTAAGTTATAAATAAAAATCTATAAAAAATGGAACAAATAAATGGATTATATAATCAAATAGTCATCCTTTAGATGTGATAAGGGCAAAATATTCAATGTTTGATTAGTCACAGGCACTGATCCCAACTTATAACTAGGCAGAAACTTTTTTCCTTATAGTTTTAACAATAACGTGTTGCTTCGGGCTGGATTTTTAACTCATTTTTAAAACAAACACTCTTTCTTAAGCGATTACCTCAACAAGGTAGGTATTTAAAAGTCACGTCTGAAGCAGGGTGTGGTTGTGATTGCTTCATAGACTTTGAAAAGATTATCACATAGCTGATCTATACTAGATTACAGTGTATCGACATTTCTTTTCCCATAAGTTACTACTACAGATTGTAGCAGTTAAGAACTTTTAATATTGCTTTCTCACCTGTTTGTCTAAGCTCAGGTAGTGTGAGGGTGTTCCGCTGACGGATCTGATCAACCTGTCCTTCTTGTCCTTCAGATGGCTGCTTTTTTCCTTCTTCTACCTCCTCCGATGTCTCCGAATCACTGTCTGAAATGGTGAAATTTGCAGCCATGGTGACATCTATGGAAAGAAAATGAACAGATTAATGAACTTGACATGAGATATGTTCATTTATATTCATGATCAGCAGTTTTAAACTGATTACAAATGATCACCAGCATTTAATAATGAATATATAATAAGCAATCTTCATAAAAAGTGAGTTAATATTTATGTCATAAGTGAATCACAAAGGGGGAAAAACATGTTATTGTGAGGAAATCATGCATGTTTAAAGGAAATGAAAGGAATAAAGTATTTGAAATCATTTGATTATTAAAAAACAGTGATTTTTCTTTGGATTGTGTCACATGTAAAAACACACCCAACAATCCCTGATCAGTCCAAAGGTATTTCATACAAATGATCAAACAAAAAAAAAACAGACTTTGCTTCATTTAAACTCGTTTACTAATACTATATTTAGTTACTTAATCTATAAATTATTGTGTTTAAAGCTGTAGATCCTCTCCTACAGTCTGCATGTTGCTTTGATTGTGTTGTTGTTGTTGACTGAAGAGGACAAAAGAAACTTCCTACAGAGCGGAAGCAGCTGCTATTCTTTCAAAACACTTAAAACTACGTTTTTCTTACCGAAATGTCTACGGATTGTCCCCGAAAAGTGCCGGTGATTTTTTATTCGGCTTCATGCAGCCTCCGATGTTGTTGTTATCCGGATCTTCTTTTTTTTTAACACACAAAAACACTTTAGCTGCTCTCTTACCCAATCGCAGCGCGATGACGTCACTGTTGCGAGCTAGGACTTGTTTTGTCCAGACTGATTACCGACAAGTGTAGACTAAATGCGCATTTCGATTCACGGCTCAATTATAAATGAGAAACTTTTACCGTAATGACACGTAAAAATATTCAAAGACTACATGTACAGTATATTGATCATTTTAAAGATTCTTATATCCTTAAATATTGACTTTTAAAACCCACACTTTTTATTCAATTCCATTTTATTAATTTACGGTAGCCCAAAATCACACCAAAAATTGTCTGGATGGGCTTCAATTGCAGATTTAAAAAAAGTACAAAAACAAAGAACAAAAGGAAAATGTAGATACACAAATACATAGCTCAAAGCTAACTAACAAAAGCTCACTGAACAATTTCAGCACATTTCTGCCCTTAGTCTCTCTTTTATGGCAAGGAAAAACTTCTAAAAACAGACACTGAGGGAAAAAAAGACGAAACCAAATGGGGATCCACATGAAAGAGAGATCCCTCCCCCGGAACAAACATCCAATGTGTCTAAGACTATTATTTAAATATCATCTTATTCTACTTTACAGTTTTATATCTGAAGAAATCAGTAAATGGGCTTTGTGTTGATGGAAAAGAGATTGTTAAGCAAGCAAGGAGGCCTTCTCAGGCTGGTGACGCTCAAAACGGAGATGAGTAGATGGGCTAATCCTGATGGAGACGGAATGGTAGATCATGTACTGGTGCCTCCTCGGTCTGGCCACGCGCAAGACAGGAGTGAATAGGATTATTCAATCGTAGCTCTTAGATATTTCTGACCTGTAATGGTATTAGTGACTGGTATGTTTTGTTTTTTTTAAAAAATTCTAATCTACTGTGTATTCATTCCTCAAATGGGAAAATTTCTGTGCTGCATTGCACCACAACAGGCAGCCACATTAGCAGCAATGGTGGGAGAAACAGGGTTTGGGTGTCTTACCTGAGATCACTTAGGGACAGGCCCATTGGGAATCTAATAGGCTTGTCCCCATCCAAGTACGGATTTTCTACCACTGACCCAAAGCTTCCTCCCTTTGTTATGGCAGATGCACTACACAGACCAAAAGGAAGTTGGCCCGGGTTATAAGGACTGCAAAGAAGATCGTAGGAAACCGTCTGCAGGATCTGGGCTCATTCTACAGCTTCTGGGTTCAGCAGAAGGTCAGACGCATAGCAACTGATCACATCCACCTTGGAAACATACGGTTTGTACCTCTCCCATTAGGGAAGCATTACCGGACCATCAAGACAACCTGTCATGGATTGGACACGAGCCAGTGTTTTTCCACTGCATCTTTCTCCCCTGATCATCATCTTCCCCACCTGTGTTCAATCATCTTTCTGTCTATATCAACCGTCAGCTTTCATCCAGTCCCTGTCAGATTGTCAATTGATATGGTGACTCAACGCTGGAATCCTGAATGTCTGTCTGCCCGTTACCGTCCTGGCACTCCCTGATCTCCTGCCCTGGTAACTTGACCTGGTGCCTGTCTTTGACCTTGTCGTTTGGAATAACTCAGTCTGTGCCTCCTAAACAATAACTGAGGTTTAACTCTTGCAAAGTGATGCATTTTGGTCCTTACCGATCACAACAACCACCAAATGACATGGAGGCCATTTTTTTTCCTTCAGAATTTTCCTATAGCTCAGAATTTGTGCTGTATTCAAAGGAATTTCCTTTTTTTTTTTTTTTTTTTTAAATTTATGTTATTATTAAATAATTTAAAGAATTCTATTTTCCATTGAAAAATGATAATTGTCTACTTGCCTGAAATAAACACGTAAAAATCTAAATTTTAAGTTTAGAGGTGAGTATTGGTTTTGGTATTGGTTTTTCGGTTAAGAGATATTTTTTATAATCTGATCAGTAAAATTTACAGCTCATTCTCATATTTTTACAGTTTTATTCCTTTCTGCTCATCATTTTAAAATTGTCAGCTGAAAAATTAGTTTACAACTCACTCCAAACAGAAGTTTAATACATTTTTTTATCTGTTCAAACTTGAAACTTCTTGTAAGGGTGATTTGTTTTTGACATGCCAACCCATTGTTCGGTTCATTTTCAGAGCTTGCATTTCAGAAATCCTAAAACTAAGTTTGCCCCAGCCTGAAGTCAGACAGACAGTAGATCTTTTTATTAGATATTTGCTTGCAATGACAAACTTTGGCCCACCTTGTTCCTAGAACACCATAATGATGTGTTTAATGACAGACGTTGGGCAGTACTGTGTACATCTACTGATTACATGTAATACAAATGGAAATGGTGCTGATAAGTTGTTTATTACCCCAGAGAAGAAGTCACCTTATATCTCGAGGTCAGGAAAGGTGAAGATCTCCTGATTTTCCAATGTTTTTCACAGTTTACTGCAAGTTTACCATGGATAGCACAGATAGCAATTAGCAACATTAAATTTGACAGAGAATTTGATGTATTATTAGGCTGTAAAAGGCAAGATATTAATAATAAAAAAAGTTATATTTTGAGGATAAAATGTGTGGTTTTAAGACCAGGTCACACTCCAATTATTATTTACACACAAATTACAATACACCATATTACACGTTACACATAACATTTGTTCCCAAATTCAGTCAAAGCACCAGTGCACAATACAACATCTGGGCTGCTCAACTGTCTTTTTTTATCAAGTCTAAGATTGATTAATTTTTATTCCAAAATTTTAATGAAAGGATTCTATTGTATATGTTTTCACATCTTTCTATGACGGTTTTTATTACAAAAGTCAAGTAAAAGTGAGAACATATTAAATACTTTGACTTTTGCCCCCCTGAAGACAATATTGATAGAATAGGTTTTCTAGACCTGACAGCTGTCAACTATGCAAATTCTGTCTTTGGCCATTTGCTTGTTCCATTTTTTTTGTGAAGCCCATTGAGACAACTGTGTGTGATATTGCAACACAAATCAAAATAATTTTAACTGGATTCTGGGCAAGTACTCATTCCTACGCTTGTCTTTTCTCGTTTGTTGTGTGTTTGCATCTTTATCCAATAGAGATACTCAGAGAGGGATCATAGGAGGATCCCCCCTTTGGTCCACAAAAAAAAGTATTCTTACTACTTTGATTATTATAAACTTTGGGAAAAATATGCACCAAAATGCAGAAAAATTACTTATTTTTCAAAATGTTCTGGGGGGAATGCTCCCAGACCACCTATGCTGGTGAGAACCACATTTGTTCGTTTCGTCTATGACACTGCCCCCCCCTTTGGAAAATCTTGGATTTGCCACTGATACTTGTCACCAAAGCAAGAAAGTTAGAGGGATTGACTGGCGGTGGGCCAAAGTATTTTGTTCACCATACAAAAAAAGGCTTGCCTAAGGTTTCCAACATCCCAAAGTTTCCACAAAGTGTCTACCATTAGCCCAACTGGTGGAGGCCAATTTACTGCAAGTAATATTGCAAAATATTAACTTACAAAGATCTTTTACGCCACCATTAATTTATCGTTCATCAAATTACACTGGGCCTGTTGAAGGCAACCCTAATCCAAAAGAGGGGGGCATGGTTTTCATAAGGGTGTCAGCTTTTACAGCAACAAACAATTGTTACAAGTCCTACCTCTGGCCGCAGCTATGGTATAATAGTTTTATTTAACACTCCATTGATCTTCGTAAAACTTAGATCCACTTTAATGAGAACAATCAATTTCTAAGTACAGTGTTATTGCCTTCTTAGTGAAAGATTTCTGCATGTAAGCAGAAAATATTCCATCTCCAACTTATTTATTCTTCTTTTAATGAAGAATGACTAATTATTATTCATTCTTCTTTTAATGCTTTCTATAATTAAATAAAAAATACAAATGGAAGCAGAATTGTTATGCACTTATTTTCAGAAATAGTCAGGTCTGATAAAAAGAGAGGCTGCAGTGGTGGAACGTAACAAAGTAAATGTACTGCGTTACTGTACTGAAGTTAAAAAAAAAAAGTGTTTCTTTACTTTAGATTTTTTGTCACATTTTTGGTCAGAAATCTGAAAAACATGGAGGTTTTTTTTTTAGCAACTTGAAGTTGCCAAAATCAACCTGTAGAGGGAGGAGTTGATCACCTGCGGTCTCCAAGCGGGAGAAGAAGTAACGAATCGAGGACCAATCAGAATTGAGAGTAAATATTTTCAGCAGTCATTTACCGCCAAAAAACTAACATTAAATAAAGCACAAATTGAAAAAGAGTCAGAAGATTGTTGTTTGTTGTGTTTACTTTTAAATAAAAAGTTGAATCATCATTACACTAAGTATTTATCTGTGACCCTACAGCATAAAAAAAAAATCACATTTGAATTATGGTTAAATACTTTTACTTTTTACTTAAAAAGTCAAATTTTCACTAATTACTTTTGTACTTTTACTTAAGTAGACTTTTTAAAGGGTAAAAGTGGGTACTTTCATCCACCACTGGGCTGCAGTAAATGATAAACTTTCAGATTTGATCACCTTTTGATGAAAATAATTAAGTAAATATTCAATTGATTTGACTGAATCTTTAATATTGTTATTCTTTTTCTCCCTTTAAGAAAAATGAGGCGAGAAAATAAATCCATGGAGCTGTTTGTGGTCCGAGCAGAAGGTGGAGACATAAGACAACAAACTGAACTACAGTAAGTTTCATGCATTTTTTTGCAACATAACCATCTCAACTTTTAAAAAAATATTCTAGAAATAGTTTTATATGAATCCCAGATATCATGTATATAATTTCCCGGTTCTTTATTTTTACCAATAAGAGGAAAAGTAACCACATAATTATCCATCCACATCTTAGAAAAACCTTTTTGCCTTTTTTGTGCTTTCTTTTCCACTTTAAGCTCAACTGGCTTTAAAATAATGAGTTACAGTCACTTGAACTGGAGGAGTAAAACAGTTTTAGTGATGAGTGGTGTGAGATTTGAAACTTTTCTGCTTCAGTGAATCCAAACACAACTAATGTGAGTTTGTGAGCACAGACAGTCTGCATCGTCAGCTTCTTTTACTCTATTTTAATGCAGAGTTGTGTAATTGCAAAACTGTAAAATGACAATTTTCTATACCGCCTCTGAACTCCAGTCTTGGGGGATGTAGGGAAAAATAACATGAACTTTTTGCTTGGATCCTGGTCCATTTTGAAAAGCATAAAATTATTATCCATTTTAAGCTGTGTGGATGAGTTTGCTTTAAAGCTCCCCATCCATGATTATTTAAGTTCAAACTTTCTTGTACGTATTGGATAGCTTCCGTGCACATGCATAAAAACCCAGTGTGTGTTTAAGTACACCAGGATTAAAGGGTAATTTTAGGGAGCCATACAATTAGCATCCATTTATATCCCTCAGTACCAACCTCACCCTGCCTCTCTGGCCCTCATCTGGTGGCTATTTCAGGAAATGGAGGCGTGTGCAGTCCCACACTGTCTCCAAACCACTTCTCAGTGTGTGAGTCCATGTTTATATGTGTGTGTTACTGCTTGAGAGCTGTGTTTTGAAGCTTCCTTTGAAATGACTTCCAGTTTAAAGCCAGGGCACCGCTACCACTTTGGCTTCGTTCAGTCGTTTCCCACTCTCTCTACAGGCCAGTTCAGAGCTCAAGAGGATATAAAAGTTCAAATTCTCTTTTACTTGGTAAAAGAAACTACATAAAATATTGGTGAATAGAAATGATTACGGATCGCCCCGTATCAAAATGAATGGCAAGCCCTGTGACAGTTCATCAGAAATATACAAGAACTAAAAAAAAACAACATCAAAAGGAAGTTAAGTCAAAACTACCAGATTTCTGATGTGTGTGAACGGAGGTGAGCTACAAAAATGTTTCTTGACAAAAAAAGTCCTTTGGTGTAAAATCAAACTTGAAAAAGCTAAGGGACTGAGGTATAATTTCAAGGCACAGTCAAAAGGTGGGTGGATCCAGTTTGTGGATTTTGGATTCCCTGCTTTTTTCCAGATGAAGTCTTGTCATCTTTATTGGGCCGTCAGTCGGGATGAGAATAAGCACATCCGAATCTGAGACTATGGTCTTCGCCTGGAAAATAGTTGAATGTACCCAGAAGGTCAGGGACAGCACCCTGTTCTAAGTAGAGGAAATTAAATGTCTTTGGGTCTTGTTCACAAGTGAATGAAGGATAGCGCTGAAGATTGTCAGATGGATCAATGCAGTGTCCTAATTACTGCGGACACTGCATCGATTTGTTGTGGTGAAGACAGAGGTGAGCCAAACCCCGGATAAATGCACGCAACGAGCAGGGTACAGCACAGTACAACTCAGGGGCACCAGAAGAAAACTCGACCTTCATCATGTTAATGATACTTACTTTGCTCATGCTCTTTCATCACTCCTCCCAGAACATGCTGATTATATAGGAACCTCTCCCTCACCATGTAACTAGATATTTGTGTGATCACAAGGCTATCATATGGAGCTTTCTAACCTATTTCACCACACCCATTTCCAGCTAAACATATCTTAAACTGAACATCTATAGAAGTAAAATTAGAAAGATGCAATTTTCTGACTTATTTTTGTCTTTGCCCATTTGACGTGAAGATGTATGGAAGTAAAAAAAAAATGTTCTGCAACTGGTTCTCACTGGTGGAAACATTTCTTGTAGCAGTCAAAAGGATTGCATTGGCCTCTGACTTTCATATTTTTCTCTCCTTACATGACATCTTGCTTTTTAAATGATGTTTCACCAAAACAGTGAGGTTATACAGTATTTTGGTGAGAGAAAATATGTCATCAGTCTATATTATAGTTTTTATTTTATTTTTGCGCATCATTGAAAACTTATGACCTAATGGTGAATCGGTTCCATTCCGTCGTCTTCTGCTTATCCGGGGCCGGGTTGTGGGAGCAACAGCCTCAGACGGGAAGCGCAGGCTTCTCTCACCCCGGCTGCATCCTCCAGCTCACCCGAATCCTTCCCCAGCCAGCTGTGCGACATAGCCTCTCCAGCAGGTCCGGGGTCTGCCTCTTGGTCTCCTCCCGGTGGGGCGTGCCCAAAACACCTCACCAGCGAGGCGCCTTGGGCATCCCGACCAGATGCTCAAACCACCCAATCTGGCTTCTCTCGACCTGGAGGAGTATCTCGACCCCGAGCTCTTCCCGGATGGCAGAGCTCCTCACTGGTCACTGAGTGAGAGCCCAGCCACCCTGCAAATTAAGCTCATTTCGGCCGTTTGTATCCACGATCTCATTCTTTCCATAGTTGAGAATGGGAACATAGCTGGTGGTTATGTAGAACGTAGAACGCGGTGGTGAATGTTCAAAATGGTGATTCATTCTTTCTAAAAAGACCCTGTCTTTTCAACTCTAGATTTGCTCCCCTTTTCGTGTGAAAAAAAAAGTGGAAGGCTTGTTTCTTAACAAATGACTGGTAAACCAAAAAAAATGTAATCGTTTTGAGAGTTCCACTTTCGAAGATTACCAACTCCCACTCAGTTGTGGTCACTGACATGGTAAGAGAAGATATATGCTTTTTTGAAATTGGTCGAGACCATGTTTAGCACGACAAACATTCATTCAATATCCTGCTCTACACGGATCAGTCTCTTCAAGTTAAACCTACAAAGTCATTGAATAATTTACTCGACAAACACAACTCGTGTTAGGACAACTACCATGTAATCATCCTGATCTGTTTGTTCACAGCTAACAATATTTTCTGACACACAGGTAATAACGTACAGGTCTCTAAGGTTGTCGCTCATGTCATCAGACTATAATTATACAGGTATAATGATTAACTTCCAAGTCTAAATGGGCAACTTTGATTGGTCGCAGCTTCTCTAACCCTTTCCTCTTTAATGTCACAACAATGTGAAAAATAGATGCGCACAGTTTCAGGTTTTAAATTATTCACCGTCTGCTGCTTTTAAATAATAGATTATTGAATATGCACAAGCTTTCACTACCATATGCAATTTAGTTTACATTGATTGTAGTTAATTCAGTTTATTTGGGGGAATCAGCATTTTGGTGTGAAGGAAATATACAGCCGTGCCATGTTTGCTTATTGTAGCAGAATACCTGATTCTTATTTTGTCACAGGAAAGTTTAATGTGATTATAAAACTAAAGAATACACAGTATCCTCTGGTTTGGTAACATGTTATGAGTAAAATTACTTATTAATCTAGAATGTAAAAAGAAGAGGTTGTGGGAAAAAGAACTTCAAGACTTCATCAAACCTGTCCACCATGCCGGACGTCATGGCGAGATCCAGTCTGCCCGATGTCTTCTTCTTCTCCATTCGGCATTTCCCTTCAGGGATCGTCACACCAAGTCAGTTTCCTCCATCTAACCCTATCTGCTGCATCTTCTTTGGTCACACAAAAAGTGTCTTCCTCCTCTTCTTCTTTGACCACAAGTAGTCCAATTTCCACCTGCACCCTGTTGTTCAAGAACACCAATGGCGGTCCTTGTTAACTTGGGCCACGACTGGTCCCGTATGATATTTCTCAGTGACTTGCATATTTGATTTGAGCTTAGTTTTACGTCGGATACCCTTCTGACATAACCTCTGTGATTATCTGGGCTAATGCCCATTGCACAACCATTTGGATGGTTGAAGACTGGCTGATGTCTGTAGTTTAAAGATTTTAATTTGTTTTGGAAGTTTCTTACTCAAATGAAAAAGTTTGAGCAATGAGTCTTTTTTAATGCATACATTTTTTTCTAAGATGAGTGTAGCTGCAGTTTTTTTAAATGGGTTTTTGTCTTTTATCAAATAATTTTTATGATAAAAACCCTAAACCAGACGGCAGTAGTCGACAGAACTAATTAGGCTTTTGACTAATTTTAGTTAAAACGAATAAGTCTGAAAGAGGCTTTGAAGTTATTTCAGCTGTGGTGTGAGCGTCAAACTGGTTTATTACCCTGGGAAATTACTACTTAGCCCCCAGCTCTGAAGCCAAGGAATCCATTTGAAAGAATTATGTGAAACATTCAAAGCTTTGGACAGAAGCCTCCACTCGTTGGTGGCCAAGAGCACCTGTAGGAAGCCTAGGAGGTGCTCAGAAAAAAATCAAGTGCTTTTTATGAAGAAGGTGGTTGAAATTAGTCTATTATTTGATTAGGATACTACTTAGACTTCTCTCTGAGAATCTGCTTTGATGTGTCCTTTAGGTCAGACCTGAAAATATTTTGAAGGGCAGTCACTTTTGACTGGCTTTGAATAACTTCCCTGACTCTCTGCAGGACCAGAAAAAGGTATCAAGAAGGATAATTCTCTCTTTATAACGTGGCCCAAGTGGAAATGCTTGAATGAACTGCTACTTTAGAAGGTTTCCAAGTCTTGTTAAAATTATTCGATTACCTCCATCCCCAAGAGCATTTTCAACACTTGATTTTTTTTTTCCCAAGTTAAAATTTGTCCCACTAAAAACATTCCTATTTGAAATACGTTCAAATTGCTTGGTGTCTTATTTATTTTAAAGTCTACAATTGGAAGTATCCCACCATGGTGTTTTCTTGCAGTTTATATGGGAACAGGTCATGCAGGCAGCAGGCTCATAAGGGAAGCCAAGAATGTAGATCGACTGGTAAATTGAAAGCTTCACTTTTTGTTTTAGCTTTCTCTTCACCACAGTTAAGAACTCTGGTTGAAGGTATTTTCAGAAGTGTTTCTGAATGTATTAGGGAGGAGGTGATGTGTAGCTCAGTGGTAAAATTGCCATCTTTGGACCGAAGAGTTGCTGGTCCAAATCCTGCTAAGCTCATGCGCAGGTGTCCCTGGAAAAGACACCTAACCCCCAGTTTCTCGCACCATTTGTGCTCCCACCATTGGCTGCTTGCTGCGGTGCAATGGAATTTTTCCATGAGGGATCAATACACTATGATTTAAAAAAAGGGTCAGCTTTGATTGAGTGTTCCTCTCTATTTAAAGATCAGTTTACCAGCATTTCACTGCCAGATCTTTCACACTTTCTTCTGTGTGCATCAAACTTTGTTACAACTTTTTTTTGGAAATGATTGCTTCATCCTCAATTATGGATTTCGAGCCTCCCTGACCCAGCGTGTTATCTGAAGTCTGGAATGCATAGACATCACCAGACAGATTTCATCCCTGGTGATGCTGTGCCAGTCCTCCAATATTCTTGGGGCAGTTTCCCTTCAGTTTTGTCTTCAGCAAATGAAACGCATGCTCAATCGGATCTAGATCAGGTGATTGACTTGGTCATTGCACATTTCTTTTCTCTCCCTTAAGGAAGTCTTTGGTTGCTGTTGCAGTATGCAGCAATGCTGCTGCTGCTTGTTTCTTTTTAAACTATTTCACCAACAAACTCCACTCCAACCTACTAACCTTCTTTTGCAACCCTCTTTCAATGCCAGTTTAAATGTTTGTTAATGCTTTATCCCCAACATTTATATGCTTTGTCGGGTTTTTAAGATGAATAGGGAATTGTCGGATATTTAATCTGTAGACTTCTGAAGTGTTTTTGCATTCCACGCAGGGATCCTTCCCCAAGCAGACCAGAATAATTTACAGTTTCCAACTGGAGCCTCAATGTGTGAGATCAGCCACATTGCATTTGTTATTCTGGAATGAACATGTATTTTAAAAAGTATCTGTACAGAAGGAAATGTTTTGAAGTAATCAATACTTTTTCATCCACCCATATCACATGGTATTTTGCTTCAATACAGGTGCATCCTACTTTTAAAAAGTGGAGGAACATTGCACAAACAAAATGCAATTTTAGCCAAAATGACACAACACACAGTAACAGTTGCTTTAATTTCTTTCTTTATTTCCTAATCCTGATCACTATCATGAGAGAGAACCATCTCACCATGTATGATTTCCTTCTCAATTTTCATTTTTCTTCCTTGTGCATCCATTCGGTTTGCTCATTTGTCTATTTTACCTTTTTTTTCTTCTTCATTCAATACTTCTGTTCCATCAATTTCTTTTCAATTCATGAATTACACTCTCTTTGGTGTTTATCTGCACTTTTACTTCCCCTTCCTTTTCTGGCCTCATACTCCCCCTCCTCTTTGTTTGTGGGCTTCTGACTGAACTAGTTCATCAGGTTTGCAAGCGGATGGCATGGTTACCCTTCCAAATTAAGTATGTTTTACAGAAACAAGAGATTTGTTGGACTTATTCGGGTGCTAACTAAATATAAAGTCCATAATGGAAATGGAAAAAGGTAAGAGGAAAGCAAGGATTTCATTTTTTTTTCTAACCTTGTTTTTGGAGATAAATTTTCCATTAAAAAAGGTCAGAAGCTTTGTTTCACTGCCTTTCCTCCACCACTGATGATGCGTTCACTTCTAGAACTTTTAAATACAGGTTTAGTGGGGACGTAGATTTGCATGAGGAATTTCTCAAAAGCTGTGAGAGACTGCCAATGACACGCTTGAGAAAAATTAAATGAGGAATAACCACATTAGCATAATAATACCAACCTATATGGAAAAAAAAAATCAGGAGCTGATTGATGAGTGTCTGTTGGAACACATTTTCCAATAACTTCATCCCACGTTTGTCCTCTTTCAAATTCTTCTTAACCTTTACAAACCCTACTTTAGTTATATTCAGAGATTTACAGCAGAAGGGCTGTAATTACACCTCCTCTCTATTTTTTTGTCAACATAAGAGCTAAATATATGTGTGAGAACTCATGGATGATGAGAAAAGGTCAGCATTGCTTAGAGAGAAGCGAAATAGAAGAGACCCACCGCCAATGAATTGCACTTTAGGGCTATTTTTCTTGCTGCACTCTGGGTATATCAAACTGTGAGTGTGTGCACAAGGTACACACACACACTAGGTAAGAGCTTTTAACATGTGTGTTGTTTTAGTGTCTCTTCTTTTTCTGTGCCTGTATTTTTATCTGTGCATGAAAGGAACAAGCGTAATAATTGATAAATGATTCATTATAGTGTGTGAGCTTACAAGTTATTGCATTAAAGGTTTGTGTCTTCTGCTGTGATGTTAATAGAACAGGGCTTGAGTTTCACAAGGTGCAATGCCTGGCCACATAGTGGTTTGAATAAAAACTTCCCCTACATAGCTTCTAATGTCAACAAGAATCTGCAGAAAAAAAGAGTCATGACCCAACATGAAATTTCTAAATGTGTCTGCGATAATTTTTTTAGCTAAATGTGTTCATGTTAAACAACTTAAACTGGGTTATTTTGGAATACCTGCGTCCATGCATGAATTCTCCTCTGAGTGAATGTTTGCTTTCACTGTAACTTTCTTTCACCACTGATCAATATGTGAGTACAGTAATGATGGCTGTCTGAATTGAATTTGAATCATGTGCACATTTACATGAGCGTGTGCATGCTAAAGCGTCAACACTCGCCTATTTAGATTGTGCAACATGTGTGTGTTTGAGCAGATGGATGCAGTCATGAGTGAAACGTTGCTAACTGAGTGTTGGTGCACATAGCAATCAGTCCCAGGGTCTCACAGGCACTATGCAATCAACTTTTATTGTGATTGATGGAAACTCAAGTGCTGTAGTGACACAGGCTTTGATGCTTTTGCTTTATAATAACACTAAAGAGGGATTATTGTGCTTTTGTGGGACATAACTTATCTATACATATGTTTATAAACATGGTAACTTTTATTAGATCAAAAATGTGAGATAATCTAAAAAAACAACAACTTGTTCCTTTCCGTTCCGTAATCTTCCACTTATCCGGGTCTGGGTCGCGTGGGCAACAGCCTCAGACGGGTAGCCTAGGCTTCTCTCACCCCAGCTGCATCCTCCAGCTCACCCGGAAGGATCCTGAGTCATTCCCCGGCTAGCTGTGAGACATCATCTATCCAGCGGGTCAGGGGTCTGCCTCTTGGTCTCCTCCTGGTAGGACGTGCCCGAAACACCTCACCAGTGAAGAACTTGGAGGGCATCCTGACCAGATGCCCAAACCACCCCATCTGTAGCTCTCGATCTTGAGGAGGAGCAGCTTGACACCGAGCTCCTCGCGGATGGCAGAGCTCCTCACCTGATCTCTGAGTCAGAGCCTAGCCAACCTGTGGAGTAGCTGGTGACTGTAAGTGAGGTTGGGAACGTAGATCGACTTGTAAATTGTGAGTTTTGGTTTTCGGCTCAACAACAACTTTTAAATCCATTTATTCATTTTCACTCTAGTTTTTGACTGTCATGGGGCGGTGTGCAGGTGGAAAGAGGATGACCCAATTGCAGACAGAAAACATAGTTTATTTGAATTTGACTGTCCATTAATACTGTGGAAAAAAAAACAAAGGTTATTTCAAGAATGTGTATTTGGTCAGGCAACCAGGGAGACCTGGCTGGAAGGGATTGTATGACCGGACAGGGAAGTCCGGGGTGATTCCCCTTAAAAAGATGGCAGGGTGCACAGATTTGAGGAATCCGTAATCATCCTCAGGTGATCCTATTCAGATCGATGAGAAACATCCAGGGGCTCCCTCTGGCGGCAGGAGAGGGGATCATGACATTGACACTGTGAATTCCTACCTTCACTCGCTCCCTGCTTGGTTTTGCTTCCTTGGATGTACTATAAAGCATATGACGCTAACATACATAGGCCAAATTTTTTACAATTCTCATATGGTACAACTATGTCAGGAGGAGGAGTAATGCCTACGAGGTGCAACAAAAGCTAATCTTGCACATCTTATAATGTGGGAGTAGCAGAGGACAAAATCTATAGCTAAGAACAACCCGGGTATTGGAATTGTAACCAAACTGAATGAGAGAGCTCGCAAATTGCTCAAATATGAATGAATGAAATAGAAAAAACACTTTATGCATGTTTTATGAAAGTGGGAATACCTTTCAAACATGATAGAAACTTTCAAAATGTTCAGTTAGCCTTACGCTCTTTTAGTGGACAAAAAAAAAACAAGCAGACGGTGGTTTCATGTATTACAACATGCTCGTAGCTGGGCATATATTACATTTATCCATAATTTATAATCATGCATATGTTGGTAAAGTCAGCACAGTGTGGTTGTGACAATCATCTCTTTTTTCCTCATTACAAGGACTCAGTGGCTCACTATCTGCAACATCATCATGTAGCTGTTTCACAGCTCCCCAATGAAAAACAATGAGCAGGACTTTAAATTGCTTCGGTGGTCGGGCACAACGAGTGGGAGGCCATTTGTGA
The DNA here is from genome assembly GCA_902685375.1 of Neostethus bicornis. NCBI lineage: Eukaryota > Metazoa > Chordata > Actinopteri > Atheriniformes > Phallostethidae > Neostethus > Neostethus bicornis. Next base: position 10,160,123 of record LR738558.1, on the reverse strand, counting down.
ATAATTAGGACGCAAAATGCTTTATCGGGTTGGAGGTTAAACAGTAAATATGCATTATTGTGCTTCTGAGTAACCATGCACAATAACTCACTGTCTTCCATGATGGGCCTCGATTAGTCTGAAAATTCTACAGCATTTGGATTTTTCCAGCATTACCATATAAACCAGTTTGTGTTTTTATTTCCTGTAATCTACCACTCTTTCATCATTTCTTTGAGAAACCACTTACATCATCTATTTTAAAAATAGAAACTGTCATGGCTCAGTGGTATTAAGGAGTATCTGCAAAAAATTGTATTTTAATTTGAAATATTGAAAGACGATGATATATTTAAATTAAATAAAAATATGAAATCCAACACATTTTGGACTCAAATTTTCATACAATTTGTAAAATTTTTTGCAATCGTCTTAGTGTGTTGGTTACATTTAGATGGGCTGTATTAGGGGGAGGCGATAGCTCAGTGGTGGAACGTTCGCCCTTGGACCGGAAGTTTGCGGAATAGAAACCCACTGAGCTCATGTCTAGGTGTCCTTGGAGAAGACACCTAACCCCTCGTTTCTCCCACCATTGGCGTTGTCCTAGCAGCCTGCTGCGGTGTAATGCAGCACACAAATTTACCCGTTGAGGGAAGAATAAAGAATACTTCTTTCTTTTTTTCTTTCTTTCAAAGCTAAATGTAAGCCATTGCATGCACAAAGATAAATAGAAGCATGCTCGGCTTTTTACAAATTTCTCCACACATTGTGTATACATATCTAGGTTGCACGGTGGCGTGGCTAGCACAGTGGCCTCGGAGCAAGAAGGTCAGGGGTTTGAGTCCTGAAGTGGGGTGAGGCTTGAAACACTGGCCTTTCTGTGTGGAATTTGCATATTCTCACCGTGTATGTGTGAGTTTTCACTGACAATTCCGATTTACTCCCACCCTCCAAAAACATGTATGTTGGGTTGTTTAATGATTGCCCCTAGGAATGAATGTGTGGGTGTGGCCATGCAACAGATAGGCAACCTGTTCAGGGAGTACCCTGCCTCTTGCCTGAAAGCAGCTAGGATAGGATTCGACATTCCCCGTGATTCTGTTAGGGTTAAGCTGTTCAGAAGACAAAACATATCATAATCAGAAATACTTTACTAATCACCGAGGAGAAATTAGTACACATATCTAAATAAATTTTTACTCCTGGTTTAAAATAAAAATCCACATTACTCTATTGTAATGAATGGGAGTCGTCCCCCTGCACACAATTATCTGTAAAATAAAAAGATTGTAAGCAGCAGAAGAAACATGGCAAATACCAGAAAAGAACTGTTGCATTACTGGTTACCATGACAACTATTATCGCTGAGCAACTACACTATAGAAACAATGAGTGCATAAGGAACACCAAGAGGGTAAGAAGAGCTAGCCTAGTTTCTAACTAGCTTTTAGGACTCTGCCAAATGACTGTCTGCCAAATCCTGCTCTACACACGGTACAGAGCAGTTTGTATTGTTCCTCCAAAGGCAGTTTGAAAGCTGTTATTGTTAAAAGAAATCTCTTTTGGACAAAATCCTGGTGTCACACAATGCCACCCAGCCACCAACTCAGTTTCATTCCTTTTATTTGATTCATTTCTTACCTTGAGACTGAGAAGACCTGCTGCTTTGGAATTGAACATGTATTCTTCAGGGTATTGCTGAAGCTAAAGCAAGAAAAAATAAATATTGAAAGAGAAAAAAAAGACATTAGGTTGATTGTTTGTCTAAAATACCCCTATATGTGAGTAGCAGTAGTTTTCTATCATCCTGTGGTCCTGACACATACAGCCTAGCAAGTTGTCCAGGGTGTATCCTGCCTTTTACAAGTCTACTTGTTGGGCTAGACGGTAGATTGTTTAAATAAAAATAAAGTAACTTATGGTCACCTATGATCGCCAACTGTGGGTGGTGACCGAAAGAATGACATTGTGGATACAAGTGGCTGAATTGAGCTTCCTCCGCAGGGTGGCTAAGTTCTCACTCAGAGAACGGGTGAGCAGCTCTGCCATCCAGGAGGAGCTCGGTGTAGAGCCGCTCCTCCTCAAGGTCGAGAGGAGCCAGATGGGGTGGTTTGGGCATCTGGTCAGGATGTCACACAAGCGCCGCGCTGGTGAGGTATTTCGGGCACGTCTCACCAAGAGACCAAGAGGCAGACCCAGATCCGCTGGAGAGACTATCTCTCATAGCTGGCTGGGGAACGACTCGGCATCCTTCCGTGTGAGCTGGAGGATGCAGCTGGCGTGAGAGAAGCCTGGGCTTCCCGTCTGAGGCAGTTGCCCCCACGACTCAGCCCTGGAAAAGCGAAAGACGATGGAACGTAACATGACTAATGCTTACTATACTGCACATTGGCTGGTGTTTTCACAGTTTCAAGCTAACGAGAAAAGATAGTAGAGCTTATTAATGGGCAAAAGAATAGGTTTAGTGAAAAATTCTTTCTTTTTTTGGTCAGTTTTTTCGTTTTATCGAGACAGATTGTATTCAAACAGGTCCACAATAGACATGCAAAGTGATCATTCAATGGTATGTTAGCAGTAAGTTGCTCGATTTTGGCCAGGATTTTTACAGACTTCTGAAAAGGACTTCTGCCACTACTGTGACAAAAAAATTCTGGAACAATTTGTCTTTTTTTTTTACACCATGAGTGGAGGTCTGAGAGGCTTCAAGTTTGTTTAGTATAGTTGTTAGTTGCTGAGTTTAAATCCCATTGCGTGTTTCTGTTTGACTACTGTAAGTACATGTGTGAAATAAAGTTATTTGAAGCTTTTATTTGCAACTTTCCGGGAACATTGAAAATTTGGTTCTCTCAACATTCTGGGAAAGTTAGGTTCTAACATAAACACTTACTTACGTTCAAAGAACCTTAGTTTTTGATTAAGTAAAAGTAAACCCAGAGAGAACCTCAGGCTGACGTTCTCTGGAAGTTCTCTGTTTGTTGGGGAAGCCCTTTGAGACAACTCTCTTTTAAAAACGGATTTATATTTAAGAACAAACAATAGAACTACTGAGGATAGGAAATTAAAAAGAGGTTAGTTTGGATATTTTATTTCTTATTTAACCTTTATTTTACCAAAAAAAAAAAAAAGTCCAGTTGAGATTAAAACCATTGTTTACAAGGGAGTACTGGCCAAGAGGCAGCAATAAGTTACTGTTGGAAAAAAAAAAAAAAACACCTTTTAATATCAAACATGTACTGTTTTAAGCATGCCGCTGTGATAGTCATCCCTCAGCTAACCATATTATTGATTTGTAATGTTTGTTCCAGACAATTGAAATAGTGCAAGGACAAAAGAACCCACAATATAAGTTAGAAGAACCAGATTGAGTTGGAAGTTTGTTTGACTTGTGGGCTTGAAGATAATTGGAAAAAAAAACCAAGACCTCAAATAATTTAAAATAAAAAGTTTTAAATCCTGCATACATTTATCTGGAAGGAATGTGATTTAAACAAGAGAAGTGAATAATGAAATGGCAACAAAACCCAAGGGAAAAAATATCTTAGCTTTCTGTGTTTGCTAGTTTACAGACACCTCGGGGAAAGCTGAAAAAATATATTTTTTTTAACTATTCCATGTATTTCTTTTCAATCACATGCATTTTTTGCAACACAACGCCCCATTTTCAGATTAATTGCCCTTTTTTTTTTGAGAATGGAATTATAAATGGAATTATTTTAACTCTAAATTAAAGTCTAAGATTTTGAGTAAATCCAATTAATTGTTATAATCCCCATTAACTCGCTGTATATACTTGCTTTGTAAAATCAGTAATTGGACCAGACTCTCCAAAACTAATACTTTTATTTCCTTTTGAACACACATTTACATAAATAAAACTGTTTTACACCATGATGATTAGATTTAAATGAACTTAGGGAACATTATGTTGGTGTGTGAGCACAGTGAGACAGCGGCAGATACAAGTGAAGCAGATAAAAGAGAATGCAATATTTTTTTACTTCTGTAATTATTCTGATAGAAAATTGTCTCTTTTTAAAAACTCTTCGCCATAAGCAATGCCTATTAATAATCCATGCACATACGTAAAATCCAAGGACTGTTTATTTCTAGTCTGAACAGTCCGTTATAGGAATGACGTGTCATGTATAAGCTACATAATTATTACCCAGAAGGCATTTAGCTGGGAAACATTTCACATGGGTGGTTTGTGTGAAGCTGTGTTCTATGAGTGGATAAGAGTTGGAGTGGAATTTCTTGTGTATGTGTGTGTCTTTGTGAGCGTGTGTTGTCCCTTCGGGGTGAGAATTAGCCCGCGGTGCAAAGGCCATGTTTCATGCCGAGACAGAACTCTGATCAGATGTGTCAAAAAGATGGATAATGTAAAACCGGAGCTCCCTTCGTACTCATTAGTCACACAGATACCAGCACTTCTCTCATTTACCTCTCAACCTTTTTTCCATTTTAACAGCACTCATCCCACACGGCTTCCACTTTCACTGTGATCACATTCGCTCTTTACTTTCACTTGTTTCTTACATCCTAACCACACTGTTCATGCCACTGGAGACTCCATGTTTTCTATGGTCTTCTCTAAATCAATTGACTTTCTCATCTGGGTTAAAAAAATACATGCTTTTTTGTACTCTGGTGTAATTATAGCAGATACAAATTAACGATATTAATAATGGACGGCTTATCCCTAATGTGATCACAGGGGGAGCCTACCCTAGCCAATAGCTAACTGAAGGCGAGACCTGTACATCCCTAACAGGTTGCCAGCCTGTCCAGGGCCAGGCACACATGCACACACACACTTTCTCAGACTGTTTTTGAAGTGATTTTGTTAAAAAATGCTGCACAAGTTCACCTACATGCAACGTCTCCTACTCACACACACACACACTGTCAACTGTCTATCCATCCTTCCTTTGTTCCATCTGCTTCACTCTTTCTACAATCTGTAACTTGTTTTTTTTACTGATTTTAGTTATTCTATTGTTTTATTTTGTGACTCAATCCAATGTTTTCTCATGGAAATCCTCTGCCTACTCAATTTGTTGGGTCCTTGCTGTATTGGACAGGCTGGCCTAGGTGGTGCAGGTTCCTCACTTTGACCATGTAGCTTTTGTGGGGATCTGTACCTCCTGCATCCAAGTGCCTCATGTGGTTTTGGCTTCTGCAGTCATGGGCAGGGCGACTTCTGGTGCGGATCGATCCCCAGTTATTGTTTCCTTACAGCAGCATCCGGCTAGGTGTTTGTTTTATTAACTCAGTTTAAGAGACCGTAGATGTTGGTTTAGGGGGAATGAGAGTATTGGGGTGAAGTGTGGGGTTGTGTGAATGTCACTGCATGTGTGCGTTATAGAGCTGTGTTTTTGTGTGTGTGATTTTGAAGTATATTTGCTTTTAATTAGTTATTGCTTGATGATCTGAATTTTAATTCTGTTAGATTTTTTTTGTTCTGTTCAGTACTATGTATAACTTTATTTTTGAAAGGTGCCTTATACATAAGGTTTGATTTGATTTGTATGTTCTTCTCAGAGAACAGAGAGAAACAGAAAGTGAGAGAGGAATAGAAACAAGAGAGGGCGCAAAAGCGCACATGATCCACCGGGTGAAGTGCGCCTGCTCTGGTAAAGGGAGAGGGGTTTAATTCAGGAGCTGAAAGAGGGAGAGAACGGAGAGAAGGATGGACAGATAGAACGGAGAGTCTATGAATCAATGAACACATCCCGATCTGGGCTTTTGCAAGCGTGCAGAAACGGTAAGGAACAGATCTGATCTTTTATTGAATATTAAATATATTTATTCTAAACCATTTGTTTCTGATGAATATCTACTGAGACGAAAAATGGAGGGAGTCAGTAAATGAAAAGTGTCTGTGGATGAGAGAATAATTAAAAAAAGAGCGAAGTAAAACATGCGGGGTGAGGTATCCAGCGTGCGCCCTAACGCGCGCTAGGGTTTACAGATCCATGGACATTCACCCGCTAGGAAACGCCTTTAGGAGATTCTCCAATTAAGATCCTACCTGGAGGATAATGATATTCAGGAAGTGTGTGGACTTAGTCCAGGTGGGAAGGTCAGGTACCCGAGGTCAGGATCAGAGATCACAGACAGGGCAGGGGGAGATGACAACTTCAGGTATGGCTCTCTTTAAATGAATGAACTCTGGTAAAGGGGGGTTTATGTTAAATCAATACTTTGAAGGTTCCCACATCAAAAACCTATGAACAGATTTCCTATTTGAATACTATTGGAAAACCAGGTTGTTCTTGGCCATGGAGTTTTTTTTTTGTCATCCCAGCTTTACTCCTGCCTGGTCCCTATCCCCACAAGACAGTCATTTTTATGGACAGAATTTTCATGTACAGTGTTCTAGCTTCACTGAATGGATGTGTTTTATACTGTATACAGTATATCAAATGAGATTTACAAGGTGTCTGCAGTGGGGAGTGAAAAGGGCTGGAATTCAACGTGTCAAAAAAAGAAGTAAAACTGGCTACATGTATTTTTAAGCTTTTTTTTGAGGGAGAATAAGACGCTTTGGAGGCAACAAAAGGTAGCTGCATATGAAATAAAATAAGTGGCCAGGCTGGTGACACCAAGTGTTTTGGCTCAATTTCATTGTACATCGACAACTAGGTCTAGTATTGCAAGCATTAGCTTACAATCACAACATTCGAAAAATGCCTTGCAAATCACAGAGATGATGGCGTGATATGAACGCAAGCATCCATTTGGACCATGTCTATAGTTTGGTTGCTGGGAAAAAAGAGTCCGACCATGCTGAACGGTCGGTGTTGGTGACAATTCTGAGATTAAGAATCTGAAGACAGAGTTTAGAATTTTTATTCAGAGAAAAGAGGTGGTTGCCCTGCTGCCGATGAAAAAAGTTTCTTATAATGCTCTGTTTGCCTGACTGCACTGACTGTTTGGGTGGATGACATACATCACATCTGGTCCTGACCTGAAAGGGATGAGCGGTTAAGTCAGAAAAATACTGGTCCACCTTAGACCGAGAAAAACTCAATGGTGTGAGGTCAGAAGGAGTAAAAGAAACAGACTGTTGTGACAAGCTATAAGATTTTTTACTCCGAAACCTAATACCACAAAAAAAGTTTGCTCAAAGAAATTAGACCGAAAAACAACTAATAGTTTTTAATTATGATGTAGAATTATTTACTGGATGTTGATGACACCCACGATGGAGAAACTGTTCAATCCCTTTCATTCCTGCATTTTTGATGACGATTTGGATGGTGATGCTATATGTAATCATCTCATGAAGGCATTAGCGCATGATATTCACGATGGTAATGATAATGGTTTGGTTTCAGAGGTTTATGACCATTGCTGAGTGGTGGGTGGTGATGGGGACCTTTTTTTCTATCATGATCAATTATTTACCTAAAGATATGCCACTCTATGAATAATTCAAGAAGCTAAGCTGTCCAAGGAAATGTAGGCTAAAAAGGATTTTCCATGTCTCAATTATTTCAGGTTTAATAAGCCGATGTGTTAAAACTATTCGATGATTCTTTTCTTTGTTGGTTTAGTTTGGTATACTCATGTCGGGCTCAGAGCGGTTAGTGAAAAAGATTTCCGTTATTTAATGATAATTGTTAGCTGTGCACTTTATTCCCTGTACATGGTTTAGTCCTTTTAGGCTCTCTTTATGCAGATTGGGTGTTTAAAAGAATGAACGCAATATTTTATTTATGGTTTTTCACTAGCCCAGTATCAGAAATGTGAAAATTGTCTTTAATTTGGACACATTTATTGTTTTCCTTTTTTTTTGTATGGATTGGTTTGCATATTACAGTCAGAGCGACTGTCTGTGTAATGCCACCACTGTTTTAGACTTCCTCTCTTGGCATGTTTACACGGTTTTACCAGGAGCTCAACAGATGCCTTGACAGCACACAGACTGTCCCAGAGTAGACAGAGGTAACCTATATCCTCTTTTCTTTTCCATGTTAAGGTGTTTTATGTGTACTTGGCACCAGCTACTGATCACTTCTAGAATCCTTATTTCTCAGTACATGTCTGCAGAGGATCTAAGTGACAGGAGCGTCCCTGTAGCCCATAATCCTCCTCTGTGTGCAAGTGTACGTGTATTAAACGCCGGTAGTAGTACCATGAGGAAGGGGGAGGGGGTGTTGTTAGCGGTGGAGATAGACGTGTTGTGTTGTGAAACTGTCTGGCAGAAGAGGCTTACGCTGGCTATATTGGGAAGCAGAATAAGAAGCAACCGGTTGGAAAGAAGAGTGGTTGCCAGACAGAAAAAGAGACATGTTTTTTTACATGCATATGTTCATTCACACAATTTCACGTGTATAAAGTCACATATAATTAGCAGATGTTGAAAGAAATCCACTTATAATTTCAAATGTTTTGCATAATAATTTTTTTTCAATAAATAAGTTATCAATAAATATAAGATAAGCATGTGGGTTACTTTGAATTTCTCTCAACTGTATTGTTAATACTGAATATTTATTGGTTGAGGAGAACAAACAGGGTGTGTGCAAAAAAGTCAGAACACAGAAAGAGTATCTGATGACCCTCCAAATATTGTTGATATGGTAATTGTGCAACTCCTTCGAATGATTATTTTTTTAAAAGATGAGTACCATCCTGTAACTTCTGCTGACCCATGTACGTGGATCTGCAGACACACTTCTTTGTTTATGTTTAAACAAGCTAGTTGTGACTAATGAAACTAGATGAGATACTGGTGTAAAAACAGCGGAAGTATCACCATTTAACCACCAATAATAACAGTGTTACAGCAAGTCCTGAAACACACACCAAAGTTTAAAAAAATAACTGTTTTGTTTTCAATGTTCAACATTTAGAGTCGGTCAAAAGGTGACTGAATTGGTTTAGACACTTTTATCCAGTTTTATCCCACAATAGATTAAAGGTCCCATACAGTATAATGAAAAATGATCTTTTCAGAGTTTTCTACCTACTAAAAGTGTTGTTTGGACCTTTTATCTGTCACCAAAGTGGTTCTTAGAATGATTCAGCAGCTTAAAAAAAAGTATTAGTATTTCTGTCCCCTCCTGTTGGACAACCACTATCCAAGCCTGCTACAGCGATCAGCTACAGCAGTGACCCTTTTTATGTAGCAGGATGCATTTCATACACACTTCCTTCCTGAATGTTCCTCCTGTATAAGTTTACTGGTTCACTCAGGACTTATGTCACAATTTGGAGGTGGAGCCTGTTCTTTCTTAAAATGGTCGGAGTAATGAGCAATAGTCTGGCTTTCACACTTTCTAGTCTGTGATGTTTATTTGTAATGAATGTTCCAAAACCCAAACTGTGGTTGTTTATGAACATAAGATTGCACGATCTTTAAAACTAGCTGTTAATGCACATCGTTAATCTATACTGTAATGTCTTAAAAGAACAAACATTAACCACTTTAATTTTAAACTTGTCAAATAATGTGCGCTTCATTTAGAGTTACAGTACACTGATTACCAACAATCTAACAAAGGCACAGGTGATGAATTTAAATCTCAGTTCATTTGTGAGTTACCATGTGAATTAACTTGGTAGCCCACATACGTATTTCTTGGTTCGTGTAATGGCTGTATGTAGGAATTGGACACCGCAAGTCACTTCTCTCTGCATGCTGTATAGGAAGTGTAGCTTCTGGCTTCAAAAAAGCCTAAGCACCCATAGAGTTCTATTGAAATATTTGGCAGCTTTTACTTAGTCACCTTCGCTGTCACAAAAGCCAGTCCCAAAAAATCAACTTGGCAGAAAATGCAGAATGAATTTGCTTAAATTCGATGGCGTCAAACGCTATGTGTGATATTCTAGTCAGTAGTTCTAAATCTCACCTTCTACAGTATACAATTTCAAGCGATAATGTAGTAGCTCTCATCTTATTACAGCCATGCCACTAGTAGCCATGCACAAGAAAGCTTCCTTTATATGATGCTGCTGCTCCTCTGTTCCAACTCATTTAGACCAAACCAAGGTGGAGCAGAGCCTTGCCAGTGTGCTGTTATAAAAGAGCAAAGGTTCCTCTCAGAATCATCTGTCTCATTAATAAAAGAAGTTAGAAGTATCATACCATCTGCCATCTACAATGAAACAGGCCAGCTTTGCTTTGTGTGCATTAACTGTGACTCTCCCATGCCAATTGCTGAGTGGCAATTGGCATGGGAGGATTGTAAGCCAATTCTTTGCTTACACACAAAGCAGCACGAGTAGCTACAAATGAATGTTTCTTTTTCCTGATGTTTTGAAAAAGTTTTGAACTTTTGAACCAAGTCATATGACCTGGCATATTTATTTTAGCTTCCAAATCATTGTAGAAACAATACCGTTAGTGTTGTTAACACTGAACTATTATACTATTTTACTCATTATGTTTACATATTCATTTATTTCAATGTTGTTTGGTTAAGTACATGCCACATATTTAAAACTTTTAGTTCTTATGACAAGTGGAGCAAACAATATAACTGCCTTCAAATGATGATGTAATGGCTAATCTGTCTATATTATAAATATATTAACACAACATAATTGTAAACAAACTGTAGGTGTAGCTGTCGGTGTGACAGAGGAGTTCAGTTTGGAGGTGGGACTGTGTCAGGGATCTACTCTAAGTTCTTTATTGTTTACTATGTTGATGAACAGGCTGACAGACGAGGTTAGACAGCAATCTCCATGGACAATGATTTTTGCAGATGACATTGTGATCTGTAGTGAGAGGAGGGAAGAGGTGGATGAAAAGCTGGAGAGGTGGAGGTTTGCACTAGAAAGAAGAGGAAGGAAGATTAGTCAGAGTAAAACAGAGTACATGTGTGTGAATGAGAGGGATCCAAATGGAAAAGTGGAGAAGAGCTAAAGAAGGTGGAAGATTTTAAGTACCGTACTTAGGATCAACAGTCCAGAGCAATGGAGAGTGTGGAAAAGAGGTAAAAAAGCGTGTGCAGGCAGGATGGACTGAGTGGAGAAAAGTATCAGGTGCAATAGAAGAGTTTCAGCTAAAATGAAAGCGAAAGTGTACAAAACTGTGGTGAGACCAACCATGCTGCTTGGTCTAGAGACAGTGCCACTGAGAAAAAGACTAGAACAGAGATGGAGGCAGCAGAGATGAAGATGCTGAGGATCTCTCTGGGAGTGACCAGGATGGACAAGATCAGAAGAACAGCAGATTTTAGAGATTTTGGAGATAAAGTCAGTGAGGCCAGACTGAGATGGTTTGGACATGTGCAGAGGAGAGAGAGTACATCGGCAGAAGGATGCTGGGTCTGGAACCACCAGGAAAGAGGGCTAAAGGAAGACCAAAGAGGAGATTCATGGATACAGTGAAGGAAGACTTGAAGACCGAAGAGGATGCAGCAGATAGGGTTAGATGGAAGAAACTGGCTTGGTGTGTTGGCCCCTGAAGGGAAATGCCAAAAGGAGAAGAAGAAAAAGATGAATCACAGACAAACACTTCACTGCACCAATAAAGAATGGGACAAGTAAAATAAGATGTTTATATAACCCACCTATAGCTTGACCATACTCCAAATCAGTACAGACATTTGATGAATGAAACTTTGAAACTTGAATTAAAACTTCGTCTAAAGGCTGACATAAGCAGGCAAATGTCCAAAAAAGAAATACTCTGATGTCTATACTACATATTAAAATGTCAATCGAGACATTATGAAAAAATATTAATATGAAAGTAACCTGGACACTTTGAAAGAAAAAAAAAATCAATTTACCCTTCCCTGGCTTGGATCCATATAGATTTTATATAAATTATGAAGGAACACATCTCTGAGCTAAAAGAAACCTATAAAGATAAGTATTGTAGTGTTGACCTGATACCACCTTAACGTCCCTCATGAGGCTGGTCAGGTCTGCTTAGTACCACTAATAATTCATCTCACTCAGTTCCCAATCACTCCTAAAGCATCTCTTCAGGGATTCATTTGACAAGTTTATGGCCAAGTAGTGTAATTTCCAGAGCTGGACAGTGGTTTTAGATGTACCAGCATTGATCTGACTCGTGCCGCAGTCTTATTTGGCCTTCACACTTGTGTACCTCCCTCTGTCCTTCTGAGGGAAACTGGATACTGACAAAGTGAGTAGTTAATAGCTAGAAGCATTGAATGCACCATGCAGCAGTTTTTGCCCTGACAACAGCAGTCTGCTCACTGAGGGAATGAATACACATGAAGACATAACAGACAAAGCTACCATTAAACAACAATTGTGGCACTTGTTGAAATCTTGATCGATTAAAATAGCTCCATCAATTTTGCAAGAAGCAAAATTTTTTTTTACGTAAAGACTGTTATACCCTCCTATGAAGTAATCCCCATATCTGTGGATAACAAATGTTATAAATAAAATATTAACACCAATAAAATTTTTATTAAGAACAGTTTGGAAAAGCAACAATTCAACCAATGTTCAAATTGGAGTTTGGGTCTTAGGTGGTTAAAAATAAAAAACAAAAGTGAAATAAACTGCAACACCATTTGATGCCAACATTAAATTTGATCTATTACAAAAGGTGGGATTTAATTTACTGGGCGTGGCTTTTAGTAAACGAGCATAAATAATTGCTCCACTGGAACAGGAACTGGAAATTTTTTTTTGGCTAAGAAGACATGAACGTTTTTCTTCAGGTAATCTGGTTTCCTCTCACCCTCCAAAAACGTGCATGTTAGGTTGATTCGCCAACATGAAATTGCCCCAGGTATATGTGCATGTGTGGATGGTTGTGTGTGTGGCCTCACAACAGACTGGTGACCTGTTCGGGGTGTATCCTGCCTTGCCTGAAACCAGATGATACAGGCTCCGGCATCCCTGCAACCCCGTTTGGAATAAGCGGTTCATAAGATGAATGAATGACAGAAGACATGAACTATATCCACTCCTGTAGCTCTGATGTTGCACTTTCAATGGGTGCTAGAATATTCACCCTAGTGTGTTCTTCTGAAGGCAAACACTTGTCAATAAAGTTCACTGTAAAGCCTAAAAACCCACGGATTAAGCTAACTTTTCACAGATTGTTCTTGTTTAAACTCTGCTGATCATTGGTGAAATTATAAATCACTTTTATAAATTGTGTTTTTATCAAAAAATAAACCAAAGAGATGCTGCTTAGAAACCTGTAGGCAACAAATGCAGGACATATGAGTGAGTGAAGGTGGTGAAGCAGGAAAGTGTGGGAGGAATGGGTATGAGCGTGTATGAAATGCTTCCTGCTACATACAGTGAAAGCGTCATCGATGTAGGTAGTCACATCATCGCTGCATGTACTATAACGCAGAAATATTGAAACATGTTTGTAAAGAACTGCTGAATTATTCTAATGCCCTACTTTAGTGACAAATACCAGACCCACACATCACTAATAGAAGGTAGAAAACTCAACGATTGATTTAGCATGAGATTTTCTTCTTCTTTTAGCCACAGCAAGTTAGTTTCTTCCATCTAACCCTATCTGCTGTATCCTCTTCGGTCACACCAACTATCTTCATGTCTTCCTTCACTGTATCCATGAACCTCCTCTTTCGGTCTTATTCTATTAGGCCTCTTTCCTGGTGTTTCCAATTCCAGCATCCTTCTGCCGATGTACTCTCTCTCTCTAATCTGCAACTGTCCAAACCATCTCAGTCTGGCCTCTCTGACTTTCTCTCCAAAACCTCTAACATCTGCTGTTTCTCTGATATACTCATTTCTAATCCTGTCCATCCTGGTCACTCCCAGAGAGATCCTCAACATCTTCATCTCTGCTACCTCCATCTCTGTTTTCTGATTTTGTATGAGATGAGACCTTAAATTTTTAGATTTTGTTTTTGATTTGCAGATTTGCCTGTTGTACTGATTCCTAAAAATCTGATTTGAAAACATTTTAAATGAACTGTCATGCAGAACTCCTGCCATACAATCATAGTCGAGGTGGTTATGTGACTGAACTCACTGGGACTCTTTGACTGGGTTGCCTCATTGATCTTGAAAGATTCACAACAAGCCTTTACAATATTTTTTATCTTTGGGTTGTTCTTCTATGTCTGCACCAATAACAACTATAATAATCATAAAATCTAATAAAATGTTCTTGTAAAAAATAGATATTTGCATGAACAATCATAATTTCATTTAGAGAAGATTTAGTAGAACAACCGGCATTGTTCTAAGAATAGAAATTTAAAAGTAGAGACACACATGATGGCTTCGTCATTACTGTTATCACACCAGATCATGTTTAAAGATGAGCAGAGCATTGATATGCAGAGAGGTTCACCCCACCGGTGCTAAGAATAGGATGCATCACAGTGGAGGCGACCCATTCGCTTTTTAAGTAACCTTAGCATATGACACACTCCTCCAGCGAGGACAGCATGTGTGAGAGACTCTTAAGTGTGTCTGTGAATCTGTTTTTCTCTCCGTCTGTGTGCGTGGATGTGTGCAGTCTGTACGCAGTGATTCATCCCGATCTGTCCCGGAGATGTTATTACTGTTGTCAGAGCTTGTTTTTGCATTAAATTGCATTTTGGGAATGGTTCGATTCTTGGCAACATGAAGTGGTGCTAAATGGAAAAAAGCCACCTGGGTGGGTTTGATCTATGAACGATAGAAAAGGAAAAAACGAAAAAAATAAAAGCATCTTTGTGCTGAGCATCTTTCTCAACCCATTTTAATTTGGAAAAAAAATCTTCTTTGAAAAACATGAATAGAAAACTGTTTGAAAAAAAAGGGGATAATCTCTAATAAAGCTGACTGTGAAAATTAGCCAAGACAAAGAGTTTGGTGCTTTTCAAATCCCCTGAAGCATTAAACCACTTGCAAAACCCCTTTTTTTTTTTTTTTTTTTTTTTTTTTTATGAGCGGATACAAGTATGCGTGACGCCAACACATAAAAACCAGTTTGTCCCCTTTATTCTATCTGGCTGTGAAAAAGAACCAACAAAAAACAAACTCGTCACCTTAATTTTTTTTTTGGTCTTCTATAAACGGTGACACCAAGTTGTGTTATTGAACGCTACATCCATTTTAGTCCAAGTACCACTCAGCTTTCATTTCAGGCCCGGGGAGCATTGAAGAGCTAAGTGCGCCATACTGGGTGACCTTCTCTAAATGGTGGCCTCAGATTGTGTTTTATGAAGCGATATAAGTAAGGTGGAAAAGTTGAAAGCACACAATCTGAGAAACTTCTTGCAAAATGATCTGTTGTGGAAAGAATTTGAAAAATGTCGGATAATTAAGTTGCAACCTGTTGCTATGTAAATTAGGTTTCTGCTTTGCTGGCAGATGCTCTCTTTGGCGAACCATTTTTCAACTTTATATTTTCCGTAAGCATCCAAAAATGTACCAGTCTGTCTTTACTGCTTTGATATGCATAACGTCTGTTATTTATTTATTTGTTTATTTTGTTTATTTTGAATTACTCTATTCATCCCTCACCGGGGAAATTTGTTTGCTGCACTCCTTACACCGCATCAGGCTGCCCTTCAACGGCGCCAATGGTGGGAGAAGTGGGGGCTAGGTGTCTTCTCCAAGGACCCTAGACGTGCTCTCCGTGGGACGCAAACCCGCGACCTTCCGGTCCGCGGGCGAACGCGCTAACCACGCGGCCACCGTCTCCACCCTGTTACCTGTCAAATTCATATAAACTTTAAAAAAAAACAACTGTTTTTTGCCTCTTTTTGGACTAATTTGTCCCTGAATTCTTATTAAGTTCCGTTCCGTCGTCTTCCGCTTATCCGGGGTCAGGTTGCGGGGCCAACAACCTCAGATGGGAAACCCAGGCTTCTCTCACCCCAGCTGCATCCTCCAGCTCACCCAGAAGGATCCCAAGTTGTTCCCCAGCCAGCTGTGAGACATAGTCTCTCCAGCGGGTCTGGGGTCTGCCTCTTGGTCTTATTAAGTATTGCGTCAATATAAACAGGATCTTGTTGACTAAGCAAAAATATTTGTGTTATGTTTGAAGTTTTTCTCCATGTCGCTTTGTTTTTGGTGAGTAACCCGATGTCTTTTTATCTTTTAATGATGAGGAATCTTCTTGTGATGAAAAAGGTCTCCCCAGTTCTGAAATGAAAGACAACACCAGCTGCTAGTGTGGTCTTTCTCCCACATGGAAGTACTGTGGATTATCTCAACCACAGATCCGCCCTGTTTGGGAGTTGGCAACCTTAATTCACGTAGCTCCTCACTAAGAGTTGGGCAAACCCTAGAATATTAGTGGGTCCAAACCAAATTACTCCGTTGGAGGTACTCCCAGTGCAACCACTTAATAACACATTGGTTATAATTGAGAACACTGATGTTCACTCCCTCAGCCAATGCCATATAATTATATTATAATTATACAACATTTTACATATAAAGAACTTCATTTTCAATTCATTCAAATGTTTATTTTGTCTAAAAAGTTTTCTGAACATTTTCGTCCAATTCTTCTTTTTTCAAAGTACTGGTAAGATTTTTTTTTATGACACACCCTAACTGACACATTCCAATTTAAATATTGTCATCTGTTGGGTGTAAAAATAGTACAATTTAAGAATAAAAGAAAAGGTTTGGTGCAGTACATCATTTTTGCAGATAAACATAGAAAGTGTCTTTGCTTTCTTGAAAATACGAGTTCCATTTCATTGCGTTGTCTTCCACTTGTCCGGGGCCAGGTCACAGGGGCAACAGCCTCAGACAGGAAACCCAGACTTCCCTCAACCCCGCTTGCAACCTCGAGCTCACCCGAAGGATCCCGAGTCGTTCCACGGCCGGTTGTGAGACGTAGTCTCTCCAGTGGGTCCGAGGTCCGCCTCTGGGTCTCCTCCCGGTAGGACATACCCAAAAAACCTCTCTAGCGAGGCATTCGGGCAGCATCCTAATCATATGCCCGAACCACCCCATCTGGCTACTCTCAATCTGGAGGAGCAATGGCTCATATAAATGAGTTCATCAACACTAAATATTTGTGTCGAGACAAAGGAGACAAACTTCTACAAAGTGAAAGTGTTTTCTATTTTAAAGTCACATCGTTTTACTTTAAAAACTCTGACAGAAACTATTCTGTGTTGTACTTATGTGCCATTTTCAAACAACTGCTACTGCTGTCACCTGAAATGGTTTTACCTCAGTTTCTAGTCACCTCTGAAACATACAAAAAGCTTCTGCCTCTCACTCATCACGCTGCTTTTTTCTCTCTTTTTCTGGTTCCAAGACTTTACTTTCTTCGGAAAATGCACGACTTTATCTTTGACTGTCTAAAAATTGCCAGATTTTAAAGGAAGAACATTCTGTACTTACTCTTTTATCTGATTTTTTTTTTTTATTCATGGTAACTATCTTTGATTACATCGTCAATTATTAGAAATTTAAAGATAGACATAAAAACCTTTTGTAGAGGATTTTGATGATCCTAAATCATCAGTGCACTCTGTGTGTACAGCACAGTTTGATTGCCACTGAGGCGAGTGTGAACGTAACACACTCGGAAGTAAACAAACACAAGAACTTGCTCCCACTCCTATTTTTTCTCAGCAAAATCAATAAAAAAGATCTTTAATAGAAACTACCTCCTGACCTTTTGGTTTATACTGGTGATGACACATCCTGTGGGAAATATTAACCACCAAATATTTTTCAAGGGATGTCCTTGCTTGTAGAATAAATAAGGCGCTCTTTATCCAAACGTGGAAATTTTAGATTTAAACTGCCGATTTGCAGTCATGTGTTTGAAGACTGATCACATATTCTGCTTTTAAAAAGCTATGCCGTCCTGGTTTTGATGAAAAAAATATGAATTTATCCACGTAATGACACACATTTTAGTCTCAGTTGATATTTGACATCTTTAAATATGTCATGTACAAACTTGATTTTTTTCTTATTTGGTTGCTGCATTTGTCCTTTTTCCAATTTTTCCCATTTATTGTGCCCTTCATTCTTTTATCCTCCTTCCTGAGCACATCCTTCGGCCATTTCTGAGGTTTGGTTCATTTTGTCTTTCTCATTACACATACACACACTGAACTCTATTTTCTCTTTCTGTCTGAGCAGAACGTTGAATTAAGGTGAGAGAAAGAGCTGAGGGACAGAAAGTCAGTCTATTTGCTCACATCCATCTTAAAATCTCTCCTTAGTTCTCTCTTTTCCTTTGTTGACACAAGATAATTAAACATGCTTTTTTTATGTTTTACATTTTCACATCATCAGCTCAAGTCCATATTATTTTTTCCCCAAGCTCATAATAAAATTTTTAAAAATGATATCTATTATTATAAACAGTGGTCCTCAGTATTCTTTTCCATCATCATTTGTTTTTCATTCCATTCTTTGAACATCCTCTTTTTTGTAATTCATTTGTCTGTAATCTGTCATTGTAACATAAGCCGAAACCTGGTTTGTACGTTGTATAATCTGATAAGAGTCCGCTCACACATTTACAAGCTGGTCAGCCATGTTGCACGCATGGCTGTGAGCTGTTTCTGCAAGTGTACGGTTCAACATTGCGTGTTCTCATATGCATGCATGTTAGATTGTGAATGTTTCCATGCTGGGTATGGATTGAGAGTGTTGCATGATTTAACATGACTAGTTGTTTTCAGATGGGATTAAAAGAGAAGCATAGGAGGACGCAATGGCATAAAAAAATGACACGAAGCACATCCGAATGCCCATAACGTATATGTGTTGTCGTGCTTTGGTCATTTCCATCAGACAGAGATTGTCTTTAGATTTTCGTCTTTGTATTTCTCTTCCCTGAAGTTTTATGGTTGGTTTCAGCCCTTCAAACATTAGTGGTACCTCTTCCAAACAATGTCTGCCGGACCCTAAAATAAGCTGTTGAATAGGCTGTTTTTGTTTTTACATCACTTAAAATAATTACTGTTTAAAAATCCCTTAAAGAAAGGAAGGTCTTTTACTGCCTCACTGTGTTGCTACTGTGTTGCCCAATATCACAAAACCATTGTGTCAATGGGCTCCACATTGTAGATTGAAAACGATACAAAATAAGCAACTAAAAACTAACGAAACAAAAGCGAGCTAAACAACTTCAGTACATTTCTGGCCTTAGACCCCCCTTGTCAGTGAGGAAAAACTAAAAAAAAAAACCAACAGTCAAAAAAAAAGAAAAAAGAAACCTCATGGGGACCAACGTGAAGGAGGGATTCCTCTAATCTAAAGTGTCTAAGACAGGGATCTTAGACACATAAACGTGGTGCCCGTGGGCGACAAAGCGCCTGCAGGATTGTTTCAAGGCACCCGCAAAAAATGCGCCAAAAATCGCACAGCTCGTTGAGCGAGTTAATATAAATGTAAAACACATTTTTCAACGGTATTGGGTTTGTTTGTTTACGTCCTTCAATGAGAAATCTCTCTGTCTTATTTGAGGGGCGACTGTACAGAACCAAAGCGGCACAACGTGGAGAGGTTCTTAAAAACCTGCCACGGAAACTTTGATGCCTACTGTCCACCTGGTAGCACATTAAGAACATAAAAAGCCCATGGATTAAAGTGAGCTTTAGACAAACAGCGAACAAGTTGAGCTACCCTTAGCACTTCTGCGCATGTCTATAACGCAACTAAACTCCGCTCCATGAGGCAAACGCTTGAAATGAGCTGGCTAGTGCAGATATTTGTAGCAAACAGGTTATGCGCCCTTCATGGGATTTCGTGCTCATAAAGTAGCCCTCTGCCTCGAAAAGGTTGGTGAGCTCTGGTCTAAGACTATTATTTAAATATTAGCTTATTCTACTCTACATGTTTATATCTCAAGAAATCGGTAGACAGGATTCATTCTGATGAAAATAAGATAGCAGATTAAGTCCAGAGGCCTCTTCAGTCTGGTGACGCTCAGGAAAGGAACACGTAAGATCCATCAGGAATCATGCAGCCGAGCACTGAGTTAATCAAACACTGTTCCATTTAACTTCATTAGTTTTACCACAGTTGTATGGCTCCTATTTCCTGAACACAAACAAATCAAATGCACCGGTGTTATCCATCTGCTCTCGTATCCAACTGTCCAATTTCTTGGCATTCTTCTTCTTCAAAACACACATACACACACAGGGCTGTGCACCCCTTGCTGGCATTGATTTGTGAAGACTAATTTTTTCTAGCTGCAGGGGTGTTTATTTTTTAAATTAAAGAAAAGAGCGCAGGGGTAGTCTTTTTTTTTTTTTTAGAAACAAATTTGAGCTTGTGGATTCTAAGAAATGAATTTATGTATTTACAATTAAAAAAGTTCATCTTCAGAAGTTTGTTTTCCCTTATACCATTAAAGGCTTCCTATTCTATTTTCTGATATGAGGCAAATCAGCTGGATTAAATTGATTAACGAAAACAAAGATCGCCTTTCACATTTATTTTCGCAATTTTTTTTAGAACATGATAAATGATTGTTGACCTTTAACTCTCATTAAATCTTCTCTTTAAAATCTGTTTGTTTATTGATCACATCTTTTGTTTGCTTTTTTTTCATTTATTACAATTTGTCATGGTTGAATTTTTTCATGTGCGTACTTTTAAACAGCTTGTATTTATTATTATTTTTAAATTTACACCCAGAAGTCACTGGTGCTGCTTTTTTAGCCTTCAAAGTTTCCACTAAACCAGTAATTGTATTAACAGTTGTTATTTAGTTGGTCATTTTTTATTACCAGTTTTCAAATTGACCAAAAATATTTTAGCCTCATCAAACTTGATGAACAGGACTTATTTTAAACATAGACTAGTTTAATCTGAGTATATAGGTGAATAGTTCAGGTTTATTTGATGCAGGTAGGTGGGTTTGATCCAGAATGGTTAACTTCAAATCAGGTTAATGGGCTCATTTTTTTAAAAAAAGATAACCACACATTACAGGGAGAAGAGACAAAGGAGGTGGAAGATTTCAAGTACTTAGGATCAACAGAATAGAGCAACGGAGAGTGTGGAAAAGAGGTGAAGAAGCGTGTGCAGGCAGGTTGGATGAGTGGAGAAAATGAGACCCATTCCAACCTTTGATGTACGACTCAGAAGATTCTGACAGAACAGTTTCAGCTAAAATGAAAGGAAAAGTGTACAAAACCGTGGTGAGACCGGCCATGCTGTTTGGTCTAGAGACAGTGACACTGAGGAAAAGACAGGAAACAGAGATGGAGGTAGCAGAGATGAAGATGCTGAGGATCTCTCTGGGAGTGACCAGGATGGACAGGATCAGAGGAACAACACATGTTAGAGGTTTTGGAGATAAAGTCAGAGAGGCCAAACTGAGATGGTTTGGAAATATGCAGAGGGGGAGGGAGAGAGTATATCGTCAGAAGGAAGCTGGGTTTGGAACCACTAGGAAAGCGGTCTAGAGGAAGACCAAAGAGCAGGTTCATGGATACAGTGAAGGAAGACATGAAGATAGTTGGAGTGACCAAAGAAGATGTAGCAGGTAGGGTTAGATGGAAGAAACTGACTTGCTGTGGCGACCCCTGAGGGGAAATGCCGAAAGAAGACGAAGAACCACACATTAACAATATCTATCATAAAAATGGATAGAAACACAGCAAACTGAACTGTAAAAATTAACTTCAGTTTGACCTAACTTATTAAAAAACCTTTTGTCAAATGCACTTTGGAAGTGCAACCAAAACGACATCCCCCAACCCCCAAAAAAGCCCGCGATTATTTGCAGAAAAGCTACATTTTCAGTGGAGATCCTCAAATTTTAAGGTGGATTTTTGCAGCAAACTTGTTATTTGTTGCTCTTGTTGTTTTGTATTCATTTCAAATCCCATCCAAATGATATTTTTTTAACAAAAGTACAACAGTATTGAACAATTTTGTTCACATCTGCAAGCAGCTGTTGCTGAAAAGTGTTATATAGATGCTTCATCCGGACTCATAATGTGTGCATCTTTGTTTTTCCAGTAAACTCCCTCTAAATGTGCAGAGCATTTTAAAAGTCAACATTGGTTATATGACTAATCATAAAGTGATCTGTGTTTTCTTCATATATTTTATGTCTTTTATTTTCTGCACATCATTTGAACAACACTTTTTAGCATCTTTAAGTTGGATAAATCAGAATAAAAACAGCACTTCAATGATCATCCCACACAGATATATTTATCACCAAGTTCCTCTAAAGATTTAATCCATGTTAGGGAAGACTTTCAGATAGCCATGTTATAATGTTCAGATTATTCTAGCTTTAATTATGCACTCAAAATGTTCATGTTCATTTCTTTATGCATAATAAGTGTGTTTTGTGTGTATTTTGGAAAGCTTCCTCGGGCTTTTTGCTTCCCTCTCTGTGTGTGACATTAGCCAGGGATGGAAGTCTGAGCACCGCGCTGCCACTACCTCTCAACATCATACACATAAATGTACACACACCCACACACACAGGGCAAATACAAACAAACGCAGGCTGGCAGATGCTGGATATGAACATCTGCAACATGACTTGGGCTCCGGAGAGTTTGAGAGTGTGTGTTAGGTTGTGAATGTGTGTGAAATGAAACCACAATGTCGTATTTATTGAACAGCAGATGAAGGTTCTGCTGTTACTGGATTGCGTAACACTTTATGTGCATCATGAGATTGCATACATTACATTATTTGGATTATCTAAAGCCAGAGTGTGTGGTCTGTCAAACTGCCAAAGCCAGTTAGACTGAGGCTTAATTTTTTTTCTGCTATAAAGCTTCTTCTATAGTTCTTCACAACCCATCAAACACCTGAAGACTGTGTTAGATGGAATATATAAAAGTATCCATGCATTAACAACCATGACGATTGCAATCAAATGCAGATTAAAAGTTTCTGACCATTCAAACTAAGAAACTAGCCATCCAGTCAGAAATGAGAAAAAAGCCCCGGCATTCTGCTATTTTGATGGAAATGATGAAGCTTGACAGTTTCCATGAAAGATAATTTTGAAAAGTGATGTAACAAAAAAAAAAGTCCCTCAGTGTTGGGATCTTACCGCTCATCTAGATTATGAAAGATACTACTATTTGCAAGAGTGGATAAAATCTGAACGGATTTAACTTTAAATTTATTAAAACATGAACATATCTGATCAAAACTGCTCCCATTAATTTCGTTAAACATTATTGACGTAATCTGAAACACCAGTCTTGAGCATCACGTATATATTTGAGTTGGATTTAGTGGTTCACTCACTCAGGCTTGAATCAGAGATAAAAAGAAACTCAATGATTCAGTTGGATTTTCAGTCCACTAAATGCTAAGATGCTTTGGGCATTTCTAATTAGCATGAGCTAAACTACATTGCTAATAATAAGTCATCACGTAACATTACTATGCCAAAAAAGCTGCATGGTTAAACTGTGTGTGTTCTCCTTCAGTGCAAGGCTTAAAAACCCCTAGCATGTCTATGGTTAGTGCTAAACAGTTGTACACACCATCACTGCTACACGTTTTAGAAGCATCTCCTTTTTCTTGCCTTTCAACAGACGTCTCAACTAAACTAAATTGTTTTTTAAATGCACTAATAAATATTAGATTAAATTAAATTGTTAAATTTAGATTGTGGCCAGAATAGGCTCTGGTACTTGACCTAATGTTGTCCGAGGCAGTTTTGAAGATGGATGGAAGATTAGATTGTTTTATTGAATTTAGCTTCTCGAGAACAAAACAAAAAACTATTCATTCAGCACAAATTCCAGCATATGATTTGTAGGGTAAAATTGAAAAGGAAAGATGTCATGTGAATGAGTTATTGAGTTTAGTTGGATATTCAGTGTTTTTACAAGCTTTTGATGGCACTGGTTTGTGAGGTTGTTTTTGTGGGTTTTTCACCAGATTGGTGATGTTTGTTTTTCTGTGAGAGGTCTTTTGGGGTGTGTATGCTCAGGAATTAGATGCAGAACACATTTTTTTCAATCATGGACGGGAACATAAAATTTTCCTCATCACCTGAAAACCAATGATAACCTTTGTTTTTCTCTGTTATTTCCATGGCATTGGTGTCTAAGTCAATCCTGAAGACGTTGGATTCTCTGCAGGTTTAAAATGAGCCTGTTTCATTTATTTTTTTTATGAAGTCACGACTGGATAGTAAAAGCTTGCTAAGCTTTGCTAAGTAACTGGTGTGTTTTTTTTTTTACTTGCCCAGCTGCATTGACCTGTGGTGGTGAAGACGTGTGTCTAATTTTTTAAAAACCAAATAAACCCTCCCTTCCTTTTGTATCTCTATCTCTTCTATAAAGGTAGCCCCTTTGTGACTTCATGCCTGAAAATTTGCAATTTCTCCACTTTGGGACTAATAAAGGGTTTCTTGATTCTTGTTATTTTGATACAGACTAGTTATGATTTCATAGAGTTATGAGGGAGGAGATCATCAGAGGACAAAAACTCAACATAGAAAGCAACGAAGTGCATAAGAGTTCTCATTGAAATGGCCTTTGCAGGCTGGAGGGGGCTCCTGAGAGGAGACAGGATGAAATATAAAAATCATATCCACTTTTTGCGGATGATATGGTCCTTTTGGCTTTGTTGGGCCGTGATCTCCAACTCTCACTGGACCAATTTGCTGCCAAGTGTGAAACGCATGGGATGGGAATCTGAGAGGCAGGGTGCACTCTGGACTGGTCACTAGTCAGTCGCAGGGATTAAACACAAAATTTACGTGTAAGAAATATCACATTTTAAATTGTAACTATTCAGTCTCATTTTTATGCTGACTGATGCTTTCTTCTATGTCTCGAGTGCACCTCTATTCAATCTAAGTTAATCCAGTGACACTTGATCTTTTAGGAAACGCAGGGTCTATTGATTAAATTTGAGCCCCAGAGCTTCTTCATTAGTGTAATGCAGGCATAATGTGGAGGTAGAATAAAACATTAATATGTAATTAACCACTCATCTGTCCTATAAAATGGTACATCATCAGACTTATCTGGCCATCAGTGCCTAAAGGCTGCTCTGCTGCTTTCCTCATTTCCTCCTCTGCGCCGTTATCATTACTCTTTCCTCTTATTATCTTTTCCTCTCTGCTCATGTCTTTTATGTTATTTCCTGCACACAAAAACCTTTCACTTCAAGTCATCGTTTCTCTGCTGTACCGGTTTCAATGTAACAATCTATCGGTTGCTTGAGTCTCGATCATTAATTCAAACATGCTTTTAGATAAATCAAGAAGATTTTTAAGCTCTAGCACAAAAAACATGTGGGCACAAACTCACACAGACTAGCATCGCATGCATGCATCGCTGAAGCTTCACAAATCTTCAAACTGGGAATAAAAGCTTTTTTACATTTCCAAATCCACCCACTTAGATCCACTTGTGAATGTTCCTAAAATGATAATGTAAAAAATCATTAGAAGGTAAAGCGTTAATTACTAGCAGCTAAAACCTGCTCCTGAGTGAGAGCATTGAATATGTGTGCAGTTGGCTGTGTAATGGTCTGGTTAATGAATGCTTGTGCTTCGCAGTGAAGCAGATTGAGCGGGATGTGCTTCAAACGCTGCCTCAGTCAGATCCCATTGATCCGGGCATCTGCAGAACAATTGACCAGCCCTAATTTGGCTTTTTAAAAAAAACAGGAGTTCCATGATTAAAGTTGCACTGGAACATTTTCACATGCTTTAAACTAAATCTGTAATTGTGATGGAACACAACTTTAAGGCCATGGAAGTAGTATTGAAATGGAAAGTTGTTGCCAGTGACATCAACCTTCTCAGTTTTCGTCCTTTTTTTTTATTAGTTTTTTGTTTCATTTCTTTCTTTTTTCTGTTTGAGAACATGAACTAACTCTCTACTCTCACAAAGAACTATAACTTCTGATAATTTGTAAAAATTATCGTTATAATCTAGAATTTATACTTGGCCTGAGCCCATTCCTGCTGATTCATGGTGACGGGCAAGGTACACCCAAAACAGGTCACCAGTTTGTCGCAGGACCACACACACATACACACAATCATCCATAGGGGCAGTCATGTTGTGGCCAGTCAACCTAACATGCATGTTTTTAGAGGGTGGGAGGAAACTGGAGTACCCAGAGAAAACCTACACGTACACGGGGAGAACATGCAAACTTCACACAGAACGGCCAGTGTTCCAAGCCTCAACCCCAGCCGGGGCTCGAACCCATGACCTTCTTGCTGTGAGGCCACTGCGCTGACCACTGCGCCACCGTGCTGCCAAAAATATAACATGAAATAACAAAAACTTGAAAAGGAGTGTTTCACCCTAAATTGAACTCTGTTTACCAGTTTGAATACTTTTTTGGAAATCTTGTTGAGCCAAAAAGACAAATAAATATCTTGAACATGGACAACTTTTGCCAAACTGTCATGTCATGCGATCAAATCTTGGAGGTAGTGGACAAATTTACTTATCTCAGCTCCACAATCTCCAACAACCTATTCTTGGACATCGAGCTTAACATCAGGATAGGCAAAGCAACAACCGTCATGGCCGGGCTAATGAAGCGTGTGTGTCGACGAGCATGTCCGGTATGTTTGTCGTCCTCTCACAGAGTCGCCTGCACTGGGTAGGCCATGTATGCAGGATGGACGATGGCCGCATTCCAGAAGACATCCTCTATGGGAAGCTGGCCACAGGAACTAAGCCAAGTGGACGTCCTGCCCTGCGGTACAAAGATGCCTTGCAAGAGGGATCTGAAGTCGTGCAACATCAATGTCTCAGATCTCGAATCAGTGACATCTGACCGCTATAGGTGGCATGCAACTCTCAAAATCGGTTTCAAGCAGGCTTAGGAGAACAGAGAAATCCATTGTGAAGCTACAAAGACCTGGAAACAGCCAAAAGAGTCAGTCTGCCACAGCTCCCTCCATGAGTGATACCACCTATCAAAGTTGCAGTAAGTGTGGTAGTAGCTGCAGTTCTTACCAACGCGGTTGTTTGGGGGAATTTCTGAATCAGAGAGAAACAGAAGTTTTTAATCCATACAAAAGGGATTAAGAAGCTTATCGGTCTATTTTGATAATTACTTATATAATAGTTATTTACATTATTGGGATTTTGTGGAACTGACAGAAAATGGTGAAACAACCAAAAAAAGACGATCATACTGTAAAAAAACAGTTCAGTCTGAATTTTAAACTAGACTGCAGGATTTTGCTCATTCTGTGGTTGAGCTGCTGGTTGATGGTCCTGATAATTTACGGGGTGCTGCTGTAATGCCTTCATTGCCAATTTTCAGCCTCAGTTCCAAAAGTCAGAGGGACAATCTATCATCCGAGTCGTGTTAAGAATGAAAATGGCTTTTAATGGAACAGGAATAAAAATAAAATCCATTAGAATATACAGTATATAAAAAAACACATGCACATTCCACAAACCTCACCAATATTATTTATTTTATTTAAAATTCCAATATTGTAACTTGAAAACTATATATTAACAAAAATCTCTATAAATTCATTCACGGTGCTATATCTGCCAGCGAGGCCGTAGTTTACCAAAATGTACACGATAGAGTCACTATATTGTGACATTTGCGCATTTTAACTTGACATCAAGATCATAGTCATCAGTTTTCTTCTCTCTGAGTATTTTGCCGACAAGTCTCTGTGGTAAAGTTCTGCTCTGAGTCGTGATTGGTCACATTTTGATGGTAATTAATAACAGCGATGCATGCAGTGTGCTAGGTAATACATCTGAGACCGTCGACTTTCTCAAAGTCACCAACTGTTTGACTTATTGATGGTTTGCAGTTCGTTTTGATGCTCATGTGACACAGAGAAATGTGTGTAACTGTGTCAAATTTGCATGTAAAAAGGAGACATGCTGCAAAAAAGCTTTTCTGCAAAGCACATGCTTTGTTTTTAGGGAGAAAGAACAAATTCCTGTTCTTCTTCAGCTGACCTCCTGCTTTATATCATCTTTATATCATCTATATATTTATTAATCACAATCATTAACACATTTTTTAATAATGTTAATATTTTACATTATCAGGCACTAATTAAAAATCTTAACATGGTTGTCTTTCTCCTTTATGTTCCTCTCCTCTGGGTTTTTGTGGCGGTCCTTCATCTTTCACTTTCATCATAGTGATGATGAACTTTCCTGGGACTCTGGCTGGTAGCTGTGATACTTGTTCAGCTCTACGGAGCAGGTGGAAAATCACATTTTTGTGATGCAACACCAGCTTCTCTCCTGTTTTAGAGGACAACTGAAAAATATGCTCTCTGTCTGCAGTGAGTCGATAGATTCTGTCTGCAGGATGAGACTCACCAGGGAAGCAGTTGAGTGATACCATGAACTACTTTTTCTCATATTCGAGTTGAGAAAAAAGCCTTACAAACTTCGCATTCAGTTTTGAAAGCAAGTGAAAAAAAACATTCATTATAACACAAAACCCTCCAGATGCAAAAATGTTTTTTTTGTTGCTTCTTATGTTGCAAACAAAACCCCCCCTTTATTTTTATGCTTAAATGCGAATCGATATATCCCAGAAAAAAAGAATGTCTACTTTTGTGTCAGAATGTAAGCTTCCAGCCACAAACTCTAACCTCTACCTCCTTCCCCTTATGGATTTCTTGTTGTCCTTTGTGCTCCGCTGCCTCCAGCCGTCGGCTGAATCCTGCAGTTTAATTCATATTTTAAAAGAGAGATGGCAGGTAGGCATTCAGAGAAGTGATTTAATTCAGCTTTACTCTCAAACCGTCTGCGAACACCGTGTGTGTTTTTTTATTGACCTCCTTTGGACCCCGTGCCAAACAGCGTCCCAGTTACACACGAGAAAACCGTATCGATCCAAAGATAGAAAAGCAGCCAGGAGGCTTGAAAGGAGCTCGTTTCAATGAGAATTTCTCATTTTTCTTGTGTCTGTCTTGCTCGGGCTTTTTTTTTTCCTCTCTGACACACACACACACACACACACACACACACACACACACACCCACACACACTCAAATGCAACAACCCACTTCTCTTTTACCCATAATGATAGACTTTTGTATCTCATTAATCACCATGGCAACAGTATTAGACCTACTTTCTAATCTTTCGTTTTCTGTTAAACTCCGGCGCTCAAACAGTATTTCCAAATACACAACCGTGTGTGTGCAGCACTGTACGTGACATTATTGGATGTGACGTGACACTGATGCTTTTCAATTGATTTTCCTCCTGAAGGATGAGATGCTGGACGCTGATTTTTTGTCCTATGTGATGTGTGTGCCTGTGTGTGTGTGTGTGTGATAAGACAGAAGAAGCAACTTAAACCTATGGCAGGTGGGAAACTCTTGAAGGGCAGAGTTTTACTGGTAGGTTAACCGGTAGGTTAATGTTGTCATGCTAAAACTCCCTGGGTGTGTGAAAAATATCAGTTATACAGAATGATCTACGTTTTGTACATCAAAAAACACTTTTTTTAAAAGACGGAATGTGTGAAAAGATCAAGATGCTTGTAAGTATGACTAATTCATGCAGAATGTGTGAATTATGAAGCCATGCTTCGAGAAAAGGGATATGATTTATGACTTTTTAAATCCCTGTTTTCTTTTTTTTTTTTTTATATATCCCTCTCCATGCCACATATAAAAGTGTGAGATATGAACACGGTTTAGCTATAAGAGTACAAAGTGAAACCGATGCTAAGTGTGAAAACTAGTGAACAATTAAAAACAAAAAAACAAACAAAAAAAACACCCTTCGCAGGGTGGCTGGGCTCTCACTCAGAGATCGGGTGAGGAGCTCTGCCATCCGGCAGGGGCACGGTGTCGAGCTGGTCCTCCTCCAGGTAGAGAGAAGCCAGATGGGGTGGTTTGGTCATCTGGTCAGGATGATCCCCGAGTGCCTCGTTGCTGAGGTGTTTCGTGCACGTCCCACCGTTGCCCACAACGTCTCACAGCTCGCCGCGGAACGACTTGGGATCCTTCCAGGTGAACTGGAGGATGCAGCTGGGGCTAGAGAAGCATGGCCTTCCCGTCTGAGGCTGTTGACCCCACGATCCGGCCTCGCATAAGTGGAAGACGATGCAACAAAACTGAAAACAAACAAAAAAATCTTCAAATGTTATTTTACTTTAAAATGATTTTAAAATAAGTTTTTTCTAGTTTGCAGTTTGAGTTTTTTTTTTTTTTTTTACAGGGAGTAGAAATAAAGAAGGTGGAAGATTTTAAGTACTTAGGATCAACAGTCCAGAGCAATGGAGAGTGTGGAAAAGAGGTGAAGAAGCATGTTCAAGCAGGCTGGAACGGTTGGAGAAAAGTATCAGGTGTGATGTGTGACAGAAGAGTTTCAGCTAAAATGAAAGGAAAAGTGTACAAAACCGTGGTGAGACCCGCCATGCTGTTTGTTCTAGAGACAGTACCACTGAGGAAAAGACAGGAAACAGAGATGGAGGTAGCAGAGATGAAGATGCTGAGGATCTCTCTGGGAGTGACCAGAATGGACAGGATCAGAAATGAGTATATCAGAGGAACAGCACATGTTAGAGGTTTTGGAGATAAAGTCCGAGAGGCCAGGCTGAGATGGTTTGGACATGTACAGAGAAGAGAGACCGAGTACATCGGCAGAAGGATGCTGGGTTTGGAACCACCAGGAAAGAGGGCTAGAGGAAGACCAAAGAGGAGGTTCATGGATACAGTGAAGGAAGACATGAAGATAGTTGGCGTGACCGAAGAGGATACAGCAGATAGGGTTAGATGGAAGAAACTGACTTGCTGTGGCGACCCCTTGAAGGGAAAAGCCGAAAGAAGAAGAAGTTTGAACTTTTTTTTTCCCAAGTCGATGTCACCAATTTCAAAAGCGTAGAAACTGTCAAGATAATTTGTCTGTGTTTTGAGGCCTTACAGGGATCTTTTTAGATGTCGGATTGTGCCAAACTACCCTTTTTTAAAATAAAAAATAAAGGTTTTTAGTGCAGCATTCTAGAATAGTTATTTCTTTCTGCCTTTCGGTGGAGACAACACTGGCTGACTTTAAAGGGCTCTTGGTGATGGGATATTGGCCTCTGTGGGGATTGGAAATTTAAAGCTGAGCAAAATCTATAACAACTGCAGAGTTGTGTTATTATGGTGAAATATCAGTGGTGTTTTTCTTCTGTTTCCAATCCCAACCTTGGATGAGCTGTCGAGTGTAACCTTTGGAAAAACCCATGAGCATTGACACTTTCTGTGTTTTTCTCCGTCTTAATTTCCGAAGGTTAGGTGGAATTCACAAGACTGTCGTTGAAGGCAAGTAGTTATTTGTCTTGAATATATTCTCCATCTCTTTGGTTACTTATCCTCTTTCCCCCTCCAGACTGAACAGACTAATGTGCTGTGTCTTCAGTCTGAAATAAACTTTTTGTCTATGACTCAAACGATGACAGTGTGACAGTGTTGGCATCCGGTGCCCAAGGCAACATCAGTAGTTTGGACCCTTCCTAAACTACCTTTGACACAGCACGTCCACAGACATCCCATAAAATCTTTACAGCAACAATTTAACCTTCAATGTTTACGTTAAAACAAACGGTCATGGTTTATACGCGTGGTATGTTAACCTAAACTCACTTCACTCAGACAAAAGTGGTCCAACAGAGAATAAAAGCGTTTGGTAATAATTAGAGTTGCCCAACTCAGTCTGCTGACCCTCCTGGCTGTGTCGAAGCAAAGCCATCAACACTAGAAGACTCACAGTCGAAAAGCTGTCATCTGCTGACTGGCCTTGCTGCTGATGTTTTGTACTCCTGTGGGCACAACAAAACCTCCTCTTAGAAAGCGCTTACTTTTCCACTGGTAACAGAAGGAGCTTTACTTTTGCACCATTCAGGATGTAATTTGTTCAAGTATTCAAATGACACTTTCAGGCTTGTTCGAGCAATTTTCTCGATAAAACCTTGTTTCACAACAAAACTCATCTCAAAAGGCTTTATATAGTTAATCATACGACAAAACACAACTAGATGTAACGTAATTCATACAAGTAGAAAACAGTTTAACTAAGCAGAGCTGGGATATTTGTTTTTAGATCCCCCTTGGTGCTCAAAAAAGAGAAGAAACCTAAGATTAAACAACCAGTTTAAAGAAAGAGGCATAATGTTAAGACTTGGGGTTGAGGATTACCTCATAAAAATCTATAAAAACACATCTCTGCTTCTGGATGAAGCAGATGGGCTTCATCCAGATGGGGGATTGGTACCTGCAACCAAACAGGAATTAAACAGGGCTTAGCCATCTGAAACAGTCAGTCAGTCACCTTCTTAACCGTCTATCCCGTCAGGGTTGAAAAGGGTGCCAGAGCCCATCTCAGCTGATTCAAGGCAAGGGGCAGGGTACACCCTGAACAGATCGCAAGTCTGTCGCGGGGCCACACACAGTTAAACATCCATACACACACTCATTGCTAGGGGCAATTTGGCACCAGCCAATCAACCTAGCATGCATGTTTTTGGAGGGTGGGAGGAAACCAGTGTACCTGGAGAAAACCCACACATATATGGGGAGAACATGCAAACTCCTCACAGAAAGGACAGTGTTTTAAGCTTCGTCCCCACCTGGGATTTGAACCCACAACCTTCTTGCTGTGAGGCCAATGTGCTACCCACTGCGCCACCGTGCCACTCCCATCTGAAATATTTCTAAATAAATAATTATGATAGAGAAATAGTTCACTAAACTAAGGGGGTAAACTGTCGAATACAAATGGGAAATAAATGCAACCATTTTTTAAATGAAAAGGAAAATAACTGCTTATATTTATTAATCACATATCTCATTGATCCCTCACCAGGAAATTTCAGTGCTTCAACACATCATAACAGGCAGCCTACAACAGCATCAGTGGTGGGAGCTGCTCGGGGTTAAGTGTCTTGTCCACCAACACTTCAGGATGAGCTTGTCGCAGCAGGAGTTGAACCTGCAGCTCTCTGTTCCAAAGGTGGTCACTATGGCACTGAGGCCAGATGCATACTGAAATAAACCTTTAGAAAAAGAAAAGAAATGTTTTGTTTTCTGAACCGCTTATACTTAATGGGGTCCTAGGAAGTGCAGAAGCCCATCCTGGCTGATTTTAGGCGAGAGGCAAGGTGCACCCCGAACAGGTCTCCTGTCTGTTGCGGGGCCACACATTTATTCCTAAGGGCAATTTTAACAGACAGAAGTCTCACATTCAGATGTATCACATTCAAATACACAATATTTCTGTTTTCTATAAAATTTTTCTAAAATATGTTTGCCTCAGGTGTCTAATTAACTTGTAACGGTCTTCTCATTGTTTTCATACAAAGATTAGGTTCGCTGTTTGTTTTAATTGAAAATCTTTATGCCAGGCTACTAAAATTAGCTCGCAGCTTTTGTTACACCAACTCATAGATGACTGTAGCATCCGTCTTCTGGATTAACTTTTAATGAGAAAGAGAAGAAGCATATTTCCCAAAATGTCAGCGTATGCCCTCAAACACAGTTATTCACCAACTACAAGTTGATGCATGTTTCGGATTAGTGTGCACTGTCCTATTTTGTCCGCAGAATAAATCATTTTAGAAGTTTCTCGTTGAAAGAAATGCACTTTTTTTGCTCATTTTACTCAAGTTTGGGATTGTCAAATAAAAAACGCTTTTTCAGAAGGCACACTGAACGGGTTGGACTGCCAGATGGTGGCAAAGTCAAACCCCCAGTTGTGAAGAGTGTCTGAAGAGAGCAATGAGTCATCCCTACAGTGTCTTTCCCACCTTTGAAAGCAGTCAGAGTCCAGCTGTTTGGTCAGTTGGTGTGTTTGTAGTAGAATCCACAAGCTATTGACCGTGTGTGTCTTTTGGAAATGTTGACAGGCAAACAGGCAGTCATCCAGAGCAGTGAGTCACTCATTTTCAGCTCAATACGCAGTGGTTTGGACACATTGGCTACACAATCAATGCTGGAAATGCCTTCACAGGGAGTTTTGTTTTGTCCATTTTATTCGGGATTCTGTAATAACACTTGTACTATTGCATCAAGCGTGCCATATTTCTGCAATGTCAGCTCAAATCAGCATGTCTTTATGTTTGTGTCCATATTTGAAAGTTCACTGTTTCTCTTTGGCCTTTGGAGGTCCCCCAATCTGTTTCACGTCACTGCTTCACTATGCTTCATTATGCATATTGTCCATGTTGTGTCGACTGCCAGAAGGAGGTGAAGCGTGCACAAAATTACATAAAATTACATTTTAGAGCTTAGTTTTTGTGTATGATGAGATCATAATTTATTAAATTAGTATAAAGGTGTTAAAAGACAAAACAGAGAGGTGGAAACACAAAAATGACAACATATCCGCCAAGCCGCTCAGCAAATACTAATGAAACTTTCACATTGGTTTATTGATGCAAACCTTCAAATGTTAATCAGATTTTCTTTTGTTTTTTCTATTAATACATTTAATTATTCATTCGCTTTGGTGATGGGAAATCCATTAGCCTGTCACCTTTTACCAGTGTTGGCATAATTAGTTTTGCTTATCCGCTGTTTAATTTGTAGCCATATGTTCTAAAGATGCTGATCTGTGCAGATGGTGCTGCTTTATGGCATCGCTGGATGTAAAAATCAATTGCAGCCGGAAAAGAAAAATATGGAGGAACAAATAAAATATATGTGCACCAAAGTAAAAAACAAGAACTAATTAGCATTTTGGAAAACCGTAAATAAATGAACCAGACTCATTTTTCACGCACGAACCAGACATTTTTTATTAAATGGGTAAATTAAGGAATAAAGAGGTTATACTATGCAAACTGAAGACGACAGTCCAGAGCAATGGAGAGTGTGGAAAAGAGATGAAGAAGCGTGTGCAGGCAGGCTGGAACGGGTGGAGAAATGTATCAGGTGTGATGTGTGATGGAAGAGTTTCAG
Organism: Neostethus bicornis; assembly: GCA_902685375.1. Taxonomy (NCBI): domain Eukaryota; kingdom Metazoa; phylum Chordata; class Actinopteri; order Atheriniformes; family Phallostethidae; genus Neostethus; species Neostethus bicornis. The sequence goes on along the minus strand of LR738558.1, from coordinate 10,125,364 downwards.
CCAAAATAAAAGGAAAAGTGTACAAAATCGTGGTGAGACCGGCCTTGCTGTTTGGTCTAGAGAGAGTAGAACATGAAGATAGTTGACATGACTGAAGAAGATGCAGCAGGTGTGGCTGTGGCGACCCCTGAAGGGAAGTGCCGAAAGAAGAAGAAGACTTGCAGACTGAAGGATAAAATTTGAATTTGTTATGATAAGGTGAGGTGAAAGGTGGTGGCGATTGGGGAGCAGGTCCACAGTATTATGAAGTGGTGGTGGTTTACCTGGGAGATTAGATGAAATCTAAGTAAAACATTATAATGACTTTGTGAGGTGAGAAAAATTTGAAGCCATCAAGTTGGAAAGAATGGAGATTGTCCTGTTGATTCAAAAAGACTAACAGTGATTTCAACCAGGAAACCTGATGATGGAATGTCACAATCAAGTTTTTTATTGATAATATACAGAAACCACTTAGTATGAACCGAGAGAAAAAAATTGATATACTAGATTTAATGGAATAAAATTAGCTAGAAGCTATGTGATAATAAAAGTGTATAAAATCACTGAAAGATTGAATTTTAGAAGATGCAGTAGATACGGTTATGGAAGCAATTGACTTGCTGTGGCGATCCCTGAAGGGAAATGCCAAAAGAAGAAGTTTTATTGATAAGTAATAGGAAAGACAAAATGTCATATGCAGAAAAACTATTCCATGGCTGCTGATATAAATAAAAAATATACTTAGGACAATGCTACAGCAGTTTTTTTTTAATCAACTTTTCATACATGATTCAATGTTTGTCTTTATCTCTGTGTCTTTGTAAGTCGGAGTGCGACTCTCGCCCGTGGTGCAGGGAGTTTTGTTTATCAGCACCGTGTAAAAATTTGAGACGGGCTGTCTTATCTAATGTGACACTTAAGAAAGATCCACGTCAGCGGTCAGTGAAGAGGTCTTTCAACTTTTACTCCGAATCAGCGGGACGGCTTCCTTTAGCAGAAGAAAGTATGAGTGGCTTTATTAGTCCAAATTATTCCTTGTATTAAACCGAAATATAGCTTGACTGCTTTATGAACCAAAAAAAAGGTTATAAAATGAATATTTTTATTATAAACTTTTTAAAAAAATGTTTATTGTCCTCAAAAACTGAAGACCCTACATTTAGCTACTTTACCTAGCATTTCGATTATGCTAACCATCCTGAAATTGTACCTATAGGAACACAAATTACGAACACTTTAACACTCTCAGTGGTGTTTGGAGCACATACATATGCACATGTTTGGTGTATGCGTTGCAAAAAAGATTTACTGATGCCGTTAGCTTCACAAGACTTTTGAATTTAATGGTGGCAAAGAGAAAGTAGCTTGTTTGTTTTTGTTTCGTCTTCTGAACCGCTTATCGCCAACAGGAGTGCCTGGAGCCTATTCCGGCTTATTTCAGGAGAGAAGCAGGGTACACCCAAAACAGGTCGTCAGTTTGTTGCAGAGCCGCACACAGACAACCATGGAAGTAGCTTGTATTTTACATTTTATTAAAGGATTCAGGCTTGACTCGGCATTACGATCGCATAAAACAAATTCTTCTAGGAGTACCTAGGACCCAGTGCTTAACAAGGCAAAAATGTCAGTTTTAATCTCCGTTGAAGTGACCAGGCAGGGAAAAGATGGAAACACACTCACACACACATACACACATTTGGCCTCTTTCAGCAACTAGCAGAAGACCGAACTTGGTGGGGGTGAAATAGCCCTGGAGGTTACATTTAACTGTCAAAACTTGGCATTTATGAATATTTTACAATTAATTGTAACGACCCATATGTCCTTGATTGTTTCAGGCTAATCTGAAAGTTTGTATCAGCTAAAAGATTGTTCATCATTAGCACCTTTTGACAACAAAACCACAAGTTTAGCAGACAAGAAAATTAATCTACAACAGACAAAAATCTTCTCATTATGCAATCAGGAGAAAAAGTATCAGTAAATTCTCTTTACAGAAACTTTACAGACTCCTAACTCCATTTTTTGATGACTAAGCTCTACTAAATGTCATAATTTAACATTTTAGGGCTGGAAGTTTAATGCCAACTCAGTTTGAGTGAACCAGAGACTCGTAATTTATTATTGGGGAAAGGACACCGGCTATTTCTTTGGGGACCATGAGACAGGATGGATGTTTCATTACAAATGATTTGAAGGTAGAGTTGTCATTAGCTTTAAAAAAAAAACAACCACATGTGTATTACAAAAATATATTCCTTTTCTGATCATGCATTTGTAATTTCAATACATTATGTGAATAGATCTCATTTAAAATTAGACGTGCACATATCTGGTGGACTAATACACACGTCAAAATGCATTTTAAGCTGCACATCAAACTTGGATACTTTTAAAACTCAAAAAAGTTGTGTATTAAAAGACTTGTGTGGAAAAAATGACTTGTTATGACATTATTTGGCCATACCAGCCTTTCAATGCCTGATCCCGTCAGACCTCAGAAGGTAACCCTGCCGGTCCTGGGCAGTACTTGGATGGGAGACCGCCGGATCCCCAGGTGGGACGGCCGTTGAGATTAAATTGCCGTTGTGTCCCTGGGCAAGACACTTCACCCACGTTGCCTAGTCTGAATGGTGTGTGCGATTAGTTGGTGATGGTCAGAAGGGCCGATGGCGCAAAAATGGCAGCCTTTCTTTCTCAGTTTGCCCCAGAGCAGCTGTGGCTACAGCTATGACAGTAGCTTATCATTACATGGAATGGAGTGAGTGACAAATGTATATGTGAAGCCTCTTTGAGAGTCCTGAAAAGCGCTATAGAAATACAATGCATTCTTCTTATTATTATTAAATGTGATGTTCAACAACCACATGAAAAAACAAATGTTGCTGCATATTTAAAAGACAAACTAGCCCAATATACATTTGTTACTAACAATTTACATTTTACGCCGATTTACATTTTCTACTTAACAAATTGTTGTTAGGTAACAAATTGTTCTACCTAACAAATTGTTAGGTAGAAAATGTAAATCTTTGTATACTTCTTTTGTTACTACTTCTTTCATTTTTATCATTCAAAAGAGTCTCTAGTTAATATGAGCCCCCTACTGCAGGCAGTTCCTGCTCAGTTGTATGACTCAGTGTTACTGTAAGTTAAAGCGCTGATACTGTTTGCTGAGCTTCCCCCACCTTTACTCTCCGCAAGTTGGGGTTTGGAACTTTCTTTCCCCACTACTCTGTAAGAACACACCTCTTGTTTCCACAACTGTATAAATCAAACAGACAGGGAAGCAATTCTTTGTAGACCATTCTGGTCTTGAGAGAATTCTACCCATGTGACATGTAAAACAGAGTTTCTTGTTTGTTCTCCGGTCAGCACTAATTTGGGATAAAGATTAATAACATTTCCATCTAAAAACATTAAAACTTTACTATAAAGTCACTGTGATAGCGTCAATCGCACCTCTGTATCAGATAAATTACTTTTAAAAAGTCAAAACTGTAAGAGCTATTTTTGTTATTTATTTTTAACTGAATAAAAAAATTAACTGTAAGTTATTTGATCATTTTTTCTGCAATTAGCCACACTCTGAGGTAGGTCGGGTGCTGCTGCCTTGGTTATTGGACAAAGAAAAAAACATTCACACCGTTGTTTTTAACGCAGATTTATAAACCAATCAGACATTTATTTTCATCTTCATTTGCTCTTTTTAAAGATAAGAATAATATTCATGATTTAGGTGAGTGTTTTGGCACGTGAAAACATCTGTTTGTGTGTGTTTCCCTGCAGCTATGAACCAGATGTTGGTGTCAAGTGCAGATGTCAGAAATCAGCCACCCCGACTTTTTATCTAGCTGTAGTTTCTCTATGTGCATGTGTGAGCATGGCTTATGAAAATCCTGGTTTGTGTGAGTTGGTTGATCAATAAGAAGGTCACAGTGACCCGGTGACTCTGAGTAACTTCAGTTTTTACTTCTCTTTTCTCCTTTTGTTTGTGAAGAGCTTATGTTTCCTGTTCTTCACAAATAAATGAACACACACGCAGTCCGTCAGTTGCGTGCAGCAGTAGTAATTAACAGGAAAGTGCAAGAAGCCATTATCATTACAGAAGCGAGGTGGGATATGAAGCTCCCACCTACAGTACATAATGAACTATTACGGTAGTATCTACATGGCTGAGTTGCCAGCAGAAACTTGCTGCTTTTCAGCCATAAAAGACGGTTATTATCTGGATTTTTCTAACTTAATGGTGTTGAACTCGATGCAGTAGGTGGAGTCATTTGCAGAATTTTTAAAGTAATTGTACAATTTTCTGAGTAACGTTTAGTCATGTATAAGAAATTGCTGGTGATGTAAGTAAGCATAGCACCAGGAAAATTCTTCCTACAAGATTACCAGAGAGCTTGATTTTCATGGAATTTCTTTTCAATTTCTTCAGGTTTTATGTTTTTTTGCATCATCAATGTATAATTTAGTCCAAACCAAACTGATGAAATTCATGCCTAAATAAAGCAATGAGAATATAGATGAACAAGAAATTTGGGACATTTAAATATGAAAAACGCTTGTTAATAATGCTGATGAGTTGATTTTAAAGCTTTCTAAAACCAGAAATAATCAGATTATTCTCATTCTGCAATTACCAAACTGATCCCAGATTGTCAGTGTGATGTGTAATCTGAGATTGGGAACATTTTAGAATTAAACAGCCTGAGCTTGCCGTCTGGACAGAGACAATTGCATTAAAGTCCAGACAGATTGGATGCATTTGCCCCCCTCACCTCATCCCTGCCTCCCCCATCGCTTCGGTTGTAGCTAGTTGCATCACTATGAAGGGCATGATCCAGCATGAGAGTTACTGAAACTGATCCTTGCCTGCTTATTGGTTCACTTCATTTTTAATACAGAACTCCTTCAATATTGTCAAAATTTGTTCATATTTTTTTTTATCGTGATGCTAAAATAAAAATTTACCTATTTAATCTGCAAAGTGTTGCAAGTATCCAAACAGAAACCGTTACAAAACTAGTCGTAAACATGTTTTTGAGAGATTATAGTGATTTTAGCCACATTGGATATTAAAAAAATGATATTTTTTTAAAAGTCACAGGTGGTTGTATGGACATTTCAAATAAGGTTTGGATTTTGACAACCAAGTTTGTTCAAAATAGCCTGTTTAAAATTGCAATAAAAGAGAACATTGTTTAGATTTGAGTTCAGGTTCCAGCAGGTTGAGGATTAATTTTCTTCAATTCAATGCAAAATTACATTAATAACAGATTATGCACTTATCAAATTGTTTTCACATCCAACAGCCTAAAGCTAGAATTTGAATAAAACATGTCCACAGATGGCAAAATTTTCAGTCCAAACACTTATGTACAAATAATGTTGCTTTTTTAATGATCATTATTGTTTTTCTGTGATATCCCAGATCTGACACCTGGCCTATGAACACACTCACTGGAACAAAAAATGATGCATTAGTCACAACGTCCAAAGATAAAAAGCTAGAAATTCTTTTACAATAAGTTGGCCCACTTCAAACATGCACTCAGCTTTTCATTCCCTCCATCTGCTTCTCTTGCATCATCATGAGCTTGGTTTGAATTCAGATTTATGATGAACTGAACAAAGTATGAGCTCTTTGCTTCAAAGTTTTTATTTCCTGCATTGGAGAGTGTAAACTGGATGAATAACTTTTGCTTTTATTTAAGCTTTCCAAGGTAACGGAATGATTTTTACTATGGTCTGTGGAGATAGTAAATACAAAAAGTCAAGAGAGGAAAGAATAAACGGAAGTCACAGTGACTCTCGACATTATTTGTGAGATGGACATTCAAAAAGAAAAACAACAAGGTGGCATCTTGAATTTTTATGTCTTGTAAACAGTGTTGTGTTCTCCAATTTTTATACTGCATGGTGATGCAGTGGTTAGCATAATGGCCTCTTGGCAAGAAAGTTGGGGTTCAAGATCCCAAGTGGGTTCACAGCTTGAAACACTGGCCTTTTTCTATGGGGTTTGCATGCTTTCTCGGGTATGCATTGTTTTTCTCTGGGTAGTCTGGGTTCCCCGGTGAGGGATGAATAGAGTGAGTAAAATTAAAAAAAAAAAAATGATTGGCCACTGTGAATTTGCCTCTAGAAATGAATGTGTGTGGATGGCTGTCTGGTTTGTGGCCCTGCAACAGACTGGCAACCCGTTTAGGGTGTATCCTGCCTCTTGCCTGAAACCCAAAGACTATCGCAGCAAGGATATCCAAGCTGGGATAGGCTCTGGCATCCCCTGGTACCTCAATAGGGATAAGTGGTTAAAAAAATGTAACTGTTATTTAAATTGTGTTTGTGTGCGTAGATGTGTGACAAACAGCAAAAAAAAAGTTTGATTTTAAAGCTAACTTCAGCAACTATTGTAATGCTAGAGGTGAATGAAGTGAATCAATTGGCTTCCAAATCCCCAAATTTTTGCCTTCAGAGATCCTGTTCAGTTTTTGTCTCCATTATTGCCATGTTGTTTATGAATGTAAACTATTCTTTGTGTGTTTGTGCACCTGTAGATGAAAGTCTCACTAATCTTTCGGTTGATTAAACTTGCTTAAATTGTTTGCATAGACCATGAGGTGTCAAACTTGTAAATCTAATGGATCACAATTTGATGTTGGAAAAATTCCCAGACCAACATTGATGTTAATTGATTGTTTTTTCTTAGATAGAAGAATGCCAATTTTCATTTGAACCTGTAACAATTTCCTTAAAAATTGAAGACGAATCATCAAAACTTTTTCATTATAGATATTGTACCACCCCAGTATTGGGTCACTAAAAAAGCTGTCATAAAAAAAAGCCTTCTGTCCATGGGTACACCAAAACACCAGCGGAGCATTCTGGGATTTGTGGTATTAGCTCTACTTTCGCTACAGGTTATAATCTTTGTTAGTCATTTGGTAAAGGATCACAGGCCAAGTATAATAACTCCAAGCCATATTTGGCTTGCAGGCCAGAGTTTGACAGGGAGTAGCTGCTCCTATCTCAAAATTAATTCAATTTAAGATACTTCATTAATCCCTACCTGGGGAAATTTGAGTGTTGAGTAGCACAGTCCAACAAGAGTGGTGATCTCCATGATTTTCATTTATTTTGCTTAGTATCTTCTCTGAGGGATTTTTAGACAATAAAAGTCACTACATGGTGTATTTCTGGATATTTTCTTCTACTTTTCTTTGATGTGCAGATTTGTGAGAAAAGCTTTCCTGGACACATTAGCCAAGCTAGACAACAGGACTTTAATTCATTTGAACATTTTTGAACGATTAGGTGGAAGTGTCAACTCACTTTTTCTATTTCTTTGATCAATAATTTTAACATTTCTTCAATATTTCATTTGGTCAGTGTGTTGCTACCTGCTTGTTGCTGTTCAAATGTAATAGGAAACTCTGCTGCAATGTCATGCTGCAAATGTTGAGACGTGTGTAGATTTTTTTTCATTCTCAGGAATGCTGCTGGGCAGTGACAGCTTCAAAGATGCACATAAATGTCACTGTGCCATCAAATGAGTCAGGAATGTGTAGTTTAAGGTCAGGGATATATCTCCTCTAGTCTACCTTCCAAATGGAGGAGCAGATCTGTTTTAATTTGGATACGCAGATAGAAGTGAGCTTGTGTTTTGATAGTGACACACATCCTGTAATAGTCATCTTTTTTTTTCCTTTTGGAAAGCTTCATAATCATGTAGATTAGTATTTAATTGTATGTTGAAAGCTCCTTGCAGTTTGGCTTGCTGCAGATGACCACCCACACACTTTCGTACACACAGAGCCACGTCCACTTGCATTACTACTGCAAGGAAGATTTCAGAGATTTGATTAGCAAGACTACTCAGACTGGGCATGAACATTGTTTTAGATTCTGTATAAAAATATCTGTGAAAAGAAAGCTCTCCCAAATGAAAACGAACAACTACTGTACACCATGACCGGTAACAAATTGAGGCTTTTTCCTACTTTGTTTTTTATAAATTCTGGCTATTTTTTTTTTCTTTGGCCATTTCTGATGATGTCTAAACCTTTTTTTGTAGTTACATTATTTTCAGAGCAGAAAATAAGCAAGGCAAGTCCTAGGGCTCAATTCAACCATTTTTGGGAAACTTTCAAGAAATTTTCAGAATTAAAAATAAAAATATGTTAAAAAATAATCTTTAGCATTTCTTTTAATATAAAAAGGTCTCACAGATTTTAATTTCAGTGCTCAGCTTTAATTTCATTTTAAAGGAATATTTTCTGAACAAAACGTGCAGAAATGTGCCAAATCAACAACAATTGAATAACTGTTTTAATAAATTTGCATTTCTTTTATGTAAAGCTTGGAGGTGTGTACACACTGTCTGCTGTTTTAAAGTGTTGAAAAATGAAGAATTTCTTCACAGCAAAGAGAAAATAATGTTCTTAATTTCACCTCTTCAAAAATAAAACAAAATTAAATGCAATTATCAAAAATGATCAAGCACATCCAAAGAAACTTTCGAATGTTAAGCTGACGAAAATAATGTTAATGGGTGAAAATATTTTCAAATTTTATGAAAAAGTTGGTTCTCATTTTTTTCTTAAATATAGAAGATGTAGATATCTTCATATGTATCAAAGTAGGTGCAAATTTAGCCAAATTAAAAGTTCCATTTGATAACATAGAAACCCTTTATATTTACAAATGAAATCTGAAATCTTTCTTAATTTTAGGAGAGATTTATTTTGAACAAAATTTTTTTTTATAAGCGTCAAAAACTAGAAACTAGACATAAAATATGTCCATTGTTGTGGCAGATGATTCTCCAATACGAGACACGTTCACAGACACTCAGACTTGTCAAAAACTCATGGCAATTACAATAGTTGATATTATGAAGATGTTGTTAAGATCTAACAAATTGGCCAGTTTAATTTTTTTTTTTAACCACATTCAGAGCTTTCTCTCTCAAGAAGCATTATGTGCTGTGGAGCTTATTTCTATTTCAGTATCAACCATCACAGAGATGGTTGCAATCCAGTTTCATGCCCGGCATGCCCCGCTACTCGCCTCTGGTTGCTCTGCTCATTCATGGGTGGCAAACAGAAGACAGAAGATGGACAGAAAACTGAGAGAAGAAACAGAAAGAAAAGACAATCTATAAATAGAAAGTAAAAAGTCAAAGTGTACGGATGGTAAAATTTTTTATTTAAAAAAAATGAAGATTAGTCAGAGTAAGACAGAGTACATGTGTGTGAATGAAAGGGATCCAAATGGAAAAGTGAGGTTACAGGGAGAAGAGATAAAGAAGGTGGAAGATTTTAAGTACTTAGGATCAACAGTCCAGAGCAATGGAGAGTGTGGAAAAGAGGTGAAGAAGCATGTGCAGGCAGGCTGGACTGGATGGAGAAAAGTATCAAGTGTGATGGAAGAGTTTCAGCTAAAATGAAAGGGAAAGTGTACAAAAACTGTGATGAGACCGGCCATGCTGATTGGTCTAGAGACAGTGGCACTGAGGATAAGACAGGAAACAGAGATGGAAGTACAGTAGCAGAGATGAAGATGCTGAGGATCTCTCTGGGTGTGACCACGATGGACGGGATCAGAAATGAGTACATCAGAGGAACAGCACATGTTAAAGGTTTTGGAGATAAAGTCAGAGAGGCCAGACTGAGATGGTTTGGACATGTGCAGAGGAGAGAGCGAGAGTACATAGGAAGAAGGATGCTGGATTTGGAACCACCAGGAGAGAGGACTAGAGGAAGGCCAAAGAAGAGGTTCTTGGACGCAGTGAAAGAAGACATGAAGATAGTTGAAGAGGATGCAGCAGATAGGGTTAGATGGAAGAAACCGACTTGCTGTGGTGACCCCTGAAGGGAAATGCTGAAAGGAGAAGAAGAAGATTGTAACTTCAGGGTAGCTACTATTGCTAAACACCTTTAGGAGTTTATGAAATTCTCATTGTGAAAATTTTAAAAAGTTTATTTAAAGAAAAAGTTAGAAATTCTAAAGTGACCTCGTGTTCTTTGGTCTGCTCAGAAACATACTGTCCGTGTGGACTTCCTGCACCACTTGTGGGTATGAAAGAAGATCAAGAGGGATTAGCACAGCTTTCAATTATTCTCCATGTGGTTGATTTCTCTTTTTTTCCTCCCTCCCTCTGCCTTTGACAAACACATTTCTTTGTTTATCTGTCCTTAAAGTCCAAGAGGATTTGCTTAAAAAATGTACGTTATGTTGTATGATCAAATAAATAAAGATAAAAAAGAAGTGTATAAAGGCAGAAGGATGAGAAAAAGGGAACACGGCTGAAAATATGAAGTTAAATGAACTGATAGAAGAATGAAAAGGATGAAAATGGAACAGAGAGCTCAGTGTTGGGTCGTGAGAAGATGAGAAACAGATGGGTAACGCCGATGGCGAAGAAATGGAGAAGAGTCTTGCTCCATCCAGCTCCAACATGCCCTATGGGCAAACAAGATGCATGTCATGAGAAGATTTTCACCCTTAGTTACTCTGGTGTACACAGACTCACACATATACATTTCCACTTCACTTCTACCAAATTTATAAAATACATTGGGCATATTTTAACCAACAATCAGTTCCCATGATCCCTGCGTTCATCACCATCATGCCGTGCAAATTTTTTTTCCATATCTATGTCACAATCCAATAAATAATTTAAGTCTTATTTTCTGATGTTTTTGCCTGTGTTTCTGTTCTACGCTGAACAAAAGATGAGGACAGATGGTGATGATTTTAAAAAGTGTGAACTTTGACTTCAGAACCATAAAATAAACCTGAACAATAATCATAAGTGATTCAGATCATCCTGCAGGAGATGGATTCATGTAATAATGACAGTAAAAGGATGAAAGAAGAGGAGATGGTAGCTGGGTTGAGATGATGGCGTTTTGGAATTAGGTTGTGGGATTACACACTGTGTTTATCTGTCATCTTTAACCTTTCTGACCCACGCTGGAGGCTTGATCCGACTTTTTTTTGTCATGTGACTCACATGAACATCTACACGTTACATACAATGTCTGCATGCTTCCAAAATGAACCCAGTACATGCAACATGGATTGCATGTACAGTAAGTGCCGGAAATCAGCCTTTTGGGTGAATATTCATTTCAGCTGTTTATAGGGGAATTAAAATTTAAGTCAAATATGAAAACAATTATTAATACAGTTAAAATATTGCTCCTAGTGTGACCGACGAGTACCCATCCCATCGATTTGGCCAAATTTAGAATAAACAGTACATTTGATCGCACAAAAATCTGAATACCAAAAGCATGAACTGACTCATCTATTCTTATTCTTTTTTTGGGTAAGCCGTAGTTTTAATCTTACCTTTGCTGCCCTTTTTAAACTGGTTATTTTCTCTCTTCAGATACTACTTCTTGATGTCCTGTGATATAAAATGGGTTCGTAAGGTTAATTAAAAAGAATTATATGCTTTATTGATCCCTCACCAGGATATTTGGGTGCTGCATTACACCAACGGCGCCAATGGTGGGAGAAACAGGCAATAGGTGTCTTCTCCAAGGACCCTAGATGTGAACACAGTGGGAATCAAACCCGCAAATTTCCGGTTAACTTCCGGTCCGAGGGCGACCGCTCTACCGCTGAGCCACCGCCTCACTTGATGTTACCTCTCTGGAATCCATAAACTAGATTTTTTATTTGGAAACGAAAACAAACGCTTTAAAATAAAGTTTATAAGAAGTTGGGGCTGAGTACTTCACCAGCAACAATAACGACTGAGTAAAAGCTGCTCTGAGCTTTGAGGCTTTCCGGACACAGAAGCTACTTCCTATTTGGCATGCAGGCTGTAGCATTATTAGAAAGGATCTTGATTCATCTGAGGAACCAAACAAGTAAACCGTTTGACGTAGATGTAAACTACAAATGGATTCGCCCAAAAGGGCAAAATAAAAATCAATTTAATTGGTAAAGAATAATCAGTCATCACATCCTGTTGATTGTCTTTCTGAAATGAAATCTTTCCTAATGATCACCAGTGTTAACGTGTAAATGCTCTAACTGTTCAATCAGCATGGCAGGTCTACTGTACCAGACAGCTATCAGTCACCAGGCAACATTTCACAACTTTCCACAGCCAGACAGCATCTTCAATTTTACTTTTTGTACCAAAAGATCTTAAATGTGAGCTGTGTGTACATGTGAGTGCATGCAGCCCTCTCCGACACACTTGGACAGCTGTATCCACGGCCCAGTGGGCGCGATCCCTATCGCCCTTAAATCTGTATAATTACACATTTTATCAGCTTTTGTGCCTCTGAATAACTGCACCCTCAGAGCCACATGTTCTCAGTCTTTTTGTTCTTCTCCAAACCTTCTTTATGTCCACACGAGCTCTCACTGTTCTTTGTAATCTTTCTGCATGTGTTTTTTTCCCCCCTGATAAGCAGAGAAATGTGTAAATTCTCCATCCTGTAACATAAACTCTTCATCCCCTTAAATCTGGCTGCTTGCCTCATTGCTTCTCCTCCACCCACATTATAACGTGCCTCCACGCATCCCTCCAGACCTACTTGGCTTAAGCTTGGAGCTTCCATACGTCGAGCCATAGATCAGTCAACCATGGGCTTCTATACACTGACCTACACTACTGAGTTTCCCCATTCACACACAAGCTGAAGTATACACACACGCAGGCGATATGAAGATCAGTTCCACTGGCTTATACTCACTCTCTGTGGCTGCAGAGGAGTGCATAGCTAACAAAAAGAGAAGAAGAAGAAGGTTGAAAGAGATAAGGAAAAAAAGTGCAAAAGAAGCCTGGATTAGATTTAGATAAGATTTAGTGAATGCTCTACGATTATGTAATGTTCTTTCTGATTTCCATGTGCTGTTCATTCAGCCATTCATGCACACTTATCACTACACTTCCACTCTACAAACGCAGAGCTGTGTAATCAGATAAACAAGCATATCAGGGTCAGACTATTCAGTCGCCAATTGAACATTGAGTAAACTCAGAAAACATTTTAATGTCAACAACCTTGTTCTTCGACCTGAATTAGTGGAAACATTTCTTTCACCGTGTTGTGAGGGATGTTGTTGAGTGTTTCACTACACTTTCTTTCTTTTTTTTATGAAGTCTCTTCTAACCTCAAGTTTCTCTTGAGGACGTGAAGTCAACAAATTGTGTTTCTTCACACTCTTGGTAAAATTACCAAGAGCGTTAATTTAAATTGAACAAATACTAAATCATGTGCGATTTCATTGCAAAAAACCCGCACTTGACAACAGGATTCTGTTCACTTGCATTTTTTATGCAAAGTGCATTGACTCAATTGTTCTAGTTTTTACTGCTGGAAATGGCTTCAGCGCAGGAGTAGCTTTTATAGTACACAGCTGTTTGGTCTGCAAAAAATCTTTTAGAAGGAAAACATCTCTGGATACATTTATTGACTTTAGATATTTAGCTGTAGAGTAGAATAAGCTAATTTTTAAACAATAGTCTTAGACTCATTGGATGCTCATCCTGAGGTAGGAATCTCCCTTTCGTTTGGATTCCCATGAGGTTTCTCATTTTTTCCCCACGATTTTTTTTCAGGAGTTTTTTCTCACTGTGAAGGAAAGTCTAAGGGCAGGAATGTGCTAGTGTTGTCTAGCTAGCGTTTGTTAGTTAGCTTTCTTGCTGTGTATTTGTGTTTATACATTCCTCTTTTTCTTGTTTTTCTTTCTTCTGAATCTACAATGTGAAGCCCATTGAGACAAAAATGCTGTGGTTTTGGGCTTTACAAATAAAATTGAATTGATAACAAATATTTCTTTCTTAATTTTAGCTGAGAACTTTAAGGGTGGCCTGCACATTAGCCTCACAGCAAGAAGATCAGGGCTTGAGTCCCGGGTGGGACTGGCTTTGAAAGAGTGAGAAGTTCACATGTTCTCTTCGTGTATGCGTGGATTTTCTCAAGGGAACCAGCCTCCAAAAACATGGATGCTAAGTTGATTGGCCTCAATGAAATTGCTCCTAGGAATGAGTGTGTGTGTGTGTATCATTAGGCTTGTGTGGCTTTGCAGCTGCCTGGCGACCTTTTCGGTGTGTACCCTGACTATTGCCTGAAATCAGCCGGTATAGGCTCCGGCACCGCTCCGCAACCCTATTAAGGCTAACTGGTTCAAAAGACAAAAACGAATCAATGCACTTTTAATTCCAGGAACATTGGCTCAGAGCATTTTGAGGTTCAAAATGCTCTGAGCATGTACACATGCCGAAAAAAACTTTTCTACTTTTCAGAATTAAAACAATATGGGGTTTGGTGTGTCACAATCACCTGCAGCAATGAATCCAACGGTTTCTGAAGAACTCTCACAAACTTTCTTATTCATAAGCATCATCAGTTTTTCTGTCTCTCCACTACACCTTTTCGCAATGGAGCAGATATCTGTTATTCATTTTTCTACCATGTGTGTTAAATCGAGGAGAATCTAGCAACCGGCAATTTTGACAATAAAGTATCATTTGAAAAAAAAAAAAAAATTCAGATTGAGAAATAAATTAATTCAGACACTGAACGACAGACTGATGGTTTGGGGACCACTGCATCAGATAGTGCTTTGTACTCATAACAAAGATCCACAAAGAAAATCTAAAACTTCCACACATGCTTTATTTCTAAAGGACTTTTTAATCAGGATTTTCTATCATTTTTTTCCTAAACAGTTTTATAAATTTGTGTTCCAAACTGTAATTCCCTTCAAGCCCTACACAAACAGCAGGCTGTCATCTGTTGTGAAGATTTGAAAAGATTAATTTTCAAGAACAACCCAAGAAGTATTGTGTCCTTTTATTTTTTTTTTTTCTTCTAAGTAAAATCAACCCAAACACAGGTCTTAGCTCGCTGAGCTTTTAGCTCTAACATCTGCAGCAGCTGCAGCGTGGGAAGAGTTAAACACCATATTAAGCAGCTTTCACATATGAGATTACGTAACCTTACTAAGTGACTAAAGCTGCATAGAAAGACAATGTATGGAGAGGAAACCAGAGGAAATCACTCAAAAAAGTGTTTTGCATGTTTGGATTTGATTATACCCATGAGATTGCAAGAAAAATCTATATAAATATGAGAGCAGAAAGTAAAAAGCGATGTTAGAAGGGATCAGCGAGACAGATGAGAAAGGTAGAGCGATTAAAGGATAAGAACAAAAAAATATAATCCAGAGAAATAATTTCATATCTTGTCTGGACTCTTTCTAATCACTGGCTCTGTCTGACACGAAACAGAGCCGTAAAATGAAACAAAGGACCCCAGATTTAAGGAAATGGAGAAATCAATAAAGAGAAGATCCTAGCAGCTCTCTGAGAGTGTGTAAATCTGAGTCTAATGACTGCTGTATCATAAAGTTTCTCTCTGTGTGCTGAAGAAACAAAAACCTAAGCACCTTCTGCTCAAGACGTTTCCAGGATTTGTGCTTAAAACAATGATGCAATCGCATCTCTCTGGTTGTCTTTTTCACACTGAGATAAGGTCATGACCATTAGTAATGCCATGGACAGGAGCTGTGTGGAAGTAGATAGAAGAAAAGCAGGAGGTGAAGAAAAAACGGATCCTTGCTGAGCTTCATTTCATGTTAAATCATATCATCAGGAAGTCAATGACTGTTAACTGTACAGCTGATAGTAGTTGTGGATTAAAGATGGTGGATTATATAAAATCAACCACATCAAAAACATGTCTGAAATAGTTTTCATTCTTACATGTTTGAGAAATCTGCAAACTCTCTCATTCCGTATTTGGACCTTATAACGTTCTTGTCCAGAAATTTTATTCTTTGCCACACCTACAGTATGTTCTAATTTAAGCAGGAAGTGTTTTTGTAGCCACAGTGTATGTGCCCTGCTCACGTTCAGTCCCTCTCCTTAGTTACTGCTCTTCTCCCTTTAGATTTGAATATAAATGTGCACAACTTTGAATATATATAAAAAAATCTGTCCTAGCTTTGGAGGATGGTGTTGGCTCAGTGGCAGAGTGTTTGTCCTTAGTGTGGGAGAAGCCAGTTTAAATCCCACTGAGCCCCATGGGTGTCCCTGGGGCAAATACGTACCAAACCCTCTAGTTGCTCTCACCATTTGATGCTGCCGTGGCTGCCTGCTGCGGTGTAATGCAGCACGGAAGTTTTCCCAATATGGAACAAATAAAGGAATTTTTCTCCTTTGCTGACTTGAAGGGTTTTACACTGTATTTTTTTTTTTTAACGTACTGTATTCATCTCTCAAATGATAAAATTTCTGTGCTGCATTGTACCGCAGCATGCAGCCAGGATGACGCCAATGGTGCGAGAAACAGAGGGTTAGGTGTCTTCTCCAGGGACACACAGGCATTGGCCCAGTGGGAATTAAACTGGCTTCTCTTGGTCCAAGGGTGGACATTCTGCCACTTAGCCAACACCTCCACCTTTGCAGCCTCAAACTAGATTCATGCAGTGTTGTGTAGCAGCAAATAAATTGATTGGAGACAACAGGTTGCCTTCAGAAGACCAAAGAAATCACAGAGGCTTGGAAAAATTTATATTCATAAAGGCAGTTGGAATCTTGTATGACAATCTGGACTCTGTCGATGTGCAGCTAAAACAAAAAATTAAACACTACAGGAGTTTTTTTTTGGTTGTTGTTGTTTTTTAAATGTAGCTCATCATTATTATTATGCGGTAATCATAGATTACATTTCGTTTAAATTACATTTTCCTCTCTCGCCGTCTTATAAAAGTAATTTATTATCGCGTCTAGGTGCACCTGCACCGTGATAACCAACACCTGATGTTTTGACTAAGAGAAAAATAAAAGCTTATGACAGGTGTTGATTGAGACTGAAGGTTTCCCTAATCCTGGTTTGTTCGTGCATTTATTTTCATTTACGTTCACGTCTTCATGCAAGAACATAATCATGCATGAGCATCTCTGTCACGTCAGAAGAGGTCATAGTTTATGTGTGATCTGTCAGAATGATTCATGTCTTGCAAGAGGAACGCCGGGGGGGAATTAAGAGGCACATGCACGCGCAGATAATCTATAGCATTTCCCAGTGGGATTAGAGGTAGGGCACCAGTACATCACAAAACCAAAAAACAATTCATTTACTGATGATTAATATTTTTTTTCTCAATCTCATCAAAAACTTTTTGAAAACATTTTTTTAAAAAAAATACCAAACCTAGATTCATGCATTGATAGGGGGAATAAAATAAAATTTTTTTGCATATTTTACAGGAAATTGTAATATTTTGTTCTAAATGTACAAAGTAAATGAACAAATGAATCCTTTTATTAAAAATATTTATTAATAAATAGGACAATAGTAACCCTGATGCAGATTGAACAAACATGTTTGATAATAAATGCACATTAAAAATATTAAACAGTAGATCTGAAGCCAAAGAAATTATTTGTATGAAAGGCATGCTGCTGGAAAAAACAATAAACTTAAAGGTTTTTATTTGAAGGAAATAAAGAGAGAGCATTAAATGGAATGAGTTTTTCTTCATCTGAGCAATAGAGGAAGAAGAGAGGGGAAACGAGGAGAGCATCCAGTAGAAAGAAGGTGATGCAACAGGGTTAGAAAAGGAGTGACTGTACAATCGGAGTGACAGGAAGTTGTCAAAGCAGCGAGACCCTAAAGATAGTTGAAGACAGGGTCAGTGGCTCGGCGCTAATGTCGCCACTGATGACTAACCGTGCTGGTGTTTCTCCAGGTATGTTTGTGTGAAAAGTGGTTTAGCATTATTTTTTATTGGAAGGTGGGTTAACCCTCAAAGTGGATGGTGGTGAAAATATGGCAATGAAAGGAAAGGTCAGCAACTTCTCTAAATTACAATCCACAGATGCTCTTTCTGATTTTGTGCTATCGTTTGACCTGCAATTGCCCCATGAAGCAGTTTCTCTTCCTCATTTTTCACTTTTTTTTCTCCCAGGGACAGCAGAGTAATACAGTATCATAGCTATCCAATAGAAACTCAACCGAAAGTAGCATTCTTATCCACAGTGTATACCAGCGTTTTTTAACCAGTGATCTGCGGCACACTAGTGTACCGTTGGAGATGGTGTTTGTGTTAAAAAAAAAAAAAAAAGGCTTAGCGTATGTATTTATTTGTGTTTATTAGTATGAAATTTAGTCTTTATTGAGAGACAGATGGGGCTGTCCTGTAACCATAGCAACTCCCTCTTCTCTGCTTTTTGTTGTAACCTGCTGTCCATTTCTCCCAAAAACTACCCCAGTTGGTGAATTGTATTTTCTGCATGCTTTTGAGACATGAATAGAAATTTAGGTCACGTTTAAAGCAGAAAAATTGCAGATCCCTATTAAATATGACATTTTCTGCAAAACAAAAGGAAAAAGGTTCTCTTGCATTCTGAATAAATCCTCTGAAAGGCTCATTGACTGAAACTAAATCCAGAGAGGCCAGACTGAGATGATTTAGACATGTGCAGAGAGGAGAGAGAGTACATCGGCAGAAGGATGCTGGATTTGGGACCACCAGGAAAGAGGCCCAGAGGAAGACCAAAGAGGAGGTTCATGGATACAGTGAAGGAAGACATGAAGGTAGTTGGTGGGACTGAAGAGGATGCAAAGATAGGGTTAGATGGAAGAAACTGACTTGCTGTGGTGACCCTTGAAGGGAAATGCCAAAAGAAGAAGAAGATATTGTTAATACAGCCGGCTATGGAGAATCGTTTTTAACATTTGGTTTGTTGGTGCCTTAAGATATTTTTCGATGGAAAAATGTTCCCTGGTTATGAAAAGGTTGAAAACACTGGTCTATAAAATAAATTGGCAATGAAAATTTTTAATGTTTGAACTGTTTATGTAAAGATGCTGTGTTGATCCTCCTGCTGTCTGGACATGGAAAAGCCCCGAGCTAAAGTATTAGTACAGTTGTAGTGTTTTCACCTTCAACTTACCCTCAAACCAAATCCCTCATGGACAGTTAGAACATCAGGGATTTTATTTGCACATCCAGGGAGCACTTTCTTTATAATGAAGCCTGAGAGAAAAAACAAACACATTTTTAATATTCTGCAATAAAGAGCATTGCCATTTTGTCGAAGCAGAATTTTTTATTAGCTCCCCATGTGGTACAGTCAGTGAGTGGTTTATGTATTATTCATAATTAGCAGCTATGGTCGGCATTTCAATTGAGATAAAATGACTTTTTTTTGTTTTTGCTTGCGGTGTTTTGGACACCAGAGCTACTTAAGTCAGAGTCAGATAGACATCAAACAAACCTTTTTATGAATGTAGAGAAAACAAGACACATTGTTCATATCAGTTTGATGCCAGGGGCTCTAAGATGTAAAGAAATATTTGCAATGTGGGGTCAAATTAGGTTTTAATGCATCTTCATATCGCCGAGTCCGCAGGGCAAACCTGTTAAGCAGTTTTCATTTTGCATGTGGAGCAGCTGTTTTGTATTTATTCTGCTTTTACATCTAATTTACAACCAGCCAGCTCCTCTCCAGGGCTTACTGTTCATTAAGCTGCTGTTTCTACCCAGAATGTGATTTTTTTATTGTTGGATGTGTGATTAAGTATCATAGTCATTTTGTTTTGATGGACTCTCTGTAGAACTGAGAAGTATCAAAACTTGAAGGACTTCTCTAATTGACCATGTCATTAATTTGCCATCGAATAGTAAAGCCACTGTAGATTCAATCATTTATTTTTTAAATTATTTTTTTTTACTTACTCTATTGATCCCTCACCGGAGAAATTTGTGTGCTGCACTCCTACACCGCAGCAGGCTGCCACGATGGTGCCAATGGGGGGAGAAACAGGGGGTTAGGTGTCTTCTCCGGACACCTAATACCTGTTAGGTGTCTGGACAAGGTACAACAATTACAACAAGGTACAACCTCAAATAATAAAAAAACAAACAAAAAAGACTGCTCCATAGACATGCACTGAGTGGGATGCAAACCCGCAAACTTCTAGTTGACTTCCAGTCCGTGGGCGAACGCTCTAACCACTGAGCCACCATCTTCCCCATATGGGGGACAAACCTTAGGTATTGCCCTGATTGTATTTTGAGAAAGGCGATATTTTGGTTCTGCTCAAAGTCTCTTTGACCATTGTTAAAACCAGTTTAACCAAAATTATATTTGGAGGATTTTATGAAGAACCTGAACCAACCAGAAAATGCGGTCATAAACGTTAGCGCTTGCATTCAATTAATCAATCAAAGTCTCCAGCAATGGGGCGTTGGTCCTGTCTTCGTGCGTTAAGCTGACCAGATGAACCAAGTTTCCCCTGTGATTTATGGAGTGAAATCCAGTGGTTTCCAATAATTACATTGCCTGTAATTAATTGCCTGTAGGACATGATTTAGGTCTCCAAAAATCCTTTTTGCCTAAATAATTTTTTTGTTCTTCTCATTGTTTTTATTTCCCTCCATGTTCTCATGAATAAAGTGAGAACCGTCTAATTCTCTGATACTCTCTTATCCTCGGTGAAGCATCCTTTGGCAAGATTATAAACCCTAAAATTACATCTCAATGTTTGATTGAAGCACCAGTGAGAGTTTGTGTGTGTGTGTGTCATCTGCATAGATAATGAAGATGTAGTGTGAATGGGTTTGGGAAGCGTTGTATGATTGCAGATTATTTACCATAAAACTGAAGTTTGCTCGTTTTATTCATTGATGAAGGCTTTTTGATGAGTGTTGCTTAAATTCTTCTTGATATATTTACTTTTACTTGTAATTATCTGCATTTGATGCTAATTTAAGTTAAATCAAAAGTTTGCATAAAAACGTTATGCTTTAAATTGGTAAAATAAATCTCCGTCTGTGTCTTTCTTTTTCTTTCTGCAGGTGTTGGACGTCCCCCGCACCCAAACTGAGTTGAGCCAAAAGAACTCAGTAGAGTCCATCGGCATCAGCGAAAATGGCTCCTGCTTCGTTTTCTCCTGCCTCCCTTCCCTCATCCCGCCTCTCATCCTATTCATTCCTCCTTGTTCTTCTGTCCTTCTTTATGTTTCTGTCATGCCCTTCATCAGTTCATGCAGAATCTCAGAAGAAAAATTGTACAGCTGGAGGAGACCCATGCCAGGAAGGTGAGAGTGTGTTATCTGTCTAAGCACAGTTCACTACAAATGTGAAGGATTAACATGATTACGTAGTCTAAACCTTTCATGGAGCCCAGCTTAGTGAGAGGGTTAAGTAGATGAAAGTGTTAAGCCTCTAGTTGGTTGGTTGTGTTGCTGCTACTGAAGCACAACTCAACATAATTATTTTTACACATTGACACTAACGCTTTCGGAAAAATTTGACATCAAATTTCTAGCTTAAAAAAGTCTCATTTAGTTTGCTTTTGTTACTCATTTAAAAAAATGACTATTATTTTTGATATTTCTCACATTAATTTACATGGTTGAACAAATACGTAAGTGCTGTTGCCTCGGATCTAATATTCATGAAGAATTTATTAAACAGCAATGCATATGACACCCTTTTTGTTACTATGTGAGAAAATGCTTCTGTTGGTTCGTTGCCTGGAAACCAGCCTCACCAGCGGATGCGTCTAGCTAATTATTAATCAATTGTAGTTCAATGCAGGGCAAACATTGTAACTGACAAATCTTTGACTCATCTGATTGATTATGGGTGTGTTTGGAATTTAGTGGTGCTAAAGGATTTAATTTTGGAATGAAATTTTGTTATCCACAAAAATCCCTATTCTTGTAAAACAAAAGTCCAGACGTCTTCAAACAGAAGATTATGTTTTCTGAAAGAGACTAAAAAGAATGATAAAAGTTTTATAAATACAGATGTGGGAAGGGAAAGTGGCACAGTGGTTAGCACAGTGGCCTCACAGCAAGATGGTTGGGGTTCAAGTCCCAGGTGGAATGAGGCTTGGAACACTGGCCTTTCTTTGTTGAGTTTGCATGTTCGACCCGTGTGTGCAGGGACGTACTCCGATTTCTTCCCACCCTCCAAAAACATGCATGCGAGGTTGATTGGCCTTCATGAAATTGCCCCTAGGAAGGATCGTGTGTCTGGATGGTTGCGTATGGCCTTGCGGCAAACTGGCGACCTGTTCGGGGTGTACCCTGCATCTTGCCTTGAATCAGTTGGGATAGGCTCCAGTACCCCGAACCATCTCGTTAGGAATGAGTGGTTCAGAAAACTAAATGAATTACAGAGATGATAATGAGAAAATCTGTAAGTGTGATTAATTGGTTCCCTTCTTCTCTAAAAATTCTCAACTAGAAACATCAAATGTGATAATGAAGATTAAAGTATTTTTTTAGTAACTGTGGCATCATAAGAATGAATTATATATTTCTCAATATTTTTTAGAAAATACTTCTATTTATGAGGAATAAATCCCACTATTTTTTCAATACAACAGCTCGCACACATAATCTATTTTCATTGGCCACTAAACGGATATGTTAAGTTTTGGTTTGATTCTGCCAAATAATCACATAAATCGATTTAAATTCCATTTATTTTATCAGGATGTGTTGCTTCAGTAAGTTTTATCAGGACAAAATGAGCCACATAAAACTTTTATAAACATATTTTAGCTGATCAGATTGTCTGTAGAGAATTAAAGAAGCCGTGAGGTAAATGAAGCTAACACCAAAAAACATCTGTTCCAACCGTCATGATGGAAAAACTCTTCCTATCTGTTCTATAGGAGTGGTGCTTCCTGTCTGGAACCCCCAGAACCCATCTGTTGGAGACAAAGTTGCACGGGCCATCGTTTACTTCGTGGCTCTGATATACATGTTCCTCGGCATGAGCATAATAGCAGACCGGTTCATGTCTTCTATTGAGGTAAGATAATTAATAATCATGTTTATGGAATGTTCTCTAACTATCTTCTATTGTAATTTTGCAGGTTATAACATCACAGGAGAAGGAAATTACCATAAAAAGGCCAAATGGCGAGACCACCACCACCACTGTCCGAATCTGGAATGAAACCGTATCTAATCTCACTCTGATGGCGTTGGGTTCCAGTGCCCCAGAGATATTGCTTTCAGTTATTGAGGTTTGTGAAATTTGAACTGACTGGAAACATATTAGAAAGCACCTTGGGAACATCATGATCTGATTTCAATCCCTTCCCTAGGTGTGTGGTCACAATTTTGAGGCTGGTGCTCTGGGCCCAAGTACCATCGTGGGGAGCGCTGCATTCAACATGTTCGTGATCATCGCTGTTTGTGTGTACGCGGTTCGGGATGGAGAGACACGGAAAATCAAACACCTTCGGGTGTTTTTTGTCACAGCAGCTTGGAGTATTTTTGCTTACATTTGGCTTTTTCTGATTCTGAGCGTAATTTCCCCTGGAGAGGTGGAGGTAAAGACACACATGAGCTTTTCTAGTTAAAAGAGCACAGTAGAGTAAATAATAAATGCAAAAAAGTGTGAAATTAAACCCTGTTTTGCCCTGTTTAGGTTTGGGAGGCAGTGGTGACCCTTCTTTGCTTCCCTCTATGCGTGGTTCAAGCGTGGGTGGCTGACCGACGTCTTCTCTTCTACAAATACGTCCGCAAGCATTACCGTGCCCATAAAAACCATGCCATCATTATTGAGACAGAAGCTGGCATTGATGGAGAAATTGGTGGTAGAGATGGGGGAGGTGGGCCGTTGGGTCCTGGTGGTTTCACCAAAATGGACATGTTGGAACTGGATGGACAGTTGGCACTCAACTGTCACAGTGGGATGGATGGAGGGTTGCTGGAGGACGGGGTGAAGGATGAGGAGGATGAGGCTAGAAGAGAAATGGCAAAAACACTGAAGGATCTGAAGCAGAAGCACCCGGATAAAGACATGGAGCAGCTGATAGAGATGGCTAACTATCAGGTTAGTGACACCATGGTTGCACAGTTTGGGAAAAATTTTTTTTAAAACACACACATTTAAAAAAGCTTTTTTCTCTCTCACAATTTTGCTGCTGACGCTTTCTAACACTTTGGAATGTATCAACTAAATTTACTGTAGAAGGTGATGGAGATGATGGTGTGTGATGCTGAGGTGAAATCAAAGTGTTTAAGGTGATAATAAGTGTGTTAATGATAGAAAAAATGTGCACAGGCCAATCAGGGAAGTCAGTGTTTGCTAACTATTTCAATATTGGATAGTTGTCTGTAGATCTTTGAATGTCCATCGAGGTGATATAGACCAGAGGTGGGCAAACATTTTGGTTCGCGGCCACATTGAGTTCTAACATTTGACAAAGGGGCCGGAACAGTCGCAGAAGGATGGCATGGTTTGGTAACCGATAGATTAAACCGATAGAGTGTGCACTAGATTTTAAACAAGCGCGCTAAATGTTACATCAAGAGCGTTAAATTTCAAATCTAGTGGCGCTAAGCCTGAAAACTAGTGCGATAGCGCATAAAAACGTGCATTTAGCAGAGCTAGGTTTGAAATCTAAGCGCTTAATGTAACATTTTGCTTGTTTTAACATCTAACATGCTTGTTTACATGCACGTATTGGCCCAACGGCTTTCCATATCTGTGCACACTGTTAAGTTTGACAGCGTGGGCATTACGGAGACACCCACATTTTAATGGGAGCAGTGTTGTTGTTTTCTCAACCAAGCCAATAAATCTACAAAACATCAGAATTGCAGGGAAAATAAAACATTAACAAGGTTTGTTTATTTAATTTTTTCAAGTTCAGCGGGCCAGATTAATATGTTTAAACGGGCCACATGTGGCCCATGGGCCGAAGTTTGCCCATTCTTGATCTAGACCCAAGTAAGCTCGTGGTCAGAGTCTATCTTAGCTTCAGATAGAGGAATCTTTGCTTTGATCAGCAATCCAGCACAGAACAAACTACATTTATACTTACTGGTCCCATTGCATGCTAAATCAAATTTTCTGAGCTTTTGGCCTTCCTAAGAATAGTAAGGCTTTTGCATTTCTTAGTCTGAGATAAAGCTTTGAAAATCAATCGGATTTCATAACTATTGTATAATGAATGTTCCTAAACTTCTTAATCTTAGCCATTTTGGGAGTTTATTGTGTAAAAAAAAATCTTGTAAAAGTTCACTAAACGCTGGCATTTGACTTTGCTGACACGTCTGTGAAGTCTTCTAACTGCTTACGAGTAAAATAATATCTTTCCTTCTGCAAGCCTCAGGCTTTTTTGAAGAAAACCATGAGATTCCTGTGCCAAGAAAAAAAAAAAAAGGGATATTTTTCGTTATAAACTGAGACTGAGAAAAGAAGCAAAAGTTCATTTTTAATTTCCACTTGTTAAAAAAATTTTGGACCGAAGATTTTTTTTAAAAGAAATAGTTCTGTTCAAATTTTTATGTTTCGTTTTTGTTGTTGTTCTTTTGTTTTGATGCTGGTATACAAAGAAAATGTAGCCAGAATGCTTAAAACCACCAGGTCTAATAGAATCAGTCTATAGTGGAAAAAAGAAAGTGAATTCAACCCAAAGCAAACGTAGTCCATAAAAGCAGATAGCATTGGCTTTTTGAAGGCAGTGACTAATTTTGTTAATATTCTGCAGTAAAACTTTAGTCCTTGATTTAAATAAATGAAATTGTTCTCAGCCAAGAAGCTACATTTCCTTTAATGATTTTCATGTCTCCAGAAACCAATTTGTTCCATTTTAATTTGTTTTATCGTTAGGTTTACTATTCAGCCAAGAGTTTCTCAAATAGTTTCTCAAAGATTGATGAGCAGCATTAAATTTAAATCCTACTGCCAAGTGTCAGAAACTAAAAATTAGATGTAAGAATTTGTTTCACACATTTAGAGAATCGCTTATGAAATGAAACATTTAGTTAAACTGAAATGAATGTGAACAGGGTGAGTCAGATCCACAGCATGACTCGATTGATTAAGTGATTGATTTGGTTTATTAGGTCCTGATGCAGCAGCAAAAGAGCCGGGCATTTTACCGTATCCAGGCAACCAGGATGATGACTGGAGCAGGTAACATCTTGAAGAAGCACGCCGCGGACCAAGCTCGTAAGGTAAGCAGCAAATATTCCTTCTTGTCAGTGTCCAGTATGCTTTTACAAACAGTTTTGTCACATTGACCCTCTTTTTTAAAATTGCGCACAAAACGGTGTAAATTTTAGGTGCACAAAGAAAATGTGCCAGAGAGCACAGTGCATTTATAGAGAGGAGTGTATCCGTTCCTTTCGGTGTATGCCAGGCAGGATCTTGATAAATAGGATGGCTAAAAAGAAGTATAATTATAATGAACATGCATAAAGTTACTGTATTTAGATCAATCCTCAGTCACACTATTATTTTACAACGTCGACCAATAGACAGAAGATGGCAATCAAGATTAGCATTAAGTGTTTACAAGCTAATCAGTTTTGGCTATTTTGGGCACACTTTCTCCACAGCGCCAGGAATACTGTTAAACTGTTATATACTGTGGCAGAGATTGTCCATATTATAGTTTACATTTTTATGGTCATACCAGTGCAAATATTTACACAACCTCTCAATCTGGTGCAGCAATCTGTGCACTCAAGTATTTTGATAAATCTAGATGAACGTATCGTTTTTAGTCGTACACCACCGAGGACCCAAATTTTGCTGTTTGTAACATTGATCACCACAAATGTTATTTTCCAGGTGGTGAGCAGCAATGAGACCCAAGCCCAGAAAGATGACCCACATACCACCAGGATGGAGTTTGAACCTGCGTTGTACCAGTGTTTTGAAAATTGCGGCTCTCTGAAACTGACTGTTGCCAGACATGGAGGAGAACCCGGAGTCACTGTCAAGGTGTGTTAGTCTGTGAAAAAAAAAACACACAAATAAGTAATTAAGGTGTCTGTTGGTTGGAGGAATTGTAGGACAGAAACACAGCAAATGAAATCCGACAGCAGAGGAAACTATCTCTTTTTCCACCAACATGTTTCCACCTTCAAACTATCCGAGTGTTTTTTTTCTCTAATTGGGTGATGGTGTGAAGCAGAAACGATACAGAAGAGCCAAGAAGCTGCAAGACAAAAGAAACAACACTCTCATCTCCTGGTTTTAGGTTTAGCTTTCATTTTCTTTGGAATCAATCTCAGTGGGAAAATATTTTGTGTGAAAGAGGGATCTCACAAATTTTCTAACAATGGAGACCATGACAGTAAATAGGATTGTTTGTTCCATTGTGAAAAAAAATCTAACACCAAATGCTACTTTAAATCTAAAAATATACAGAAATGTATAATATTGTGCAAATTAAGTGGAGTTCAAATGAAAGGGATTTTTTAAAATTTTGAGCTGCTTACAGTATAAGAGATGTTCAGTGCTAATGTAGCTTGTATTTGTACATATCATTTTGACCCCCCAACACTGACAAGTTTACAGATGTTTAAAATTAAATGATTTAAGAAAAATATCATATTGCATTGTTTGGATGACATGGATCCGTTCCGTTGTCTTCTGCTCATCCGGGATCTGGGCTGGGTCAGACGGGAAACCCAGGCTTCTCTCACTGCGACTGCATCCTGCAGCTCACCCGGGAGAATCCTGAGGTGATCCCTGGCCAGCTGTGAGAAATTGTTTTGCCAGCGGGTCCAGGTTCTGCCTCTTAGTATCCTCCTGGTGGGACCTGCCCAAAACGATGCCCGAACGACCCACCTGGCTTATCTCGACCCAGAGGAGCAACAGCTCTACTCCGAGCTCCTCCCAATTGGCAGAGCTCCTCACTCTATCTCAAAGTGAGGCCCAGCCACCCTGCAGGGGAAGCTCATTTCGGCGACTTGTACCCGTGATGACATGGTATCCAAGCATAAACTGGGATATACCGGTAGTTAATTTCTTACCAGAGTTACTCAGAACCAATTGGTTTAAAATATCAGACGGTATTTTCATTAAGAAAAAGAAAAATATGTTTGATCCAGTTAGCAGCACTCAATAACTTTGGTAAATCTAAATTACCACCAAGCCCAGGGAAAGTTCTGGAAATTTCAGAGAGCCGAACGGCCGCATTAGAAAATAAGTTATGGCCTCAGAGAATTTATGAATCAAGAGACTGAACATCATGATGTCACCAATGATGACGATGATGAGAAATTCGCTTGGCCTGTAAAACTCTGTTAAGATCAATTAATTAGTCTTGTTTTTTTAATCACGCAGTTTTGTCTTGTTTTCCTTTTTCCCCCACATTCCTCCGATCACCTCTTTTTTGCATCTTATCCTCTCTCTCCATCTTATTGTCTCTGTGATGTGTTTTCCTTTTGAGCTAATCTGCCCTTTTCATTTCTGATCTCCTCTATGATCATCTCTGACACCCGCCCACATCATCTCATTCTGCTTTCTGTCTCTTTCTTCTTCCATCCGCCCCAGGTGGATTATCGCACGGAGGACGGCACGGCTAACGCCGGCTCTGATTACGAGTTTGCTGAAGGAACACTCCTGTTTAAACCCGGAGAGACACTAAAAGGTAAAAACTATGATGTCAACAGAACCAGAAACACTAAAAACTGGCAATAAAACCAATGGCAAACCAAACCTTTCCTCACTTGTAAACAAAACCTGCCAAACTAAATTTTAAATAACATTTATTCAGCAAAACTTAGTTTCTTTTTCTTGTCTTCTTTTTTTCTTCCAGAGATCACAGTGGGAGTGATTGATGATGACATCTTTGAGGAAGACGAGTACTTCTATGTTCACCTCAGTAACCCTCGTGTGGTTGGCTACCCTGAGATTGGCACCGCACCTGCAGATACCAGCAACACCCCGAAAGCCGTGCTTGGAGAAAACCACACAGCTACAGTGACCATTTATGATGACGATCATGCAGGTAAAAGAAAATTACCCTTGATTGGGCTGTTTGACTTGGATCACTCTAGGGAATCTGTTGATTGGAAATACTTTTTAAAATGTTTTACATTGAATTGAAAATACTTTATTTATCCATGAAAAATATTTGAGTGCTGCAGTGCTACAATACAAGACAAACAATACTACATGCTACAATACAAAGTCATGCAACAACATGATTTTTTTTCTTTTCTTCTTTTAACTGTTGTGAGTGAAAGTGAAAATGTTTGAAAGTGAAAGGTTGAATACTTTGATGGAGGACAGCAGAAATGATTTTCTGTACTGTTCCTTTGAGCAGCGGGGTTGCAGGAGTCTGTTGTTGAAGCTGCTTTTTTTTTCAGAATCAGAATGCTTTTATTGCCATGTCAGTGAAAAATATCAGAGACTAGGAACTTGTTTTGGTACTGGTGTTTCAGATGGTCCACACATTCATGGAGAGGGTGGGAGGAATTTAGCATGATTGATGACAGTTTTGCTTTCATTCTGTCCCTCGCCACCTCTTCCACTCAGGCGAGGGGTGAGCCAACCACACATCCAACTTTTTTTTATCAGTTTGTTTTGTACATCCCTTTCTAACAAAAATTTTACCTCTAATTGTTATTACAATGCAATCTAAAGCCACTTTGGTGCATTTATTCCTTATGAACACGTCAGCTCAATCATCAAAACTCACTGGCTGTTTTTGGTAAGCAGCCAAAAACAGTCAGTGTTTTTGGCTGCTTTTGGCCAAACCCAAATGTTTTTAGGCAAACTTAAAAACATTAATTTAGGTTTGCCCAAATTCGGTTCATCGTCTGAACCGCTTATCCCTAATGGGGTTGTGAAGGGTGCTGAAGCCTATCCCGGCTGATTCAAGGCGAGAGTAAACCTACACACGTGAAAAAATAAATAAATTAAAAACTCACAAAGAGCTGCTTTCATTTCTGAGTTACAATTGAAGCTTAAATTATTAGAAGATATATGTTACTGAACCTCCAGCACTTTCTAGGTGACCAGAAAGGAAAACGAGAGTGTAGGAGGATGAGTGGATTGCATGAACGCCTAACGGGGATAATGTTTTATCTAGAGAGGTGCTTTAATTATTTTTATCTGGATGTGCACCTTGGAGAGCTAAAAGCTAGTAATGATGTAGGTGTTTATTAACCATCTATTATTTTGCTTGCTCTTCTGTTCTCAGGTATCTTTACCTTTGAGACTGCCAGCCACAGGGTGAGTGAGAGTGTGGGTGTGATGGAGGTCAAAGTTCTCCGAACTTCAGGAGCTAGAGGCCTGGTGGCTGTCCCTTACCAAACCTTGGATGGTACCGCCAAAGGTGGGGAGGACTATGAAATGACATCTGGAAAACTGGAGTTTCAGAATGACGAAACAATGTGAGTACATGTTCTACCCTTTTATGTGTAAGCTTTGAGTCGATTCCATTTTGGATCCGAAACGTTTTTTTTTTTGCATCGCTTTCTGCTGCTACGAGTGACAGATTTATTTTCTAATCCAGTGCAGAGGTGCAGATTAAAGTGTGATAATTCACCTTTTCAAGGTAAACTGTATTAAATACCTCCACAGAAGCGCTCACATGCACTCCAGCAGAACTGCCCCGCATCCTTGGGCACATGCATTTTTAATATGCTGATGTCAGTGGTGTTAAATTGACCAATATATAAAGTAGTTGGGAATGCAGTTTCCTCGGCCTCTCCAGGGGCCCATAAAGTAACCCCGCTGTGTGTGTAAGTGTTTGTAAGTGTGTGTGTGGGATCTATGTGCATCAGAAGCATTATAAAAGTGTTTGTTCAGAAAATGGATGTGTGAAAACAAATAATTAGTCATCTTTATGTTTTTCTTTCCGTTTCTCCCAAAGCAAATCAGATCACTGCATCTAATCCCGTCTCTTGTATCACCAAACTTTGTGCCCTCCTTTACTTTATTCATGAACCTTCTTTTTGGTCATCTGGTTTTTTGGCAAACGTGTCTGGGGTTTGCTTTTTGTTGCAACATGGTTCCGATCACCTTTAGTGCTGTTCATCGATACAATTTCTGAGTTAGTAAGTCTTTTACTGGTTCAGAGAGGCGGCATTGTCATCTCAATAAGTCTCAGGCAGTTTTGAAGGAACTAGTCAGTCAGTCACCTTCTTAACCATCTGTCCCTTTCGGGATTGCGGGGGGTGCCGAAGCCCATCCTGGCTGATTCAAGGCGAGGGGCACGCACACCCCGAACAGGTAGCCAGTCTGTCGCGAGGCCACACACATATACAACCAAACACACACATACTCATTCCTAGGGACAGTTTGGCACCGGCCAGTCAACCTAACACGCATGTTTTTGGAGGGTGGGAGGAAACCGAAGTACCTGGAGAAAACCCTCTCAGAAACGGGGAGAACATGCAAACGCCACACAGAAAGGTCAGTGTTCCAAGCCTCGTCCCCACCCGGAACTTGAACCCATGACCGTTTTGCTGTGAGGCCACTGTGCCACCCACTGCGTCACCGTGCCGCCCTGGAATTAGTCTCATGTGTAAATATTTTGCCATCACCCCAAAAAAAAAGTCCACTTTTTCTATATTGTCTATCTGATGTCACAGAGTAAAAACACCTTACAGATATTGTAATACAATTCAGCTCACTGCTATTTTCACAAAAAGTGGCTTCAACTCACATTTAATTCAGTAAAACGATAGCAAATGGTGAATTTAAAAGGCTTGAATGTCTGAATTTTTTCTCTGAACCAGCCAGCCTCCAGGATTGTCACTACAAGGGTAGTGTGTGAGCGTGCATGTATGTGTGTGAATGTAATAAAATGATCTGAAGCAGTCCTTGCTGCTGGTGAAGACTGAGGTCAGAGAGGAAAAGAGGAGCGAGAGATAATGAGTAAAGTAAAGCAGAAAAAAAGTCATCCCCTCCTGCACTATGACTTATGGGTAGTACGCAGCGGAAACGAATGAGGTGGTGTCAGATCAGATTTATTTAAGCTGAAACTTTTAGTGGGCTTAGATAAAGATGTTTGAAATACTTTAATGGTGTGAACTTGTTTAAGTCAACCAGCTGCAGTTATCTAATAGCTCACATATCTTCATCAACAGTTTGTACTTTGAGGGCATCTCTCTTTTTTTCTATATTTGCTACTTGCACAGAAAATTTGTCTAAACTTTGAGGGTAATTATGGATAAAGTTAAACGCAGATTTGAAATTCATCTGATTAGGTCATAGTATAATAATTCAATATTTCAGGCGGATCGGTGCGGCGTCAGCAATAACTAGGATGCTACATCGGTCCGTCATAGTAAAGTAAGATCTGAGCCGACAAGCAAAGCTCTAGATTTACAAGTCGATCTTTTCCCACCCTCACCTAGGGTCACCAGCTGTGGGTGGTGACCGAAAGAATGAGATCGCGGATACAAACTCCTGAAATTAGCTTCCTCCTCAGGGTAGCTGGGCTCTCACTCAGAGATCGGGTGAGGAGCTCTGCCATCCGGGAGGAGCTCGGTATCGAGCCGCCCCTCCTCCATGTCAAGAGAAGCCAGATAGGGTGGTTCAGGGGTCTGGTCAGGATGTCCCCAAGCGTCTCGCTGGTGTGGTGTTTCGGGCACGTCCCACTGGGAGGAGACCGAGAGGCAGCCCCCGGACCTGCTGGAGAGACTATGTCTCACAGCTGGCTGGAAACGACTCAGGATCATTCTGGGGGAGCTGGAAGATGCAGCTGGGATGAGAGAAGTTTGGGCTTCCTGTCTTAGGCTGTTGCCCCCACGACCAGGCCCCAGATAAGCGGAACACGACAAAACGGAGCGGAATAATAATTCAAAGTGTGGGAGAGAAAAGTGATTGTGGGAATGTACTGTATATGAATAGACTTTCAAAACTGGGATCGAGATATCAACTTACTCCATATTTATAAGGGCTGCACCTTGAAATGATCTTTAAAGAGCGAGTATTGGGCTTTTGTGGGGTACCAATTCGTATTTCATAGTGTATTTAAATAAACTCAGCATTGTTAGCTTAGAAATGTAATATTTGAGGGAAAAATAAAGCTTAACACATGAATCCAATCTCACTACTGCTTTTGACACTGCAAATGCCCCGTCTCTCGCTTGGTTTCTCTCTATTCGTGCATTCGGCACACAGTGCAAATGTTGATTGAACTTGAAAATACAGTTTAAAGTTAATTAAATCAGCAATATCATAATGTTGGTGAAGGTGGTGAAGAAGGACCCAGATGCATAGCAAGTTTAAACCAGTTTATTGAAGGTAGCAGGAATGCAGAACCAGACATGCAGCTCAGCGGGAAGAGGGACTAGACGTGAAGGAAGAGCAGGATGAGGAACCTGACATGGACCAGATGGGGATGTACAGCAGGGTGAGGGACAGCACGTGAAGGGACAGCAGAACAGGAGGGCACAGTAGGACACAATAGGGCACAGTACGAACAGGGTGAGGGATCAGGCTGAGTGGAGGGATTATCTGACATTGTAATCATGGACATCAGCGTTTAAGTAACCAGAGACCACTGGAGAAATCAGGGAGAGGCATTTTGGAGCAGGTATGATGAGTTAGGGCAGATGACCAGATTTGGAAGGAGGAGATGTTCCAGATGAGGAGGATCATGATGAGCAAAGCTAGCTCATGTTCTTTTATATTTCTATTTTGATGCATTCACAAAAAAAAGTGGCAATCCTTTTTTGTGCAACCAAACTCAAACAACCCCCTGAGCAGAGTGCAAAAAACACTTTCTAATCACATTAAAATGTTGAAGTGGAAGAGGGCAATATCCATGGCCAAGAACAATTGGCTTTTGAAGAGTATTCTACCACTGTGCGGGAGAACTCACAAATTTCACAAGAATGAAATAGAAAGCCACACCAGGTATGTTTTTGGTGTAGGAAAAGTTTAAACATGGTGAAAACCTTCATTAATAAAGTTCATTACGCAGTTAGTCTTAGTTTTGAATCAGGATTAAATGGTTCCTTTAAGGATTCGCACTTGGAACTCAGATGTGATTGAATGGAATGTTTGAAAAATAACAAACACAAGCAGAAAGAAGTGATTTTCAATAATTGATGAAAGTCGACTGCAAATGTGAACCAGTTCCTTCTGGTGTGTGTAAAACTTGTCTGGCCTCAATAGATGTCCTCTTAAAAACTAAATCTATGTTCAGATTGTATTTTAGATGGAGTAGTTTTTAAGTATTAATTGTGACCTTCATATTTCTGGGTTACTAGTCTTTTTCATTATCTTTCTGATGAGTTTTAAAGAGGAAACGAGGACTAAAGTGTTTAGTTTATTCATTTTAACCCGCGGGGGAGAAAATTAAGACTCCTATAACAATCTTAGTTTTAGTTTTTTGTGTTTGACACATAAATTGTCACACTTTAAAGTCACGTTGGATATGTGTGACAGAAAATATTCATCCATAGCGTGTCAAACTCCGGTCCTCGAGGCCCGGCGTCCTGAAGGTTTTCCATGTGTTCCTGGTTCAATACAGCTGATGCACATAAAGTGAAATCAACAGCCAATAAAATTTGGCACATTGCCTCGATAACCTGGATTAGATGTGTAGATGCAAGAACAAATGGAAAACCTTCAAGACACCGACACTTCAGGATCTGACTTTGACACCCCTACAATACAGGGTCACAGGGATAGCAGAGTTTATCCCAGCTTGTATCAGGCAAGAGGCAGGGTACACTCTGAACACCAGTCACCTTCAGTCAGTCTCCTTATAAACCGTCTATCCATTACTGGGTTACGGGGGGTGCCAGAGCCAATCCCGGCTGACTTGAGGCGAGGGGCAGGATACATCCCAAACAGGTCGCCAGTCTGTCACGGGGCCACACACATACAAACACACACACTTACTCTTAGGGGCAATTTGGAGGGGGGGATGAAACCGGAGTACCCAAAGAACACCCACGCATGGACGGGGAGAACATGCAAACTCCACAAAAAAGGCCAGTGTTCCAAGCCTCGTCCCCACCCGTGACTCGAACCCACAACCTTCTTGCTGTGAGGCCACTGTGCTACCCAATGGGACACCCTGAACAGGTCCACAGTTTATTGATAACAACTCGTACTTTTAACAAGAGGGGGAATTTGATTTCTTTAAATCACAAGCTAAAATCAACAGAATAATTATGAACTTTCTTCAGAGCAGCTGCTTTTTAAATTTATTGCAAAAATTAGAGGACTTTATGAAATCTCAGCAGCTTATTAAAATTACTGCTGGGCTCAAAAAGAGCCAGTCTGAACAGATCATCCTGTTTCCTCTTGTCTCTCTTCATTATTCCTATGCATTGAAAACTGCATAGAAAGTTCATGTGTTCATATATTCATTCAGCCGTCCCTCTGTGAAACCTGTGATGCTGCTCTCGAGATACAGGTACTCAAGAATCAAGAATACCTTTATTAGTCCCACAGTGGGGAAATTGCAAGAACTAAGGCCTGCAGCCATACATAACAGTGCTACCTTGGTTGAAGAGATAGAGATACAGAGGGAAGCGAGGGTAAAGGGTAGATTTGGTGTTTAAAAAAAATAAGTCACCCGGCCTCACCAACAAGGTCAGTGAAGCAGGGCAAGTGAAAAAAACAGCACCAGTTACTTAGCAACAACATATACATACATAAACATACTCAGGAAAGCGTTGATTTGATTTAAGGGGAGGGTTGGTAGTGGTGGGGCGGGGGTAGGATAAACAAAGCAGTCACTTCAATGAGCTTCTGATTCTACTCATTAGTTCAGTTTAGACAAGTCTTGTCGCGGTAAAAGAGTCTCCTGCAAACATAGTCTGTCCGATTTAACAAGATGATTTTCAATAACCAAACGGCGAGCGTTATCTGCTGCGCTATTTCCAAGTCGTAGGCCACGGCAGTTGTAGGACAAAACTTGTAATTCCATTATGATGTTATTCAACTACTGTATTGCCAGATACACCCAGTCTTTTTCCAACACGTTGTGGCTCGTAATACTTTTATTTAATTATAGGTGAAATTGTGAAATCTGATTGTGCTAAAAGACAGTTTATTCATCTCATTATTAAAAATATTCCAAATTTGAAGGTAAAGCAAATATTATGTTCACAACATCAGCTGGTATTACATAAGCACTGCCTGACCTTTTGAAATTACCTCAAAGAATGTATATTTGTAGGTGTATTGACTTTCTTTGGCGTTGTGACAAACTGGTGCACCCTGCCTTTGACATGATCCAGCATCCCCTACAATGGAAGAATCGGTATTCAGAATGGCTGAGCTAAATTCCCCCGTCCTCCTTTTTTTAAATGGATATGAACCTTTCAGATTAAATGTGGAGCTGGAGGTTTTGGAGCTGTTGCTTAAGAAGAGCAGAATGAATAGCGTGACAGAGGAAGAAAGGAAGAGTAGGATCGATAGTCGGCTGTTTCCAGGTAAAGGAGGAGTGAAAACCTCTGTGGGATATTGATCTATTCCTCCTGATGTCTTTCACACCACTCGTTTTTTTTTCTCAGAAGAACTTTATAAGGAAGTGTTTGTGTTCTTTTTCTCACTCAGGTATCTTTTACACTTCCTCTCACTCCCTTTTTTAAAATTCCTACTTATTCCCCCTATCAGTTTTTAACTCCCCCCTCATTATCGTTATTTCTCTGGCTCTTCTGTTTTCTGCTCATTTCTATTCCTGCTTCTTCTTTCACTAATTCACCCCTCTAAATTTTTCATCTTCTGTCGCTCGTCTCTTTCTCTTCCTCTCCTCTCTTTTAATCATTTTGCTTTTGAACCTCTTGTCAGAATTCCTCCCCGGCTTTAGTGTGAACCTGCTTTAATCTGTTGTACTAGTTTTTCCTCCTCCCATAGCTTTTTCTGTCATTGCATCATCACATTTAGGCTTTCATCCAATTTGCTGTTTTCTCTCCATTCTTCTTTCCTCTGGTTTTTTTTTCCTGATTTATTTTTAGATTTGGAGGCTTCTTCACCTTCACCCTCCTGTCATCTCTTCATTTGCATCTCCCACCTTTCTGCCTTTTCACCTTTACATATTTACCCTGTCAGGTTATTTTCTTTTATCACCTTTCTCTCCCTCTCTTCGGCCCCATCGTCCGCCCGTTCACCTCATTTTTCTCTATCTTCACTTTCTCTTCAACTCTTTCCATACTTTGTCAGGTTCCATCCATCCTTTGCTGTCTCGCCCTTTATTCACAGAAAAAAGGAACTCATTTTCAAAGCCGTTAAGCTGGATCATAACTCAGAATCTCCACCATGCCTCTCTCCCTGCATGGCCCATGAAGCATGCTTTCATTTAACCCGTAGGATAGGTTTGTTTGCTGTTTTTGCCTCCTTTATGAATTTAGGCAGTCCAACATTAAACTGTCTACTTTTCTTAGTCATGCTGGATGTTGGACGGTGCTTTTGGAAAAAAAAGGGAGGTACTAAAAAGGAGAAATCACAAGTGGGGCTGACTGTAGAGAGGATGTGATAGCGGTTGGAAATTCTTGGGGAAATCTAAAACCCATTGAAGCCGAACTGACAAGACGAGAGAAGAGCAAAAGAAAGAGAAAGATGAATTCTTTTAACTCAACTTCACTCTTTAACAGTAGAAAATAACTCCATGCAACATAGTCACATAAAAAAGGAGTTTTTCTTGCCTTCAGCACTGTTTAGTCATCATTGAAGATGTGATGTTTACCTTTTCTATGAGGAGATGGAAACATTTTCCATCAGAAGAAAATAAAATAAAAATGGTCATAATGCAGGATGTCCTACCTGCTTTAAACTAGCTGTAGATATAAGAAGAAAAAAAAAAGAAAAAGAAAACGCTTGACCCTGATGCAGTCATAAACATGATGGATTTCAGCAGAAATAAAAACCATCTAACTCCACTAGAGCATCAAACATTATCAATGGTTTGTATTCATCTCCCAAAAACCTTAAATCAAAAGTCTGATGTCTTTACTTACAACTCAACACTTATTGATGTCTAGACCTTAACTGATCCCATCAGAGAACCACATTGACTACTCTCTTGGCATTGAGCTAGAAGTGACTTTAGGAAGCACGTAGAGGAACGCATCAACGTGGCTAATTTGTGGGAAAATTTGACAAAATGACAGCTTGTTTTTTGACATCATCTCCTACAGATAGCTTAAACCTCTACCTTATCCCCTCTTCCTGTCTGGATGAAGATTATCTGCTACATACTAACCTTAATTATGTTCAGTAGTGCACAGATTTATTTGGTCCGGTATAGGAGGCATCTGGAGATGTTACAAGCTGCAAAGGATACATAATAATGATACTTATTGATCCATCATGGGGAAATTACTGTGCTGCTTTGCACCACAGCAGGCAGCCATGACAGGGTAATTGGGGGTTAGGTGTCTTCCCAAGGGACGCTTAGGCACGATCTCATCAAGAATCAAACTGACAACTCTTTGGGCCAAAGACCATTCTAACGCTGAGCTATGCCTCCCTCTTAAAAATGCAGTTGAAAATGGATTAACAAAATATTTCTTGTTATGTTTTTTTCTCTCATCCAAAGGGGTTTTCGACTTCTTTGCAGTGGCTTTTAGTCATAGATTTAAAAAAAAAAAAAAAAAGTTTTAATGTGTGTCTTTAAAATCACACTTTTTACTGTGTTCATTGATATGGTGGCTCAGTGGTTAGAGCGTTCACCCGTGGACCGAAAGTCATTCGGAAGTTTACGGGTTTGCATCCCACTGAGTGTACGACTAGGGTCCTTGGAGAAGACACCTAACTCTCCATTTCTCCTGCCATTGGGGCCGTCGTGGCAGCCTGCTGCGGTGTAGGAGTGCAGCACACAAATTTCCCTGGTGAGAGATGAATAGAATGAGAAAAAATTAAAAATTATTTACCATTTCTGTGCTAATGTGCCATCTCAAAGGTATTTTTTTTACTCCTCTCTCTCTCCACATTGATGAGTATATTCAACTTGTTTGATTTGCAGAGCACTGTGCATTTGGATAATGCACAAGCACTTGCACACCAGTTACGGTATGTGCATCCTTGACAATGTTGTCATATACTTGGAAGAGCAGCGTAGATCAAATTGAAATATTTAAACTGAATGACAGATAGAAAAAACATTTCTTATACTTTACAATTTAGCAGTTCACTCATATTTACTACAAAGCTCTTTGAAGCGGTGGTTTTCTTTGTCTACTCCTGCTGTTTACGACAGAAAGTAATTAATTGTCTCATTGTTAGCCAATTAGGGGTTTTTTGTTTCTCTTTTCTTCCACGGCATCTTGTTTTCTGTCTGCAGCACTGAATCTGGCTTCTCTGCTCATTTTGTGTTAATCAAAGGGCACATGTGTGCGTGCAGAAGTAAAAGGGGAAGTGAACTACACGTGCAAGAGACAGAAAGATGCTCTCACCAGGGGTTGTTTATTCTTAGCCGTCATCTGACCTGCAACACAGTGCAGAGTCTCAGCCAAGAACTAGACAACTGTGCGAATGTGTGTCTGTCAGAGTGTGTGTGTGCGTGTGTGTGGTCCTCTCCCCTGGTTGCTCATTATAAATTTGAAACAGGTGCCGCTACCAGATTGCACCAACGCCTGTTCAATTACTGACAAGCCCTGGGTGTGTACGTGTTTGTTGAGATCCGGACAAATTTATTATAAAAACCAAATAAAAATTTTTAGGGGTATTCTAAGCTTTTTAAATTTGTCAATAAATAATAATAATAGAGAAATCAATTATCTACTATTCCCATGGATAGTGTTGATATTACACACCTGTTAGCTGTTTGGGTGGAAAAACAAAAAAAAAAAGCTGTTTTTGTGGCTAAAGGTAAATGAATTCGGGTTTATTTCTAAAAAGTAGAAACCTCATGGATAGATCTTTTCCAAGGAGGGATAGGTAGTTTAAATATAGGACTGGGAGTTTTGCTCATTTATAACATGAGTTGTGGTCCATGTTTTTTATGTTTCAGTTTTAGTGCCACCTTTTACCTCAATCAGTTCCTCAATAATGATTGCATCTTACTCTCATGAATCAATGCAGGAAAAAGATAACTTGGACATCACAAATAAAATATTCCACAATGACTGTCCATACTCAAGGTGAAAAAGTCTTCTACGGCGCACACAGCCACGACACACAAAACTATCTGTAGCGATGTCTTACACTAATACATTAAATAACAATATAAAATTTTACTCATGAAAACTTGGATGACTTCAAGATTAAATCTACAGTGGCATAAATCAGTCATCTGGACAGTCCTTAGTCTTCAAAAGAGAGGAGAAGGAGGTCAAGTTGGAAAGAAATAAGAACAGGTCTTACAATCTTAGTCAATGTTGCTAATGCAAATTCCTCCTGTTTACAGAGTTTCTTTTTTAATTTAAATAAATGCAAGTTTATGCATCTATTTATGCAGTGATGTCAGTCTCTCCAGCTCTGGACCCTGGAGCTTGAAGCGGGGCTCCAAACCTGTTGCCATTATGAACACCTCCTTTTCAGCGTAGGGGGACATTCTTCTCCCTGTCCTGCAGGGTTCCCATCAGCTTGGACCTGTGTTTTGACAATATCTTTTGCAGCTTTGCCATCATTTCACGGACAAAAGGGGGACCACCAGACTGGCAGTGACAGAGTTCTGGCCCTGAAGTAAATTGGTGGCTCTCTTCAAGTCAAAAACATGTGGCAGTAATACACAAGTAATACATTACTACCATATTACTTTGCCATACTGTATATTACTATTATTATTATTTTATCCCTCCAAAATGTAACATTATTATTAAAGCAAAAACCTTCAAGTACATAATACTACTACCCCATCCCTGGTTGCCACAGCAAGTCAGTTTCTTCCATCTAAGGCTGAAACTGTCTATCGTCTCAATTTTGTTCAATAGAGGCTGGATTTTTGTTCTTGTAGAGACACAGCACAATTCGACTTTGGTGACATTATGCAACTGCATGAAGTTATCTGATGTTTGTAATGTCATGATAAATAAGTTACGGCCTGTTCGTCCCTACCTGCAACCGATCGTCTTCAGATGAAGAAACAAGGTGGTTACCAGTAGGAAATAGGTGTTTCAGAGATGAACCAGTGCCACTATTTATTTCAAAGCAGAAACCAGATTGAACTGCTCTTCAGAACAGGATTGGTAATGGTATGCTTTATTAAAGCTTCTGTTATCTTGAGGGTTTGTTGGATTTTTGCTCCTTTTGCAGCTTTTTCCCCTCTTCCTCGTGGTTGCTCTTATATAACTTCTCCTTTTCACCACATTACGACGTGAAGCTTTGTCTTCTTTAATCCAAGCATTCTGCTTTGTTCTGTTGGGCGTGAGGATGCTTCAACACAACTCCTTAGTGTTTCTGGCGAAGCTGTCGAGACGCTGTGATCATACATTAGCTTCTGGTAATGAAGAAGTCATCTTGCTTTAAAACAACTAACTCTGCCATCGGCAAGATGTTTCATGGAAATAAGAGATGTGAAAAGTGAGATTGTGAGTTTGGTGTGTTTCTGCTTGTGTGTGAGCAGGTGTTTGTGCATGTTGCTTGTAAAGCGTTTGATATCTACAACCTGTTTCTCCGTCTGTCAGCAGGGTGGGTGACTAACCCAGAGCTGTTCCGAAAATAAAGCTTCCTTTTGAACTCCAAATCCCCAGGAGCTGTACAGGCCGTGCACGAGGATCTTTACGCTCATAGAAATATTAAATGTGATTTCTGTTCCTGCTACATGAGGTTTTCTCAAACATGACTCAGCTTTTTATCACATTTCTGCAGAGTCATGTTTGCCAACCATCCGAATCTTGTCAGTCGTGTTCCTCCCATTCTCACAGATGCACTCGTGCAGCTTAAGCATTCTGCTAACGTTCTGTAATATTGCACTTTATGCTCTTTCTGACCTTGAATACAAATATAATCAAGATCTTTGTGTCCCAACCAAATAGAATTGAGGACAATAGATTAATAAGGTTGCAATAAAAAAAAAAAAAAGTCGTCAGACATATTTTTCTCAGATTTTTGTGTGGGTATTTTTCAGATTTGTTGTCAAATCCCTTTGTAAAGACCGCGGAGCTTTGTGATTATCCCAGCATGTGGTTCAGTTGCTCAGTATGCTCACTACTACCTGCTGTTAAGCTTTATTTAGAGAATCCTGTTTATTCAGCATAAATCTGTTAATATGCTGGTTAGGAACACATTTTGATCTAAATACATTTCAATACTTTGTTGATGAGATCAAATTCATTTAGATATATTTTAGAATATAACTAAATGTTGAAAGTATGTTGGATTTGACCATGTGCACGTTTCAGTGGTGAAATGTGTGTATCTGTGCCTGGTTCTGAAATGTACTCGATAGTTTGCTAAAAATAAACTTTTGTAAATAGAAACATGAATAATAGTGAAAATAATTAGTGAAATATAAATTATAAATCTAGGAAGGAGTCTGTGTGTGTGGCACTGCAACAAACTGGCGAGCTGTTCGTGGTGTGCCCTGCCTCTTGCCTAAAATCAGCCGGGATAGACTCCAGCAAGGATATGAAAATGAAAACAATTACAATTAATTGTAATTGCTAGAGCGGCACAGCGGTGGGGTGGTTAGCCCAGTGGCCTCATAGCATGAAGGTCAGGG
This sequence comes from Neostethus bicornis, assembly GCA_902685375.1. NCBI lineage: Eukaryota > Metazoa > Chordata > Actinopteri > Atheriniformes > Phallostethidae > Neostethus > Neostethus bicornis. The sequence continues at coordinate 10,083,036 of LR738558.1, read as the reverse complement.
TTTGAGTCCGGGGGGGGATGAGGCTTAAAACACTGGCCTTTCTGTGTGGCGTTTCCATGTTCTCCCTATTTTTGTGTGAGTTTTTACTGGGTACTACAGTTTCCTCCCACCCTCCAAAAACAGGCACGTTAGATTGATTGGCCGCCATGAAATTGCCCCTAGGAATGAGTGTGAGTATGGATGGTTGTATGTGGCCCTACAACAGACTGGTGACTTGTTTGGGGTGCACCCTGCCTCTCGCCTGAAATCAGCCAGGATAGGCTCCAGAACCCCCCGCAACCCTGTTAGGGATGAACGGTTCAGGAGATGAATGAATAGATGAATGTAATTGTCGGGATTCAGTTCTCTACAAGCATTATTCATAAACTCGAAACATTTTGTTTGTTTGGAGAATAACTCCGGCGACTTTTGAGGAGTAAATGAAAAAAATGAAACGTCAGTGAAAAAGTTTTTTTCATGCCAAAGAAAATTGAACTTTAACAATGTTGAGTTGTGCTAGAAGACACTACACAGCTGATGGCTCAGAGTTATGGATTGAGACGAGTTTTAATAATATATACATTATTTTTTATAAAAAATAAACCTGTTCTGTGAAGGCAAAAAATTAATTCCTTAATAACTTTCTTACTATTTTTAATACAGCAAACTTTGATGATGTAAAAATTAAATATTTTGACGCCATTAATCAAATCCAGAGTTTTTTCGGATTTCTTGGAGACTTGAATTGATGACTCACTGCATCACTGAAATATAGCTTTGACTCATCATTTTATTGCATTAGACTTCCCTACCGATCCCTGATGCACACACGTATTTCTTTGGTAATGTTAAAATCTAACGGTTGGTTTTAAAGCTCAACTGCTTGTGGGCACTGAAAATTTAAGTCAAAACTTTGCTGTGGGTACAAGCAATCATGTTTTGATTGTCCATGGTCATTGTTTTTGGTTCATCCTCATGAGAAATTTTTGTTGTCTGCGATTCATTTCAGACTTTTAGTCGCTTGAGGGGTAAAGCCAATTACAATCCCAGATCTGCTCTGTATTTTCACAGTTTCTATTCAATAAAAGAATATTTTATCTTGTTCCCTCAATTTTCTCAGGTTTAAATATCCACCTGCTAACGGATAGAAAAACACTTCCCGCCCACATTTCTCTTAGTTTTTCCTTCACCTTCTATTCTTTTCCTGCCTGCTGAGATACATTTGGTTTCTTTCATTTCTATAAAAATGCGTTTTTCTTTATAGCTCGCAGTTTGTTGCCTTAGCAACTTACTGATCCTTCCTATTGTGAGCACAACAAAGACTTAAATGACACAAGAGAGCTAAAATGGAAAGATAAAAAAAAAAACTAAGCGGAGAAACGATGGCGACCAAAAGGAGCATTCTAGTTGTTTTAAAAGAGACTTTCTTTTGATGATTGTTGGTCTGCAGATTACATGTCCAATTATTTCTTTAAAAGTAAAAAAAAAAAATGTATAATTCCTCAATAGAGTCTAAAATATTAATTACAGAGATTTTGTGTCCATGTGTATTGTTTGATATTTAATTAATAAATCAAAACCTTCTTTGATTGAGTGGATTATGAAGCAAATCACATTTAATGTCTTCATGGTCGGCCGTACGGAGAGAAAGACTCCAGACAGACGACTGTACGACAGTCAGAGACCTGAAATAAAGATGAAAAAGAATCCAAAAAGAGGCTAAAAAAAGTATAAATACCTTTTATCCTGTCTTTCTTAGTCTTTGCTTTCACTTGAAGCCTTTTCTCTTCTTATTCTCTCCTTCTCTCGCCCTCCCTTATTCCTCTCTCTCCTCCTCTCCAGTGTCAGAGCAGTCAGAGTTAAGTAGCTTAAGTCAACATTTTAAAGGTTTTAAGCTCTATGTGCATGTCTCAGTGTCCTCACCCTTGTTTTTCTTCATGATTGTGAGTCTGTGTGCAGAAGGCATCAGCTGTGTAGAAAAATCAATGTGGCAGCCACCGCCTGACGTTCGCCTTTTGACATTTTTTATCTACACTGGCAGTGCTTTCTCACACCATACATGCAAAGAAAAAGCTTTCTTTTATCCTCTTCTCACTGTTCTATCTATTTTTGTTCCACTTTTACACAGCAAAAGTGTCTATTTGTGGGTTTGAAGTTATACTTTTTGGTTGTTGTAGAGGATTTTGGGAGTAAATGGAACATTATTGTGATGTATAATCGTGGATACGGTGCCTCTGTTTTTACCCCTCCTCCTCTCATTAACCTACTTTTTATACAATACTATCTTCTAGCATCCCTGTCACTTCTCATATTCATAACCCCTCATTTATTCCTGTTTCCTCACCCAGCCTTTACACTGGGGTTGTTTTTTCTAATCTGCTTTCCCAGGATTTTTTCATCTAAACACATCCACTCACTGCAGCAGTTTTAACACTTCCACATAGTTTCAGAGGGCAAACACACCATGACTTTGACCAATGATCACACACTCTGCAGACTACACTTGTCCTGTAATTAGGTTCAAAGACCTTCTGAGAACTGCAGTAAGAGCCTAACATGCTGTGATCACTGACACCCTTTTCCAACTGTAGCAGGCCCCCGCCCTGCAATCCTGATACCACATTTTAAAGCCTCAATGCCGGGTTCATGGACCACAGAGCTGGCGTTGAAGTTTGTGTGTAATGAATGTGGTGAGGTATCGTTTAATTTATATATCGTTTCCATTTTTGGAAACCTTTTCTCTGTTAAATTGCCCCTCGGTGTGTGTATAGTTGTCTGTGGTGGCCCCGCGACAGACTGGTGACCTGTTCGGGGTGTACCCTGACCCTCACCTTGAATAAGCCGGGATGGGCTCTGGCACCCCCATCTGTAAAGGATAGACGGTTAAGAAGGTGACTGACTTTTCTCTGTTCAGGGAGTTTAATTGCACGCTAAGGTGATTGGTTGGTTCAAATAATGTGTCTGATTGGTTGCCTATTTTTGATGCCATATGGCGATTGATGACCCGTACAGGATGTAACCCACCTCTTGCTTGCTTACCAGCCAGGATTGGCTCAAGCAATCCTGCAACACAGAAATAACAAAAGGGTTTTAAAAAAAAAAAACATGGATCTCGCCTGAAATAACCAGCAAAAATAATCTGCTCCTGTTTGCATGTCTAAATGAAGACCAACAGAAGCAGAAACATAGCATTTCAAAATTTATTAAGATAAAATTTAGCTGTGAATACACCATCTGTTTTTACAAAATCAGTTTAAACTCACGAACAAATTTGTCATTTCAATAATGTAAATGAATTGAGGGAAGGAGGGAAGATTCTGGAGTCATTCTGAAAGAACTTGGCTCTCCTTAAACATGAATAAGCAGCCTTAGAGATGTCCGTTGCTGTTGATATTCAGATGGATTCAGCCTTGGTGACCCCTGTTTGTGCTTGGCTGGACGCTGCTCTAAGGGCACAAACAGGCTAATAAACTGGAGTGAAATCATGATGCAGCCTGGAACTATTCGCAAGCACTGAAACCAGAGAACAAAATTACATTTTAGAAAGCAGATCGTTTCTGTTTGCAGGGAAGGTTAAATGAAAGAGACGAGACTTGTTTCAAAGTTTAAAAGTTCACTGTGCGAGCTGTTAAATAAAATTCTTCATTCTCCTCAATTTGAATGTTGGTCGACAAAAATATTTATGATGGACTTTAATTCAATTTTTTTGTAGGAAAGTTTGTACTCTGAGTGCTGTGGAGCATCATAATATTTAATTAGAGTTTATTAAATAAGATTATTACAGTGCTCCACGTCTCACTGACTTTGAAGTAAATCTTTTAAAAACATTTAACGAAAAAGAACTAAAAATAAGAATAAAAATATCGGAAAAAAAACTTTTTTGGCGCTCTATCAGTGGAAACAAGAAACTTTATTGCAGTCTTGTAGCAGAAAAAAAAATCTATTTTAATGTTTGTAGTTGTAACAAATTGAGTTGCTGCATTTTGAATTAATCCAGAAGTGTGTGTGTTTAGTTATGCATGCGTCGGTCTTGTGATGGATTGAAAAAAAATTAATGGAGCAAATTGTTTTATTTCATCATAAAAACAAATAATTTTGCTTCTAACTGCACAGAAAAATTATATATTTTTATTTTCAATCCCACATTTGACATATTTTGATGCCACTTATAAAAGATGCAAAATCTTAAACAGAAAACCAACTTAATTCGCAAATATAATTTCAGTTGGTTGATTCATGCAAAGAAAGATAAAACTTATAAGCAATAACTCCAACTGATATGAACACCTTCCCAAATTACACCTGTGCTGTAAATGTGCACCAACACTTCCAACGTGCCGACAAATGAGCTGACAAAGCCCACATTAGAAAAATAGCCGAGTTTTACTTGGGATGCAGGAAAGTGTTTACAACAAGCAACCATTTTTCTTTAATGTTACATTAATATAAAGATCTTAAAAGACTAATGCTACATAAAATCAATTTTGAACTACAAGTACATTTCTAAGTAAAATGACATACATTTGTGGAATTTCAGAATAAAATGTCCAACTTTAGCAACACATGGAAAAATTGCTATAAAAGTCAGTCTACTTCTATTGCTTTACTTACAAAAAAATGCAATATGTACACAATTTTGTCATTTTAAGTTAACTTTTTTAGTCTTTTATGAGGTAAAATGTAATAATATACGACCAGCGTGAAAAGCTACCTGGTGGGAACATTTTTGAGTCTCGATCCCAAGTTTAAGAAACTTAGCTTTGACATGATGTATGCATGTTGCTGTGGAAGAGTGATGAGCCAGTTCCTGACTGCACTACCCCAGGGTTATCTGGTATGATACACACACACACAGACACACACAGAGTGATGTCAGAGTGATTAAATCACTAATAGCTTGTGGAGGAGATGTTGTGAGTCACACAGGCTCTTCTTCTCCACTCACATTCATTTCCTACTGTTCATCTCGAAGCACTCTCCAGTATAGTTCTTTTATCTCTCTTCTAACTCATTGTCTGCTTAATCCTCCTGACCATCCATTTCCAATGTCCACCTGCTTTTAGGAGATTATTTCTGCTTTGATTTTCTGCCTATCTTCTTTTATGTTCAGGCATCTTGTGTCAGTCATTGTTCACTTGTATGAATCTCTCTTTTATTTGGCCCTCTAACCCCTGCCCTAGACAACCTCCCTCCCTGCCAGCTCTTATTTTCTATTTGTCCTATCCAATGTCGGTTTAGAACAACCATACACAGCAAGCTGTATCCTTCATTGTGCCAATTAGGAAGTAGTTGCTGGCTCCAAAAATAACAGTCATTACTCAGTCCGTATTGTTGTAAAGATAATCGTTTTTGTTATAACTGTTTTCATTTTTTTGTTGTTATTTGCTCCATAGCACACGTTATATAACTTAGTATTTGGACATTCAGATGCACTGGTTAAACCAAGAGTGGCTGTTCGCCCCATTCCTGGCTGTTCTTCCCTTTAACTTGTTTGATTGAGAGACATTACTTAGCTCAGGGATGGGCAAACTACGGCCCACGGGCCACATGCGGCCCTTTTAACGGTTTAATCCGGTCTGCCGGGACTTGAAAATTTTAAATAAATAAACCTTGTTAAGGTTGCGGGGCCCGCAACCCCGAAAGGAATAGACGGATAAGAAGATGACTGACTGACTGACCTTCTTAAGGTTTTATTTTTTATGCAATTCTGATATTTCCTCACTAGATGGCACACTCTGAGAAAACAACGACACTGCTCCCATTAAAATGAGTATGTCTCCGTGATGTGCACATTCTCAAAATATGTGCAAATATGGAAAGCTATCGGGGCCAATACAGCACATAAACAAGCACGCTAGATTTAAAAAACCTAGCAAATTAAAGCACGTGTTTTCTCCACATCCCAAGATGTGTATTTTTTTCGCCAGTGAGGCGAGGTTACCAAAGCATGCCATCCATCTGCTCCTGTTCCATACCCTTTGTCAAATGTTAGAACTCAATGTGGCCCGCAAATCAAAAAGTTCGCCCACCCCTGACTTAGCTAATGGCAACAGGAAGGTAGACTGTGAGACAGACGGATTGGCAGTTTGCTGCTCTCCAGTGGCAGGAGTGTGAACTTTCAACAAGCTAGATCCTGGTTGCCAGGGTAGTTGCCACACAAATGTCAGCCAGATCCGTGACTGCATAGTTCCAGCTCCAGAAATGCAACATGGCGTTGTCCATACTGGCAGAAAATGGCTACTGCACTGGCTTCATTTGTATGGAACTAGTGATTGGTGACATCCATACCTTTTATGGTCCTGTCACACTTATCCTGAAAAAATTTATATTTGGTGGAAGCGTCAGCTGAGCTTCATCCAGGTAGGGAAACAGGAATACGAAGGGTTTTATAAAACCCATAGTTGATGTCATTAAAAATAAAAAAAAATGAGTTGATTGGAAGTTATCATAAGAAATAGCTTTAAATGATAATGATTCAATACTGTCATACCTTTTGATGAATAACCCCATGTCTTTGCAGCCCGTTCACTTTTTGTCACTCTTATTTCCCCTGATAGATTGTGATAAAAAGTTCCTTCTGACCTGCTCATAAACACAGTTACAGGATCTGTGAGTAATAGGTAGAAGGTGGACAGGTGGATGAAGTGGAAGCAAGAGGAGAGTGAATGTGTCACAGGAAGATAAATAAGTTTCTGGGGTTTGAAGTAAATGGGGGCACTGCGGGAGAACCAAAACCTGAAAGCTGAAGGAATGCCAATTCAAAAGAGAGAAAAGACAGATGAGTCATTGGGAGAAGAGACTACATGGAGAAGAAAGGGCAAACGCAGGTGAGAAATGGGGAAAACGAGGGCAAATAACCGCTAGAGGGTGAAGCATAGAGGAATAAAGAAGAAGGGGAAAAGGAGTGGACACATTTGTTAAGACCAACTGTTGGCACCCTGGGTGGTAATGGAGGGATGAATAGAGGAGAGGAGGAGTAAGTAAAGAAGATTGAGGGGAAGAAAGAGAGGAAATTGGCACATTTCTTTGTGCCAGAGGAAGAGAGAGAAATACGATGAGTGTGAATGTGTTTGAGTGAAAACATTTGGTTGGCAGATAAATACAAGCCTGGCGCTGGTTGCCATGGTATTTAAAACCCCACACTGGTTCAAAGTCATCACCTTGAGTTGTTAATGGCACTCAATCAACACAAAGTGTCATTAGATGTTCAGTACACAAGATGTTCTCCATGGGTAGGAACGATAGGGACTTCATTTCAATCAACCAGAAACCAAGAACTTTCTCTCAAGGTCAGAACCTCTTTGCTCCACTGTTAGCATGCACGCTAAACAATATAGTTTTTATATTTATGTAATGATGAGATCAAACTGGGAAAGTACTTTTATTCAAATATCAAATTCAATTCAATTTTATTTGAATAGCCCAAAATCACATTTTTTTTTGTCTCAATAGGCTTCAGCTTGCAGTAAACGACCCTATTTCAAATAGCTTCCAAGTTGTTTTTTATTCATTGAATTTCCAACTCAGAATCACCAGAGGGGCATAGAAATGGAACCCGGCCCAGATATTTGGCAGGTGGAAAGCAGGATATATGTCAAGTTTATTTTGTTTATTGATTGGAGGAATTAATCTACCACTGGAAATAGTCATTAGAATTCATTCAGGCATTATTGGACAAATAAATTGTAAAGGGCAAATTTATTTGAATCTAAAGTGGTTAGTTTGTTAATTTTGATTCTTGTGATTGCTAATATGTGTTGTTCAAGGCCAATAATAACAGTAATGTATTAGTAAATGTCATTATAAAATAAAATAGAATTTTTTGTATGTTTTACGTGAGCTATAGACAGTAGAAACACACAAATTTCCCACGTGTGGGATCATTAAAGTAATTCTGATTCTGAAATAGCAACAATCTAGATATAGATTGTATCAGAATAATAAGAATAGTTTTATAAAAAAAAACACCTGAATTGCTGATTTATTTCAAACTGAACAGAACTAAAGCATTTCTATCTTATTTATCTTTTTGTGTGGAGTTCCTTTAAACAGCTCGATTCATCACAGCAACTCCTTTTTCTTTCGGCCTGGGCATAAATACACAATCAGCAGCATTAAAACATACATGAGAACAGACGAGAAGGAAGACGGAGAGTGGGAGGCAGATAAAAGAGCACCAGAAGACAACAGATGAGAAAGGAAAAGAGCCTTCTGTTCATTTTTTCCCTCATTCTTTCGCCATTCATTGTTTTGATTTTGTTCAGTGCAACGAGAATACATTCTATAACCAATGGATTGATTTGTTTTACTCAGACTGTTGTTTTTCCCGAAAATTGTGGTCATTTATATTTTTTGTCCTTAAAACAAGGGGATCCAAGGTTTCATTGGGTAAAATTGTAATTTTATGCATATTGAATTTAATATATTTTTTAATCCCTAAGGGAAATTTGAGTGCTGCAGTGCAAACACAAAGGTGTATAACATCTCGATGCACCTCGCCTCTATCCTCCGGTGTCTCAGTCCGGTCGCACTGTGTCCAACCCAAAAGCTGGAGTACAGAATGGGTCACAAAGCCAGCCCGCAGGGAAGAACACCAAACTGACCTCTCTGTATTTCACTGGGTCTGAGTGTGCGCCTCCAATTCCTCAAGCGAATAACCGGACATTTCCATGGAAACCGCAAAAACAAAGAGCCTTAAGCACCTCCTCTCACAGTTTCCCTCTCCGCACCTCCTCCAGATCGACTCCTTCTCTTCAGCTCCCCCGGGATCGAACCAACTCCTCCAGCCACACATGGATGTGCCTCCGAGAGCCAGCAGCCGGTCGCGCATGTCAACATGCATGTCAACGACAGAATGACTTCATAACCAGCTAGCCGTTGGTAGCTAGCCGGACGATTTCTGAAAAATCTGCTGTCCGACACAAAATCCAAAATGATGTCCGAAGTGTCCTCAAAATGAAATAGTCAGAAATTGACAAAACATAGCCAGAAGAAAGGACAGAAACCCAGCCAAAGTTGGCAATTAAACGCTCAAATAACAGGGAGCACTGAAGCAGGCAGCCGCCATGGCAGCACCTTAGCCGTTGAGACAAACAACAGCACAACACAAATACCAGCAAATGTATAGACAAACATGGAACAACTTTTCCAACACAACATTTCCAACAAATTAAAAATTTGGGTGCCAGATACAGTGAAAAACACACTAAGTTAGTAAAGCTTGCGCATATTCATTATAAATATTTTTGTGCATTTACATAAGAATGACACACATACTAACCGTGACCCACCACAAAGCACATGCACTGCCAAAACACATTCTGTTTATGTTAGAATGTTGACATGGTGGAGGGAAAAAATCCATGGCCAAGAACAAGCTGGCGTTCAACAGATATCTAAATACGAGACAGGATAGCTCTTAAATTGCTCTCAAATACATGAATGAAATAGACATTCAAAATAACATTAAACATGCTGTAAACTTCCAAAGCTTTATTTTGCATAAATTTTCTTTGAATTTAATTGCATTTAAATTTTCACACTTTACATCATTTTCACTTTCAAGATTGAATGTTCATCTCTTTCTATTTTCTTTACTTTGGCCCTTTTTTTCTTCTTCATTTCCCTTCATTGCCGTCACCACATCTCTTTTTTGCTGTATGAAATCATGACAATGGATAATTTATGGACACTAAAAGGTTTTGCATTAGAGAAAGAAATGGCTCTGAACTGCCAGCCTCTTCATTTAAAATCACTTTTTCTAAACACATCAACAAGGTCAGAAGGACCACTTTAACATCCCTGTGGCAACTTCTTAATGACAGCCTGGAGCTTTATCATAGTTGAGTTTAAAGGTTATTGCAAATAATAAATGTATTATTACCAATGTCATGTTTTTATAGTTTCTACAGTCAAAGTTGGCATCATATTTTCAGCAGTTGTGGATGGGTTTGAATAATGTTTTAGGAAATTGAAAAAATCGGATAAAGAAGAAATTAATGGATTTTTTAATCAAAGCAAAAACACAGCTGTTTGAAGCCCTGTTCAAACTGGATGGAAACATTTTGGTGTGGAGTTTGCATGATTTCTCCAATGTTCATATAACTTATTCCCAGGTTTCCTCACTCTCCAAAAACATGCAGGTCAGTGAAGGTTGTGTGTCTCTCTAGGACTTTGCAACATCTGTATGACCATTTCAGGGTTGTTGGTGGGGGGGAAGTCAATAATTTTTATTCCAAAACTGTGCAGACTAAGGGAGACTCTGTATTCTACTTGTCACAAGGGTAGCACTCTCTCCCGACTGGAGTGTCCACGAAGAAATATGTCACTACCTGTTTTATTTATACAGTTGTGGAAAACAAAAGAGGTGTGTTCTTACAGAGTGGTGGGGGAAAGAAAGTTCCAGACCTCTACTTACAGATAAGGGAAGACAGAGTAAAGGTGGGGGTATCGCACATTTTTTAACATAACACAGTGTCATACAGCTGGTCAGGAACTGCCTGCAGCTTGGGGATCATATTAACTAGAGACACTTTTGAATGATAAAAATAAAAGAAGTAACAAAAAAGAAGAAACAAAAGAAGTATTCAAAGATTTACATTTTCTACTTAACAAAAGTGTACCACACCTCTCATCTACAGATCGTCGGGCTAAGCTCCTGCACTACTTAACCCTGTGTTGGATATAGTTATTCCGAAGATGGATGAATTAGTTTTGGCATCACCATCCCAGCCAAAGAAAATGTGTGGACCAGTTTTTTATATTTGTCCAATATAAAGTCACGATAAGCAGAACTTTCCATCTTTTTAATAATTATGTACTTAAATATTCCATCATGAACCAAAAACTGAATACAAAATAATTTAGGTTTTGAGACAGAGAAGGGAGTGGAATAGAATCGTAAAAAGACAAATAAATAGGAATGAAATAAGCAACGAAGTGACAGGTACGGTACACCATTGACAGGTCACCAGTAGTTCTGTCAAACTTGTCAGAGTTAATGCACATTGGAAAATTTATTGCCTCATAAAATAGTGTCGATTATAATCTGTTCATTACGGAGTGCATGCAAAGCAAAGATTGTTCGGGTAGCTAGTAAAAAGCTCAAATCTACTTAACACAAGCTGCTTATTAATGCTTCTTTCTACTTGACTGAAACACTCTTCCCATGACACATTCCTGCTGATTTGCCTCTTCTATACGTCTTCTGCTAAAAGAGGTATTTTCTTCCAAGCCTGAGGACATGACTAAAGTACCTATCCCCACAAGAAAGCATCCATGACTTTATGTAGCAACCTATATTTTATGGTTCTGTGAGCCGTGACAATTGCTCATATGTGTCCCCGAGGCAGCGGTCGATTCTTTTTCTGCTTCTTTTAATGTTTTATCAGTGTCGTCAAAGAGGTTTGTCATTGGACAGTGTGCAGTTTATCTGCTGGTTTGTGCAGTATTTTTTTTCTTCTTCCGGTTAGTTATTTTTAAAGTGAGCAGTCACTACTACCACCCTGTTGGTTTAGAATAAACCTGAATGCACATGCAAAATAGTGACATACTGTAAATGATATCATTTAAACAAAATGATCAAGTTATTTGGAGATACTTCAAGGCAGAACTGTGCACAACACTATTAAATTATTTCAAGTGCATGTTTGAAAAAGACGAACAGATGAATTTCTGAAGTGGAGCTTTCATAATATTATAAAAAATTGGCACTTCTTTTCCCCTTAGACCTTCTGTAACTGTGTTTCTTTTAAATATTGAAACATCTGCCCTTTTGCATCTTTTTTTAGTTCCAAACATTTGAATCCTATTTAGTACATCCTCATAGGAACCTCTTCGACTGTCTTATCACGCACATTTTAATTTAATAAATTTAGTCACTCACGTCTCTCTTTTTTATCTGTCCCACTTTAGATTTTGAGCACCACTTTTAAAAATTAAAAATTGGAAGTGTCTACGTGCAGCCCCTGACTGGTGCCTCCCCGATGGATTGTCACGTGCTACGTAGAGCAGATAATATTTCAGCCTTGATTCATGCAAATGAAATTTATTGAATGTGAAAAGGTGTGGAGAAAGTGGGTGAGTGGATGATGATCAGAAGAGAAATGAAAGTGTGTTTGCATGTGCAGTGTCATTGAAGTGGGAATCATGAGTGTTGCATGCTAGTCAGCTGCTGTCTGCTCTATTTGCTTTCTGCTCAAACTTCATGTGGGCAGTGGTGGAGATCATTACTCTTAGTTTCAGATACATTTTTGTCATTATTCCCTCCACCTTACCTCCATTTCTCACTCACACCTGCTTTGTTTTCCTCTTTCTTTTATCTCGCTTTCTAATTTGATCATTGATGCTTTCTTTTCTGCTGCCTGAGCTTTACACACTTACATTTATTATTTCCTCTCAACCTTCTCTTCCGTCTTCTTCCTTCATCACCCTTTTTTCCATTACAGAAAGCATATGGAGGGAAGTAACTCCTACTGGATTACAGCACACTCTGCAGAGATGGTATCTGTTCATGGAAATGTGTGATGTGATTTGTGACATAATGTAATCTCACCCTTTATGTGGATTGGGTTGCATTAGCATGCAAGTACTACATGCACATGCATTTTCCTGCCTTATCTAAAAGCGATTTAAGCGTCTGCGATGTGTGAGGTGAATAAGCCAATGTATTACACAATGAAAGGAAAGAAGGGCTGCACTTTATTTACAGTATAACGGCTTCCAAGCGTTACATCCATCAATTTAGTCCTTGATGTTATCTCGTTTCTGGTTGGGCAACAACATTCAATGTATTGGGATGACTTCATTGTTATCTTCCTGAAACCAGAATCTTTTTGTTAAGAAGAACCAACCGTTCCAAATCGGTTATTAAGAGTTCTCTGTATACTAATTTAAAGTTTACATTTGTCTCAGTGGTGTTGAGGCAAGCTCTGCAGCCTCATAGCTACTTATCTTGTGTTTTCATGGTCTCGCTCTGTGTATTTTGGTTCTCTCTTGGTACTTTACTATACTCCCACCCACCAAAAACATGAAAGTTAATTAGTCACTATAAAGTTGTCCTTTTGGGTGTACATATGTTTGGTTGTGTGTTTCTGTAACAGTGTTTGAGGGTAGTGGTAAGGTTAGACCAAAATGCACGACTAAGTTCAACCGGTTTATGCAGGAAACCCTCTGGATCAGAGTGGAGACAGGTAGATACAGAAACTAATAATATTACTGATAGGCCAAGGATTAAAAACGAGGGTTGAATAATAAAAACATGGTTCTCGCAAAGCAAACATCAAGGCTTGCTTCTGCTAAAAATGAGGACAACTGTGGCTTCGTGTAGCTGCAACACTTTTTTGATTTAGGAAGCCGTTCAGATTTTGCTTCGAGAGATTATAGTTCGACTCAAAATGCAGGTCTGGAAGGTGAATTGCGGTCAGCAGAGTTTGACTGTAGTTTGAATCACAGAGTTTGGATGTGTTTTTAAAGTTGGTAGAGTTTAGGGAGAGACTGAGGAGACTGGACAGACTAGAATAGAGATAGAAAATGAATTTTTCTTGTGTCGGAGAACGCTTCGATATCTCAAAACAATATGAACCAAATTTGTCACAGACACTACGTCCTGTCAGAGGCCGAAGATATGTGGAGAAAAAAGACCTATGACTGATTGATGTTTCTTAATAAAAACAATAAAAATACCCTCTGAACCTTATTGTCAACTTTATACTAATTTAACTTGTGCTCTTTTTCTATTTCCATTGGAACATTCACAGTCTACGGATTCACATTCACAGCCATCCCATTCTCACAAAGAACAGCATGACCTGCTGTTTTATTATATTACTGATTGTGACCATTTACACTCAGAAAACTCTAGGATTCACTCTGCTAGCCATACTGTTTTGTCGACTTGGTGATGCAATCATTGAAATGAAGCACTACTATAAGCCGCTTTGAACGGGGACATACCTATGGCTCACGTGTCAATGCTTCATGTAGCTTCATTTATTTATTGATTTATTTGCACAAACTATACATTACTTAAACAAAAAGGGTAGAGATGCTTTGTGCCAGGTTGTAGCAGATATGCTAATTTGCTAATGTGCAACAAAATATTTGACCATTACTACTGGTAACCAACCTGGGTGTCATGATGTGGAATGCAGGTGGAAGGAGGAGGACCCAATTGCAGGACAAGAAACATGGTTTATTTAATGAAGGTGTCCAGTAAAGGTGTAGTGAAAAAACTCGTGAATCAGTAGAATGTCTTTAAGTTATTGTTCTGAATGTTTATCATGGTCAGGCAGCCAGGAAGGCCTGGCTGGGATGGAATCTAAAGACCCAACACCTGAAGAGAAGACAAGCTGCCTATTTAAAGGCAGCTGCACAAAGATCTTCAGGTGTGTAAAATCAGGCAAATGAAGGAAGGCCCCGGGTTCCCTCTGGTGGTGGGCGAAGGGAACCATGACACTGAGCAGGCTTGGGGTCCTTGGCAGGCATGGCTGGACCAGATGTCGAGGGACAAGGATGGTGTGACAAACAATCTGACCAAGAAGCGATCAGGATGAGGACTTATATAGCAAGGGGGACACCAGATACAAATGCAAACATTAATGAGAGACACAATGGACGAAATGTGAGGAATTAGGGCAGAAAACAGAACATGAAGAAAGGAAAAAGGGCTAGAAGGAGGAGGATCATGACAGTATTTATGTTTCCTGTGACTGACTGATGGCCACAATATACTCCCCTTCAGGCCCACACATAAAAGACTGTTGGAAAAAAGGGTTCAGATGATGTTGAGAATCACTTGCTCCCAGATCTAAAATATCAAAGGTTAAATACCTAGTGTTTTAAAAAAAAAAAATCGAAAAGACCTTTTTTTTTAATCGCTATACAAGCAAGTCACTGTCATTTTATCTTCTTGATTTTACTTTCTCACCTTGTTTCTAATCCTCCTGTGTTTATAGTGTAACCTAATATCTCTCGTTCACCCTTGAAACATCCTGTTGAGCTTTCATCTCGGTGCACCCACACATCTCAGAGGTGCAGCTGTATTTACTCACCACAGCTGGAGACCACTTAGCAGGAGAGTATGTAGGTGATACAGAGCACATGTATTACGTGATTCCTAATTATTCAGTCCACAGTTCTTATTACATGAGTAATATCTTACTTTTAAGGAGCTTACAACTCTTTCGGTGTCTCTATTTCCTCTACATGAGAACAAGTAGGAGGAACGGATAAAGATCTATTTACATTTGGTACACTTTAGGAGTAATTTTAGGAAAATTTTCTGAATACAAAGCAACAAAAGATGTTTGACTGTATTCAATATATGTTAAAGATCTTTGGGAAAACTCCAAAGAAAGAGTGTTAATGTTGATCTGTACAGGAGCTTTCAGTTCACATTCTGAACTCCTTGATTTCTAGATAATTAAATCCCTCTTTGCTTTTAAGGCAACGTTTTGTCATTTTTAAAACAAAATGTTGCATCTAAGTCCTGTGATCGACCATCTTGTGATTAAAAGTCGCTTCTTGTTCCAGTTTGGCGAAATTCCAATTCCTGACATGACAATAGGGTTATATGAAATGTACAGGATTCTGTTTGGAATGTCCCAGGCATTTACTTACCATGCAAATCATAAAAATGATAAACACTTTTCTTTTTAAGATTTTTTTCATGAGGGCTTAGGTACTCTGACAGAAACATTCGATGAGCACTCCTAGAAATCAGACACATTGGTAAGCCGAATATTCATGCTCAGGCACTGTGATGTAATCAGAGAACCTTGCCTGAGGCCAAAAAGGTGTAAATACAAATGCATGACTAAAGCTGTTAGTTCTTCCTATTCAAATGGACTGAAACTAATATGGGCAGCACTGTAGTGCAGTGATTTGCACAGTGGCCTTTCAGCAAGAAGGTCGAAGTTTGAGTCCTCGATTGGGGACGAGGCTTGGAACACTGGTCTTTTTGTGTGGAGTTTTCATGTTCTCCCTGTCTATTTGTGGGTTTTCTCCTGTTACTCAAGTTTCTTCCCACTCTCTAAAGACATGCATGTTTGGTTTATTGGACACTATGAAATTGCCCCTAGGAATGAGTGTGTGTGTGACAGTAGACTGACGACTTGTTTGGAGTGTACTCCGCCTCTCGTCCTAAAGCAACTTGGATGGGCATTGGCACCCCCCACGGCTTTGTTAGGGACAACTGGTTCAGAAGCCAAACAAAAGAAACAAATATGGCTGCCCCAAGACGTACTGTATATTATCCCTTTCTTCTGGTGATGATCATTATTTTACCTTATTTATTGTTACAAATTTGGAACGTTGTGGGTGTTGCATTATCATGTGTGTGTTTAAGTGTGTGCTTCCATTCAGGAGAGAGGGTCTACCTAAAGGAAAGTGGATAAAAGTGAATTGTAGACATAAATCAACCTCACTCAAGACAATGATTGCTTACAGTTCACATTTTACAATAATTTTTCCCATCTCTTATTCCCTTAAAGCATATACACAATATGCACACACAAACACACCGTGTCCAAAAGTCGCAAATCAAAACTAACACTGGAGCCAGAAGAGAGTGCAAAGAGATGAAGACAAAGGTATAAAAAGGTTTTATCCATTAAGTAATGCAAGAAGGTCTGGGCTAATCAAATCAAGCAGCCACTCATCCATTTGTTTCAGTAAAAACTTCTGAGCCGCATACAAACACGTAAACCCACACCAACACAGCGGTGATAGAAAACTTCTCCATTAACTTAGATTAAACATTGTGTTAGGGATTTTTAATCAACAGTACTTTTTAATGACCTGATTTACTCTGACGCTGTTTTGACTCAAATTCTGGCAATAAACAGCATGCAGTGAACCTGGCACAGTGTGTGAGTTTTATGTCAGATTGTTGACAGAGTGTTGATGCTCCTTTCTGACAGAGAAACCTTCTGGGAAGCAAGTGTCAAGAAGTAACCAGGTAGAAATATAGAAGGGAGATGAGAGAGGAAGAAAAGGAAAAGTGAAGTATTGGGGTTAGTTTTGGAAGGAAATATGTATTTTTATTCATAGATAAAAGAGCTGAAAAGCTTCTGGATCACATGTTGAGTTTTCAACAAATTGTAACAGCGGCAAACTCTAATTTTGAAAAAGAAATACTGAAAATAATAACCCAAAAAAGAGGTTTGAAACTAGCACTGCTGCTTTAAAAACACTTCTTTTGTATGGTGTGTGGTGGCAGAGAAAAAAAAAATATTTGACTGAGAACACCTGGCATTCAAATAGCATCTGATATCTAGGCGGAAAAGCTCATAAATTGCTCAATCATGCATGTAGGAAATACAAAACCCGTTCAGACATGAACATATTGGAATAACGTTCAAACTTGGTAGAAACTTCTGAAAAGTTGATTTTGAATGAAGCCTCTTTTTAGTTTTGTGACAGACTGGTGTCTTGTGGAGGATGTACCCTGCCTTTCACTTGGTTCTAGTGGGGAAAGTCTCTCATTCTGCTATCCTGCATAGACTGGCGGTTCAGATAATTAATGGACACCAAACTCAATCAAAATACCCTGAACATATATGAAACCTGACTGACGACTTGATTCCATTTTAAATATGCAATTCAGAAATTGAAAAACCGAGCAGAACGCTTAAATACAAGAGTTTTGTTGTCAGTGCAGACATTGTGATCTGTTGTGAGAGGAGGAAAGAGGTGGAGGAAAAGCTGGAGAGGTGGAGGTTTGCACTAGAAAGAAGAGGAATGAAGATTAGTCAGAGTAAGACAGAGTATATGTTTGTGAATTAAAGGGACCGAAATGGAAAAGTGAGGTTACAGGGAGAAGAGATAAAGAAGGTGGAAAATTTTAAGTATCTAGGATCAACAGTCCAGAACAATGGAGAGTGTGGAAAAGAGGTGAGGAAGCGTGTTCAGGCAGGCTGGAATGAGTGGAGAAAAGTATCAGGTGTGATGTGTGACAGAAGAGTTTCAACTGAAATGAAAAGGAAAGTGTACAAAACCGTGGTGAGACCGGCCATGCTGTTTGGTCTAGAGACAGTGGCACTGAGGAAAAGACAGGAAACAGAGATGAAGGTAGCAGAGATGGAGATGCTGAGGATCTCTCTGGGAGTGACCAGGATGGACAGGATCAGAAATGAGTATATCAGAGGAACAGCACATGTTAGCGGTTTTGGAGATAAAGTCAGAGAGGCAAGAGTAAGATAGTTTGATCATGTGCCGAGGAGAGAGAGAGTACATCGGCTGAAGGATGTTGGGTTTGGAACCACCAGGCAAGAGACCTAGAGGAAGACCAAAGAGGAGGTTCATGGATAGATATTTGGTGTGACCGAAGAAGATGCAGCAGATAGGTTTAGACAGAAGAAAAAGACTTGCTTTTGGCAACCCCTGAAGGGAAATGCTGAAAGAAGAAGAGGAAAAAGCAAAACCTTAAGAACAAATTAAAAAATGGGGGCGGGAAAAAAATCCAAAAGCATTTTTTTTCATTTTCATTGTTAAAACTTTCTTCATTTTCACACCTGGATTTAAACTTAAATTAACAATGGTGTAATCCCCGGAGATGGTGTGGACATGACCAAATACATCCAGTTAATCCAAAGTTCTAAATAATTCCCGGAAGAGCAGTTAGTATTATTATTTGGAAAGCGTTTAAAGTGGGATTAGGAAAAAAGAGGAAACGCATTACTCAGCAAAGTGTCAGAAACACTGAAAAACACCAGTTCAAGTTGGATGCTGGTTTACTCATTTATTTTATTCAGAGGTGGCCTCCACCCCAAGCTTATGTGTGAAAGCACAATCTGATCTAAAAGGAACAGCTAATATTAATCAAATACCATGAGGGAATGGTCGTTCCTCCTGTAGTCATAAATCTCATAGTTGTACCAAATAATCTGCTTTAGAGATTTAAGAAAAAGTTATTTTTTCACTTTTATTTATTTAGCTGTTGTGGAAAGGAGGCACTTCTTAACTTTCCGGGCTTCTTGCAAATGTTAAACTTTTGTAAAAATTTGTATCCTCTGTCATTTTTCAGGACTCATTAGATTCTTTACCATTCTTTCATTTTTCTCTCAATTCAATTTAAACACAAAAATCTGTTCCGTTGTCTTCCGCTTATCGATGGCTGGGTCATGGGGACAACAGCCTCAGACGGGAAACCCAGACTCCCTTCACCCCAGCTGCATCCTCTACCTCACCTAGGAGGTGAGCTAAGATTGTGGAAGAAGGTTGGTAACCCGTCTACGGTATACCCCGATGGGCTCCAGGTTTCGTGTGACCTAGTTATGGATTCAGCAGTTAAGAAAACATTTACATGAGTGATGGATGAAGGATATTCTGTTTAGATTTAGCCTTTTTGGATCAGATACAGAGCGAATGTGGGTTAATTAAAATAGGACAAAAAATAAAGTAATCAGAGACATGGTAACATCAAATAAGTGGAAGTTAAGGAGTAAAATAAGCATAGCAGGATGGAGATAAAAGGCAAGGCCACATATGTGAGAGCTGACGGGGACAATCATGAATAATGAAAACAAGAGACAACATGTTTGCCTGATCTGTTTCTACATTTTGCATGCCATATGTAACTTGGCTGACTGAGCACACAACACGAGCCGCCCAGGTGTTAAGTGGAAGCATGTCCATGTGAACCATGCTTGTGTAAGCTGGAGTCTAAATTTGTGTTTAAATGTTTATATGAGTTTACTACTAGAGCATAATGTGATGGAGCGATGATCACGGTTTATGCACACGTTAAACTTGTGGTAGTGTGTGTTTGTTCATGCTACAAATAGTTACAGTATTTCACATATTTTAATGTTTACTTTTCTTTGCAAAAAAGAGCAGTTCTGTGTCACTGCATGTTAGTGTACATCTAACTCCCTCTGCTCCAGTAAGAAATAGATCAGTCAGATCATCACTTCTGTGTAACAGAAGATATACTGTATGTATGTATGTGTGTGTGTGTGTGTGTGTGTGTGTGTGTGTGTGTGTGTGTGTGTGTGTGTGTGTGTGTGTGTGTGTGTGTGTGTGTGTGTGTGTGTGTGTGTGTGTGTGTGTGTGTGTGTGTGTGTGTGTGTGCACATGTTCTCAACAATAATCTCAGACTCAGTTGGAAGAACCTTTAGGAAGTAACACTGTCATTTTTAAGGAGAGGGTTGAGTAAATCTAAGATTAGGGCTTTAGTAGTGACTTGTGACAGTTACAGGAAACACTGTGACATGTGTTTGTGTGTGTATTTGAAACCAACCCCTCAAGTGAACTCACTATGTAGTGTTTCATAACCCTAACCATCTCAGTAGATACTCGGGATTAGTCATATTTTTCCTCAAACCTCTTTGTCCATTTCTATTGCATCTTATTTAAACCCTTTCATTTCTCATCCAATCATATTTTATACCCAAGATGTTACCGTGGCAACACAGTAGTGTCTACTAATATGTTTTCAGAGAAGAAAAACAACAATAGAAATGCTAATGAGCTATGTGGGGTTTTTTGTTAAAGATGCAGTCAACTTGCTGGAAATAGCACTACTGGACTTCCAGCTTGTATCCTGGAAATGTCCAATGATGCAATTGCCATATTTGTAGATTTTTTTTCCCCAAGACTTTAAAAAGGGTGTATTTGTGTATTTATTGGGTAATTATTGTCATCTCATGGCTAATACATAGACAACTACGGTATGTTCTGTTAGCTATGGAAATGCAATGTCAGGTAAAAAAAGTTTGAAAAGTAAATTATTGAGTTTCTGTTCTGTTTTTGACACTGCAAATTCTCTCCTATTTACATTCCCTACACAACCACCTCACTCAGGGTGGAGAGCGTAATTTTTTTTTGACGCTGCAAATACAGCATCAAGTTTGCAAAGTTAGGACATATTCTATTTTTTTTTTATTTTGGTGCAATTATAGAAAAATGTCACTCTTTGATGAGAGGAGAGGATGCACTTAAACACTTTTTGCTTACGTTAGAATGTGGTCCTGGTGGAGAACAAAATCCATGGCCAAGAACGACCTTATTGTTTGAATCCAGATACTGGACTGGAGAACTCCTTAGTTTCTCAAACATGCATGAATAAATATTTAAACCATTTCAAATATGAGGCTGCACGGTGGCACAGTTGTTAGCATGGTGGCCTCACAGCAAGAAGGTTAGGGGTTCAAGTCCCGGAGTAGGGGCATAGCTTCAAACACTACCTTTCTGTATGGCGTTTGCATGCTTTTCCATGTATGCGTGGGTTTTCTCCGGGTACTCAGAGTTCTTCCCACCCTATCAAAAACATGCATGTTAGGCTGATTGGTCGCTATGAAATTGTCCCTGGGAATGTGTGTTTGTGTGAATGGTTGTCTGTATGCGCGGCCCCGCAACAGATTGGCGACCTGTTTGTGGTGTATCTTGCCTCTTGCTTGAAATCAGCTGGGATAGACTCCCTTACCCCCTCCGACCTTGTTAGGTATAAGCAGTTCAGAAGACAAACAAACTTCAAATAAGTTTTTATGAATAATCATAATAATGGTAGAAACCTCCAAAAAGTTGATCTTGCATGAAACTATTTTTTTTAAAGATACAGTGTGTTTGAGGGAGATAGAATTGAGGAGGATGTAGGTAACACACTCTGAGCTACATGATGTAACAGTGCCCTGCATATCGGAATGGCTCACTGGGTAAGAGATTTTTTCTGAACCAAGTCAGCCTTAATCAAATGCTTGTGTTGTGAACTTCTGACTCGAGCTGAATAGCAATACAAGTTTTTTTTGTTCCATTAAACATTCTGTAAAAAAGTTGTATGATGTTCAGTTGTGATATAATATGAAAGAATAATTACGCAATATAAAATTACTCCGAACTGAATGCAGACTCATACCAGTAGTTCTTATGTGTTATTCATTCAGCGGGGTGTTGAATCTGGCACCTGGGAACATTTTTGAGTCATAAACAAGGATATATTTTGGTCAGAAAAACAATGGTTGATCCCAATACAATGTTTTCTATCTGGTTATTTTCCCAAAAATGTAGCATTGCTTATAAAAAACTATATTTCTGTCTTTGAAAACACATTTTCACTATGATATTGTGTCTTCATTGAATACACACTAATTCAGCTTCTAGTTTGCAGTTTCCCCGCACGATCAGCTTGAGCTGTTGTACCTTCCACCCTACAACCTTTATTTATTAATATTTAAACATTAGTTACATGCCCAGTAGCAATAAAATGAACTGACAGTGGATTGTTGAATAAAAAAACTTCTTGGTTCTCTTAAACTGACCTTGTAAACTCAAAATGAAAGTAATCAGGATCTTCATAAGATGTGAAGTCACAACACATTTTGGATTTAAGTTTTTGGCATGCTACATATGTCCCCCTGCGGGTCAGGGACACAGTGCTGCCCCAAGTGGAGGAGTTTGAGTATCTTGATATCTTGTTCACAAGTGAGGAAGGATGGAGCGGGAGCTTGACAGATGGATCGGTGCGGCGTCTGCAGTAATAAGGACGGTGCTTGATGCACCGTCCTTATTATGATGTTCGTCACATTATTATTGTGATGAAGAAAGAGCTGAGCCGAAAAATAAAGCTCTTGATTTACCAGTTGATTCATGTACCTACCCTCACCTATGGTCACTAGCTGTGGGTGGTGGCTGAATGAATGAGACCGCGGATACAAGCGGCCGAAATTAACTTCCTCTGTAGGGTGGCTTGGCTCTCACTCAGAAATAGAGTGAGGGGCTCTGCCATCTGGGCAGAGCTTTGAGGAGAGCTGTTGCTCCTCAGGGTCGAGAGAAGCCAGATAAAGTCATTCGGGCAACTGGTTACGATGCCTCTCGAACGCCTCACTGGTGAGGTGATCCGGGCACGTCACATCAGGAGGAGACCCAGAGGCAGACCTCGAAGCCGCTGGAAAGACTATATCTCACGGCTGCGATCCGGCCTCGGATAAGTTGAAGACAAAGTAACAGTATTCTGCGTTAGGCCGGTTCAAATTCATTCTTTTTAGGCCGAATAAACTGAACTCACAACTTTTGTCTACCTTGTGCTAATGCTTGTTTTGTATGCACAGCAGGAATATCAGTAATGGAAGAGCAATTGTCTGTCAGTGAGAAGGTTAAAGGTGTGAGCCCAGCTTCCCAGATAACGCTAAACAGCACAATTGCTTTGTGTGAAAAAGTGTAAAAGGTTGCATTGTTTAGTGTGTAACGTTAACTACACTTAGGTGTGCAAACGGATGTATGTGACTCAGTATAAATGATGTTTACATTGTAAACAAAACTACTGAATGATTACATGTTAATACAATGCTGTTAATGTTAGTTGCTTAAATAAAATTTTATATAATTCACTATGATTCATTTTCTTGAACCCCCCCCAAAAAAAAAAAAAAACAAAGATGACATTCTCAGTTATTCTTGTGCATTTCTGCATTTTTATTCCTGATGCTAACATCTCATTTCTAACTCATTATACCAAAGTATTGGTTAAAATTTTTGCTGGTTCTTCTTTTAAAAATGTTCTTTGGGTTACAGTTGATATATTTTAAAAATGCCCTTCAAGTGGGAGGCGATAGCTCAGTGATAGAACGCTTGGACCGGAAGTTCTCCGGACGTTCGCGAGATCGAATCCTACTGGGCTCATGTCGAGGTGTCCTTGGGGAAGATTCCCATGTCTCCCTTCATTGGCGCCGTGGTGGCAGTCTGCTGCGGTGTAATGCAGCACACAAATTTCCCCGGTGAGGGATGAATTAAGTGTACCTTTTCTTTTTGTAAGTGTCTGCTGAATTGTTTGGTGTGTACTCTGTCTTTTGTCTGTAATCAAATTGGATATAATCTGGCACCACCCACACATTGCAGTTTAATAAATAAACAGGTTTAAAATTTTGTGTGAATTAAAGGTGGACCACAAAATATCAAAGGTTCAGATGAGGAACAGCACATGTTAGAGGTTTTGGAGATAAAGTCAGAGAGGCCAGACTGAGATGGTTTGGACATGTACAGAGGAGAGAGAGACTACATCGGATAAGGATGCTCGGTTTGGAACCACCAGGAAAGAGACCTAGAGGAAGACCAAAGAGGAGGTTCATGGAAACAGTGAAGGAAGACATGAAGATAGTCGGTGTGACTGAGGAATATTCAGCAGATAGGGTTAGATGGAAGAAACTGACTTGCATGTAGCGACCCCTGAAGGGAAAGGCTGAAAGAAGAAGAATGCTCTGACGTGCAGTTTTAGGGGATTTTCTTAATTTCTTGTCTTATGTAAGTCTTGAACACTTTAAATTATGTCTCATTGTTGTTAGAAATTTAGCTTTTGAGTCTATTCTGAAGAAAAAATAAGCTTAAATCAAAGTACTTAAATCACTCTGTCATTTCTTCACAATCCTCTCTCAATGAATCCAGATTTTTCTCTGTCTCCACTTTCTCTCCCCATTTTTGTTCTTTTCAGCAAAAGATTCTTTGAAGTAGTGAACGGTGTCATTGATTTAAAAAAAAAAAAAACAGGTGGAAGTGAATTCTCCCCTCAATCATGTAAAAATAGATGAATTTTCTGTCACTCCAATCAAAGATTTTTAAAAAACTGAAGAATAGAAACAATCTGAACATATTTTACACATTAAATATTCTGAGCCTGTTTTTGTCCACTGCTTGATCTATTGTTTCATTTTCTTCCACAAATGGATTTCTGATATACATTTTTGTACAAATGAGCATGTCTATGACTGATGCAGTTTGAAAAATGATAAAAAAAAAATAAGAAACCTCATGTAACCCCAGTCGAAGAAAAAATTATTTCCTAGAAAATCGGTCTCGCTCTAGTATCTAAAGATTAGCTTATTTAAATCTTGTATTTAAAAAGCACATGTATGTGGAACATGTACTCAGCATATCCAGTAGACTCAGTGTGAAAATCCTCAGGACATTTCGTGGCATATGGATTAGCTGGCAGCTTTATTGGAACAATGTGAGTTTTAAAAAAAAACATTGCAGGAACATGTTGAATGAAATTTCAACTACCGTACTTGTCTCAGCTTAGAGGGGCACAAAATAAAATCAGGGCTTTACTATCACGCATGTTTAATCACCCAGTGTTTTAAATAACTGTGCTACTATCAATTACATTACATTGTAAAAAAAAAAAACAACAAATCACAATGGGAAAAAAAAATCTGGACTTTCTAAAGAATACTCGACTAATCCACAGTGCGAGGGGAAAAAGGTCCATTACCATCCTGTAGCTATCTGCCATTCAATAGGCCTTGAGCTGGTGATAGCGTGGTGTGGATTTGTATGTAGTTTTTGGTCCAAATCTAAATTTACCACAAATTTGTCAGAATTACATTAAATTGAACAAGCACCATACAATTTTTTTCGTTCCGTTCTGTTTCTGCTTGCCCAGGACCGGGTCGCAGATGCAACAGCCTCAGATGGGAACTAAGTCTTCTCTTCCCCTGGCTGCATCCTCTAGCTCACCTGGCAAGACACCGAGGTGTTCCCTGTCCAGCTGTGAGACATTGTCTCTTCAGCAGGTCTGGTGTCTGCCCAGAGGTCTTCTCTCATTGGGATATGCCCGAAATACCTCACCAGCAAGATGTTCTGGAGGCATTCTAACAAGATGCCTGAACCACCCCATCTGACTTCTCTCGACCCAAAGAAGCAACGGCTCTACTCCGAGCTCCTCCCAGAGCTCCTCACCCTTTCTCTGAGTGAGAGCTCAGCCACCCTGCAGAGGAAGCTCATTTTGGCCACTTATATCAGCAATCTACTTCTTTCGGTCACCACCCACAGATGGTGACCATAGGTGAGGTTAGGAACGTATAGCATCTAAAAAATCAGGAACTTTGCTTTTCAGCTCAGCTCTTTCTTCACCACGACGGTCTGTTGCAGCGTCCTGATTCTGGAAATGCTGCACCGATCTGTCACTTTGTTTACAATATAAATTGTAAAATGAGCAGAAAATATCAGCAAAAGTAAAAGCACAATATTTCAGAAAAAAAAAGCTGTCGTCTTTAATTAAATTCAACCCGAAAGAGTGAGGGAACATATTTAACCAAACTAACCAAAAGAAACTGAGAATCCCGTTTATTGCGGAGTTCTCTTTTTAAATAAAATCACCTGATTTTCCGAGTTTGGCCAACTTTCTGCATTTTATTCCTTTTTCTTCTGTTTGTTACCAGTAACAAAAGGAGAGTCATGACTAATATGGTGGTGCGTCACATGTACACCGAACATGCTCACAAGAATTACATAAAAGTGTGTCACCAATTACTTCCAATGCAAACACATATGATCCTAATTAAAGCCGAAGTAATATTTTCCTTTCTTTAAAAAACCTTTTAACACTTTAACACTTGATTTTATTAAATCTATATGCATAAAGACCATTTAGTTGAAAAAAAAGAGAATTCTTTCCATTTCTTTCTTTGAAACGTCCTTAATTAGCTATTAAAGAACAGAAAAGGACGTACTCATCCTTCATGAGCTCTTAACAGTCTGAATTAAAAAGTAAATGAGAATAATCGAAGTTAACATTGAGATTTGTCAGTTTTCTTATTGCCTCACACTGAAAGAACATTAGAGGCTATTTTACGGTAGATAATAATTAGGTTTAGAGACAGTAAAGAAGCTTTTTAAATCAATTCAATTTACTCATGAATTAATTTCATTGGCAGTTTGGTAAGAATAATAAAAGTCTTGTTTGATTCTGTTTTATGCTCTCATCAGACATCATCAGTGTTGGATCATAATTTATGTTGCATGATAGTGATGTAATCGTGAAAAAAGTACAGAAACACTGTCCGCATTTTATTTGAACAAACTACAGAATTAATCACTGCCCAGACTGAGTTATATTTATATTTATAAGTTGTGTCTGGGGTAATGAGAGCTTCTAGCAAAAACATATTCATGCATTTGAATCAAAATTTTTGTTCCATGCATATATTTAAAAAAAAAAAAAAAAAAAAAAAAAACGAACAAATAAAAAGATGGCACATTGTTTGGGGAGGTGGGTAGGGTTGCATTTTTAGGTAAATTCTGCAGAGATTTTCTTGCAACTTTCTTCTTATATCAGTATTTCCTTCTCACTCATGTTCTTCTTTAACTGTTCAGGTTTGATTTTTTTTTTTTCCCCACACACACAGATCTCCAGGAGCTACATGTTTTCTCCTTTGGGTGCAGAAAAGGCTCTATGCCGGCTGAGCTGGTCTGTAGAGAATGTGTTGGAAACTTAGCCGCTTTTCTGTCTTTTTGTGTGGTTTGAACCCCTCACAATGTGGAAAACTTCAGCAAACCTGCTCCAAAAATAACATACCGTATATAAGAGTGGTTCAAAGAAATGTCTTACTGAGTCTGTTCTTTTTTTTCCTAACAGGAAGATCATTGAGGTGAAAATTATTGATGATGAAGAATACGAGAAGAACAAGACGTTCACCATCGAGCTGGGAGAACCGGTTCTGTTGGAGATCGGACAGAAACATGGTGAGTTGGATATTCATCTCTACATGTTGCTGTAGTTACAAGTGCAATTGAAGCAGAATAATTAACTGTCTTCTCATGCAACAATCCAGTTCATCTTTTGCAGCCATGTTTATTTTTTTTGTGCAATTTCACAGCTATATTTTCTACAGCTTATTGTTTTCTGCATCCCGATTGATGCATAGTGTTCTGTATGATGATTGGCTATACTGTACATACGGGAGACTGGACAATTTAAATTATACCTGCCTAATAAAAATGTTCAATTTCCCCAATTTTATGGACCTGCACAATTTTTCCTGGCCATAGGAAAAAACATGGCAAAAAAAACATTTAAGAAAACGTTTTTGTTTTTTTATTTTGGAAAAAAATTCTAATTACAAATGGAATCTGAATCTTTATTTTGATAACATTTCTATAAAATAATTATTTGGGGGTTTTTTCTGTCATAAATGGGTGCTTTCGTATTCTTTCTGATGCAATCGAAGCTGTCAGTGTTTTAACTCCAATTTAGTTTTCCATTTGAGTGTTTAAAAAAGATACAAAAGCGTGAAAATATAAATACCCATCCCAGAAAAGTCCATAAGTGTGTAGTGAGGGGTTTTACAGCCTGAACACATCTACAATATTGAAGAAAAAGTTGTCTACTTTCATAAATCATGCTTACTGCGAGATTATGTTTGGAAGATACTAACTCCCAAGATTAACGAGTAACTACAGTATTGATGAAGCGAGTCTTTAACCCAGTGCACATCTGCCGCTTAGAGCAGGGCAAGACCTTCATTGATTACCTGAGACCTTCAATCTAAACTCAGATTACCTTCTGAAACATTGTTTCTAAGCACTGAACAGGATTAAAAACCTGCCCCGGAGCTGCAGAATAATGCCATTCATGTCACAGGCAGGGTAGAAATAATACCTTCTTTCAATCAGTGTTTGTCCTCTTACATAAGCATGAATATTAAGAGGTTTAGTGAGAATAGAAATTAAAGAGTGAAAAAACTTCTGTGTTTGAGCTTAGGGGTCATGAATTTGCAGGTAAGTACCACCTGTCATTTCCTAATTTCCATTTTTTCCTGAGATTTGCAGACGGCTCAGAAATACAAAAATCTGAAAGTTTTTTGCTTTTTAGCTGGAAAGTTTCAGCTGAAAATTCAAAGGTCTCTTGGCGTTACACAAGCTAGGGAATCTTTCCAGAAAGACTCAAGTCTTTGGATTATTTTGCTCTTTTGTTTAAGCTAAAAATATATAAGAGATTAGTGTACACAAAAGAAGCACGTTGTTACAGATTATTTAGCTCAATGTCCTTTCTTCCGTTTATCCGAGGGCGGGTCATCGGGCAATGGCCTCAGATGGGAAGCCCAGACTTCTCTTACCCCAACTGCATCACCGACTGCATTCATTATAGTCCTCACCAGTGAGGATACCGAGGCATTCCCTGTCCAGCTGTGAGAAATAGTCTCTCCAGTGGGTCTGGGGTCTGCCTCTGAGTCTCTTCCTTGTGGGGCATGCCCAAAACATCTCACCAGTAAGACGTTCGCGAGGCGTCCTAAACAGATGCCCGAACTACACCATCTGGCTATACCAGGGGTGGGCAAACTTTTTGGTTTGCGAGCCGCATTAGTTCTAACATTTGACCAGAGGGCCAGAACAGAAGCAGATGGATGGCATGCTTTAGTAACCGCTAGATTAGAACGAGAGAATGGTGCGCTAGATTTTAAACAAGCGCTAAATGTTACATCAAGAGCGTTAATTTCAAATCTAGCGGCACTAGGTCTGAAATCTGGTGTGATCACACTTAAAAACTTGCATTTAGCAGCGGTAGGTTTGAAATCTAAGCGCTTGATGTAACATTTTGCTTGTTTTTAAACATCTAACACGCTTGTTTATGTATGTGTATTGGGCCCGGTGGCTTTCCATATCATAGAGCGTGCCATCTAGTAAAAAATGATCAGAATTACAGGGGAAATAAAACACTAACAAGGTTTATGTTTTAACATTTTTTTCAAGCTCGTTGGGCCAGATTAAAATGTTTTTATTGGGCCGCACGTGGCCGGCGGGCCATAAGTTTACCCACGCCTGGGCTAGAATTTAACTAGATTTTTGCAATTTAAAAATGTCCTCTTTTAAATGTCTAAAGATTTTAATTTAGACTTGATTAATTGGTGTTGATTAAGACAAATGTTTTCTGTCTGATGCACGTGACACTTTTTACAACAAACTGAGGGAAGGGGACTAACATCTTGGCAGAGACATTGAATAATCTTGCTTCCTCACAAAGTAGAGCGTGTCCTTCTTGCAGATGGTTTGTGGTTCACTTCGTGTCCAGCCTGTTGCCATGCTGAATACGTACTGTGCATCTTCTGTTCCAGTGCTTCATTTACTGCGGTTTAGACGTTTCATAAGAGTTTTAGAAACACTAAGACAGTGTGACAGAGTGTTTGAAAGGACTGAGCGTCTTGTGCACTCAGATTTATCTTTATTCTCTTCTGTCTATTTGCTGTTCATATTTCTCAGTGTCTGCTTTTTTCTGGGTTGACAAAGATGAAGCGTCTGAAAACCGTAAAGTTTGGGGTGTTTGTAAATTGAGGACCTTGTTGTCATGGCTATTAGTCTGTCTATTAAAAGTCTTTACCCCTATTTTTGTCTAAGTGACCCAAAAAATTCTCGGGGTCACAATCCACCCTTAAGGTTGCACTTGAACCGTAACGATTACTCTGTGTAATTAGACAAAAGACAGTCAGAGAGAGAGAGAGATAGTCCTCGTTCTTTTTTTATCTTTCTCTCAACATGTTCGCACGATCTTTTGGTACGGCGTAGTTTCACAGTGGAGATGTCAGACATGCAGAGGCAGCAGCCTGGGGCGTATTTCATTACAGAGGAATATAATTGGTTTTATGACGCTGTCAAAGAGTAAGCAGACTGACATTTGCACACACTGCCACACACATATTGTAACACATGCCGCGCTTTTCAATTACAGCGGCTCGGCAATGATAACGGTTCAAGGAGTGATTGTGAAGAGTGAGTGAAACACTCACTTTACGGACGAATGGAGGAGTTGATGGTGCAACATATGTAATAGGAAGATAGAAATGTCAGAAAATGTGACTTCCCGTATGTGTTGTCACAGAAAGGAAATATCTGACAGCTCAGTTGTCCCACAAGGGATACAGATGTGAAAACACCAGCTAATATATTTTATTCTCTCAGGAGAACTGAGATGCTATCGCAGTAAACTCAGATTATCGAGCCTGGATTTATGAAAAATAATAAAAACGTAAGATTTGATTTCATTTTGTGTTCAAATATTGTTAGCTAATGGGATTATTTAGCAATAAGCCGGAGGGTAGGTTTAGAGGGCTTGACGCTGCTAATATGTTCAACTGATTTGCTCTCTGGTGCCCTGCTGCAAATGAGTTTCTTAACCTTTCACAGATTGAACTTTACGTTGGACGCTGTGTGCAGCATGTTTGTGGCGGTGGTGTCACCACAAGTGACAGCAGGATTTAGCTTCTCTGTCACAGCACCAACCTAAAACCATCACCATTAATCACTTTTAAACCCAGTCCTAAACGACCAATGCTCAACAATGCAGTCAGAATAAGCCAGTCCATATTTTTTTATTAAGTAGAAGAAATACTGTTTAGGAAGCTGGAAATGTCTGGAATTAGAGTTTGGGACATTTTGCAGAATTTTTTTTTTTTTTTAAATATACTTTATCAATCCCTGACTGAGAAATTTGTGTGCTGCATTACACCGCAGCAGGCTGCTACCTATGACGGCACCAATGGTGGGAGAAACTGTCATGATACGGAGTGCAGGTGGAAAGAGGAGAACCCAATTGCAGACAGAAAACATGGTTTATTTGAATTTGGCAGTCCATTAATACTGTGGAAAGAAAAAAAAAAAAATTTCAGTAACATGGTAAAAGGTTATTGCAAGAATGTGTATTTGGTCAGGCAACCAGGGAGACCTGGCAGGAAGGGATTGTATGACCCAATAGGAGAGTCCAAAAATAGGGGAGCCCTGAAATTAATGGCAGGGTGCACGGATGTGTGGAATGTGTAATCATCCTCAGGTGACCCCAATCAGGTTGACGAGAAACATCCAGGGCTCCCTCTGGCAGCAGGAGAGAGGATCATGACAGAAACGTGGGGTTAGGTGTTTTCTCCAAGGACCCTAGACGTGATGATGCGAACCTGCGAACGTCCGGTTAACTTCCGGTCTGCGGGCGAATGTTCTAACCATTGAGCAACCGTCTCCCCCTAAGTGTTTTGTTTTGTTTTGTTCCCCCTTTTAGCATTTCATTTGGAATTTGTTTGTGTTATCTAGGCGACTCCAATGAGAACAAACCACTGGTGGGAGCAGAGGAAGAAGAAGTGGCTAAGATGGGCTGTCCCAGTCTGGGAGAACACACACAAATAGAAGTGGTTATAGAGGAGTCGTACGAGTTCAAGGTTAGTAAACACGCTCCCACAATACCTGATATATTGTAAGGTATCATAAAATGTTGTTTATTCACACACTAAGCTACTCAGAAGATGAGTAAATGCATGTTTCAGCTTTTCTGTAAGATAATTAAGTTATACGATACGATGTAAGTTTGCATCACATGGAGGAGGACGACTGTGTGGGAAGGAACAAACAGGATGTAAACAGAAAATTATTAATCTGAGTGAAAGATTAATAATTTTCAAGAACAGGGACTTCCCATCTAAGTCCCTGTTCATTTATATCTGTTCCCTCATTTTTACATCCATCCCTCCATCCATCCTGCCCCTCGATCTATATTTGTCTATTGATTCATTGAACCTCCTATCAATCCATGCATTCATTAATTGATTTGTTTGTCTCTGCAAATAAAAATAACCATGTCTTCATTGTGTTCAGAATTTGTTTGTTCATTTTTCCATCTCTGTCATGTCCCTGGTGTGTCTGTATGCAGAGAGCAGTGAATTTACTTCTCAAACGGACTGAAAAGGTTCATTTTCTACCAATCCTGTTCTTTACTTAAAGCCTTGGTCTGGTCTCTAAATCTTTAAACACACACTGGAATTAGTTTTTATTTCTCTTGCTTGGACTGTTCTAATAAACGTGTTCCGCAACTTCTAGACCAAATTGTAAGCTGGATTTTCTCCAGGTGCTGGGATGCTTCACGGCTGCTTTCAGTTTTTCTGCATATTTTATCATTCCTCTCTCTTTCTGCTTCAAAAGGAAATCTCTAACCAAGCAGCCTGAAGGGATGTTTTCTCTCATTTATTCTTTGTTAACATCTCAAAAAACGTGCCATCACAGCCAATTTCACAGCAGACGTCCATTTCTTCTTATTCAAATCTATTTCTGCACTGGGCATATTTACTGGGAGCTACAGTATTGTTTCGAAAGCAGTTTTTCTTTTACCTTTAAGTTGTTTCTTTTCCACTCTGCATGGGCTGTGTGCACTCGCATGTCTACTTTTGGGTAATGTATGTGTGTGCGTGTGTGTGTATAGAATACCGTAGATAAATTGATCAAGAAGACGAACCTGGCCCTGGTGGTGGGAAGCAGCAGCTGGAGGGAGCAGTTTGTCAGCGCCGTTACCGTAAGCGCAGGTAATCACATCTTCAGGCATTTAATATTCTGGAATCTAACAGCACTTATTTTTTTCTGGCTTTTACTTAGGAAATTTTTTGTATAATTCAAACAGTCTTTTACCAGTTATTTCCAAAGAATAGCTTATCATCTGGTATTTGTTTTTGTGACTCAAACAATGACTATTATGCAAAAATGACCAATTTATGCATGACGCAAATACATTGATGCAGAAATAGCTTAAATAATGTACAGCAATGTTGTGCTATTTTAAAATTTTCACAAACACAATCCGATTTTCATCGGTAGAATCATCCTCTTTTTATGCCTCTGTCCACAAACCATGCAACACGTTACAATACTGTAACAGACTGGGATTGTGAAGGAGTTAATGGGGTTGAAATAGACAGAGAAGACATAGAAAGTGAAAACTGTAAACTGTCGTTAGCTTGTATTAGTTACAAGGAAAAGAATCAATCTCCAGTGAATGGGAGGATCCCATCCCGTCCTCGTGTGTTAAGCCAACCAGATGAATCAAGCTTTTCCAGTGCCGGCAATCTTGGACCAGCTGTTCGTCTTCCTAGAAGGTGACTTCGAGTTGTTGGAGGTCACCCTCAATTATGTCGAGCCATCACCTTCGGGGTTTACCTCGTGTTCTTTCCCAGCCTGTGGCCTTGGGATTGAATTGAAGGATTGCTCTCATAGGATGGTCGGGAGGCAGGCGAAGGATGTGGCTGACTGAACCAGCGAGTGCGGTGTTGTGCATCCTGGCAAGATGCCTTGGGCTGGCATGTACACTCTCTCAGTGCCTGTTGGACACTTGTTGGGGCCACCTTATCTTTTTGATAGCTCACAGAGCCCTTTTGAGAAAGCCGTCAATTCTGTCTGCCAGAGTCTTGTTCAGGGGTCACGTCTCCGAGCCATAGAGCAGGATAGAGAGTACTCTTAGGTGTAGTAAAGAAAAGAGTAGACTAATAATTTGATGGGTTTTTGCAAGGAGTCCAAGGCTTTAAAATTTGCTTGGCTCAACCGTGAAACACAAAACACACGCTTTTTATTTTCTATAGTGTTTGAGGTTTGTGTGAAGATGAAATCAAACTATTTTATCAATTTGAATGATGTTAATTGTTTGTACCTTAAGGTCACACATGAAGCTAAGCTAACCACTTAGTTTGAAGTTTCATTCTTCTGTTAATCCCAATGTCTTATTTTAAATCTTTCGATACTGTGCACCAACAGGTAATGATGATGAAGAAGATAGCGATGAAGAGCGGTTGCCCTCCTGTTTCGATTACATCATGCATTTCCTCACCGTCTTCTGGAAAGTCCTGTTTGCTTTCGTCCCACCAACCGAATACTGGAACGGTTGGGCCTGCTTCATCGTGTCCATATCTCTGATCGGCGTCCTCACCGCGGTTACCGGTGATCTGGCTTCACATTTTGGCTGCACAATAGGGCTGAAGGACTCGGTGACTGCTGTGGTGTTTGTAGCTCTGGGGACATCAGTGCCAGGTAATATTTGTACGATAGAAGCTCAAATTTGTGAGTGAATTTGTAGGAAAATCAAGAAGTTTTACTTATTCATTTTAAATGTTTTTGGCTTTCTCACTTGGTCAAAGAGACTGATTACAACTGCCTTTCCCCTCTTCGGTTTGATCCATTCTGTGGTGTGCGTTCCTGCAAACAGGAACAACAAATAACTAATAACATCTAAAATGAAGTCAACATAAAGTTATAACTCAACAAAGAGTTTTTCTTCTTCAGATTAGCTCGATTGAGCCCAATAAAATAAGATTTTTATCATTTCTAATGAAGCCAGCATTAAAGATAAATCCTGTGATGGTGTGAGAAGAAACTCACTGAAAAAAAAAAAGAAGACTGTTCTCCTGGTTTTCATCTCTGCTGCCTGTGAAATGTAAATTTTCTCATCAGGCTGTGAAAGTCCACCTGTGACCAGATCTGTGCAGTATAATTATAGTAGCCACACAATCTGAACAGGCTGAAATTTTACATGTTTCTGTTGGATACATAGAAATTTATGTGCAGAATTAAACGTAGGTTGTCGTTTGGACTAACATTAAACGGAACACCACTGTGAATGTGTTGTTTGAGTCAAATGAAAGACTTATGGATGAAAAATACAGATGTGGAAGAGGACATGAAGATAGGACTGAAACATGGTGCAAAAGACAGGGTTTGATTTAGGCAGTGGATTTACTGTGGTGCTGCTTGCTTAAAACAAAACGAAGAAAAAATATATATATTTTTTGTAGACTATATGCATTCCTCAATGAGGAAATTTGTGCGCTGCATCACACCGCAGGAGGGAAAACAACAGCACCAATGGTGGAAGAACAGGGTTAGGTGTCTTCTCTAAGGACCCTAGACATGAACGCAGAGGGAATCGAACCTGCGAACTTCCGGTTAAATCCCGGTCCACGAGCGAACGCTCTACCACTGAGCCACCACCTCCTCCTTTTAAAATAATGGAATCATCCTATATTTTAATTCCACTGAATTGAACTGAAGATACTTTTATAGTCAATCAATAAATCAGGGCTCAAGCAAAGAGGATGAGTCCCGCCCCATGCTTTGAGCCAACCAGTTGGACCAAATTTTTCCAGTGCTGACAATCCAAAAAAAAAATTACAGTTTCAGTTCAACCCAACTTAAGATATAGACTCACAATCAGAAAAAAACAAGAAACAAAGTCAAGCACGACTAACGACGTGCTGATACATTACAGCACTTCCTATTACAGAGAAATTTAGGGCTACAAGGAGAAAAAGAATCGTTTGGAATTTTAAAGAAAGATAGGTTGCACATCCTCACCACCAAATAAAGATGAAAGATGGACAAACGGGAGAAAAAAAACTGTGGGACATCCAGCTTTGTGGACAACACAGACTAAGGAAGCCATTGAGACAGGGGCAGGGGAGAGGGTAGAGACGAATAAATATCAATTTATATTTAGACTTATTTTTATGCCTCCGTCCACAAAATGTGGAGGAGGCACTCGGGCTGTCCATTCATTCACCTGTGCCTCCAAAATACTATTGTGAATGTGACATCTCCCAAACCACCAAAGGAATATCAATTAAACTTACAGTTAATCAGTACCAATTATACATGAACATAAAGGATCACCTCCATGTTGTCATATCTTTCTAACAATAATAGCAAGTAAACTACAGCCCTCGGCTGCACAGCGGCGTTACAAATAATTTGATCTGAAGGAAAATCCTATAAAACACCTTTATGTATTTTTTTGGAGGTCGAAAATAAGCTGCATATCTCTCCCGAAGTAAAGCGGTGGCACCACAGCAAATAAACAAATAGAAGAATATGTGGAACTGTCTCTTCCATCTTATTTTAGTAGCAGCTGCCTGGAAAACAGATTCAAGTTGTAAAACCTGGGCTCCATCATCGCCTTCAGCCTGGGCTTGTGTCTGGGTGGAGGGAATGTGTCGTCCCTGGGATTTAATTCAATTCTCTCTCTCATTCCTCTCACCAGCCAGTTTATTGTTACCTCTCGGTATGATTTATGGAAATAGCTGCTGTGTTACTCTTCCAGGTAGTAACTTTGATGGCTTGCATTGAAGTCTCTGGGAAAGTAATATTTGAATCAATTCCTTCAGCAGCCATCGTCGTGTGGCTCGATGGTAGAATTTGTAATTTCTACTACTGTGGTGTCTTCACTCCTTCGCTACATTCTAGATCAGGAGGAGCCATTACATCAGTCATGATCGACCTGTAGATCCCAGAGAATCTTTTGGTAGATTTTTTTTGGTGTTAAAAAAATATAGGTGTAAGTCTATCGATCAAATTTTTAGTCAATCTCTCCTTGGGATGAAAGTGGGTCATGTTCTTTAGTTTAGGCAAGACAGCCCGGTGAGAAAGAACACATATTGACTCTTTTTTGCTGTAACCATAGCAACCAAATTGCATGCAGAGTAAACCCTGTAGGAAGGATTTTTATTCTCTCGGTAGAACAAGTGGTCCCCCTCCAAAAAAAAATTATTAAAGAAAGACTCGGGCGAACCCTGGCTTCATCGAAGCTGTACTGTGAAGTAATACAATCACTCCATGGTAAAGTTGTGGTGCACATTGTGCTTTCACACTAATAAGAAAGGCTCATCAGCAGATGCTATATAAATACCTATGGTTTTAAAATATATCCAAATTTTCAGCCAATGTCTGACTCATGTTCTGATGAAAATTGTGTTTATTTCTTTTTTAAACGAAACCATGAGATTTGAAATAGAAGTTCAATTTAGCATTTTTCAAACCAACATAGTTTGTTTCATTGTTTGAAAAAAAACCCCAAAAAAACTCATCCAAATTCTATGCTGTAGTCGTAATCTGAAATTCTCTCCTACAGTTGAGGTGCAGAAAGATTTCTCATGCAGTCTGTGTGCAGGGAGGGTGCAGCCTAAAAATGCAGGCTCAATATTTACAACCAAAACATGTGAATAATACAAAAAAAAATCCAGTTGACCAAAAATTCAGTAGTGCAAAAAATAACTAAATCATAAATATAACTTACATAAAATATTTTTTATCTAAATAATGAAATTACATTATATCCAAACATAATCTCACTTAAAAATATCTTTCTTAATGTGCAACACATTCGGATTTGTTACTATTCTAATTATTTTTTTCTTTTTTTTGTCAGTGGATCATTTTGGGTTAGTCTACTTAAAATTAAATTAAAATAAAAAAAACACATGGTCACCCTTGTTTAGTTTAATATTTTATTCAAGTTTCTATCTGCTTCTTCCTCGCTGCCACCATCCCTGTGTCCTTTTGTTTATCT
Source organism: Neostethus bicornis (assembly GCA_902685375.1). Lineage (NCBI taxonomy): Eukaryota > Metazoa > Chordata > Actinopteri > Atheriniformes > Phallostethidae > Neostethus > Neostethus bicornis. The sequence goes on along the minus strand of LR738558.1, from coordinate 10,045,214 downwards.
TTTCTGGGGTTTTTTCTCTTCAAGCATCCCATCTATTCATTACTCTGACATGGTTTATCTTCACCACCCTCTTTCTTTCTTTCATCTATTGAATGCTGTGTTTTTGCTATTGGTTCATCCATCATTCTGATGCGTGCGCTATGAGCTCCAGGAGTGTGTGTGTGGGTGGTTGTAGGTTCAGCAGGTGACTTTCGGTTCCCTGAGGATTTGTTAGTGCGTGTTTGTGTGACTGTAATCTTCTCGTAAGAAATATTCATCTCCTCTCCCTCTGCCATCCTCTAGGCTCATAAAAGCTTTTTTTTTTGTTGTTACATTATTACATCTGAGTTACACTCGAGGATTATCAAGCAACTTTACAGAGAATTTAGAGATTCGAGCAATTAGGAGGCAGAGGATGAGGGAGTTTGTTTTCTCTGCTCTGTGAGGTCCTCTTCTCTTTAAACCGTCAGAACTATTTAAACTTAGAGTGGTGTGTGATATATGTGTCGATGGTGAACATGGGATTTAAAGATCAGAAATTCATCAAGAATCATTGCAAAAACATCAAATATTTACTTGTAACTTTTGTTGGTGCCAAATACCTTGTATTCGCCGGGGCAACGCCACGTAGTAATTCTGCTAAATTTAATTTTACTCCAGCAACTATGTCAGGTTCCGTGTCTGCACAATTATTGAACGGAGATGGAAAAGTGGAATCAACCATGCTACATAGTCCCTGTGATGGGCTCATTCCCATCCCAACAATTCCCATTGCATTGTCTTCTGCATATATGGAGCCTGGTCATGGGACCAACAGTCTCAGACGGGAAACCCAAGCTTTTGGGTTTTTGAAACAGAGTTTCAAATTATTTTAAGGCTGCAAATAAAGTCTAATGTGTAACAAATGAGTAAATGGTACTCATGGTACTCTGTTGTACAACCTATACAATGTACATTCCCTATTTGACACAGAGCACATGCACTGCTGCTTCAAAACAGTTCCAGTTTATTGTATATTTGAATGAGGGAATGGCGTAAAGCAAAATTCTTTATGCCAGAACAACTTGCATTCTCGCATTTGAATTCTGGATGGGAAAGATTGTCAATTATTAACAAAATGTTTGAATGAAATAAATAAAAGAAAAAACTATAGGTATGTATTTTGTGGAAATAACGTACAAAAATGGTAGAAACTTGCAAAAAAAGGATACTACTTGAAGCCCCTCGTTAAGTACCAGTCATAGGTAAATGACACCTGTTCATTTATTATTTGTGTTGATACTTAATCTGATTTTGTGTCTGTGTTGGATTAACTTATTGAACTGCTCTTTCAGCTCAGGCTTTACAAAGAAAACTGAATTTAATTGGAAATAATTCCTTCTGTCCAAATTGGCAGTGATCGGAGAGATACAATTATTGCTCCTCAGCTTTCTTGATAAACTCATTAAAACCAGACCTCAAGCAGACGCAGTGTGAGAATACTTTGTGCATTTTGGAGATAATTACATAAAGTTTTACTGCTCTGATTCACAATTTTCCCGATGTTAATTTGATTCATCTGCATCCTAAAATAGTTCCAGAAAATATATATTTCATGTTGGGATGTGAATTTCAACTAATCTCGCTGATATTCAAATGAGAACTGAGACTCGATGCACCTTGACTAAAAATAGAAATAAGCTGAGATTCTCTAAGCAGCTTCTATTTCCCTGGTGTTTTCTGCTCACCAAATTGTAAACTCTGATGTATTTGATACAATTTCTGCTTCTGTTCAGAAATCGACAGCTTGTAAACACACCTGCAATGTGTTGATGTAGGACTGCTTGTAAAGTCCTGCATAATTTATCATGTTCTGTTTGAAACTATAGATTAGAGAAGGACTTATGCGGACTATGTTGATCTAAATTAGCAGATTATAAGGGTAAAATAACAATTACCTAAAAGGAATGACACTGTAATTCAACGGTAATGACATACAGTATGAGAAAATAAAAAATGAGTTTTTTCAAACTATTGACAAATTACACCAAATGATGTAATAGTTAGAAAGTTTTAAAAACTCCCCAATAAAATAAAGTAGAATATAAGACACTAGACTCATCTCTGATCTAATTTTTTTTTCTAAAAATATGCCACTACTTGGTCCCAGTTACCCTAATTAGTCGCAACATGTTCTTCTACTAGTTTGTTTTTGTTTGTCTGGGTTTCTTAATAGTTTTTTTCCTTAATCAAGCAATAAAACTTTCGTAAAAACAAAATCACCTACTTTTATTTTTATGTTTGGTATAAATGATCAGAGATGCAGTTTAACACAAATTTTAATGACTTCAGCTTCAAAATGAGTCAATATCTTTTTGAAGGAAGACTTAAACTGTTCAAAAATTTAAAAAAAAATTAACGTAGATGTATTTTTTTCTTGTTGCGTCAAAATTACTATTTTTATGCTGTTTTTAACCAAGTTTATGTATTAATTTATTACTGTTTCATATTTTATGATCTATCTGTCAAATATTTTTTAGGTTATTATTTTTATAACTATTTTATTACACAAGTAGATCTTTTTCAGCTGTAGAAACATTCATTCATTCATCTTCTTAACCGCCTATCCCTAGCAAGGTTGCAAGGGTTGCTGGGGCCCATCCCGGCTAATTCGAGGCGAGGGGCAGGGTACATCTCGAACAGGTCGCCAGTCTGTTGCGGGGCAACACACATACAACCACAAACACACACAACCACATTCATTCCACACTATGTAGTGGCCAATCAACCTAACATGCATGTTTTTGGAGGGTAGGAGGAAATCGGAATACCCAGAGGAAACACACGCATACTACTCCACATAGTAAAGGCCAGTGTTCCAAGCCTTGTCCCACCCGGGACTCAAAACCCTGACCTTCTTGCTGTGGCCACCGTGCTAACCACTGCGCCATCGTGCCACCCACTGTAGAAACAGCTTTTTTTTTTTTTTTTTTTTTTCAAAATGGTGCAAGGACACTTACTGTAAATACAGCGCTCTATTTGTACTTCAAAAATACCAAAAGTGCTTTAGAAAAAAAGACAGAAGTATACTTCATTCATTCCTCAACAGGGAAATTTGTGTGTTGCATTACACTACAGCAGGCTACCACAACGGTGCAAATCGTGGGAGAAATGGGGGTTAGGTGTCTTCCCCAAGGACACCTAGACATGAGCTCAGTGGGATTAAATCCCACGAACTTCCGGAGAACTTCTAGTTCATGGACGAACGTTCGACCACTGAGCTTTCGCCTTTTAATGTTTACATCATACGTCACATTCATTCACAAATTCTCTTTGACAATCACTCAATTTATTTTCCACAATTCGACTTCCCAATATAGTATTTCAAAGGTTTAAGATTTATTTTATGGTTTTCTGTTATATATTGTATAGCACCTGCATCAGATTGGTGACTTGTAAAAGGCGTACCCTGCCTCTCATCTATTACGAACCGTGATAGGCTCGGGCAACCTGGAGCTGTACAACCCTTTTACGAAATTGATGTACTATATGTATTGTACTTTTACAAATAATTCTGTATTTCTCTATGTCTCCTCAGACACATTTGCCAGTAAAACCGCTGCCACGCACGACGCATATGCAGATGCATCCATTGGTAACGTCACCGGCTCCAACGCTGTCAATGTCTTCCTGGGCATTGGAGTGGCGTGGACCATCGCAGCCATCGCATGGCGCTCCAGGGGAAAACCTTTCGAGGTGGATCCTGGAAGTCTGGCCTTCTCTGTCACACTCTTCACAATCCTGGCCGTGGTGTGTGTGGCCGTGTTGTTGTTCCGGCGACGGCCTTCGATAGCGGGCGGTGAACTTGGTGGGCCGTACGCATACAAGATCGGAACCACCATGCTGTTTGTCATGCTATGGCTGGTTTACATCCTGCTGTCTTCACTGGAGGCCTACTGCCATATACAAGGGTTTTAAACGAAGTGGAGTCCAAAGGAGGAGACTCACTGCCAACATAAAGGGAACACGGGCGTACTGCAAAGAAAACGGATTTGCTCGGAAATGGAGGCATCTTTAAACTTTGTTCAACATTAATTTTATGTCTTTCATTTTCTGTAAAGATGAGGGAATATCCTTATCAAAGACATTCAACTCCCCGACGATATCTCCAATACTTCTATTGTCTATGAAAGAGCAGCTCAATTAACTTCAAGAACTTTCCACTTTTACAATATTGGAGATGCCAAAAAAAAATATCAAAATACCAAGCAAACCACAAGGAAATCTTTAAACACAATTTATGGCATCAATAAAATACAAGACAGTCTGATCAGCAGTAAAAGGCAAAGATTGTTTCAGAATATCACCAAACCAGCAGAGAAGAGAATCATCTGGACTCCAAGCAGAAAAGCAAAGCTGAGAAGACAAAGAAGGATGTACAATAAGCATGATACAGATAGAAACTAAAGAAAATGCTGCCTTCATGAGATCAGAGTGGTAAAATGTGTCTAATGGACATGCATGCAGAGAAAAAAAAATCAGAAGATCCCCCTAACCTCTAACCTCACTCTCTGTCCTGGTTTTTACGAAAAGAGTGCATCCTCTACTTGTTTGGTTTTAAAAAGAAACTATAACCGAGTACATTTAACTCCTTTCTCTCTAAATGTACACATACAACACATTATAGAGCCCTCAGGTGATCCTAAAATAAAGGTGGACAATTACAGACCACCATTCATCCTTTTTTTTTTTTAAACAAAAAATACAATTCAATCCTGGATACACTGTGCAGCATACGTCATCCATTTACATACACTCCACACACACCACACCACTACTTTCTCGTGCTGCCCTGCCCTGCCTTACTTTTCCGTGTCCTGTACAAACAGTCGTGCTGATGAACTGATGTGGCAACCAACAAATTCGTCTTTTTAAATGAGCCAATCCTCAGTCCTTTCCCTGTGATGCCAACCCCACCTCCACTTATTTTCTACACTTTTCGGTGGTGTCATGTGTCGCTGTTGTTACCGTGCAATTGTAAAAAGACGAAAGAAAAAAGCATCAACATATAAATAAAGCCAGAAAATGTTTTAGATGGATTTTAAGACAGGACATCAAATAAATCTGATGAAGACAAACTGAGTATTAAGTCAATGTGCATGTACAATTTGCATTTTGCTTTGTACTCTGCACTGTGTTTACACCTTGAAATACAAAGAACTGAACAGACTTATAAAAGGCCAAGTGGCATTGGCCAAGACATCTCAAGAAGGACCAATCAGAAGGAGGATTGTACCGTTTGTGACCGTGTTTACAACTGTGAAAGCAACGGTCGTGTCGATGACAAATCAAAACTATGACCACACCCAGTGTTTTTAATTGTACATGATATTTAACTTTAATTGATGTGTATAAAAATTATTGCCCTTTTATTCATAAAAATTCCCCTTACTTTGTAAAAAAAAATGTTGATGAAAGATGTGGAAGGATTTCTTTCATTTGAAGGAACAAGAAAAGAACACATTGTGAAGAAATTGAGCTTGAAAACTTTGAGTTCAAAGGCAGTTCAAAAATACCAGGTGATGAAAAAGGTGTGATTGCTCATTATTTATGACTATTTTCTTTGAAGTGAACAGGTTTATTTTCCAAACAAGTCTCATTGGTTGGCAGCTGCTCTTTGTAAAAAAGGAAAAAGTTTCACACTACTGTTGAATCACTTGATATATTTTAATAGCTCTTCTGTGCTATTTGTTTTGGGGCTTTTTTTTCTTGACAAAATGTGTCGACTCAGGCATGGCGTACTTTGGAGTGAGCGTAAGATATAAGAAAATGAATTCAAATACGTCAAATGAACTGCTCTGTCATCCATAACTGTCCGGGAGAGTGTTGAAGCTGAGATTTACATGATGCTGTGTGGTTATGTACCGGTTTTGCCTTGAGGCTGGACTCAAGCTAGACAGAAGGGATGACATATGGCTTGTCAGTGCAGATCATTATTAAATGCATACCTCTTATTAACAGCCTGCTCAAAGGAGTGGCAGAATCCAACACCACGCTAAATACAAACTTCAAGGAAAACCCTTTAGAAAGAAAACGTCTAACCTTTTGTGATTTTTCTGTTCACTAAATTGAAACTAAAAACAACCATTTACAATATATCATCTTATTTGTTTAGTGTGGAGAAATTAACCACCATTATGAAACAGGAAGGAAGAGTGCAAAAACTGCACAGTTTTGGCAAAAAAGATACTAAACTTTAGCTATACTGTATTTTTAAAAATTCTGTCAGGGGTCATTTGACTGGAAAAATATCAAGATTTGTCACACATCCCCTACATTTTACTTAATTCCTTTACATTTATGGAGTTATCTACTAATCAGTCATCGAGAGAAAGAGTTTGGCAGCCATGTTCCGTGTGAAATATGCTTTTGTTCAGAAAACTTTGTGGTGGGCGTGAATTCCCAACACAAACTGTCGGTCCGAAACCATGATCACCACTCGATTAGTAACCTGACTTGTGTGCTTTAGTGAAAGAGACTCTAGACCACCACAGTCACATTCTCTATTTCTGTCTGCCAAAATAATTATTTATGTCCCTGTCTGTATTTAGCCAGAGAAAGTTGTTCCTCATCCCTGTGATATGCTATTGGAGGCAGTGAAAGAGGCAGTGAAAGAGTCAATCTCCTATAGACTGGATGTGGAATGTAAATCTGAGTGTCATCTGCATATTGGGTGATTGGATACATTATATCCAATCATGAATGGCCTAGCTAAAGAAAAGCATATGAAAATTTGAATAGCGATCAATTACTGATGCACTCCACAAATCGCAACTTAATAATCCTTGTGGGGAAATTCCTGTGCTGCATTACACTGCAGCAGGCAGCCAATGTTGGCACCAATGGAGGGAATAACTGGGGGTTAGGTGTCTTCTCGAGGGACATTTAAGCATAAGCTAATAAGCAATCAAACCAGAAAGTAATCAGTCCAAGAGGGCAATTCTACCACTGACCTTTGCCTCTCCCGAAGTATTATCTGTGTTCTAGGTGGGACTTTGATCACATGAGGGTAGCTTAGTCATGTCGTATTTACAACATCACATCAACAACAGTTGCTGAAACTTTGCACAAGTCATATATCACACAGATCGCTCTTCATCTGCATATTTTCTAACCATGTTAAGAAGTGAAGAAACTTCTATGGCTGAACCTAACAAACTAACTTCCTGTCATTTCCATGGAAAATTATTGTTGGTCCGAGAAACTTAACGTTTGTGGAGTGTTTACATCTTTTGATTGATTAAACCAAGTGCTACTCTTAGCGAATAGTGAATGGCATAAAATGGATCTAAGTTGCATGAGCAGAATGACGTTACCTCGGATACAGAAGCCAAAGAAAAAGACAGGATTTTTTTTTATTCTACTTACACATCTGATGTCCTTGCTAATTATTATAATGATTACTGTAAGTGTTGGAGTGCTTTAGAAATCATCTAGTTTGACATGTCTTGTAGTTGGCATGGCTTCAGGTGAGGTTCCGGTTCAACTATTCAAGCAAACTCTTTTTCTCAATGACTTAAGTTTCTGTAACCAGCTGCCGAACCATAGGGGGATAACAGTGCTGCTGACGCCACAGGAACACAAATACAGCAACTAATTTAGAAATGTGGGCTTTTTAGAGTTGATAAGGTTTGCTGGAGGACAGCTTGCTGTGTGCGTGCACGTGTGTGCACATGCATGCTTTGGAAGTGTGTGAAGAAATGCAACCATATTTTTAGTCTTTTGGCTGTTGCTTAGCGACCATCTCCCTGCTTGCCATTGTCATCTTGACTGGAATGACTGTCGCACATTGTGCATGTGTCTTGTTGTTCAGTCTCTTTTAATACATCTCATATAAGGCGTTTGTGCGTTCTATAGAGAACATGATTGAACGGTTTGTCTGTGGATGCTCAACATGTCATGCTTTTTTAACTGGCCTCTTTCATTTCTGTTTGCTTCCCCTTGATTTTTTGTTTTTGTGTGAAATTCCCGTGTGTACATGTGTCTTTCTCTGTGAGCGTCAGTTGGTGCTGCAATCCCCTTATAAGGGCTTGCCCTCTGTGTCTCTGGCAGTCTCATATGTTAGATTAATAAATTTGAATGCCAACCCTGCCCAGAGTAAAATTGGAAACCTTGAAAATTGGATTACCTGTGTGTCTCTATTTGTACATGTGGGTTCTGTTTGTTGATAGAGATGGGAAATTAATGCTGGTATTTAGGCTTGAGTCTGTGTGAATGCATGTAACTATTTGTTGGTCGCTGTCATACTTGGAGGCTGTTGACTCTTTTTGGACAGTTGAACAGTTTGGTTCAGACACACTTCTGTTGGTTAATAGAGATGGACTTTGATAGACCACATTTAACAGCGTAAATAATTTTGAATTTTCAAAACACATTATTTACATATGCAGTAATTATAACTCATGAGATGAAAGCAGAACCTTGGAATATCATGACAGAAAAAGTTTTATTGTTTACAGTGTTTGTGTAAAAGTTTAAGCAAGCTAAAGGTGTTCAAATTATTACTTTGTGGGATGTACTTACAATGGTGAAACCCTATGTGAGTGCAGGCCAGAGGAAAGGTATGGTGGGAGGGGGAGAAATTGTACTCAAACTCAGTTCACATTAACCATAGTTAGAGTGAGAACACCCATATTAAGATCTTGTTTTACGAGCAGGACACAAATATCCTGGTATCATCTTAAAGCTAGCAAAAGCAAGGCACCTAGCTTTGTCAAAAAGGAACAAACCTGTTTCTACTTGGGTGGATTTTGTTGCATCAATCCTTCTACGATATCAGTGAGTTTAAGAGGTTGTCACTTTAACTCAAAATCATATTACCATATTTTCACGACCATAAGGCGCACCGTATTAAAAGGCGCAGTCCAAATTTCACGTGCTTTGTATTTTAATGTTCTCATGTTCTCAACTGCGTCCACCTCATGGTTTTCTAATACGTCACATAGGGCGCACTGTACGATAGGGCCGCTCATTTTGAAAAGATTTTTGAGACTTTTACATGAACCTTATGGTCGTGAAAATATGGTACGCTTCACTAACTAAAGGACCAACCCTAAAAATTGTAATCGGTGACACTTCAACTCAAGCTAAACCACATGATGGAACTACGTTTCCTGTGTGTGCCAATGTGTATTTATGTTCAGGGATTTTCATGGGGGAGGAATTTAATCAGCTTCAAATGGAATTTTAGTATTTGCATTGGGGTAAAACAGAGTGGTGGTATTAGTCTTGCAGGTAGTTCATGTCAAGTTTACATGATTTTTTGAAAAATACATTTTGTCAGTTGCAAACACAGAATACCAATGATTTGATATTGTGAAGTGATTTCAAAACATACAACATATTTTACTATGAAAAGTCCAATAGTGAAAAAGTCCAGAAAAAATAATTGACTTTGGGATTGAATCGAGGCTCGGTTTCTCCGTCGCTAAAATTTTTTGTGATTTAGTAAAAATGAAGAATCTGTTGGTCTGAATTTTTAAAAAAGATATAGATCGTCACATTCATGTCTTTACGCATTAATGAGCTAAATATTTTTTTTAATGATTGAAGAACATTTTTCAAGAAATTATCCAGCATAGTCAAAAATCGTTTTACTCATTACTTTAATATTTAACAATTATTCCACATACATTAGTGTCCAATTTCATTTTTTATTTTTCATTTCTTTTAATTGTATTTTTCTGTTTAGTAGTCATGACGTCCAATTATGAGCTCACAAAGTGCTTTTAATGTAGAGTTATAGTATTTTATTTTGTTTCAGTTCTTTTTAAGATGATATTAGCATTCATTTTTGTTGCATATATTTAATTCTGTGTTTAATTTTAACTTTGTGTGACTTGTTTTGTAAAATGAAAAGGAATCCTCAGAAATCAGAGCTCTAATTTAACAAACGAGTGTACTATCATCCCTTTTTATTGAGAAAATGTGTACGAATGCCTGAATTCATTCATATCATACCGTCTATGAGTGTGTTGATGCATGAAGTAGTTTCATTCAGAATACAGTGTTGATGTTGGAAATATTGTAGTAAAGAGTATTTTTAAATGCTGAAAATAACACGATCTGAAAAAGGATAAACTGTAGATGTTTACAAAGACCAAGCTTTTCTTTTTTCATTTTTTTCTCAAAGGTGAAATACAACTTGACTGGAAAATGTAAAACGAGTGTTTGTCTTTTTTTGTCTTCATATAAACGATTATAATTAAAGGAGGTTGTCTCATGACGTCTCAGTCTGGATTTAAAATAATCCAAGGAAATAAGTTTTGTTAGCTTCCAGCCCTTTTGTAGTCTGTTCCATGTAAACAAGAGACATTCTTCCCAGATCAGTGTGAGCAAATGGAACAGAAAGTAACAAATCATTGGACGCAAACCATTTTTCTGTGTGATTAGCCTGTAAATGAAGAAAGGCAATAATCCAAGCAAGGCCTTGTAAATAAAGGTACACCAATGAGTCTACCTTCTGATGGACAAAGAAGGCCATCCCACTCAACATAACGGTGACCTGTCCAGGTTGCGTCCATTCTCTTGTGGTAAGAGTACTTCAGATTCACAGAGCACACATAACTTCCATCACCCCTCCAAGACTCCAAATAGTATATAGAGCTGAATCATTGTCAGTCAGTCACCTTCTTAACCGTCTATCCCTCTCGAGGTTGCGGGGGGTGCCAGAGCCCATCCCAGCTGATTCAAGGCAAGGGGCAGGGTACACCCTGAACAGGTCATTCCACCCAAAGTTGGATGAAATTTACACTTTTCATGTGGATTCAATGTCTGAACCCCTGGGAAATGTGATCAGTACAATTGTATCCAAATAAATAAAAAAAGAATTTAACTATTTTTGACACTTTAAAAGATAAAATATATCATAAAGAAGATCTATTTTACTATATATTTTACTTCATTCCTATTAAGAGGAGGAATGAAAATTTGTCAGAGTAAGTACAGAGTACACGTGTGTGAATGAGAGGGATCCAAATAGAAAAGTGAGATTACAGGAAGAAGAGATAAAGATGGTTGTAAGAAGATTTTAAGTACTTAGAATCAACAGTCCAGAGCAATGGAGAGTGTGGAAAAGAGGTGAAGAAGTGTGTGCAGGCAGACTGGAACCGGTGCATAAAAGTATCAGGTGTGATGTGTGACAGAAGAGTTTCAGTTAAAATTAAAGGGAAAGTGTACACAACTGTGGTGAGACTGTTTGGTCTAGAGACAGTGGCACTGAGAAAAAGACAGGAAGCAGAGATGGAGGTAGCAGAGATGAAGATGCTGATGATCTCTCTGGGAGTGACAAGGATGGACAGAATTAAAAATGAGTATGTCAGAGGAAGAGCACACGTTAGAGGTTTTGGAGATAAAGTCAGAGAGGCCAGACTGAGATGGTTTGGACATGTGCAGAGTAGAGAGAGAGAGTACATAGGAAGAAAAATGCTGTATTTGGAACCACCAGGAAAGAGGACTAGAGGAAGACCAAAGAGGAGGTTCATGGACGCAGTGAAGGAAGACATGAAGATAGTTGGTGTGACCAAAGAGGATGCAGCAAGAAACTGACTTGCTGTGGCGACCCCTGATGGGAAATGCTGAAAGGAGAAGAAGATATCAACATTTATTTTAAAAACTATTGTTAATATAATAAAAGTTTAAAACAGAAGAATATGACATTTTTATCAAATATTGATCATATTTTACTTAATAATATGTGATTTTTGTAACAAGGCAGTAAATGTATTTGTCCAGTAAGGTCAGATTTGTGTTGTTTTAATCCCAGAAGGATTTGTGGGTCTAACGTGGAGGATGTGGGGTCCTGAGTAGAGCAGTATGCATACGGAGCATTTTGCCACCACTGGACCACAATTCATCCATCAACAAAATATTGTGGAGTTTAAAGGAAATAGCTCAGTCGGCACATCTTATTTTAGCATTACATTTTTATGATGGATGGATTTGAATTTTAGTCTGCTTTAAGGAGAATAACAAACATTTTGGAAAAAGGAAAGGAGGGGTGATCCGTAGGAAAAAATCTCCTGGATTTGCAAAGCCACACTGCAGATGCTTCATATTTATTTACATCTGAACAGAGGCAGTGGATTTAGCTACTGTGCTGATGCAAAATATTGTGCAGATTGAGGGGTTTTTGAGAAAAGATTGCCGACTAAGCAGCTCCATGAATCCTAAACCATCAACAGAAAGCTGGTTATGTTTTGGGGATTTTTTTTTTGATTTTTTTTTAATATAGAAGACGCTTTAATGATCCACTTGGGTGTATTTTGAACACAATGTCTTGATTGAAACTAAATGGATTATGAAATAGAAATGCTGTGCTTGTGTTGTTTTTTAGAACTTATTGAACAGATTAAAGCACTTTTTTGGACACTTTTTGTCCTAAGCTGAGGATCTGATCCAACTCAATAATTTGATAAAAGTCATCAGATTGTAGCTCAGCAGTAAGAGCATGCAGTACAGAACAAAACATTCAGAAATCTGTGTTCATTTGATTTTTTTCTGTTTCTACCGTTTCACAAAATACAAAGGCACAAACAGTGAAGATTATGAACGTCTGCTGAGAAGGAACAAAAACTGATTCATTTACTTGTTCTAAACTGTGACGAGCTGTTCCTGCCAACTAAAATGATCGAAGGAAGAAGCTACCTTTATAGATTTCTGGAGAGCAGCAACTTCAGTAATGTTCCAGTTGTACGGAACATTTAAAGATTTGTTTTCATATGAAAATAGCACTGGCATGCTGCTCAACATAAAGTTGATAGATTTTTTTTTTAATGAATGAAGAAATGATTCTTGCACTTGCATTGGATCTGATTTTTCCTGCACTGTATTCATCAGGAATCCATGTCAGATTCCTGATGGATACTCTGCGTTCCTGTCCTGGGCATGGCCAGACCGAGGAGAACTCCGCGCTTCATCATCCCTGCTCCATCAGGATGAATTCCATCTACTCATCCCCGTCCTAGGCATCGCCGGGCTGAGGAGTACTCCTTGTTTCCATCAGGATGAAGGACATCCATTGACTTCTTTAGATATTTAGCTGTAGAATATATTAAGCTAATATTTAATCAATAGTCTTAGACACATTGGATGCTCGTCCCAGGGGAGGGATCTCTCTTTCATGTGGATCCTCACGAGGTTTCTTATTTTTTCCCCCCTGATGGTTTTTTAGGAGTTTCTCCTCACCGTAAAGGAGAGTCTAAGGGCAGGAATGTGCTAGTCTTGTTTAGTCAGCATTTGTTTAGTTATTTTTCTTGCTGTGTATTTGTGTTAATACATTCCTCTTTTCTTGTTTCTTCCTCCTGAATCTTTCATGTGAAGCCCATTGAGACAGAAATTCTGTGATTTTGGGCTTTACAAATAAAATCAAATTGAATTGAAATGAGAAAAGTTCGTGGGAAAAAATTTGACCTTTTTAATTTCAATCTTTAACCTTATAAAACCAATTTAGCCTCATCATGTGAGATGCAAACATCCACCACTGATTTAAGCTGAGAATAAGCAGCTTATTTATAGTCCAGGCTTGAGGGAAACTTGATAAAAATTTACATATTCCAGCATATAAACATCCAAGGACACCCGGGACCTGACCGGGACAACAGCTTTGCTGCTCTGTTGGCCCATAAACAGGTCTACCATGTTCCTCCCTGGCTTCCTCCGAGGCACTTAGGAGAAAAGAGAGTGCTATCTCTCTCCTACATTGTGTATGAATGCGTTTGCTTCATTCTGACCTAATTAAAGCAGAAAAGAATCAAACTTTAAGGCTTAAAACTGTGTTTTGCGTGACTGCTACATTTCTCGTTCTTCTCTGTCAGTTTCTCACAAAGCAAGTGGCAGCTGTTATTCCCACAGCTACCCGGTGGTAATGACGGAGAGACACATCTCCATCCTCTGCTGGAGGAGAACGAGACAAAAAGTAAACACAAAAGTCCTCAGGGTTGACATACAGGAAAAGAAAGGTACCAAAAGAAGCAAAAAAGGGTAAAAATGGGCGACGACTCAAAATGAGAAGCCAAGAAGGAGCAATGAGAAAGTAAAAGACTTTTAAAAACAAATGAATATTAAGAAATGATGAACTTGGTGCTAACAAATCTTTCCTATGGAATAAAAAAAAAAGGACAGTAAGTGACTGGAGACATCCAGTAGATTCATATCTCATGGGTCTACATGTTTGTGTCAATGCATGGATGGCTTTTAATGTCTGTTAGTTGGGTAATTAGACAAAAAAAAAAAAAGAATTTCATGAGAAAATTGTTTCTCAGAATGGTTTAGTCTGTGAATTGAACATAAAGCAAGACTAAAAGTAAAACTTGATCTTTAATCTAATGGAAAGGAACAAAGCCGAAATGTTTTGGTAAATTCAAGAAAGGACTTTATTTTCTATTTTATTGCATTTTTAAAACCACCTAACTCGTTTCTGGTTTGCAGTATCAATAATAGCTTATCACTGCTAGTTGGCAGACGAGAGGCGGATATGCATTATACAATTCACCAGTCTGTCACAAAGAAACAGGCAACCAAACACACTTTCTCTTATACCTCACTTTAAATGAACCAATCAGCTCAATATGAATGTTTTTGGAAAGTGGGTGGAAACTGAAATGTTTTGCTTCCTAATGAACCGCTTATCCTTAATGGAGTGCCGGAGCCTATCCCGGCTGATTTCAGGTGAGAGGCAGGGTACACCTTGAACAGGTCACCAGTCTGTTGCAGGACCACATACACCCTCATTGCTAGGGGCAATTTCATAGTGGGCAATTAACCTAACATGCATGTTTTTGGGGACTGAGGGACAATCCGGAGTAACCAGAAAAAACTTATGTATACACAGGAAGAACATGCAAACTCCACGCAGAAATGAATGAATTACTCTAGTCATCCCTCACCGGGGAAATTAGTGTGCTGCACTCCTTATACCGCAGCAGGCTGCCCTTCGATGGCGCCAATGGTGGTAGAAGCGGGGGTTAGGTGTCTTCTCCCAGAACCCTAGACATGCTCTCTATGGGACGCAAACCCGCAACCTTCCGGTCCGGGCGCGAACGCTCTAACCACTAAGCTGCCGTCTCAGTGTTTCAAACTTCCCTCCACTCCAGGACGCAAACCCTGACCTTCTTGCTGTGAGGTCACTGTAATAACCACTGAAATGTTTAAAACAATACTTTAAACATTGCTTTTCTCATATGTACATATATATAAAACTTTGATACAAGTTTTGCTGTATTTTAATAACTGAAATATCCTTGTGAAAATACAGTATTTCAAAATTTTATGCCAACTGTCATTAAAAATGAGTTTTAACACTAAATGTTGGATAAACTAAGAAACTTTTATACGAAGAAGTTAATAGTATGGATATAAATATCAACACCAATTTTAGTTCATAATAACTCATATTTCATGTACATCTATGTTTCCGCTCCACGTCTCGCTGTGTCGTCTTAATGTAGTTCGAAGCTTGAGAGGTGGAAATCATTATGCCACAAACCACCTGCTGTACTCTGAGCGCGTGATGATCAAAGACTTGATGCAAATCAGTAACTCATCACCAGAGGATTTCTAAAGGGAATCATTTAATTTATGCTTTCTTTTTTTCACATCACTTAGGGTTACAAACTAACATACAGACGAATTATGCGGTGTGTAATATACATGTGATCTAGTAAATGCTTCTTCATCTAGAGATTAGATTTTATGAGTAAACTTAGTCATTTTCACTTTTTTAACTGATCTTTTCTCATTTTGAGAATGAATATTCAAACAATAACTAACAGGAAGTGAAAATATTTCCTCCAAAAATAATACACCTAATATTAAGATGGATGAAAACCCAAGATTTGAGAAAAAAGTATCAATGTGGATTAATCCGATTTAAAATACACCACATCAGTACAACATATTTAACAGATAAAACATGTTCGGGATGATTTGGAAACATTTAAATATAAATGGTAATCAAACTGCAATTCCCCCAAAATCAATTGTGTGCATGAAAGGTTTGTCATGTGTCTGATTTTTGTGGATTTTTGACTGCTAATCAGTGATGGATTAAACTTTCAAAGTAATCAAAATCTATTCGGCTATAAAAGCAAATATTAAAAAGTTGGAAACATGTGACTATTTTTTAAATAAAAATCCAGCAGCGTCACTTGAATGTGTATCTATGACGAATATTCACATCTTTGAAACTTCTCTTTGGATCATTTTGTCGTGACGAAGGTTGCACACATAATGAACACAAACACTTTTAACCATGCCTCTGAGGTGATGATGCTGGCTTTTATATTGCAACTCTCAGAGCTCCAAATCTGAATACAAATGCATTGTAGCAGCACATGTTTTACAATGGAATAGAGCATTTCTTTGGAAACAATGTCCAGCTGTCACAGATATTTTCTTTAGGAAACTTTAACAAGGACTACACGTTGGTGCAGTGGCTAGCACAATGGCCTCACAGCAAGAAGGTTGAGGTTCAAGTCCCAGAGTGAGGGGTTTGGCTTGAAATACTTGCCTTTCAGACTCTTGACCAAAATCAGCCGGAATTGGCTCCAGCACTCTCCTATGCCCTGCATAAGAGTCAGAAAACAAAACTAAAGTTGAACTAAAATCCCACACCTTGATAATTGTACTCAATCTCATTATCAAGAAAGTCAGTCACCTTCTTTACAGTCTGTCCCTTACATGGTTGCGGGGGTGCTGGAGCCCATCCCAGCTGAGTCAAGGCGAGGGGTAGAGTACACCCCGAACAGGTCACCAGTCTGTCGCAGGGCCACACACATACAACCATACACACATACTCATTCCGAGGGGCAATTTGACACCGGCCAATCAACTTAACATGCATGTTTTTGGAGGGTGGAAGGAAACCCATGCATACATGGGAAGAACATATAAACTCCACACAAAAAGGCCAGTATCCCAAGCCTCGTCCCCACCTGGGACTCTAATCCACGACCTTCTTGCTGTGAGGCCACTGTGGTACCCACTGCGCCAACATGCCACCTATCAAGAAAGAAAGATACTACTTTGTAATTTCTCACACCAAAGACCAGATCCACAAGTTCTTATGCTAGGTTCTCTTCTTGAGTAAATGTTTTAGTTTTAAAAATGTTTTATGAACATATCTCTTTCATTTTTGTACTTACTTTAAGCTGTTCCTAAAGAAAGACCAGCTAGTTACCTTTGAACGGTGGCCAAATAAAAGGATTTTTGTCTCAATCTTTTGTGTCATTTATTTGGGAGATACACTGAAAATTGTTCAATGCAACCCTTTTTTTGGTTACAATCAAATCAAATCTGTTTGATAGTAGTTGAATAAAATACTTCTGATTTTGATTGCAAAGACACATATTGCATATGATATTGCAAGGCCGTTGGCACATTCTCACCAAAACACACAAATAAAATAAAGAAATAAGTAATAAAAGTTTGTTTTTTTTCTTTTAAAGCCAGTTGCATTCATACATCAGAAAGAAATGAGACAACAAATATTCAGCTCCATTGTAGGAAGTTAGAAGTTTATTACTGAACGTTCAGCCATCTACTTTATATTAATATGAAGGAACAATAAAATATTACACCTGATCAATGTATAGTATTCCCTTTATATCTGACAATCATATACACTAAATATACAGTGTAAACATACGTTTGTCTAACACATGCCATCGTTCACTATGTAAAGTTTACACTCTCATGCTCATAATTAGTTCTACTGGTCCTGAAGTAAAATATGGTCTCATTACTGGGAAACTGGAGGCAGGGAATGGGGACAGTGAGGAAGAAGAGGAGACATGTCATGCTGAAGCCCGAGGGTGAGCCTGAAGGAAACTAGTCACCACATGTCTAATAGGGAATAAAGTCAACTGTGTTTATGTGTGATGCTGAAGTGACTAAACTATCTTTTTTTTCATTATTTGTGATTGTTTTGCACATACTACTGAAAGTTAAATCAGAAACTAAAGCTCGTTTTTGTCTACAAACAACTTTAAATTTTGCTGTGGGAAAAGCAGCTGAAGGCTTATACACTCTGGCTGGGATTATTCGTGGAAGAAAAACAGCACGAAACTTGGTTTGAGCGTTTGTTTCGATTGGATGTCATACTACTTCATGCAACATGTGCCGTGTGTTGTATTTTTTTTTTTCATTTAAACCTAAGTATATTTTAGTAAATGCCATTTTTACGATGCAATAGCATACTCGTTAATTCCTAAGAATTAACTTTAGTGTATGTGAACCGTTTTTTTAACCAGCACTAAGCTTAACATATGAGTAAGCATGTTACTGAACACCACTGGATTCAACGTTTATCTAACTCAAAATTAATGAGAATTATTTCTGGACGGAATTCGAAATGTCTCGATCAGCAAATAGGCTGGCCGGAAGACAACTTTGAAGACTTTTATAGGATCTAAGTCAATGCTGTTTCTAGTCTACGTACAGAAAAGGAGAAATACAAAAATGAAGTGGCTTTTAAAATCAAGTAAGTTATTCTTTATGAGAAACTTAAGTAGGCCAGTGTGCCACTTTTCACTGAGATTTCTCCACCCATTCCTCCACATGGGACCAGTTAAAATCAAACATTTGATTATAAATTATCCATATATGGTTCTGAAAACATTTAGAAAGAACCATATTTATCTTTTTTTTAATTTCATCTTACTCTTTGGTCGTTTCTTTTTTAGGTCACTTTAAAAATCACAAAATCTGTAGTCATACCGTTTTTTGTTAGAACCCAATCAAAAATGCCATTAAAGAAGATTACTGGACTAATTTCGAAAAGGCAAGCTTGTTTATGTTAAGAAATCTTGGTAGTACCTATATCGAAAGGAAAAAAACAAAACATTTTTTAAATTAATCTCGCTGATTTACCACCTTTGGTAAAATTGACGAGTCATGAGGAATCATTTAAACCTTAAACTGGCAAAAGTATATCACCATTCTTATTCTGAACGAGCGCGCACGCTTTCAAGAAAAAAGAGGTGAACGTTCACTTCCGTTTTTTCCACGGACGCTTCCGGACGTTTTGCCCGATAACTAGTCAGGCCGCTTTCGGTCGTTAGGCCTTGTAAAGGGTTAAAGTACCAGTAGTTTGTATGTATTTTGTAACCAGTTTTCAAGTAGTCTTTGAACTATTTCAATCAAATAGTTTTTTGGCGGGATAGGTTTGGCTTCTCACTGAAAATGAAACGCTGATAAACTGATCGAACATTACAGATTGCTGATCACAAGTTAAGAGCAAAATCACAGTTTTCAGAAATTATTCTTTAGTTTTCATACATCTTATCTAAATGCAAAGTGCAAACAGGTAAGTGATGGGGTTTTAAAATGAAAACAGGATAGTTTGTGACACTTAAACAATTATGGAGGATTTACATAAAAGCCAATGCCATTGGAAAATGTTTGTATTGGAGTCTATTTTTCAGAAAGAGATCACACAAACATCCAAATCAGGTAAGTTAAAGTGCAGTTTGAAAATGAATGTCAAAAAAACAAAAATACATTTTGTTCACAAACAAAAAAAAAAGTAAAAAGAAAAAAAGAATCCCGTACATTAGAGTAAAAACAGGATTTGTTTCATTTGGAACACTCGTTATGCCACATTAGCGAGCAAATAAACGTCTAGATTTTCAGGCTCTGTGGTGAGATACATCTCTGGAGTGCACTGGAAAGTTATTTTCTTAGATTATCCAATTGTGCTGTGTGGCACAGAGGTGATTGGGCTAACAATTCCTTTCTTGATCTATTAAAGCTTACAAGGTCAGAGGTTTCATTAAAACGTACCCTTGTCCCTGAAATGGTCTCGCAGCTTTTTCAAAGCAGCAAATTAAAAAAAAAAAAAAAAAAAAAAGGAAATCACACTGGCTTCAAAAGTACCTTGTTGAAAGACAAATCAGAGCTCCATGAAGACTTTAGCCACATTAAAATATCCTAGTAGAGTCTCATCTTCCAAAAACAGGGGGTTATGACCATAAAAAGTAGTTAAAACAAATTAAAATCATGATATTTTACAAGATAGTGTGAGGCAATCAGTGCCTAAAACGCACTTTGATTTAAAATGAACTAATGTTGATTGTTTTCCCTGGCCTTTTCACCATCCAGACTTTGGCCACCCACAACGACTAGGAGTCAGTAGTAAAATTCATTTTAAACTAAACAGCTTAATAAACAATATATACATAGAACTATTAGTATTTCCTCAAAGTGGACAGAACAAGAAAAAAAACAAATAGCAGACAGGTGGGTAAAAGCAAAAAAATTAAGTGGAAAAAAACTTTGGTAGAGACAACACAGGTTGTTAACTTAATGTACCATCAGATTGTGTCCCACGCTCCATTTTTGGCTGTAGAAAAGTCTTTAACACTGAGGGAAATGTGCTCAGTATCTAATAGGGCACATTTGATTTTAAATAAAACTTATCCAAAGCTATTTCCTATGCCCACTTATGAAAATTGAAATGCCATGGTAATGGACTTTCAGGGCTTTAAGTGATGCTAAAAGAGCACATAGCCACCAAGAGACTGAAACACTCCGTTTTTGTATTAAGATGTCATAGTGCAGCTTCAAGTCATCATCAGTTTGACTTGCCAATTCAGCATATGTCTGTCTTCAGCCTGCCAAGTGGTAATCTAACAGAACTAGGAGATGTGGGACGCTCACACTTGCATACTTACATAAACAGAATCTTTCCATTAGAAAGAAGTGTTACTGTCCCTAAAAGCAAACGTCCCATTAAGAGATTATCTTCTGGCCACAAATACACAACCACATCTCCTCTTTGAGCACTGATATTTACTGAGGTTTGTCTCCAAAATGTGTAAACATGTGCTTTCTGCATTAAAAAAAAATTAAGAGAGGATTTTAGAAACCAAATGGAAACAGACGAGAGCAGTGATCTTATACTATTTTTTTTTTTTTGAAAAAAGACTTTTCTCATGTAGTCACACATTTCAAAATCTACAAAAATGTGTCTTCAAGAAATGACTGCAAATTACAGCGAGACATTTGTTTCAATATCGTACTAAAAAAATTCAAAGAACCATTAATGTTACAGCACTCTCTGCTGCTCAGATAAAGCTGTTACACATAAATTCTTTAAAATGTTCAACTCTTTTAAAAAATATAAAATGAAAGTCCGTTTGGAGTCTATAATTAAGATTAGAAAAAAAAAAAAAAAAGACTTTTTCGGCGCAGGGAGGGTTCAATTTTTTAGAATGAAGGAATTTGTATTTTTTATAATTTATCTCACTCGTTTGCATCGAAAGAAAAGACTTAGTCTGAAATCATCTATGATACCTATCAGTTGCTTCCAGTGTGTTTAACTTTACACACTTTCTAGTGATTAAAGTTGTTGAAAAAAAGATTAAAACTTCATCAGCCAATCTTCATAACAACCTTGATGCTTGACCGCAGATAAAACTTAGCAATGCTTACTGACCGCACAAATAAGAACAATACAAAGACGAGAAACGAGATGGGACCAAAAAAAGAAGGTAAAAATATCAAAACAAAAAAGTAGTTTGACGATAAAAATGCAGTGATTTGTGACAAGAAATCAAACTAAAAATAAAAAATATTACAGCTCTTTAGACATCTGACTTGTTTTGTTTGGTTTTTCTTTAAAAAAAGAATAAAATTAGTAAATAATCTATAACATAACTATCCCAGATCACTATAGACCCCTGTTGTGTACATCTATGTTCATTTGTACAAATAGTAAGCTTAACTGAATGATAACTCGGTCTCTGATAGGACAGGAGTGGTCGATGAGGAGGAAGAGTCAACCAGTGAAGCATTGCTATTGTTCCATGAACCGCGATCGGGCGTCGATGGGAAACGTGGCGTGGAGCAGTTGGAGGGTGGGTTCGAGCAGGGGCTGCTGTGATTGGAGAGAGATGAGAACAGAGCATCCTTTCTGAGGCCTTTGTTCTGCAGCTCAACTTGAAGGTGCTGACGGATTTCGTCAGGTAGTCTGTGAAACTCCTCCTCCAACTTTTTATCCAATTCGGATTGAAGCTGGAAAAGATAAAATCAATTTTAATTTCTAAAAAACATCAGATAGTTTCGGTTCCATCTGTAAAATGACAAATATTTTATAGTAGGTTTTAAAAACTACCCCATATGAGAACAAGTTGAAACCGTAGAACGTAAATAAGAGCTATCACATCCATTTTTAATTAAAATCTAGAATTCTGTATCTAGTTTGTTTTTTTTTAGCTACATTAATCTCCACATCTCAGACACCCAACCCCCTACTTGCACCCACCATTGGTGCCTGCTGCGATGCAATACAGCAAAGTAATTTCCCCATTGTGGGACGAATAAAGGAATTCTTTTTCTTCTGTCCATATGAAGCAAATCTATTTTCAAAACGGCTTTATTCTTAATAAATAAAATGCAAATGAAATGAGAATAAAAGTTTTAAATTTTATCTGAATAGTTTTTGTCGAATTTTATTTTCCAATTAGGAAAATTCACATTAGCCTCGACTTGTATTAGTAAAAACAACTTGTCAGGTGTGATCTTAATTGGCCAATTTAATCACCACATCTAGAAAGCACTATTTGTCAGTGAATGTGCAAATTGATGGAAAAATAAGAAAATATTAATTAACTTAGTACTTTGTAATTTATTCAAATTTGGCGGACCAGATTAAAAGACATCCTAGTCGGAGTTCAACAGACGGATCGGTGCAGAGTTCGCAATAATCAGAACGCTGCATGTGGGCTTTCACTCAGAGTGAGGAGCCCTGCCATCCGCGAGGAGCTCAGAGTAGAGAAGTGGTTCGGGCATTTGGTTAGGATTAGAGATAGGAAAAATGAGACTGAGCTCCGCAGCATATCTTGTTCTTTCTGAAACATTTTGTATCGAGATTTACTCCAGAAGCTTGCCTCATTTCCACTCATGACGTCACTACAGGGTTACAGTTTCGACTCCGCCCCTTCCACTTTCCTCTGAGGAGTTAATGACGTCACAGTACCAAGACACTGCCCTCAGTACTTCCGAGCATTTCCGGTTTTTAGAAGTGCTAAATGTCAAAACTGATAAAGATGTTCCAGTTTCTTTTAAACATGTTGGTATGTTCAGCAGTGAGGAGGATGGTGAAAAGTTTGTGGTTATTTTGATTCTTCACAAACTTCTCAAAACCTTACATTCTTGTTGTTAGGTTGTGTATGGGGATGGGTATTGAGAACCGTTTTTTTTTCTGAACCGGTTCCGTGGCCGTCATTTTACCCGGACCGATAAGCACTAGTCCAAATGGCTCCGCTATCGGTTCTGGTTCTGTCCCTACACTTGCGAAGGGGCGGTGCGTACGTGAGCTGCTACTGCAACGCAAAGTTCCATTTTGAAGCCGAGGGAGGCGTGAGGCAGAACATGCAGTGATCTTGAGTTTGTCTTTATTTTACCAAAATCGATGCTGACAACGCACGTTGTCTAAAATGCAATAAAGTATTTTTATGTAAAAGTAGAACCACATGCAATTTGTCCAAACACGTTGCCAAAAACCACGGCATTCAGACTGAAAGATGGACTGTGTTCGACGAGCGCTTTGAAGCAGCTCCGACTTCGATGCCAAAGGTGCGAGTAAACGGCACAAGCACGATTGAAAACGCACGTGCTCCATGTTTTATCGTTACAAAAAAAAACAATAAAAGTGGAAAAAAAAGTGCTGTAAACTTAACAACCAGTAATATTTATTTTTCTTTCAAAATTTGACAGTTTTTGCTTTTATTACAGTCCAGTTCAGATTTATTTTGAAGTATCCTATTTTATTTAAGTAAGGTATATTTTATTTAAATATTGTTCTGTTTGTGAGTTCCACCATGATCCGAATTAAAGTTATGTTCATAATACTTATTTGTTTGTTTCTAAAAGTATCGATAAGAGATTTGTCAAAGATTCAGTTTGTTAATCTCGTTACCCTAGTTCGTTACCCTAGTCGTGTATTTACACACAAGTATTGTTTTACACAAACAGTATTTTTAATACTGAGAGTATGGACCCCAGACCACACTTTTCCCACCCTTGTTTTAGAATGCTACAGAGACATCTTCATTGCTTGGAATTGACTTCATACGGAAAATGACTAATTTTTCAGATATTTCAGTGTGGATTGAAGATTCAATTGCTGACTCCTCCTGAAACCGAGTATGTACTACTCCCTAAGTGTGGTACAAGGAATAAATTGAACTTACTTTAGGAAGTTCCTCCTCTAAGTGTTGCATCACTTCCTTCTGACTCAGCAAAAGTTTATCATGTCTCTTGCTCTGGGCCTCCTCCAGCTAATGTAAAGAAAAAAGAAATTTAAAGTCTTAGAAAGTTTTCTGAGGATTTATGTGCCATGCTGGTGCAATTTCTTACTTTGCGGATTAAGGCCACAGACTCTTGGATGTGTTTCCTGTTAATGTCAGTTAACAGTTCTCTGTAAAAATACAAGACTGTAAATCAATGAAACAGCACAGAGATGTCTACAAGTCATCCCACATTTACTCAGAAACACTAATGAAAGATAAAAAAAAAAAAAAAACATCTAATTACGAATCAGTCTTGTCTTTCTCTTTATTCTTGGCTTCAACTATGCTGTTTTGTCGTTTTCTGTCTAGCATTTTCTGGAGTTCCTTCTTCTCCCTGAAGACACAGATGAGTTTCAACATGTATCGAAGGTTTCCATGGCTTAACATTTCAGTGGATTTTTTTTTGTTACCTTTCACATATTTCCTTGAGTTTCTTTATTTGATTTTGTTGGCACTCCTGGGCAGTCTCCTTTAGTTTCTGGAAAGCCTAATAATACACCAGGAAAACAATTAATAAACCCCTGTTGATCGTAGTTCTGTATGTGTTGTAACAATGAAATGATAAATAACTACATAAAAAATGTCCTAACTTTATAGTTTCACGTGTGTGAACATTTCCTTTATAAGGTGTTCAATGAGACAAGCTAGTTCATACTCTCTAATGTGTAGAAACACTCCAAAGTGAAGGTGATAGCTCAGTCGTAAAACATTCGCCCATAGACCGGAAGTTTTCTGGAAGTTTGCGGGATCAAATCCCACTGAGCTCATGTCCAGGTGTTTTTTCGGAAGACAACTAACCCCCCGTTTCTCCCACCATTGGCGCCGTTATGGCAGCCTGCTGCGGTGTAATGCAGCCAAAAAAATTTCCACGGTGAGGGATGAATTAAGTACCGTATTTTCACGACCATAAGGCGCATATAAAAGTCGGAAATTTTCTTCAAAATGAGCGGCGCCCTATTGTGCAGTGCGCCCTCTGTATGTTGTGAAAAAACAAGTGAAGCAGATGAACGCTACGCTTGCTGTGATTCCGGAAGGTCTGATAAAGAAACTCCAACCGTTGGACATCGGTGTGAACCGGAGGTTCAAAGTAAGGCTGTGAGTGCCATGGGAGCGATGGATGACCAGAGGAGGCCACAGCTTCATGAAGGGTGCCAGGCAGCGCCGGGCGAGTTACGCCACAGTCTGTCAGTGGATTGTAGCTGCTTGGGCTAACACATCTGTTGTCCAAGCTTTCGGAAAAGCCGGCATCATTTCCGAGGAACCGCACGGTACAGAAAGTGACTCTGAAAATGAGGAAAGTGAACCTGCTATGTTGGATTTAGCGCACGTGTTAGATTCCGAAACAGAGGATGAGACTTGGATGGGTTTGATGTTTGACTATAGGATGACTGTAACTAATATTTAAATAAAGCCAACCAAACACAGTTTGGTCAGGTGCGCAGTATCGTCAGGTTTTGTGTGTTAAATACAGAGCACACAAAACTGGGACTGCGCCTTTTAATAACGGTGCGCCTTTTGGTTGTGAAATTTTAGTATATTTCTTTCTTTCCATCTTTCAGGTGAATTTGGTGTTGAGAGAGTGTGAGCGTTGTGTGTTATGTCTGTCGTCACCTCTTGCAGATTCTTTTTGTGCTTCTCTTTCTCCTGCAAATGAAGCTCCTGTCGTAGCTTCAGAAGCTCCTGCATCTGCCATTCTCGCAGTTGTACCGTCTGCTTCTCCAGTTCCTTGTCTAACGCACTCAGCTCGTTGCGCGCCTGTTCATGGGGCTCGCTGAGACACACAGATTCAGTTATTACACCTGAAGCGTGCTGGAATAGAAATGCACTTCAAAGAAAATTATCAAGTTCAATAGTTACTTTTTCTTAATGCTTCGTTTGAGGTGTTTCTCAATCTGGCTGCGTCTCCTCTTGGAGTCTGAGTGAAGCTGGTTGGTGCGGCTCTTCTGTTCTTTACTGAGATTCCACACCTATGCTCGGAAGGATTTAAAGAATGTGTTCAGTAACTTGTGGGTTTTTTTCTCCAGCTTTTTAAAGGATTTAATATTCTTTTTCATTTGTACATACCTTCTTTAGATGTTTCTTCCGCAGCTCATTCATTTCTTTTTCCTGCTTTGTTGTAAATTTTACGTAACTTTTTTGTTCCCTCAGCTCCTCAACAGAGTGAGCCAGGATCTCTGAAAGATGTAACATACAGAAAGAACTTTTTTTAAAAAAAAAACACTTCCAGATAGTTTGACCAATGAAAATAATTGTTTATGAGATTTTATAATTGTGGTTATGATGACCTTACCTCCCAGAACTTTGGCTATTAGGTCCTCTTTCGGAGGTGGAGCTACACACAAGCATGCATGCACACACACAGGGACAAAGTGTATACGGTATTCATGAAATGGATGCGACATACAAATAAAATCAGGATTTTTTTGTGCACAAACAGACAAATAGCTTCTCATGGAAGCTCAACAAGTTTAGCAAACAAACAAAATATAAAGACCTTGCATGATTTTAATAATGTGGTAAACATGTTTTACTGAGAAAAAGCTAAATATAAATGACCAGTTTAGAATGAAGAACGATTTGTTTAACGTGCAAAAACAGTACATTGAATTGGTGACAAAAGCCATTCAATCAGCTTTACATGAGACACATAGTTAAAATTAAGCTTAAAATCCTTCTGAAAGTAGAAATGTCCCCTAATTATATCTCTATTTGCTCCCAAAAGTTTAAATTTACCTATTTCTCCAGCATCAAAACTTTAGTTTTCACAAAAAATTATCCTCACCTGGTGTAGGCAGCTTGATAACATCTGGGATTTCCTCTGATGGGAAGGAAGGAAGCGGTTCTAAAGGAAGGGGAAACTGATCGCCTGAAATGATTTCAGTTACTCTGCTGATCTCGCCATCTTTTTGCTGACTGCCGACAGTCTGGGGAACACATAAAAAGGCGAATGATCAACAAAAAGTGACCAAGGTGGAAAAAAAAACCCACCTGTGAACTGTTTGCATTTCTTTTAGTCAGTTAATATAAAAATGATGTGTCTCACCTCACTGGTGTCATCCATAAGGCCAGCCAGCTGTCTCTCTCTCTTGGCTAACTGACTGAGGTGCTTGATGGGGTTGGTCAGAGCCTCTGCATACTCTAAATAAAAATAACATACATTAACTGCAGCATAAGTTCCATAGGTCCAGCATAAATTCTGTGTACAAATATACTGTATATATACAAATATATAGTAACATTTTTGGTTGGTGGTGTGCCTCAAATTTTTTTCAATGGAAAACTGTATGTTTGCATAAAAAAGGTCGGGAAAAAAAAGGTTCCTAAAAATCCTCAATCTTTAGGAAATACTAAATGCCACTAGAAATTTAAACGTTAAAGCAGATCATGTCTGATATCAGCAAAGTAATGTAAATAAATAAATAAATAAATGAATTACTCTATTCATCCCTCACCGGGGAAATTTGTTTGCTGCACTCCTTACACCGCAGCAGGCTGCCCTTCAACGGCGCCAATGGTGGGAGAAGCGGGGGTTAGGTGTCTTCTCCAAGGACCCTAGACGTGCTCTCCGTGGGACGCAAACCCACGACCTCCCGGTCCGCGGGCGAACGCTCTAACCACGCGGCCACCGTCTCCACCCTAATGTAAAGGTTCCTAATGTAAAGGTTCGGTGATGTTTATTTATTGTAAATTGTTTATCGAAAACTCAAACAATTTTCCTTTTCCAGCTTCCACAGTTTCAGTCTCTGGTTTTGCTTTACCATTTTCATATTTCCCACTGTTTAACGTGTAATCACACGTTAAACAGCTATGAACAAACAGCTATGAACAAACAAGTCCAGTTTACACCTTCTATTCGATCGTTTTATTTACATCCAAGTCCAGTTCACTCACTCACCAGGTCTCACTGTCAGGAGAGTAGTCTGTTCCCCCTCTGTGTCCTGTTTACCCCCTCCCTCTTATCTGTGTGTGTGCACTAGTCACACATGAAACTAATCTACTCATCTGCTGGAGCATAAATGGAACACTTTTTGACACACTCTTCGCCAGATTGTTGTTTATCATGCTTCACCTGTTATCCAGTTTTTGGCTCCAGTGCCTACATCAGAACCTGCCTAGTTTATCTGTTTTTGTCTTCTTTATTTGGACTTTTTATCAATCTAATAAACCTGCTCTTGATTTTTCATCTGAGCCTGTCTGTTGTGTCAAGGGTATATTTTTGGTCTCAGCTCCACATCATGACACTCACTCTCTGGTGTCTACACATGAATATAACATATTGTTACACCCACCATCAGGGTCATCCTACACCACAATCATCCTACACTGTCTGCTTAGTGAAGCTACTTTACCCTGGTGTTCATTGGGAATATAGTCCTGCGCTTCAGTATTGACCAGCAGAGAGGACAGTAGAAGTGGCTGGTTCAGCTCATTCTTCAGGTTGATGTAGTGGTAGCCTTAAAAAAAAGAAGCAGGGACGAATCAGACATTTAAAAGCAAAGAAAAGTACTAGGTGATGATAAGGTCTTAAAATCTTAAAGAGTTTTCCCTCCCAGAAGAGGTTTTTGAATGTTGCAGCCATACTAGAAAAATTATTTTGGATAGAATCTGATTTCTGATAACGATGAAAGAAAAATCCAATGTTTGTTTGATTTCATAAGTTGGCATAAAAGGTCTTTACATTTAAAAAGAATGTAGGCGAGCGTAGAGTGGGTGGGTTTTCTAAAAAAGTGATCACTTCTGATTTGTAAAGTAAGGGATATGTTTTGACTGAGTGAGTTTTAATATGGATATTTACCAGGTCTGATGGCCGAGACTGGGAGAATTCGGTGACCTATAAATTTGCCGTTTTCTTCAAACGCAGCAATTCTCAGAGAGCAAAGAGTCGGGAGGACAACCTGGAAAGAGAGGGAGATGAAAGAGAGGTAAGAAAAAGTAAACAAAAGTTTTCACATACATCTGAACTACAGTCTAACTTTGAGATACCTTGTTAAAGACAAACGGTTCCTCATCCCACAGAGGATCCAGGGAGTTACCATTAGACGTTTTGGTTCTGTACTTTCTCTTTGTGTCTGCAGGAAGTCCAAAAATGTCCACTTCTACATACACGCCCACCTTTTTGTCTGTTAGGAACTGACCTGAGATCACCTGGAAAGTTTGAATAATTTCATTTAAATGAGTTTTTCTCGCACCATTCCTCTAATTAATTTTCTTTTTACCTTAATTTTAACTGTGTTGGCCACTATTCCATCCACTATGTTTTCTGTGAAAGGGTCAAAGTGTTTGTCCGTCCTTCTCATGAACTCTGGTTTGAGCAGGTAGCCACAGCCACCGTTATATTCAAAAAAGCCCATGTTGAGCTGCATGGGGAGGTCTGTCAGACAGGAAGCAAATAGAAACAAAAACAATGACAAAGTTTGATTTCATTATACTACACCCTAAAAAATACATAGACGTCAAATATGAGTTAATAAAAAAAAATTACACATTTCAGAGATCAACATTTTTGAACCTGTGTCACAAACTTCATCAGTTTATTCATAGTAAGTATTGAGTAACCATGGACAATATCACTTTCACAGGTTTTATGACCCTGAAAACCTAAGCAATTCATCTATACTTGGTATAAATAACACTGGGCAGTTTTATTAAAATCCCTTCAGTGTTATTTAGATATAACAGAGATACAGCATTCAAAAAAGTTTTAGGGAAGTCCGGATTTCCCACATTCTCTGAATGGAAACATAAAAATAACCTATTTGCATTGCAAGCAAGAGTTTGAAAAATGTGAGGTAACAAAAAAAATAACTTCTAAACAGACATCTTCTATTACCGAGAGTCTGAAAGTTGAGCGCCACCATCTGGCAGCCGACATTCCAGAAAATCTGAGGCATGTAGTTGGAGCTGTCCACTCTTGTTCCCTTTGGATAAATTCGGCTCAGCTGGTTTTTGTTGTACCTGGAGAAGCACTTTAAGGATCAACACCGTGAAACCACGCAGGGGGTGCACATATGCAATGATGATTTATTACAAACTGGAAGACAAAATCATTTCCTGATGTTTCCTGAGACGCTGCCAAACATTCATCCCAACTTTTATTCTTTCAGAAATATTTAGTTTTACAAAGACTTTTGTGGGATTTGAAAAATTCTAAAGCTCGTTTGTCTGGTAAAAAAAACCTTAAAGGGTAGAAAGACTGAAGAAGTCATCAATCATGGAGAATCCTCCATTTTTTTGGTCAAATGTAAGACAATTTCAAATAATAATGTAAAAAAACCTTAATTAAACATTAATAATCTTTGAAATCTGATTAAAGATGCAAACATACGAGCACAACTAATCAGCTCATAAGGATACTCAACAAACTCGACAGGGTTATTCTTCAAGGCGTCCATGCCTTTAGTTTCCACAAATGACGACATTTCAAAGAACTTCTTCTTCTCTAGAAAACAGAAAAATGAAAGAGAAAGTCAGTCCAGTCACATAAAGAAACCTGTAGATCACAGATTTAGTCAAGAGCAAAACTTCTGAGTTCTTCTTGCTTCTGACTTTTTTCATTTCCTCCATTTCTCACACAAACACTTACTGGCTGCCACCTCGAAGCTCTTAAATTTGACAGGTTCGATGTAGTTGACGAGTGTTGACATCTCTTCTGTGGCATTCACCTCACTGCTGGCCGTACCCTGGGAAAAGCAGATAGCTTTAATCCATCATTTGGCCCCTCAGCCTGTCAAACAATCTATCTGCCTTTTCTGATGCTTCTTACCTCATCAGAGTTGGCCTTTTTCAGATCCGAAACAGGCTCATCTTCTTCATCCTCCTCACTTTCTCCTTCTCCACCTGCTGGGATGAGATAAAAACATTGAAAATGCTGCAAAAGGTTCCACACATCAACAATACTTGTAGCTTATAATGCTGGTTTTTGTGAACCAACCAAGAGATTTTCGGGGCTCAGAGTCTTTAACCATCGTCTCAGCCAGTTTTTCCTCGCCATTGGAGAGAAGTTGGCTTCCCTCGCCATCTATAAGCGGGCAATCTGCAAACACAAATGGACTTTGGTAAAACCTCTATAGTGTGGGCAATAAGAAGCAGAAATAAAATATGATGTGGTGCTTGTGAAGTTTGAATCGGGGTTGTGTATTCTCACCGTTCACAGGTGACGACTGCTCGCCCTGCTCTTTGCGTCTGATGCTGCCGCTGCTCTCTGAAGGACGGTGGTGTTGATGCTTCTTTTTGTTTTTAATGAGAATCTTACCCAACATGTCCATCGGTGATGGAAGCGGTTGACCAGGGGTTAGCTGAAAACCAAACAAATTCTTACAAATCAACTCCGAACTAGAAGAAGACCAAACACCAAGACACACAGTTAAGGTTGCAATAAGTCAATCATAACTAATTTAAATATAAACGCACAGGTCATTAATAATTTTTTTGTGACCAAAAGAGATCGAAATCGCAAGTTTAGACTTTGTTCAAAGAACAAGAAACTGCAGTATGATACCATGCGCTATCGCACACAAAGTTGCTAAATAGGAAATATTTATTTATCTCAAACAAGCACAAGGAACTTAATGCAATAGGTCTTTACAGCAAACTTTTACTTTTAAATATAGTAGAAAAAAAACCAAACCCACAACTATAACATAGAATGTTAGAAAAGAAACTTTACAAGTTTAAAACATTTAATACTTTTCTCTGCTTCAAATTTGCAGTAAATTAGACTTTAAATTTATTTCATACAGAAATAGAAAAGCTTTTTTTTAGTTGCTTGCAAATGTATTGATTTGAAGTTGGTGTCACTCCTCCGATTTAACTTTTTTTTTTTACTATTTCCTGGTATGTTTGGTGTGACACCTGTACAGTTTGCAGAGTCACCACATCAGTCATTTTTAAAGCATGAGATTTTAGCGTTAATGGGGTAGTATCATCTACATAATCAGTCTTCGGATTATATTGTATTGCTTATCTCGTATTAGTTAAGTTTTGTAAAACAAGTTTGTTGTTTTTTCCTCATACCGGATATTTCTCCAGTGGATCGATGAGCAAAGCATCTCCAAAAATGGTCCTGCAGTATTCTGCCATCTTTGCCTGCTGTTTGGCTCTGAATTATCAAAAAATAAAAACAAGTTTAGACTTAAAATCAAGACATTTTCAAGCATTGCAGAACACCTAGAGGTGATTGTACAAATAGTCTGTGACAAACTCACGAATCGACATGGTTTTCAAATGAAAGGATGACTGGATACTGGGAGGTCTTGAAGGCACTTTCTGCAATGGCCTCAATCACTTCCTGTGGTCAAGCAGACAAAAAAACAAAGGTTAAAAGTCAAAAATATAATACTATAAAGTGTTTGCAAATCTTCAAGAAGAACGTCAAACAAGTGTACATTAAATATTAAAATTGATGTTTCTTTTACAAACTGCTATTCAAACTCTGTTTTTTTTTTTATTATACATGATCAATAAATTGATATTCTAATCAGGTTTGAAGCCATTTTCAACCAAAAAAGTTTGCAATTCTTAAAAGGTTTAAGTCTAATTTTTTATATTTTTTTAAACATTCTTTTTTCATCCCTCAAAAGAGAAATTTGTGTACTGCATTACACTGCAGCAGGCTGCCACAATGGCACCAGTGGTAGGAGAAATAGGGGTTTGGGTGTCTTCCCCAAGAACACCTAGACATGAGCTCAGTGGGATTCAAACCGGTTTTTCCCAGTCCAAGGGCGAACGTTCCACCACTGAGCTATCACCTCCCCTTTCAGGAAGAATGTAGATAAATTTATTAACTTAATTTATTTACTGCAGTAAGTCGGTTGTTCTGTTTTGGGTGGGGGGTTTGGATCTAAAGTCCTATTTAAACACAATCTATTTGATTTTTTTTCTAGTCTAGAACTAAACGTCAGCATCTACTAGACTGCATTTGGATCAAATTTCCTCTTCTCTTTTTATGCTGAAATCTATCCTGGACAAATATTGGAATTCTTGCTAGGGTGACAAATTGCTCTGAAAGAAATAACCTAGTTTGATGTGAACATAGTGTTCAAAGGATATAACGTCCTGCGTGGTTCTTTATTTTTGTGATATACTGTATTTATTTAATTTGTTGTTCGAAGAGGTTTTTTTTAATGAATTCGCCACAACTGATATAAATTTAATTAAAAACCCAAATGTCACCTTGAAACAGTATAAGACCATTAAAGTACTCACCTTGAATGGGATCTCAGTAGTCATGGTGAAACCATGCGTGATGTAAGGCTCCTCATCCGGCGGTCGACCTTTCCAGCAGTCCAGCTCAATGCAGCGGCAGCCGGTTAACAGTACTTGTCTGTACATCTCCACCGACGACAAACCTGTCAGCTGGCCGACTGGAAACAAAAATAAATAGCTTAACATTCGTTTTTAAAAGATAAACCAACAAAGTGGAGGTTCAGACAAACTGGGATGATAGCTTCAAACAAATTAAAAACTTTTATTGATCATTTTTTATGAGTCGTGAGATGCTTACCTGTGAGGTATGTATTATGTGATGAGTTGATAAAATAGTGAGACAGCGGTTGGTTCATATCATCAATGATATCCAGCCTTTCTAGCGGTACAATGGCGTTCTCCTCTCCTCCCAGATACCGAGAGAAACCCAGCAAAGTGATCTGATCTGCATGAGAGAACACGACAGAGGATGTTTATCTCAATGATTAAATAATAAAACTTCTTTAGGAAGCTGATTTTATCCACTCACATCCATCTGCTTCATTTATCAAACTAATCGATTGAGTTTGAAGGGTAATAAATGAACATAAAGGGCGTTGAAAACACACAAAGCTCCTGTTGTTAGCAGAAAGCGGGTCAGGTCCAGGTTAAATCTGAACCCTCCAGGCTGAATGTAGGATCGTTTTACAAGTTGTGGCTTAGAGGAGTCCTGGCAGAGCTCCTTGTGGTTCCATTTACTAACAAGTTTTGTACATTTTGTTCACAAGAGAATATGGTGGAACACATCGAGGGACATTAATTTAAACTTACAAATAGAATTAAAGCCTTTTCTATATCTGAGACCAAAGGAAAAAAAAAATACAATTTCTACTACACCTTAATATTAAAACATTAACAAGAGCTTCGGTGCGCCTCATAAAAAAGCAATTAAAAAAAATCTGGAACCCCTTTTGAAGAGCTTTTCAACAGACTGACAAAAAAAGAATGCATCGCTAACCTTAAATAGAGCTTTTTAAAGTAAAACAAGCAGAACCGTTTTATCTCTTTTCCTGCTGTTGTTGATTCACACTGTAATTTGTTCAAACCCCTTATAGGTCACCTGCTGGGAGCAGCTGCACAGAAGCATAAATGATGTTTAATATGTAAGCAGAGCTACAGACCTCTATCCAGCTGGCCCATGTGAAGCTCGTATTTCTCCATGATCTGTCGGACTTGTTCTCTTTTCAGCGGGGGGTACAACACCTCGTTCAGTCTGGAGTCTCGCTGCCTGCGGTTGATGAAGTCCGTTAACTGGTCCAGAGTCATGAACGGTTTCCTCTTGGAACCACTAAAACAAAAAGAAGGGTATTATAAGTGTGTCTGGCTGCGTCTAAATCTTTGACTAGTAGGATTTAGGGTGGTGAAAGTGTTTATCCTTGCAAAGAGGGAAGATAATAAACACTGTCATATCACAGCATGGCTGTCGCATACCTCTCCTCAAAAATGCTTTGTATTTCAGGTTGGAGACACAGCCTGTCGAGAAACCTCCGGAAACCTTCCCACGTGAAATCATCTGGCTTTATTCCCTCTGTCTGCGAGCGGATGACCGAGAAGTTTGTGTGAGAAAATACAAAAACAGACGAAAACAGGCCGAAGACATTAACCAGAAGATAAAAAATGAATGCAATCTTCAATAACTTTGACTTTAAAAATGATTTAAAAAAATACAATTTTTTTTTTTATCTAAAAAAAGCAAATTTGTTGTACTTGTTAAATTATTTGATGAAGACCAGCAATGAGAGTTTATTGCAAAGCTTTTTTCTCATTGACACACAGTTATATTGTTTCATATTCATCTTCTGAACCGCTTATCCCTAATGGTGTTATGGGGGTGCCGGAGCCTATCCCATCTGACTGGCGAGAGGCAGAGTACATCCCGAACAGGTCACCAGTCATTCTTAGTGGTAATTTTATTGCGACCAATCAACCCAACATGTATATTTTTGGAGGGTGGGAGTAAATCAGAGTTCCAGGAGAAAACCCACACATACACAGGAAGGACATGTAAACTCCACACAGAAAGGCCACTGTTTGCAGGCTCATTCCAATAATTGTGCAAACATCAAAACCATTAAAGTATATGAAAAATATATTCCACTATAGAATTTATAAGTACGCAGGTTTGTAAAGCAACATCGATTGATGCTATAATTTTGTAAAGAAAATCATTTTTCTTTGTTTAACCAGCAGGGAGCATCAAAGTATTGTGATACCAAGAGAAACGCTTACTGTTAGTTTGGCTTGACTTCTCAGAGAGAAATGTCTTGTGACTCTGAACTGATTGCAAATCAAGATTGCTCTGATCTTTTGAGACACATAAAACCTTGTTTTTACCTCCAAACTAGAAGATTGAGTTTTTGTATCAGACAGAGAACGAGCAGAAATCGATACAAAATATGAAGGTGAACACTTAGAGTCTAACTTGATTGAAACAATGGTTTTTATAAAAATGTTTCTGTTACGATTGCATTTTTATTTTTGCAAATATTGCCAGAAAGGCTGATCCTAAAAAGCAGTGGTAGTTAATAAACTGTTACCTTACTTGGTCAGGTTAGGTGTCAAACATAGTGACACTAATGCCAGGTACCATAGCTTAACACCTTCACCGAAAGAAATCTGAAGCCAGTTTTAAATCCACCAAAAAAAGGGGAAAAAAAATCTCAAGTCATAATTAGAGATTTTCATCCTGGAATTAAAGTCCAAATCTCAAATGTCTAAACAGAAAATAATTTTTCCAGCATTGCTTTTGGAAAAGCAAAGTTAACCCTGTCAACTTTTGGCTTTAGGCTGTCAGTTCATGTAGGATCTTTTTTTGCTCAAAATTCTAGACCAATTTTGCTCTTTTTTCCACCACAAAACAAATCTTGTATTTTAGTTTGATTTTTGCTTTTAAATAGAGACATCAAGCAGTTTCTTTATTTGTTGTTGTGGTAGTAGAGTTTAGGAATCGCTGTAGCATAAGAAGGTACATTACTGAGAAATTTAGATGCACTTTGAGTTACTTTTTTCCAGTTGATCAAGTTTTCAAACCTGCACCTTATAGGCCTGCAGCATTTTTGTTGCATTCAAGGTATTAAAGGGCACGCCAAGAATGTAACTGCATCATCTGCACTTTAATAGGGAACGACGTTTTTATGTTTCTTATGAATAAAGAAAAATTGCACTTTGAAGTGAGTGTGCTCATTTAAAGTTGTCTATCCTGTATGTGATCCTGCAACAGACTGGCGACCTGATCTGGGGGAGTCCCATGTTTTACCTTAATCTGTGTGAGATAGGTTCAAGCACCCTGGAATCTTTTGTTGGATAAAGACATTTTAATGTTGTTACTATGAAGAAGGGAAATGCAAAAGACATGCATATGTTTTGCAGCAGTGTGATCAGTAGTAACATTGAACGATTATCCTGTTTGAGCCATTTGTGGGGCAGGGCTCGAGACAATGGCCTTTCTGTGTGGAGTTTGCATGCTCTCCTCATGTATGCATGCATTCTCACAGGGTGCTACAGCTTACTCTCAACTCTCAAAAACATGTTAGGTGAAAAAGTTGCAGGAAAATTGCACCGTGAACTGAGTGTCTGTCCTATATGTGAGCCCGCAACAGACTGGCAACCTGATCAGGGTGTGCCCTGCGTTTTGCCTTGAACCGTCCATAAAAAGTTCAAGCATTCTGGAATCTCTAGTTGAATAAAAAGGCATTGAAGATGACAGAATGATTACCCTGTTGTTGGCAAGGCCACATTGTTCCAGAGCCGTCTCCACACGTTTTTTATCCGAAAACATCTTGAGAATACTGAAAGACAAAGAAAAGTATTTTAGAGCTTCGGTGATGCCATTTTTGTTTTTTGTGTTCATTACAAAAACGGATGCAAAGTTCAAGCCAAAGGAGAAAGATAAGAAAGAAAGTGAAAGAGAGAAGTTAGAAAAGAGAAGTTTCTTGTATTTGGATATCAATGTAAAGTTGAAACTGACTTGCTGTGGCGACCCCTGAAGGAAAATGCCGAAAGATGGAAGTTTAAAAAGTGGGTGATGAGGGAACACTTACTTCTTGACTGGAATCTTCCCATCCTGATTCAACTGCAGCTTTAGCTTTGTGTAGCTGTAGTAGACGATATGGAAAAACAAGAGTTAGCTTAAAAAACATTTAAATGATGTAACGTTAAGACAAAACCACATTGTGCCTTACGCTTTGAAAAGGAAGGTGTTCCGTGAAACATTCTGGGAAAGTATGTTTGTGGCCAAACTAAACAACTCTTCAGCCCAAATCTGGAAACACAAGAGAGCGAATAAATCTGAATGGTGGAGTGAGTTATTATCTTATGATTAGTTGGATTGGACAAAACAGAAGTTCATATAAAATTGTAGTCAATTTAAGAACAATACCAGATGGTGCTTTTTGTGACTACCTTTGCTGCTTCGTCATTCATGGCCTGGAAATTGAGGAATGTGACGTTGACCAGATCATTGCCATAGACGATGGTTATCAGCTTGTTTTCACCTTCTCTAGCTTCTCTAGCGAAACCCAACATTTCACGCGTTTTCGCATCCTGGTCGAAACACAATTGTGTATTAAAAGATGTCTTATTATTTCAACAGAAACAGTCAAATAAACCCCACACCCAGTGGACACACTATCACCCATCTCTCCCTCCTGAGAGCAGTGTATGTGATGCATGTTCTACAGCACTCTGATCTAATGAACTAAATGACTCTTTCCTGCTTTTAGTCCACAAACTCCCTTCGACATGCGGCGTCTGTCTCTCAATTATAGATTATTCTTCTTCAATCATGTCTCAGATTACCAGGATAGAAATCTGCTGTTCTGGGAAACAGCTCTGAGATCTTAAACTTTAATATAAAATTTCTGGAAATTAACCGCAAGCAAAGTAATTTGCCGTTTAGATTTCAGAAAAATTAGAGAAAAAAGAGAAACAAAAAGGGAACAGAAAGGTTGGATGAATGAAATGTTCTTTGCATC
The DNA here is from genome assembly GCA_902685375.1 of Neostethus bicornis. Lineage (NCBI taxonomy): Eukaryota > Metazoa > Chordata > Actinopteri > Atheriniformes > Phallostethidae > Neostethus > Neostethus bicornis. The sequence goes on along the minus strand of LR738558.1, from coordinate 10,006,690 downwards.
AGAGACAGGGATGTGGACATACGATACCCCGGTGAGTAAGACAACTATTCAAATTTATTTGACACAGTATTTGAATAATGTGGGTGCTAAAAGGCTTGTTGACAGCTAAACCGTGTGACTTGAAATTAGATTGGTATTTTCATGGTGTTTGTCTTATTTTTACTACTAACTTGGGATCTAAGAATCTTTAATGGTCATTAAGAGTTTCTTTCTCTTCTTTCTGATTTTTGTCCATTCCATTACATTTTTTTTTTGTGTTTGTCAACTTGAAACAATTTTAGTAGTAATGCAGCATTGGCTTCATTATTTAGCTTCCGTTCTGTTGTCTTCCGCTTATCCAGGGCCGGGTCACAAAGGCAACAGCCTAAGACGGGAAGCCAGGCTTCTCTCCCCTCGGACTCTTTCCTTGACCTGCAGGGAGTATTCGACCCTTTTCCGGACGATGACCATGGTCTCAGATTTATAGGCACTGATCCTCATCTTGGTCACTTCACACTCTGCAGCAAATCGGTCCAGCAAGAGATGGCAATCACGGCCCGACAAAGCCAACAGGACCACATCGTCCGCAAAAATTTATTACGTAGTTTCTAATTGGCTGTCATACAATTGATACATCTTGACAATATGAGTGTTAGGTTAAGTTTCTTTAAAGTGTTCCTGAGAAACTACTCTAAAATTAAGTAATACCCGTGTTGGTATCAATCAATCCAACTTTACTTTCTGTCTAATTTAAATCAATTAAGAAGTCTCAAAAGCCAATAAAAGCTTTGAGATTCCATGTAATTGTATGTCTGAGTATCCTAAACCACATGATTCTTGAGAAGAAAAGGTTTTGTGGTTTTCTCCTTTCTACATTTCCTGTGCAGAGTGCTTGGTTACCCAATCTACTCTCTTATGGAAGCGAGTAACGGAATTAACAGTCTAATTAGGACATAAACGCTCTTAGTGGTTAACATCTTATTTTTACCCTATTATTTTTTCTTGAGAGCAGGTTTGATCTTCCCACACACTCTTCAACAACTTCGACTCAATGCAAGAACTTTAAAACTAGATTAGAATTAAATGAATCCCATATTGGTTCATATGATAACACAGGGTTCATGTAAATTTTTTTGTTTTGGGGTTATTTAAGTTTCCACTTGCAAGGAATCAATTGTATTTTTTTTTTAAAAAATCTGCTATTTAAACCTCTTCTAGATCTACCACCTTATTGTGGTTTTGCATGCCCCAATGATCCTTGTAGCTGTTTTTTCCAGAGCTTATTGCCGCTGATGGGGGCACCCAAGGAAAACAGGCCCTAGGTATGGAGCCAGACAAAGTGCGGTTTAAAAACCCCTATGAAGAGATCAAGCAGGTGTAACCCAGGTGGAAAAACTAGGTCTTCCTGTCATTTTTCTCCCTGCCTTGTAACTTCTGCAGAGTGATTTGTGCACTTGTTACGTCAGCCAATCAGAGCTTACGCTGCGTGCAATCACGTGACTCATTGTTCCCTGCCGCGTCTCTTTAATAAGACAGAGTTAGGTAGTCTGAGCGAGAGCAGGTGTGCGGCAAACTGAAAAGCTGGGTCACAGGTCTGTTTCTCCACGTCTTTTATATCATTTCTTAAATATATTTTTTGTGATACTCACTGATATAATCAATTTGTCCTTGCCCAGGCACAGGTAACCAATCCCCCCGTGGAGCCAGGCCTGAGGGTGGCTGTGCCCGAGAGCGCCTGGTGGCCGGGCTTTTACCCATGGGGCCCAAACAGACGACCCTTCCAGTGGGCTCACCACCTGCAGGAGGGTCGGGTGACGGAGTAGATGGGCAGCAGCCGACAACGGGGACCCAGGCAGTCAGACCCTCGGCTGCATAAGCTAGCTTACAAGGATACAAGTGGCTGAAATGAACTTCCTCCGCAGGGTGGCTGGACAGTCACTCAGATATGGGGTGAGGACCTCTGCCATCTGGGAGGAGTTTGGAAAAGAGCTGTTGCTCCTCCGTGTCGAAAGACACCAGATGGGGTGGTCCGGTCAGCTGGTTAGGCTGCCTTCCGAGCATCTTGCTGGTGAGGTGTTTCGGGCACGTCCTACTGGGAGGAGACCCAGAGGCAGGCCCTAGACCCAAAGAGACTGTGTCTCACAGCTGGATAGGGAACACCTTGGGATCCTCCCAAGTGAGCCGGAGGATGGAGCCGGGGGGAGAGAAGCCTGGACTTCCCGTATGGGTCTGTTGCCCCTGCAACCTAGCCTCAGATAAGCGGAAGACACCGGAACAGAACAAAGCATTTTAAATGATTATGATCTTATTTTTCTCTCATTCTTCACCAATTCACATTAAGTTAGCATAAATATTGATGTAAAAGGGCTTTTCAGAAAAGTGATAATATCACAAGCACATACAAATTACAATAATCAGATTACTGGAAATGAATTTGACCAGATTGGACCAGACTTTTTAAATCCTACTGAATTGGAAGTGGAATCACCCGCTCTGCTTGAATTCAAACTTCAAACTTTTTGAAACTTTATTGAATTTAAAGTACTTTTAACAACCCAAAATTTATTTTGAGCTTTCATTTAAATCATTTGATTTATAAATATTTTTGTGTTAAAAATAGAAATTCTCACACATAATAGTTGCTAATGTGGAATATTAGGTCTATTATATTGTCAAACTATTATATTCAACTGCAAAAAAAAGACATTTGAACAAAGCCTTATTGTCATAAAACCTGATTCCTTAAAGTTTTTAATACGCTGCTCTATCTGCCTGTAACACACATGCACACACTTACACAATAACTTCCTTACCAACAGTTACTGGTTATATCACTTCCTGTCTGACAACCCATCTGTCAGCAAGCTCATTAACACTCTCTCACCTTTGCACCGTCCGCTAAGCGAGGAAAATCATGCACACACACACACACACACACACACACACACACACACACACACATAAATACTGCTCGCTGAGAGTCACACTTGACCATTACATCTGTGCCATGAAGAGAAATGTATCAACAGTGGGAGGTGGGATTGTCTTTCTTTAACTCTTCAATGGAAACATGTTACCAACCTTTGGTTGTCTGGCGTATTTTCCCACTCTGGTGTCTCTGATGGTGCTGATGTCCAAGATCTCAACCTCCTGAAATACAGAAAGACCAAAAGGATTTGTGTTATCTCTTGTGATGTCCTTAAAGTAATTCCAAAAAAAGAACTATGTGAATTTGTTACAGTGGCAACAGAGGAATAGTTATCAGCCCCGTAATAAGAAATATTAGATTTATATAGAATAAGAACATGTTTAACCATATACTGTACGTACGTATATGTGATTGTCTTTTTTAGAGCGAAATGTGAAAAGAGTTTTGTCTTCTAAACCGCTTATCCATGAAGGGCTCATAGCGGGTGCCGAAGCTCATCCCGGCTGATTTTAGGCAAGATGAAGGATACATTCTTAACAGGTCCCAAGTTTGTTGCAGGACCACACACACAACCATCCACACAAACACTCATTTCTTGGGGCAATTTCATAGTGGCCAACTGAAAAGAGTTTAATAAAAAAAAAGAAGTATTTTTTGTCCATTAAATAATCACTTGCATTATTAAACTCCAATCAAATTTACAAGAAAATAATGATACAGTACCTAAACATTTTAAATATGAAAGATTCATTTTATTGGTGTTCCTAATTTATCTTGTGATGATCAGTCTCGTTGTAGACCAGCATCGTCTACACTCAGCTTTTTAAAAGTTGCTGAATAAAGTGCAAAAGTAAAACAATCAAACATTCCAAAGTGCATATTTACTTGTTACAAAGTAGGAACATTTTATGTTGGATCTACTCTTGTGTCAGTTTTTTTCATGTTTCTAACTTGTTTACATCAATAATAAATTGATAAAGATCAGAAACACTGTAAATTAATTGCATGTTTTGTATATTTTATATTCTTTTTTTTTTTAATAGCTATGGTTTGAAGTGTCTACGGAAAAAAACTTTGATAAAAACGGTTTATATTGAAACGTTGGAATTTCTAAACCTACAAGAAACTTTTTAATTGTTAAATTTAGCACCTGATGCTAACAAAATTTCCAAAAAGCATGTAACAAATTTAACAAAACTAAATTCAAAAAGGTAATACCCAGTAAATGTGATTGTTGATGACCAGGAATTCAGTTTAAACGGTCATGTTGCATAAATGAAAAAATTAACTTGCACATTCAGAAATTAATCTGAAACCCTAGTTATCAAATAATCGTCAGATTTAACATTGATACATAGTAAAGACACATTCATTGATTTGAACGGAAAGGATGAATAGGAATGATTGTGCAGACATCCGTTTACTGCTGTTATATAAGACACAATGAACACTGAGGAGCCAAAAAAGAAAAGTTTAATTCAAAGTCTGTGCGGAATTATTTCCTGAGGCTACACGTTCACGCTTCAGTTGGCCTTTCATCTCCAACCATTAAAACTTTTTATTTATCTTTTTGATTTTTTTCAAGACTAGACTACCGATGGAATTTGAACATGGAGTTTGTTTTTTAGTTTTTTGAGGGGAAAAAAAGCCAAATAGAGACATAGATAGCCAATAGCATTTGAACAAAACAAAAATTTAAGAGTTTTACTTTTTTTTAAAAAAAAGAGCGAATGCGTTCAGAAATGGGGTGTAAAGTCATATATACAAATATTTATACGTTATTGAAAGAATAATGAAATAAACCAAATGGGGTGGTTCAGGCATCTGGTTAGGATGCCACCCAAACGCCTTGCTGGTGAGGTGTTTCCGGCACGTCCCACCAGGAGGAGACCCAGAGGCACACCTCGAACTTGCTGGACAGACTATGTCTACCAGCTGGCTGGGAAACACCTCAGGATCCTCACGGGTGGGCTGAAGGATCCAGCTGGAGTAAGAGAATCCTGGGTTTCTCATTTGAGGCTATTGCCCCTGTGACTCAATCCTGGATTAGTGGAAGACAATGGAATGGAATTGAAAGAATAAAGTCACCATACAACTCAAGTCTGTTTTCAAATCTGCGTTTCAAATCGTGTTAGACGTTTAAGATTGGAATAATTTGCAAGTATTCCTGTCTGAACTCAGTAATAGTTCAGATGGAGTAGAGGTGAGTAAAAAAAAAAAAAGATGAGGAAACTGCTCCATAAACACTGGCGAGGATGCAGGCATCTTCCTGTGTAAACATTTATTTGGACACACACTTATTTGTCCAGCTTTTTGTCATCATCCCATCTTTTTTTCTCATTTTAGTTTTCTTTGAATCAGTGTTTTTATGAATGACTTTCATGCACTATTTTTTCATTTTATTTAACTTTAAAATGTTTTTTGTTATAAATTATTAGATATCAGTGTTTCTGTTTGTGATATCTTCTCTTTTTCACCCTTAAAGCCTAAAAACACACTCAGGAAACATTATGGTTCGAATATTTAAACTCATGCCTTCTTCACTTTTTTATATTTTCTTGCTCAGAGTGTGATGTCATCAGTCTGCAGGCAGTTAGCTCTCCTGAGATTGGTTGTTAGAAATAAAGGTCGGCAGTGTTGCACCAATTGGATTTAGCTCCATCTCAAACTTTGTCCTCTGATTGGCCTGTGGAGAATAACTTCCTTCCTGGGAGATTGCACCACTTCTGGGTCTGTGGGACACACACAAACGCACACACATGCACACACATCCTCTCCCACAGGCCATGGTTTCATTCTGCCACTGCCATGGTGACTCCTTGGAGACACCAGTAATGAGACTACAACTTCAACAACTTTACAAGCTAGTAAGAAAATGTAAACCATCGCACATACACATCCTCCTACACATTGCTGGTGAGCAGGTCCTATCTTGTGAAACATCCAAACCTGTTGAGCAAAAGAGGGTGTGTGAGATGCATGTGTGTGCATGTAAGAGAATCCCTCATGCTGACACAGAGCAAATTCCTGTGAAAGAGCAACAAGTACAGTGGGAAAATACTTAGGAAAAGTGTCAATGTGCTGGCGTGTTAGCAGAAAAAGGAAGAAATGTGTGTTGCAATGTTGATGTGTGTGTCCATGTGGAGATTAGTCATTTTTAAAATCACATTCCACACATATCCAAGTCTTGTGGTGTTTGCAGGTTTCAGTGTATAATATTTAGCTAGTTCTCGCAGCTCTTGCTCTCCATTCATCTTTCCATGGTAAGCTTAAACGAAGCTCTTCCCATTCATCACAGACGACTCCGCGCACTGCCAAATAGGCTGACTGAGATTTCTAGGAAGAAGTTGTGATGAAATGTTATCATTTGCTGTGATTCACTCTTTTCCCTGGCCCGGAAAAATACGCTATCCTCTTCGCTCCAATTGCATTCAAGGAAATGAAGGTAAAAGTAAACAAAGGCACCTAGAAAATAACATGGCACGCAATGGTATGACTAAAAATCTTGTTTAAGAAAAAAAGTGAAAGCGAAACCTGTTGATAACCGAAGTTTCTCAATAATGACTAAAACACAGTTAGTACGAAGGACTGCGACATGATAATGTATCACAGATTATCTCTCAATTATCTCAAAGAATTTTTACTTGGATGTTGAAGCTCGTAAAAAATGTTCATAATGTCTTCACATAAAGTCCAGTTTTACACAAGAGGATATTACAACAGCAACAACAACAAAAAAAGAGAGCACATAAAGATGGATAACTTTGATAGAGTAACAAAGTCCATCACATAAAGCCATTTTCATCTGCAAGAATCTTTCAAAAAGTTTGCCGAGGATTCATGTCGACAACTCCTCAGTAGCCGCAGCAGTACTTTCATCCTTTTTGTTTTATTTTGTCTACACTTTTTAGCCTTTGCCCTTTCCATTCTTCTTCCAATGATGCAACCATTAATTGTAACTTCATTTATACACAAATTTAAAAACAAAAAGGAATTTGTACGTTTTAATTTTCTCTTAGTTTGACCACATTTTCTCTTCCATTTGCTATCCAATCATTTCCTACAAGTTCATCCTAATGAACGCTCCTAGGTATGTCCTTTAAGTTGTCAGAGTTTAGAGTTGGGGTTGTGTTTTTCCAGTATGTGCCACAGATGCTGGATCTAAGGGGACGAAGGAGATGATCTTGACACTTTATTGTATCCCTTGATACTTCTGCGCATTCGCAAGCCATAAGAGGTCATGACAATCTGAAAGTCGTGCTGGGAATGGAGCGTGCATGGAGTGTAGTAGTGTTTTGGTAGGTGTGACATGTCAGAGGAACATCTGCATTGATGTGAAGACTCAACTTTTTCCTCTGGGTACCTCTAGTGTGGGATGAACAGCCATGTAGCGTCACACAACAAGCTTCTAGTTTCTTTTTTCTCTTTTTGGAAAAAATGAGCATTCTTTGCTCAGCAAACAAATATTTCTTTTTAGTTATCTTAGAATTGAAAAGAATCATTATTCAGGTACCTCAATTTTAGTTTTAATGTAATCTTTAATGGGTAAGAGTGTTCATCTTATTTACATACACTTTCAAACTGACAGGAAACCGGAAGTGAACAACTTCCGAGAAGTTATTATAATAAAAATATATAGTTTTCTAACTTATTCGAGATTTTTCTTGAATAATCAAGAAAAATATTGTATTCAAGAGTAATTTTGTTTTCGAACGTGAGTTACCACGAACGACTTCAGACGTTTTGCCCGAGAACTTGTACGGCCGTTGTTGGCCGCTACGTAAATAAGTTAGCAGAGCAGAACATTGAGACATCTTTTTAAATGCTTTCATAGTTGGGTTTTTTTTTCCGTTGTTGTCGTCTAATGTCTTTATTGTGTACATTATCCTTCCATCTAGACAGCTCTTTGGGTATATGCAAAGTTAAAACTAGCCAGAGTTTAGCTGTTTGATATTCCACACATGCAAAAGTGATTTTAATCACACACTAGGTTTCAGGTCAGCCAATATTGAAGTAATAAAAAAGGTCTTGCAATGATTAAACTGGTGGTATTACCTCCTTTCCTTCCTTCATTTCTGAGTTTGACTCTCTACTTCCTCCTCTCAACTTTCCTGGCACCCTCCAATTTACTTTCTCGTGATTAGAAAAATATGAAAGGGCAACTAAACAATCAAGACAGCACCACTCCTTTCCTGTGACGCATCCAAGTGTGTGTTTCAAAGGTCACCACGACTAAATATGCTTCAAGTGACCAATAATTGCTGCTATCAAATGGCACATGATGACGCCATGTTGGAAACCGATTCCACCAGTGCTTGTATGTGCACACGGACATAGATGGCACATGCCGCCAGCCACCTGGCCTCAATCCAGCCAGTCAATCAGTGCAGAAATAGACTTAACACAAAAACAGTGCAAGTGAATGGTTTCAAACTGTTTTATTGCTCCAGAGGAAGAGTTGGCAAGGTGTTTAGAAAAGAAAAAAGAGGAGGACACTTAATACTCCTGTGAAGCATGGGACCACTCTATAACTCTGTCATCTCATTACATTTCCTCTGTGTATATCCTTCCCCTTCTTTTCCACCCACAACGTTTATTTTTCTTCTGAAAACTACCATCCCTCTCTCCTGCTTTCTGTAATATCCTCACTCAAATTTTTAAGCTTTTGGATTTGTAGACAGACGACAAAGTGAAAATATTAGGATTAAAGAAAAACTTTTTCACCTGACAAAAAATATAGTCAACAATACACTGATAAACAAAAAGCTTTAAGGTGCAAATGAAGAAAGAAGACGATGCACAAGATTTAAAAAGGAAATCTCTTAAAAATTAGAAACAAACGAAATTTGCTTGCATAATCTTGCTTGACAAAACAGCGTTAGCAGCACACGGACATGCATGCTTGCAACATGTACCACAACGTAACTTCAACAACTGGCCTAAAGAAAGGAAATTCACGCTAGACTGCACACATTGACACTAAGAGCAGCTCTTTAGTTTATTTGAACAAGCTACAGTTGATAGAATTGTTGCTAACATGGCGCTAGTCTCACTTGTTTATGGGATTGTAATACTAGCGGTTGGGTTCAAGACAGACAGAATACTCAAAAAACTTCATATGATGAAATATGGTTGCATTGTTTACCTGAACAACTACCTCATTTTTTGCTCATTAGAGTGAAGTCCATCTCCTGCATCCTACAAACATGACCGTTATAGGTTCAGATGACCTGATCTTGAATTACTAGTCCAATCCACAGGGTTGCTTCCTTTATGGGATTTTAATATTTTCATTGGATTTTAAAAACACAACTCAAGCAGTGAACTTGCAGAATTTCTATAAGCGTTCATCTGTATGATATGTTTCGTATTTCAAATTAATTAACATAAAACATTGAGATTTGAATCTTTCACATCTTAACTACATGCAATGACGACCACACGTCTATGCGTTGGCATTTTTACTGTCAAGTGTGAAACTTGAGCTCCTGCCTGTTTTCACTCAACTGAGATTTGTGCTACAAGGGTAAACAAACTACGCTTGTTGAGGCTCGTAGGCCTGAAAGGAAAAAAAAAACACACACACACACACATGAGAGCATTCTTACTGATAAACTTCACATTGGTTTACAGGTTTTTCTAGATATCCTAATAGGTTCCGACAGTTTTAGTTCCACAGAAATTCATTTATAATCCTAAGATTTTTTTTAATCAATGCTTTATAATATTTTGCATCTTAAAACTAACAGTGATACATTGATGACCACCTTGGATTGTGTTATTGAGCAAATTAAAAAAAAAGAAAAGTAGACCACTAAGATGCTTATAAAACAAGACAAGCACATTAATCGACATACAAAATCCTGCACTTTTCCATGTGTCATTTTTCAATTATAAACACATTATGATTTATGTTGTTTAAATTTATCCACTTAACACTTTAAAAAGTTCTCTGAAGATGTTGAATAATGAATGGATGAACCATTATTCCTTCTTCACCACATATGAGACCATTAAGCAAAAGAACAAGTATATATAACCACTGTAACGAGGTCTTATTGTGTTTTTGAAGAGTAATAATTCTCATGTCATAGCACACAAAGTTAAACGTTGCATCTTTTTAGCTCAAAATTTCTACTTATAACCCCATTTTTTCAGTTTCACTTCAGTTTTTTACACTGTATTCCCCCTTCCTCTCATTTCCTGCTTAGGCCCGTCCATTTTGTGCATGCACGACAAAATGTAAATCTAGTATGAGACTGCAAATATAGTGTAAAGTCAGCAAAGCTTGCACGTATTTTTTTATTTTCTTATTTTGATGCATTGACATGAAAATTCTAATTGAACGACTGTGACAAATCAATTCCCTTCCAGGGATAAACACTGTCAATCTTTTATTAATTGTGTCAGTGAAATAGATGGAGCAGGAAATCGACAGAGGGATCGGAGTGGCCTCCGCAATAATCAGGACGCTGGATCAGCGCGTCGTGGGGAAGAAAGAGGTTAGCAGTAAAGCAGAGCTCTCAATTTATCAGTCAATCTACGTTAATATCTTCAACTATGGTCCCGAGCTGTGGGTAGAGACAGAAAGAACAAAGTCGTGGATGTACTGTAAGCAGCTGAAATGAGTTTCCTCCACAGCGTGACTGGGCTCTCACGCAGAGATAGAGTGAGGAACTCTACCATGTATTCCACCAGGAGGAGACCCAGTGACAGGCTGTGGACATGCTGGAGAAACTATTTCTCACAGCTGGCCAGGGTATACCTCAGGATGCCAACCGAAGGATGGCAGCCGGGGTGAAAGAAGTCTGGGTTTCCCGTCTGAGGCTGCTGCCCCACGACCCTGCCCCAAATAAGCAGAAGACAACGAAACGGGGAAATAGCAAAAACCCTCTAAAACACTCAAAGTGTGTAGATTGTTATTCAAATTATCTTTTCTTAGTATTATCTCATCCCCAAAATAAAAGAGGGTGTATACTTTTGAAAATTGAACTGTAGCGGTTTTCCTTTTTATTCCATTAATATTTGTGGGTTCTAATGATGAAATGTATAATTAATATCTTATTATTTTACAGAAAATTTAAACCATGTCACGTAGATCTTATTTTTTTTAAAAAACGAATAATAAATTAATCAGAATCCTGAAAGCCTGGTTCCATATTTCCCTCAATATCACACACCAAATGCTTCAACAGCTGATTTGATATTTAACTCCTCGGTTCATCGTGTAGTTTCACACCCAGAGACGCGCATGTATGTGTGTGGAGTAAGGAAACAAAAAGAAGTTAAAAAAAAAGAATTCAAAAAGGAGGAAACTGTCATTTTATCAGCTGACAAACTTGACTTCCTGTGCAAACTGCTGTGTGGGTGCACGAGTTACTCAAAGTGGTTCTTTCTAAACTCCTTGTTCAAAGTTTATTCCTTTTGGATGTTTGAGTCAAACCATAGAGCTAATCTTTATTAGATCTCCACTTATACGTGCCAACAATCATTTTGACAATTTAGCAGGATTTTTAGACAAACAAACACGTACACGTGTGTAAACGTTAGAAAAAAAAAACTAAAAAAAACTCACTAAATGAATGATAAAAATGAAGCTGGTTTAAGCTTAATTAATCTTTTCAAGATTAGTTTACGCAAACATCTGAAAATACAGGTGCGTATTTTCAGAAAATCTGCAAGAATAGAAGGAATAAAAGATAAAAAGATGGATGGAAGAAGAGGGATGTGGAGGCGAAGAAGGAGGAAGAAAGAGGGGGCAACAAAATTCCCCAAAACCCCGTATGTCCCCCCTCTGTGCAACTTCCTGCCCACTTTCCCACGCCCAGAGAGAGAGAGAGAAAGATTAGAAGTGTTGTTCCAAGAAATTAAGAGGCAATAACTCTAAAGAGGAGGGTGCACGTGGCAAAATTCATGTACTGATGAGGAATGATGAGGGAGATAGGATGACATGGAAGAAAAAAAAGGTGAAGTTAGCAAAGAAAAGGATATGATAGTGAGGTGAGAGGTACAAAAGACAAATAGAAAGGAGAGTAAGAGGAAATGTCATCCTTCAGTTTATATTAGAAGAACAACTTTTGCCTCATCTGGCTGATGGTTACCAGCTGCTGTAAGAAGAAGAGACATGGAGAAGGGGAAAAGTGGGAGGAAAAGACAAATTATCGGTGAATTAGAAGCAAGGAATGAAAAAAACGTCCGAGAGCAAAAATGATGTAGAAACCGAAACAAAACAGACTGAAAGGATTTGCTGTTTGGATGGAGTAAAGAACGAGGACCGACAATAGGATTAACCTGAATTTGTAGGGATGTGCAGATTGAGTTTATATGCGACCTACGATCACTCTCACATACTCAGTGTTCAGAATGTCACCTCAACAGGGGAGAAAAATGGAAAATTTGTTACAAAACTAAAGACTAACAGGGATCAGAAGTGTGACATATAAAAATCGGGTTCTTTCTAAACAAAAGCAGGCCGTATGTTGCATGTTTTATTTGAGCCACAAATTTCTATATAAAATTCTTCAACTCTAAAACTATTTAAACGTTGACTTTTTTGCTTTGAGGATGCTGGTAGAAGCCAATAAACATGTCCAAATGTATCATAGAAAAGGTTTCAAAGTTGTCTTCTGGACAGTGTATTTGATGATCGAGACGTTTCGACTTTCATCCAGAAATCAATCTGAAAGCCTTGAAAATCCTTTTCAGATGGAAGTCGAAACGTCTTGATCATCAAATATACTGTCCAGAAGACAACTTGGAAGCCTTTCTACAATGCATCACCCCTGGACAAAAGAGGGATTACATGAACATGCCCAAGAAATTGAACTTGCCAGTGACCAGTTAAAAGTGAACTTGTGGAATCAAAATTAAGCACACTTGCAAAAAAGTTCAATCCATGAAAAAGAAAAGAAATCCAGCAACAACTCAAGAATGTTGGGACACACACTACTTAGGACTTAAAAAAGAAAGTATATAATCAAGCAAAAGAGACAAATAGGTAGAGAAAGGATGCATGGAAGGAACGGAGGATACACAAGAGATGTGACAGTCAAGTAGTAGTTAAAATATTAAGAAAATAGAGGAAAGAGACGGGATATTTAAACAAAACTGTTAAACAAAGTGATGCTAAGAAAGACGGTGATATGAAACAGATGGATGAAAGATTTGATGATGGGGGAAAGCCTGAGAAAAGGAGAGTGTCGACTGTTGTTTATATTAGAAGACAAAAAGGTGAAAAACAAAACTTAAATATATCAGATTAGATTGATTAATCATGATGAAATATGACAACCTGTGCATGACAGCTCCATGCAGAGGTCGCAGACAAATAAAACCAAGTCCAGCTCTGACATGTTGCTAGTTTTTGAAGGTGTGTGAGTGTGTTGGGGTGATTCATCTTAAGCTCATAACATCTGTGTGGAGACACAAATACAATGTCTGTGTCCTCCAAAAACCATAATTGCAGCCAAACAGAAACATTTGTTGAACTCTTCATAGTTTTTGGTTTGTTTTTGGCACAATTTTCAGATTCTTACAGTCACCTCATTGTTAGTTTACCAAGAATAAAAAACTATTTCCCATTCTGATCCATTCCAAAGATGCAGCAAAAACCTGACAGTGGTTAGATAATTTTTAAACGTTTTAGACGTTTACATTTTTTACATAACTAGTGGAGCTACTGTGTGGCTGAGAAGTGGGCACATAGTGTACTCAAATACTAAAACCGCCCAGTAATTGTAATTTAAATTACACTCAAGCTACCTATTTTGAACATAAAATGTCATCTTTCATACTAGCCTTTCTGTGTGGAGTTTGCATGTTCTCCCTGTGTATGCGTGGGTTTTCTCCAGGTACTCCGGTTTCCTCCCACCCTCCAAAAACATGCATGTTAGGTTGTTTGGTCGGTGCCAAATTGCTCCTAGGAATGAGTGTGTGTGTAAAAGGTTGTATGTGTGTGGCCCCGTGACAGACTGGCGACCTGTTCAGGGTGTATCCTGCCCCTCGCCTTGAATCAGCTGGGATGGGCTCCGGCACCCCCTGTAACCCCTTGAGGGGCAGACGGTTAAGAAGCTGACTGACTGACTGACTGTCGTCTTTCTTCAACTCGTTCTTTATTGTCATTTTTGGGTCGTTGATTTTGTAGTTTTACAATGAAAATGATGTAGAGGGAAACATTTTTTTATATAAACTCTGTTTGATCATCTCCGTTTGGATGTACCTACGTGACTGGATAAAGTTTCTGTCATTTACCAAGAATAAAAAAGTGCACTTGAGATTTTATGTATTTTGGGTGTGTCTATTAAGAGAAATGGGTTCCGTCTAGAATACCCTTGTCATCCATGTGAAACTGTATTAACTGTTCTCATTAATAATCTCTGGATATCTGTGTTGCTGTGTCCTCTGAGCTCTGCCAGAAAACCTCCTGGGGAGCCACGAGACTGAATTAAAGCTTCACTCTGGGATCACTGAAACGATTACACAGTGACTCTAAAGCATTCAGGTGCATTTATTTCCAAGTAGAAGAAACATTATGAGACAGAGAAAAAAAAACTTTGAAATGAATACAAGAGGCCGAAATGAGATTCCTCCACAGCGTGGCTGAGTTCTCACTCAGAGATAGAGTGAGGACCTCTGCCACCTGGCTCGAAAAGAGCCATGCTCTTCCGGGTCGAGATAAGCCAGATGGGGTGGTTTGGGCATCTAATTAGGATGCTTTCCGAACACCTTGCTGGCGTAGTGTTTCGGGCATATCCCAGCAGGAGGAGACCCAGATGCGGACCCAGGACCAGCTGGAGAAACTGTCTTACAGCCGGCAGGGAACACCTTGGGATCCTCCCAGGTGAGCTGGAGGATGAGTGAGTCCAAGGTGAGAGAAGCCTGGGCTTCCCATCTGAAGCTGTTGCCTCTGCAACCCAGCCACAGATAAACACTAGACAATGGATTAGAATCTGAACACAAACGTCACCTCACAAGTTTTTATAAAATACTTTAACCAGAAAAGAAAACTGACCACAGTTCTAACAAAGAAAGAGCAGAAACATCTAAGTATTTTATAAAAATAAATGTCTGTTCCTGACATTTATACCGACATGCAAACATTTCCCTATAATTTGCTTCAGTGGTTCAGATGTTTAGTGGTTTGTTTTCATCACTCGTGGTTCTGACAGTCACCAAGACTCATTCCCGCTACTGAAACAAGAAAAGAACCCAACCCTGTCATGCCATAATAATGATGAAGTAGCAATCATAGAAGTAACAATCATGGTCGCAAATCAAGTTTTTAATGACGATATACTTAAGATATGGAGGATAATCAGCTAGAATTACAGGTACCGTCCACACGGGCAGGCACAAAAAAAAATCCACAGAAAATAGAGTTAAAATAAAAAAATTTGCGGACAGTGCACAGAAAGTGTACACGTTTCTGTCTCTGAGGAACATAGTTACCAAAAATGGATCGTAGACGCAAAAAAATACTATAATTTGGGGTTATTTTGGGGATGTTTAATTGGAAAAACTACCAGCTAAACTCAAAGGAAAGTCAGAAAATATGTTGATTTGTCATATTTTAAAACATGTTTGGTTCACAGCCATCATATCCATCTATTTTCTAAACCACAAGTCAGGTATAAGTCAGGGTACACCCTGTACAGGTCAACGGTTTGTTCTAAGGGCATTTGAGAAAAAAAAAGAAAAAACTATATATATATATATATATATATATATATATATATATATATATATATATATGTTCTTAATTGCAGACATTTAAGGGAACAAAAAAACTTTAAAAAGTTTGACATGAAGCTCCGTTACGCTTCTTTTTCTTTCCTACACTTTCACTATTCTAAACATCACAAGCAGATAAAGTTGCAAATTAAGAGAAAAAATTATTCACAAATTTGGAAAGACAAAAATCTCTGAGCAAATGACAATTTCTGGTGAGATTTTTGCAGCCTTCCTGGATTGTTTATTACCAATTTACTAAAGTCATCAATCGTAGAAAAGGCTTCAAAGTTGTGCATTCAATGATCAACATATTTATTAATCAAAACTTTTCAACTTCTATCTAGAAATCATTTTCAAGTTTTCAAAAATAAACAGTTTGTAAACATAGTTCTTGGCAACAAGTTTGTGTGATCCCTCATCCATCCAGGAGTGATTCATGGTAGGAAAGGCTTGAAAACAGAAGACAACTTTGAAGTCTTATCTACAATGGATCACTCCTGGACGAATGAGGGATTACATGGACTAAAGTTATCAATGTCAAGTCCCATTCACTCCAAAGGGAACAGCTGACAATAAACATCTATTTATGAGGGAAAAATAAAAATTGTGAGCAAATTTCATAGTTTAACTAGAAGCCAAACCTTCAACCACTTTTTACAGTAACATGAGCGCTCACAAAGATGTGTTTGTGGATGATTTGGGTCTAAATCTTAATGTAAATCTGCTTTTTTTTTAAACTAAAAGAAAAGCCAAAAAAAGCGAGATCAATAAACTGACGCTGTTGTAAAAACTTAGCTACAAGGAGCCAACATTGTATTTTTGTGGTATTTACACTAAAATCTGCCACAAACATTTAATCAAATCAGGAAATTGTTTCATCCTGTATAGAAAATGACTTCATACTGGTGTTGTGAAGCTTTGCAACCAGAACCATTTTAAGTCTCGCTCCTTTGCCGTCTTGATGAGAGAGATGCATAGCTGACAGTCTGACTTTGCTAAACAGTGTCACAGCTGCACCTCGGGCGACAAACGGCCTATTATCTCAATCCCACATGCACGTGTGTGCAGACACATAGAAAAGACATGAGAAGAAAATGAGTATCTATGGCTTCTATGTGTTATGTGAATGCATGAACACATGCTGACACACGTGCACACAGTCACCCTCACAAGCTCTGGCCCACATGTACAAACTAACACACATGTGCACCCAGACAAAATAAAAAGTGATATGTGTGCTAAAAAACATTTAAATGTCTTCTAATCTGAGAAGCTAAAATATTTGATGTTCAGTTGAGTTCAAGTTCAGACTTGTCACACACATTGTTGAAAAAAATCCAAATCAATCATCACATTTAGCCAAAATTTTTCAATTAGACATATGAAAGCAGAAAGGAGACACTTGAAATTTTTATATAAAATTTGTCAGAGTAGTTAGGCTCATTTAAAACTAATTGAAGAGACATGGTAATGACTTAATAACATTAATTGTGGAGCAGCTTAAGTGTCATTCTGTACTTCTTCTTTCGGCATTTCCCTTCACGGGTCGCCACAGCAATTGTACATCTAACGCTATCTTCTGCATCTTCTTCGGTCACACCAACTATCTTCATGTCTTCCTTCACTGTATCCATGAACCTCCTATTTGGTCTTCCTCTAGGCCTCTTTCCTGGTGGTTCCAAACCCAGCATCCTTCTTCCGATGTACTCTCTATCTTCTCTGCACATGTCCAAACCATCTCAGTCTGGCCTCTCTGACTTTATCTCCTAAAAACCTTAACATGTGCTGTTCCTCTGATATACTCATTTCTAATCCTGTCCATACTGGTCGCTCCCGGAGAGATCCTCAGCATATTCATCTCTGCTACCTCCATCTCTGTTTCCTGTCTTTTCCTCAGTGCCACTGTCTCTAGACCAAACAGCATGGCCGGTCTCACCACGGTTTTGTACACTGTCCCTTTCATTTTAGCTGAAACTCTTCTATCACACATCACCTGATACTTTACTCCTCCCGTTCCAGCCTGCCTGCACACGCTTCTTCACCTCTTTTCCACACACTCTCTCTGTACAATTTTTGACTCAAACTTTTATATCACACCATAATCACAAAATAAAACTTCTGGATGATTCTGTTCATTATTTCAATCATCGAGCTAAACGTCTGAACAATTTAATATTAATGCAAAAGGTTAGCTAACCACAACCAATTTGAGAATGTGCTAGAAACGCCGGATGTGCAGAAGTATTGATGAGTTTAGAGAAATTAAGGCAACAAGAAGGAGATGGTATGGGGGAGACGAGGGGACAAGCAAAACCACGGTAAATTGATGAAACCCATTTCGGTTAAACTAATGGACTGGGAAAACCACAATGAGAAAGTCTAAGACAAAGTAGGGAGGAACAGCTATTAGGGAGGACAAAAGAACTGTCTCAAATGGTTTGTATCCACACATGATGGTTAAAATGAACAAAAAAACTGGCTCATTTAGCACTTATGTTGGTAGATTATGAATCCAATATAAACTGCTTTTTCTTTTGTGTGATTTTCTGAGGAACCATGTGACTCAAACAGCGCTCCGTGCTTCTTACCAGGTTGGATCCTCCAGTCCAGTAGAGAAAGAATCCATCTGGGTCAACTTTCAGGGTTACCAGAGTGGCACATCCGCTGTTGGGGTCCTAGATTGAAACAGAATGGAGACATTAGAAGGATAAACACACAAGATTTCCAATCAGATCGTTCAAATACAGATCATCAGAACAAGGTTAAATGAAAGGTATAAAATAATCTTAAGTGATAGATATTTAGAACATTGTTCTTTCATTGTGTAATAATTCTTATCTCATTATATCTATTTACATGGTACTTTTTGTTAGCTTGGAAATGCATTACTTGTCAAACAAAAAAAGAAGATACAAACACATGCATGCAGTTTTTCTACTGTTTATAACCCTGTAAATTCCCCTCTTCTCCCAATCCTTGTTTACTCACATCCCAGAGTTTCATGAGCTGAGCACATGCACTGCTGCAAAGAACTCTGCTTGCATATGTTAGAATGTGGGAATGGCAGAAAACAAAATAGCATGTGAATACTGGATGCGAACAGCTCCCAAATTACTAAAATATACATGAATGTAATAAAAAAACCCTGCAAGTATGTTTTTGATTTGGGAATTGCAATCAAACATGGTAGAAACCAGGGCTGCATGATAAATACAAAATATCATGTTACAATTTATCTGTTTGATATCGAGATATCAATGTGATGTTAATATGTAAGCAATGGTACGGAATGTGTCAAGTTAGACAAAGGGTGTGGTGTTCGCTCAATGGTCAAATATCTGTCATTGGATAGGGATATGCCAGTTTGATTTCCATTGGGCCCTTGCCTAAGAGTCAAGGGCCCATTGGGAATCAAACTTGCCTAAGAGTCAAGGGCCCAGCGGGGGCCATCCTGGCGCCAAGAATCACTTGGCTACCTGCTGCGGTGTAATGCAGCAAAACTATTTTCCCCCTTAGAAATTAATGTAGTACGATTAGTTAGCATTGTTTTGTTTTTTTTATTCAAAATGGCCATATAATCTTCCGTTTCCACTTGTCCACTTGGCTCCAAAAACGTCTCTTTACCACACAGAACCACTTTTCTGTTGTTTTTTAATAACTTTTTGCAATTTTTGAAGCTCAGAACCGTGTTTACAAGCAGTGCATGCTAATTCCTAGTCATGTCGCCTGGCCCTGCCCTTTCACCCTGGTACAACCAAGCAGATTGGCCATCTGAAAACAGCCTGACAAATCAGGTGGCTGCTTAAAATCATACAGACACAGTTTGTGATAAAAACTTGTAAACTGCAAGCAATGAGTAAAAAAAAATGGAAGAAAATTTTGCAGTTGACCAATCGCAAGTTTGATGATTCAATATTTATTTGACATAAATGTAGCTCTGGTAGAAACCTCCAAAAGTTCATTTTTTATAATACCTCATTTTGGAAGATAAAAAAAAGAAAACAAAAGAAGACTAAAATGATCAGATCTAATATCTATGTCTAACCAGATGTTTTTAAATGCCTCATCACTATGCCGGAGCAGACAGACAGAGAAATGGAGAGGGGCTGTGAGGTTGTGTTGTATGTTGTGCAACAGGCGATTTGCTTTCAGATTTCACAAACCTCAGCCAGCATGGAGATCTCATTCATGTGCAGCATAATAAGATCACAGGAGCCTGAACCAACGTGTCATTAGCATCATTATGGTGACTGAACACACACACACTCACAAAGCTTCTGGCTGTGTAATTACAGTTTCGCTGCAACAGACGAACATGCTGTTCAGAGATTCTGATAAACAGTGATGATCCAGATTGTTACTAAAGTGACCGATGACACACTGACACCAGTCGTCATGAGCATCTGTACTAGCATCATCATCTTCATCATCATATGCAAGCAAAAAAAGCACAAACATCCAACAAGCCTCTTGAATTTACGTGAATGAATGATTGAATTTAAACACATTTTGGGAACAAGCTATCCCAATATTATCAACGTACTGGAGTAGCGCACAAAAGTATTACTTGATTGCTGTACTTAATGCTGATGTCATGAATAAGCATCAAACTTAAACCTTGGATACTTATTGTGTAATAACATCATTCTATAATATCTACTACTATTGAACATACCTTGAGTTTAGCCTCCAAGGTTGGCTAGAAGGTTAGTATGAGAGTTAGAAAGAGTGAAATGATGGTGGGCGAGAAGGAAGGAGAAAAGGAACAAAGTCAGAATAAGGGAGCAAAACCTGACGCAATGTCTAAAATTATGCACGACTTTCATGAAAATTAATTCAAGCTGCACACAAAGAGTTTCAGATTTCAAGCACAAGACAATTATTCAACTAGTTAACTGTCAGTGGAAATAATTCAGAAATATGTTCCTGCTCAATATCGAGCAAACTATAAGTATGGATTGCATTAGGAAGGAACAATAGATGATAACTATTAAAAAAGGGGTGAGCTTCATTTCTTATGAGGTAACTTTGATGCAACAGCACACTTCCACACAAATCCCAATGACAGAGTA
The DNA here is from genome assembly GCA_902685375.1 of Neostethus bicornis. NCBI lineage: Eukaryota > Metazoa > Chordata > Actinopteri > Atheriniformes > Phallostethidae > Neostethus > Neostethus bicornis. Next base: position 9,985,981 of record LR738558.1, on the reverse strand, counting down.
ACTTGAGTGGAACTTCTCATACGAAGCCAACTCTGCTCTATAAATGACTGAACTTGTGACCTCGGTTTTACTCACTGATGCAACAGTTGAGCCACACGGGCTCCGCTGCACTCTGTGATTACCATCTTAAGACTGTGACCTCATGTCAGATTCTGTGTTCAGCCGGGGATTGTATACCGCACCAATGAGAAGCTGCACGCTTCTTAAATGAACACTGAAGCCTGGACTCCATATTTGTTTGTAGTTTGCATGCAAACAGAAATTCTAGACGCCTAACTGGACCAGAAACAAATGAGGTAGATACAGTCTGACACAACCAAATATCCAAATTACACCTAGACAACAAAGTTCAAATCCAAAACATTTTTAAAAAATGTGTAGACATTCTGGCCTCTTTTTGGAGATGGGCCCAGATGTAACTTGTCAGTGTGATGAGAACAAATTGGTTTTAGTTTTCATTCAATCCACACTTATAACATGGTGAAAGAAATTGGAAAGCAGATATACAATATTAAAATCATATTAAAATCTCAGCCCTTTTCAGACATCTCAGGCACTTCAAAAACCCAAACAATCAGTTTTTACGTAGCTACTTCAAACGCTTACGTTTTCTCATTTCCAAAATCTGAGGGTATTAGCAGATAAGTTTACAATGTCTTGTGAAATCATTTAGCCCTCTTGAATTCTATCATTTTGCCACATTTAAGGTTCCAAACATAAAGATAAAAAACAGCAATTATTTGTGAAAAATTAACAAGAAGCGTGACACAATCATGAAGTGAAATTAAATTCATTGGATATTTTGAAATTGCTGAATGATCCAATGTCAAACTAAGTTACAAATGATAGGGAATAGAATTCACCTGCCTGAATTATGTCTCCATATAAATGCACATGCTCTGTGAAAGTATCTAAGGTCTGTTTAAACCGCAGAGAGCATCATGAAGAACAAGGAAATACACCAGTCTGGTCTGTGATATTGTTGCGAAGACGTTTAAACCTGGATTTGTAAAAGATTTTCCGAGCTTAAAACATCCCAAGTAGCACTGTGCAAGTGATAATATTGAAATGAAAGAAAGATCAGACCACTGCAAATCTGCAAAGTCTGGGCCATTTGTCTAAAACTTTCAGCTCAAACAAGGAGAAGTCTTATCAGAGATGCAGTCAAGAGGCCCATGATCACTCTGGATTAACTGCAGAGATCTACACCTGAGGTGGGAGATTCTGTCCACATGACAATAAGTCATTTAATGCACAAATCTAGCCTTTATGAAAGAGTGGCAAGAAGAAAGCCACCGTATACGTTTGCTACAAGCCACCTGGGAGAAACGCTAAACATGTGGAAGAAGATGCTCTGGTCAGGTGAAACTAAGATTGAACCTTTTGTCAACAATGCAAAACATTATGTTTGGCATAAAAGCAGTTAATCGTCCTGAACACACCATCCTCACTGTCAAACATGGTGGTGGCAGCATCATGGTTGGGGCTTGCTTGTCTTCAGTAGGGACAGGGAAGATGGTTAATATTGATAGGAAGATGGATGAAGTCAAATACAGGACCATTCTGGAAGAAAACTTGATGGAATCTGCAAAAGACCTGAGACTGAGATGGAGCTTTGTCTTCAAATAAGACGATAATTCAAACCATAAAGAAAAATCTACAATGGAATGGTTCACAAATAAACATATCCAGGTGTTGCAATGACCAAGCAAAGTCCAGAGCTGAATCCAATCAAGAAGCTGTGGAAAGTACTGAAAATTGCTGTTAACAAACCCTCTCCATCCAACCTCAGTGAGCACGAGCTGTTTTGCAAGGAGGAACTGGCAAAAATTTCAGTCTCTCGATGTGCAAAACTGATAAACATACCTCATGTAACTTATGGCTGTAATCACAGCAAAAGGTGGCACTACAAAGTATCAAATTTGCACATACTAGCCTAGCCATTGGCACACTGTATATAGGGGAAAAATTATACATTTTCTATACCTACACTGGTTTATTTTTGGTTTTACTGTTGACTTCCACCAGCTCCAATATACGTACATTTTTTCAGGTTTTAAACGCTTATCAGTCTGAAGAAGCAGTCATTATGAAAGAATCAAATCTGTCAGTTGCATCTAAAAAAAGAGTCCTTCAGTCTTGAAACTAAACGCAGTGTCGCTAAGGTTTTACTCTATAGCACCAACGTATTAATCATAAGATGCTCTAGGAGAACTTGACCATTACCGAGTGATTTTCACCTGATAACTGGACATTCATAGAGTATTTCTATGAAAATATTTTCCTAAACAAATTCAGTAAAAAAAGTTGGAAGTCATTTTTGGATGAATACCCTTTTTTTCCCATAAACAGGAAATTCCAAAAGAAGGAGACCCTGAAACATAATTGTACCAACATAAGGAGAAAAATGTAACATTCATCACAAAAAAAGAAAACTTATCAGTGGCGGGATAAACACATCCGTTCAGACACATGCTCTTTTACACATATTTGCATTTCACAGTATAGTTTTACATAATTGTCTGCTCTTTCCTGATACCGTTTCTCACCACACACATACTTTTGGTTTTTATACCCTCCTATGCCTTTTCTATGTTTCATAAGTCTTCTCAACTGCTTCTGATTTCATTTTATAAACTACAGAAAAATGACCAGTCTAACGTTTTAATTCAGGCCAGCTGCTCTTCTTGCTTTATGTGGCTTTAAATTCTTCGTAACTCAGTTTTAGAAGTTTATTTAAGTAATTTTGTGATCAAATTAGGAAATTAGACCAATCACTTGCTTACAATAATATTAGTAATCTCCTAATTCTATTCAGTCTTCTTATTTATATTTAATGCTTGTTATGCAATGCCTCACCTTCTTCTTCTGCTTTTGGCATTTCCCTTCTGGGGTCGCCACAGCAAGTCAGTTTCTTCCATCTAACCCTATCTGCTGCATCCTCTTTGGTCACACCAACTATCTTCATGTCTTCTTTTACTGTATCCATGAGCCTCCTCTTTGGTCTTCCTCTAGGCCTCTTTCCTGGTGGTTCCAAACCCAGCATCCTTCTTCCGATGTATTCTCTCTCTATTCTGCACATGTCCAAGCCATCTCAGTCAGGCCTCTCTGACTTTATCTCCAAAACCTCTAACATGTGCTGTTCCTCTGATATATTCATTTCTAATAAGATCCATTCTGGTCACGCCCAGAGAGACCCTCAGCATCCTCATCTCTGCTACATCCATCTCCGTTTCCTGTCTTTTCCTCAGTACCACTGTCTCTACACTATACAGCATGGCCAGTCTCACCATGGTTTTGTACACTTTTCCTTTCTTTTTAGCTGAAACTCTTCCGTCACACATCACACCTGATACTTTTCTCCACCTGTTCCACCCTGCCCGCACACACTTCTTCACCTCTTTTCCACAGTCTTCCACGCTCTGGACTGTTGATCCCAAGCACTTAAAATCTTCCACCTTCTTTATCTCTTCTCCTTGTAACCTCACTTTTCCATTTGGATCCCTCTCATTCACACACATGTACTCTGTCTCTCTGACTAATCTTCATTCTTCTTCTTTCTAGTGCAAACCTCCACCTCTCCAGCTTTTCCTCCACCTCTTCCCTCCTCTCACTACAGATCACAATGTCATCTGCAAACATCATTGACCATGGAGATTCCTGTTTAACCTCGTCTGTCAGCCTGTCCATCCCTATAGCAAACAGCAAAGGACTCAGAGCAGTCCTCACCTTAGAGACAGAATAAATTCAATTAGACAAGTAACCAAAGCTGGGGCTCATCTACACCGTAACTAACCACAGCATGCAAGTCTTCGAAAGTCTTGTTTTACTTCATTTTCCACTTTTTCTTTTCCATCTACATCTCTTTCTTCCACCCCTTCAAATCACTCTCTCAAACATGTCTAGTCCTTTCGTCTACCTTAATTGATTAAAAGCCACTGATCCTTCTTCAGACCTCCTCCAGATGTTCTGACCCTTTATTAAACGGCTTCATTAGACAGCTACATGGCCACACACACACACTCACACAAAGAATGGAAAGACCACCTCCTGAGGCTAACGCTATACCATCTAATGAGAGCCTCTTGAAAAATCACAACCTCCAAGGACATTCAAGCTAAAGCAAAAGAAATGGTTTCCCTTCTTATTGAGCCTACTGACCACAAAGTTGCACGTGTGCATGTGGTTGTGTAAAGCGAGTCAGGAGAAAGCCATTAGAGGAAACAGATAAAAGTGGCTGCACCTTTGGTTGGCCGTATGCTCAGTGTTATAATCTGCGCACAGTCGTTGTGTGGGAAAAAAGACCAGTACGTCTTTGTAGATCTTTGTGTATCATCTGCTGCTTTAGCAACCGAGCAAAAGTTGATGACGGGGTGTGGGAACCTTTGGACTTACGCAGGAGTAGAGAGGGTGCTAAAGGTAAAGGCAAGTTACAGAGGAATTAGCGGACACGTTCAAGTTCCAGTACACATGTTATCAGATAGTAACAGCTTTAATTACATATATTAATGTTTATAATTTATTAGCGTGTTTTATTTGTACGCTTCCAGCCCTGTCAAGAAAAACTTTGATTTATTCACAGATTTTATCTAACGATTTTTGTAACAAATAACCAAACCTCATCTGCTTGCACAACTGATCTGTTATTGTCTAATTTTGCTTTTGCACACCAACAAAAATGAACCTTTTACAGAAAAAAAAAGATTTCAGTTTATTTTATTAGCAAAACAATTACTGGTTTATGCCCAATGGTAAATACAGACGCACAAAAACTATCGGCGCTTCCTGTCTGTCTTCTGCATTCATTATGTGTATGTTGGTGTATTTCCAGAGAGTTTGGTCATGTCTACTCAAAAGAAAAAACAGATCCGCGCCACTGGAAACTGTGGGGCAGCGTTTTGCATTATAGTTCAGTTTCCAGAGCAAGGAACAAAGACGAAGCCGTTTTGTATTTAATGATTTTTTTTAGGCCAACATTATCAACAGAGTAGCAATTCCAACAAATAAAACAAAATATGAATGAACTCAGCTGCAAACAGTCTATAATATTGGAAACTAAAAAAGCAAAACTGTCCAGGTTAGTTTTCTGCTTCTCCTTCCTTAAAGCCAAACACACAAACCAACTGTCATCGGACATTAAGAAATCCTGATTACGAAGACGTTTGAGTAAAGCTTTGAGACAAAAGCTCTGAGTGACCAGCCAAAATCTGACATCATGTTTCATTTCTTATATTTTATAGTTGTTCATACATTTCTTGTAGTTGTGGATAAATTTACATTTCATGGCATTTTATTTGATATGTTTTGTTTAGTTTTCTGAACTGCTTATCCCCCAACGCGTGGAGGGTAGTGGGGGGCTATCCCACCTGATTTAAGCCAAGAGGTTTGATAGACCCCGAACAGGTCACTAGTCTAGTGCAGGGTCACACACACACTCATTCCTAGGGACAATTTCATAGTGGCCAAACATCCTAACATGCTTGTTTTGGAGGATAGAAGGAAACCAGAGTACCTGGAGAAAACCTCATGTACACTGGGAGAACATGCAAACTACACACAGAAAGGCCAATGGTCCAAGCTTGTCCCAACCTGGGACTCGAACCCCAGCTTTATTATTCTATCTATTATATTTTTCCAAAATATAATAGGTTGTCATTGAAAGCATGTGACCAATGTTTCATTCTTTGTTCAGATGCCTGATTCAAAAGAAAAAAAAATTGACCACAACCTAGATACATAAAATCTGACATGTCAACCCAGTGCTGTAATAAAAGGAAGCAAGAAAGACAACAAAGAGAAAACATGAGGAAACAAGAAGAAGACCTTTTGCAGATTGATGAACAAAGAGGCCAAAGGAAAGGAAAGAGATGACATAATAATGAATGAGGAAGAGATTGTAGAAGATAAAGTAAGACAGAATGACTGGGAGAGTATGAGGGTCAGATTATTAACAAGGTCAAAGCTTAACAGAGAGGGAGCAGTCCAGATGTCAGCCCCACACTTCACATGTGGCTGCAGTTGACCTCCCACCCTTCTCCATCTCACACCCTTCATCCATCCGGTGGTTATTTCTCACCATTCCGTCAAAGCATCTGAAGCGTTTCTCGACATGAAGTCAGACATTCACACCAGCACCAAACTCCTTTGCTTCATCTAATCTCCCAGACATCTAAAACTGTGGAACCAGTTACTTTCCTGTACTTATTGAAAAACAATTTAGGGGATAGTTCCACATGACAAATACCACGTTTTCTAAACAAAACTGAATACAACATGTGATTGAGATGTTCAAAATATTTAAAGTATTTGAGCAAAATCTGGAAAGTATCTGACAGTTTCTTAAAAATCGGTTTAGTTCATTTGTAATCAAAGCTAATACCATGTTAATCCCAACACATGCACATGTGCGGCCACATCGATGGGGTGCACGTCTATAAATAAGCAATTTGCATGTAAAAATCTGCAGGGGAAAAAAATTGTCTCAGTACAGTACTGGTACCAGCACAAGCTGCACATTTGCCATAGCGAAGTTTAAAGCGTTTTTAGGGCTTTTTAAAAAGGGCATGTCAGACTTGAACTAAAGTTGCATATGGAAAACTTATTTTTGTCGGACTAAGCTTTGCTGTTTTCAAGTTTCAGGGAAAAACAGGGGTGTGCTTCTGTTAGAAAGTGTGCTTTTATTAGAAATAATACGGTACATTGTAACATGTTAACTATTAAAAAACCCTTGCACAAAACATTGCACAGGACAGCGTCGTGAGTTCATTCCCCCGCCAGGAGTTCATGCCAAGGTGTGCCTGAGCAAGACACCGAACCTCCAATTGCTCCTGATGGTGGTTTGCAACTTGCACGGCAGCTTCCGCCATCAGGTATGAATGTGTGTGAATGAGTGAATGTGAGCTACACTGTAAAGCCACTTGAATACAAATGCAAGTAAAAAAAAAAGTGCTGTATAAGTAGAGTCTATTGATCATTTTTAAATGAACAGTTTACCTTTTTAAAATAAAACAAACTTGTATTTTTTTTTGTAGATCAAACTACCATCATTTCCTCTTTCACTCCATTTTTTTATCGGCCTGCTGCCCAGTCGTTCAAAGCTATATTTTTTCCCATGTATTTCCTCTCTGAGTCTGAACAATCTCAGTCTGGCCTCTATGGACATAACTCACCTCATTGTCATAAAAACAAATCATGAATGGTGATACTTCACATAAAAGTTGTGACACGGCATTCCTATGTGCATGAAAATAGATAAAAATTGATTTCAGCTTTTTACATACGTCAAGCTGTGTGAATGCATGTGGAACAGCTTCCTTAGTCAAGTCAATAATAATAAATTAACATTATTATTTCAGACAGTTGTGTGTCTGGAGGATTCGGGGTGATACCCATGTCCTTCTACCATAGTCTCCAAGATGCCGGGATCTTGTTGAAAGAAATGGCTCTACATTCCAGTTTTGTGTGAATTTTCACCCCAGAAGAGTTAATGTGATTCTCTTGTTTTAACTCACAAATTTACGAATTACGAAAATCGTACGGGTAGCATTCAACCCCACAGAAATAGGACTACATTTATGAACTCAAGGTCCAGCCAGAAAGTAAGCTAAACCAGGTGGATTTATTTAAATTTCTATGTCATTAAAAAGAAGCAAAAGCATTTTTTTTTTTTTTTTTTGTAAAGTAGAGAAAAAAAAAACTGATTTTTTATCCAGATGTAATTGTTTCCAGCATTCAGAGATTGCTCGGCTTGTGTTTGCAATCTTTTTCTTCGAGGGTTAGAGTTATAATCACTTTAACAATGTGTTACAGTGAAACAGCTGGCAATGCTGACAAATCTTGTGGTTTCCAACGACGCTCTGCATGAACTGCATACCATCACAAAAGCAATAAAAACATCTGGGCCCATTTCATAAAATACAAATCTTCCAATACAGTTCGTTTTTGTCTGTTTAATTTCTTTAAATTGAGATTGTTCAAAAATTTCTTCCAAGCTGCCAAATCCCAAAAGGTGCTGGCTAATGTTTCTTGGTTCTTGGTGTTAAGCTAATAATTAGCACTGTGACCTAAAATGTTGTAGCTTTAGATCGTTGTCATTATTTAGATTCACAAATAAAAGGATTTTCTTACATATCAAATGACAGATTTAACATTTCACCATGTGCGTGGCAGCTGAACAGACCACACAGTCATTTTGAATTCAATCACTTCGAATTTAACTAAAAAATAATCTAAGCCGCACATTTGGCAGGAGATGAACATCAAGCATGTACCCAAAAGTTTGGGAAAATGTCAAAAATCAAAATGAGTATTAGAAACATGAACCAATGTGAGTAATTTTGTTGTTTTGACGACACAAACGATAAAATCATTGTTTCTAATCTGGATAATAAACAAGTTTCAAGCATATTTTAAAGCTTAATCTCAACCAAATTAGGAAAATGTAAGCAAAATCCAAAATGTTGAGGATCATTATTCAACTTGATGTAATGTGAACATTCCTTTTCAAAATAAATGTCACATTCCCCAATTCCAGATTGTGATTTAATGGGAATTTGTTTACAACACTCTGAAAAGAACAAATCAACTTATCATAGTCCATTAATAGAACAAAAACAAATACAAATCTAGATAAGAAGTAGATTTCTAACAAATTATTGCAATCAAAAAAATAAAAGCTCATTGTTATTTGTCTTCACAGAAAACTTTACACGCTAATTAATTCAGAAAGCAGCAGTTCTGATCAAATTTAAAGATGATTTTATTACATTTTTAATCAGATTAAGACGCTAATGGGAGGTCTGAGCTGCTCTGTAGACAATTAATCTGCCTCGTCTTGTTTTGATTGGCTGTTTACTCTAGGGAAATATTTTAAACCGGAACTCCATTGAAATTTATCTAACTTAAATTATGACTGAGTTGAAAATAGAGTAGCAGGAGAGAGAGAGAGAGTAAAGGAAAATGGTTTGGCTCTAGTGCCTCACAACCAGCTCAAACAGGAAGTCATTCAACACAAAAAAAAGCACACCCAGAATAAAACAATCCCCCCTCCAACGCACATGCATAAAAGCACATGTGTGTACAAGCCAAAACACAGAAGAAAGAGTCAATTTGGAATGCATTCCTGGTTCTCCTCCCCCATGCATGAGTCAGTGTGTGTGTGGTGTGTGTGTTACTTCATTTGTCTATAGTAAATTGCCCGGAGACACTTCAGAAAAAAAAAGAAGTTGAATTTTGAGACCAAAGGATTAAAAGAAAGTAAATGATACATTGAAAAGAAAACATCGAGAAAATATGATATCGACTGAACTGTTTGGTCTGACATCGGATAGCAAGTGAGGTGAATGAATGAGGAAAAAAGGCTGAAAGATGAATGAAAAAAGGACACAGTGGTGAGGCAAAAGGGTTAAGTGGGGATGGGATCAATAGTGGGCTTTTCATGTAAACAGGCTACACTGCCTCGGGGCAATTTGTGTGTTTGACTTGCTTTTAACTCACAAAAGGAACTCGAAGGAACTTTTTCTGATTGAAGCGTATTAGTGAGTGTTTAGTAAATATGTCCAACATGTCCGAAAACGCGCTTCAAATAACAAATTTGACACAAATGTGTGCAGCTGAAGACTTAGTCTTAAGAAATGTTGAATTAAAACGCCCCTCATGTTACGGCTGGTTACTATTTCATTTATTGCCCAATTTGGGGTAATTTAGCCACAGGCACCAAAGAGCCAGACTGGGTTCAGCTCAGTTATCTTCATGTCTCCAAAATCTTGAATTCGGGGAAACTGGATTTTCTTATTGACTGCTTGTAAATTTATTTTCCACATCTTTATATTATACCAAACTTTTGGCCAAGTTTTTCTTGGAAAGAAGTTATTGTTCATGGCAATGCAAGAACCATTCCTGGGCAAATAGAATAAAATAGTTTCACTATCGCTGTTCGTCTATTTGCAGGAGGGAACATTGGTTTTATTGTTTTAACATGAGCTATCAAGAAATACACTACAGAAAAATTTAAAATATATGTTTAAAGTATATATCGTGCCTTGAGCTTCTCGTTCAGTCTGATGCTTAGCTATCAGTAATGTTACAACAACCCGAACCTCAAAAGAGTTCGCAAAATTCTCTCCCACTTTCTTCAAAGAAAGAAAAGACCCTTCCAAATGCCAAAAGTCAGGACTTGAAATCTGCATAAATTATTTAATTGCCAACTACAGGACCTCACTGCCGGACTTGATAGCTACTTTGGCAAAGGGTCCCTCTTTCAGCCGGGTCTCCATGAGGTTTCTTCTCATTCCTGTTTTTCTACCAAATCAATTTTTAAGAGTTTTTCCTCCCCCATAAGTAAGATGTGAAGATATGAATGTCCTTGGTATGTTTAGTTTTAACTTGTGGGGATTGTGTTAATGTGATTTGAGACTAGTGTTGAGAAAGTGGTCTATGAAAATTTAATTATACTAATTGAATAAATGGTAGGATAAAATCAAGAAAATAAACCTAAAAATTCTTTTAAATAGATTCATTTCAATGTCAAAAATTGTTTAAATTCCCTGAAATATGTAAATAATCTCATTAAAAAGCTAAAATCAAGTTTCAGTTTAACTTCATACAAATATTACCAATAGTGATTTGAGCTGTGTAAAATACAAACCGCTTGGCAAAGCACTTTTTTTCTATTTGGATACCTCGAAAATAAAACTAAAGTAAACTTCATATATATGTTTTTTTTTTTTTTCTTTTTTTTTTTACCGGTAAGAAAAGTTTTTTTGGCAATTCAATTCCATAAACATTGCCAGTCCCCTAGGCCTAATTTAAACAGCCCAGAGCTTCATGGAAGGAACGCATCGTGATTTAAAGTAAAGAGAACTAAGAAAAGAGCAAACAAATGTGTAGGAAAACAAAGAATAATAAAAGACTGAGGCACAACGCTAAAACAAATCAAGGACGGCACGACAATCATTTACAGAGCCAATGAGATAACGCTCATACTAAGAGAGAGCTACCCATCGCATTGAATCAGCCGGGATGGGCTCCGGCACCCCCCGCAACCATGTCAGGGATAGAAGGTTAAAAAGGTGTCTGAATGACTGACTAAGGGAGAGGTGTCTTTAATCACAGAGGAAGAACCACCCATTCTTTAGTTTCGGGAAGCTCTACGTGACCGAGTCATGTTGGGTAGAATTCCTTTCATACCCGAGAGATAATTATCTTAAACATTTGCATGAACTCCATAAGATCCCATCACTAGATGCACTTCTAGTCGCCACAGTCAGACTTTGTCTTTCCTGCTTTCATTGAGATTTTTTTTGAGGAAAAAAAAAAGTGTGTTTTTTATGTTTTTGGAATTTTGCCTTTGAGACAGTTTCAGAAACAAGCTAAACTATTGAGTCTACGTAATTAACTTAGATATGGTATTTAACATGGATAGGGCAGTGGATGAGAGAAAGTTCAAAGAAGAAAGAGTGTGAGTTAAAGCAAGAGGCTACCGAAAGGACTTGAATGTTTGGGTGAAAGCAGGGTGCTTCAAAATTACCACTAATCCCTCTGACCCCCTGATGTGCCTTCATTGTGGCTCTATAAAACCAGAGTTGTGCATAACTTGTGTTTTCTAATACATGTCGGGATAAAAGAGACAAAATAAATGGAAAAAGATTAAACTCATATTAGAGCAGACCTCTGGGATTATGGTTTCTTGAACATGACGGAGGAATTTTGGCAACCACTGATGTGCTACCAATGTACAAACTAACAGTAATGACTTCTAATAAAATGACAAACTTATTAAATATTGGAATTTTTAACATTAGTCATAATCCCTGTCGTTGGCTGCCACCCATCTTCTCCTTCACCTGACTCCTATGGCCCCTCCTGCAGGTGGTGAGTCCACTGGAAGAGCGGCCCATGTCCCCTGTTCAGGCTGAGCCTGGCCAGGCCCCATGGGTAAAAGCCCGGCCACCAGGCACTCGCTCTCATGCTCCACCCTCGGGCCTGGCTCCAAGAGGGGGCCCCGGTGACCTGCATCCGGGCAAGGGCAACTTGGCCATGTTTGATTTCTTCATAGGGGTTTTTGAGCCACGCTTTGTCTGGCCCCTCACCTAGGACCTGTTTGCCTTGGGTAACCCTGCCAGAGGCATTAAGCCCCGGGCAACATAGCTCCTAGGATCATTGGGGCACGCAAACCCCTCCACAGCGATAAGGTGGCAGCTCAATCCACTGATCAACTTAAAGCTCATTCAGTACACAAATAAACTTGTGGGATTAAGAAAGTATTCTCAATTCAATGATTATGTTTTAAACTAATACATTTAATTTTGACTTGAGATCCTTCCGGGTGAGCTGGAGGATGCAGCTGGCGCTAGAGAAGCCTGGGCTTCCCGTCTGAGGATGTTGCCCCTGCGACCCGGCCCTGGATAAGCGGAAGACGACGGAACAGACGGAACGTTTAATTTCAGAGTAAAAAATATTCAGTCAACAAACGTTTTAATTTCTCTTTACGGACATTTGTCAATAATAAAGTGAGAAGCAATGTGAAGAAATGTATGCATAAGAAAAAATTTAAGTGTTTGAAGGAAAAAGCTGGTGATGATTAAACTAAATCTCTTGTGATGACAGAAAACCATGTACAGCTTCATCAATTTTATTATAGACTATTTATTTAATGCCAACTACTCTTTGATATCAATGATGCTCCAAACATGCCTCAACAGGCTGTGAACTTGTGGATTGGGCTCTTTTTGTATTGATATTGCCAAAATACAGAAGTAAAACATAAAAAATCCTTTGTAGTGAAGTGAAACTAAACTTTAACCTATTATAGGAAATAAAACCAAATTTTTGAAACAGATAGAAGTTCACAACCTGTTTTTCTTGAAGAGGATCAAATGTAGATTAGGTTGATGTACAGTAGTATTCTTTGCTTAGTTCAATATATGTTTTTTGTGTCGTCTTCTGAACTAATCATACCTTACATGGTTGCAGAGGGTTTTGAAAGGCAAGGTACACCCCGAATCATGGTTCCCAGTCTGTTGCAGGGCCCCACAAACAGACAAACATCCACACACAAGCTCATTCTTTGGAGCATTTCCCTAGCAGCCAATCCACCTAACGCTTTAGTTTTTGGAGATTGGGAAGAAATTGGAGCACTCGAAGAAAATATACACATAGGGAACATACAAACTTCACACATAAAGGCCAGTGTTTCAAGCCTTGCCCCCACTCCGGGACTCAAACACCAACCTTCTTGCTGTGAAACCACTTGGCCACTGGACAGTGCATTTAATATTTCTCTGGAAATGGCAATCTAATAAATTTAATTGATTTATACTCCTTAAAATTTGTACAACTACTCTTAAGGCATCCACCTCCAAATAGCTTCTCAGTTATTGACTCTCGAGGGACAAAACAAATAGAGGCTAAAAGATGGGCTGGGAGAGAACATGTACATGTTTCAGTGTTCACACACTTAATCAGCAGCGTAACCATTTCCTGGGAATTCCCTTTGAGATCCAAACAGGGAGAGTTAGTGTTTCTGAGAAGGGAGGAGAGGAAACCAAAAGAAATCTGTTGGAAGATAAGATTCTCACTCTAATGACTTGTGTCTTGTAACGAACATGTCTGGTCTCCTTTCCACCTGACCTTGAATGTGGAATTTACACCTCTGATAAAAGACTAAGTAACACCATATCCCTCCAAAACACAAACACACCTGCAGTTTGGTTCATCCAGTACAACTTGTAGATTGGGCCTTTCAGTTATGCTTTCTGTTAATCATTGATGTCTCAAGTCCCATAAAAGCTCCAACTCAGTATGTTGGTGCATGCCATGGTTGTCAGACCTGTTTTTTAAACATGCAGACAGAAAGAAAAAAACACCAAGGTGTGCGTTTGGACACACACTTCTGAAACAGGTGCTTCTTGCTTTACAATCTGTGCAAAAATGCGTAAAATTAAATAAAGTAATGGAAGATTGGAAGAGGAACTAAAGGAAAACCAGTTGGGCAAGAATTGGAGGGATTTTTTTTCTTATTGCCTGTCTGATTTTACACACACTTGCAGTACAGGGCTTTCTGTGTTTAGCGCAGGATTGTGCGCAACACACACCTGCGCGCAAATCATTCCTATCTGCAACACACACAAACAGACACACACTCAACTTCTTTCATTTGAAAGAAATCTTACAAATTCCTTCTTACCTCGTCCCATTTGACGAATTTGCCTCCTTTCTTCAGTGATTCGTGGACAGACACGGGTTTGAGCGTAAGCGCATGGACTCCCGGTTTGGCCCCAGCCATGATCAGGGACACCCTTCCCGGTGCCAACGCCTTAAACCCTGGTTATGACGATCTGATCTCCTCCAAAGTGAAAGAAGGAAAAAAAACTTCTCGTTCCTCTCTTTTTTTTGTTTCTCTCTGTGCGTCTTCTTTTTACGCGCGGGGCGTATTTTACGCACAAGTGCTAAAAGTTGCCGAGAGTTTATGAAATATGAGAAGGATCCAGACAGAAAAGTCTGAAGCACTGCTCGTCCTGTCCACGCAGAGCACTCCCACGTCCCTACCTTCTTATTCTTATATATTATAACCCCTTTCCTTCATGGATTTGTTTTTCCGCTCAGGATCTTTCGAACCCGCTGAATGATCCTTTCCTTTCTTCCTTCCATCTGCTTGGATCTCCAACAACTTTCTCTGCTTCCTCACTCTCTTGTCGCCTCTGAGGCGTTTCTTCTTTTCTCCACCTCCTCTCCTCCCTGCATGTTCTCTGGAAAGAAAAAAAAAAGAGAGGTTTGGGAGAGTCAGATTGAGCTGATAGAAAATAAAAGAGCAGGGTTAGAGAGTCATCCTGCTCCTGTTGTTCCCTCAACAAAATCACCAAAATTTCAATGTGCATACAATAGATTGATATTTATTTTTATAGGATATGATTGGGACATTGCTCACCCAAAAATGTTTTAAAGTTTTCCAAATCCACACATTACACACTCCTTTTTTTTACATAAAAATCCCTGTAACCAAATGACATTGTCTCAAAATGCTCAACACAATATAATCAAGAG
This sequence comes from Neostethus bicornis, assembly GCA_902685375.1. Classification (NCBI taxonomy): domain Eukaryota; kingdom Metazoa; phylum Chordata; class Actinopteri; order Atheriniformes; family Phallostethidae; genus Neostethus; species Neostethus bicornis. The sequence continues at coordinate 9,970,939 of LR738558.1, read as the reverse complement.
TAAAATCAATTAGATTGACTCAATCAATGCAAGTCAGTCCTAATCTAAGGAGACTCAGAGCATCCTTGTCTCTAGACCACTCTAGGAAAAACATTTAAAACGTGCATTGATGTAAAAAAAATACACCTCTATACCTAGATGAAGCAGAAATAATTCCTCAAGATGGACATGAGAATGTAGTACCTTGGACTGGTAATAAAAGATTAGATAATGAAATCTATCAAAATACATTTTTCAACTTTGTACAAAGCAGCAGATGAGCTTCAGAAAAACAGTAAAAAGGTAGAAAGTTTTAAACACTTTCTGCTTGTGTTAGAATGTGGGTGTGGTGAAGAACAAAATCTGTGGTCAAGAACAACCTGGCATTGAAATATTATCCGGATACTAAACAAGAGAGCCTGCAAATTGCTAAAACATACATGAATAAAAAAAAAAAACACACTATAGTATGTTTTTGATGCAGGAATAAAGTTGAAACATAATAAAACCTTCAAAAAGTTTATTTAGCACAATATTCCCTTTTAAAGCTGTTTGGTTCCATTCAGCTTTTTTTTCCTGCTTTTGCCTTTTTTGTCATAAATTAATCAGTCTAAATCTGAGAAGCAAAAACTCAAAGCAAATATCTCTTTAAGGAACATCTACACTTTGGTTTGAGCTATCAGACGCTTATCAGATTGAACTTTTGTCCTGGGCTATTTTAAAACAAGGCCAAAGAATTGACTTCGCTCAGTTTTAAAAAAGATACTCAGATGCAGAAAAAGGGAGGAAGGTATAAAAAATATTATTATACTCTATTATTAGCTTTACTGCTAAAACAAGATAGTTTTACTTTCTAAGTGTTTGGAATTACAGTAGATAAGGAGATCATTATAAAAAATGAAGTAATTATTAATCCTTTGTGGATTTTAATGCCATCTTTTTTGAAAAACATTCTTTCACAAATCAAGTTTTTTATACATTTAATCTGTTTAGAGGTGGTTGGGCTTTGTGCAAGATTGTCACATAGTGAGATTGGGTTTATGTTTTATTAATGCTGATACCAAATCTGCATCCTACTGATTGAACTGGAAGGTAATTGAAACCACTGAGACTTGTTGGGTAACTTTCCAATCCTGTCTCTTGACTGGCAGCACTGTATCATGTTCTAAGAAGCTTGAGAATAAAATAGATAGTAATTACAGCCTAATTCCAGCTAAGTTCAGCTGCTGAGCAACTTTACAACTTAGAGTTGTTGTAAAAAAAAAAATGCTGCGGAGCAACAGATTTTTGGCAACCATTGTTGTTCTCTGCTCCCTAACTACACCAGGCAGGAATGTCTGCTATGCAGCAGCCTGCTGACTGACTGATGGACTTTCAGTAGAAGTTTCTTTTCCAGAGAAACAGTTTTTAAGTAATAACCTTATCTTATTACTGAACGATTTGACTGTGTGTATAGATATACAACTGTGATTATGCATCTGCATTTGAAAACACATGATTTGTAAAGACTGGGTCCAACATGTCGACTTTTAGCTGAACAATGATGTGTGATACGCAGCATGTGAAGTGTGTGCACCTGTGCTATCAATACGCTAACCCCTCTGTTCACCCCTTTTTCTCCAACAAAGCATTCTATTCTTTTGTTTTCCCTCCACCATCATTAGACCATTTCCATTTGTCCTCCACATCATCCCTGCAGACAAAAATGAGTACAAATTGCACCAAAATATCACATAAGGCATAATGCAAAGAGTGCATGCAGGTCATGCCATGTTTTTTCTTCTTGGAATTGGCTGCTTATTCTCATTATGTGAGTGTGTTGCAGGTCTCATTTTTCAAGTGCTCTTGAAATGAAATCAAGGATCTCTCAAAGAACATTAAAAGTTCATGTTGAGACTGTTCATGTGTGAAATTTTGATTTCAAGAAAACTCTGTAGGCATGTATCTTCAGTACTGCTGTTCTGGTACCCCTTATTGAGTAGGATGAAAGTGTATCAATCCCAACAGGGAAGAAAAAACTCTCCATCAACTCACACCCAACGCGTGTGAAACCGTCAAGACAGAAGAAATGAGACACTGCTTTCAATGAATCAGAGCATGACCATCTGCAGGACTCTCTGCTCTGAGGAGTTATAGAGTGGTGTTAATGTGTTTTTTAAACGACTGTTCTAATCCTATATGTGCGTATAGCTGCACAGAAACTGCAGATTAAAAATTATGTAGTTTGTTAATCAATTCAGACTTAATTTCTTAGAGTTTTGTTGAACATCTGCAGAGCAGTTTTTAACTTCACTCTCCAAAAAATTAATCTTCTTTTTATTATTTTGTAGAAAGCTTGAACTTGTCCAACATGGCCAACATATTACATCACTATTTCATGGTCAGGGTCTAATTCTATGATAAATCCCAGATTTTGAAGCTGCATCGAAAGCACCAAAAAGAAAAAAATGACGTAAAATAAAATCAGTAATGTCAGAAGTAATAAAAATTGCTAGTGTGTATTTATAAGATATTGTGCAACAGTTGGCTTCAGATAACTCTGCTGTTTGAGGGTGTCATCTTTCAAGATTTAGAACAAAAGTTGCTCTGAATTGCAATGAGGAGTGAAATATTAGCCTAAAAAAACAGATAAGATGTCCTTCTGACATTAAAAGATCTCCCCTGCTTTGAGTTACAAAGCAGGGACTGGATTTGCAACAAACTACTGTTGCAAATCCAGCCAAATTGCAAACATGACATTGAGCATTTTTTAGCAATCAAGGGTTTTATTTTCATTTCTTTAGAAGCGTATTATTAGAAGTTGTTTGTGTGCTACTGGGAAAAAAGTTAAGAAGTATGATGAGTATGATGCACTGGGTTTTTGTTTTCTATTGTAGTTTCTTTGGCGTTTCCTCTACTATTTTATTAAATTTTTATTAAAGTGAAATGTTATTCCAAACCTCTTTCAACAACTTTATCTGTACAAAAGATTGAATTCAACTGAAATTTTTTGGATTAAAGGGGGTGGAAATTTAGCAGCAAGAAAGCTTAGATCAAGACAAAAGTCATGACTAGAGGTGTTCTTAAAAGTGTTTTCTTTGTTGGATGAATAAGGGAAAGCCCAGTAATCCAACCGGCCTTACACTATCTCCTTCCCTCTGTAGCCTTTGCCAAATCTATCTCTCCAACGCATAGGCCAGAACTCACAAAGACACATTGTGTAAAGACAGACATATTCACTGTCTTGCTACATACTGCTCTCACTACACATACTCACACAGGCAGACACAAGCATGTTCAGTGCCCACATTTCTTTTTTACAGGATTTAGTCGACACAAGCTATAAAATCATGATCAGATTCCTATCCACAAAGGTCTTTGACACAAGCTGTAGACAAAGTCCACAACACTGCAAGATTATGTGTGTAAAAGAAAAGCCCTCATCTGGGTGTGTAGACATGAGGATGATTATAGCTTCTAAGTTTGGAGACCAAACTATACATTTTACTTTCATTTTAGTTACATCTAATTTAGTTTGCTCTCCAGTGGAGTTTTGTTTCAGCTGTCAGAATTTCAGTTTTCTGTTTTTGGGGATGGTTTTACATTGTTGATGGTTCCAGATGAATCTATGCTTCCATCTACTGGCTTTTTGTGACAACTACCATAGTCTGACTGCTGGTTTTCATCATGCAACATTAAGAAAAGTGGCTCCACTGGTTTTCTGTCTGCCTTTGCTGGTGGTGTAGGGCCTACCTGTGCACACACAGATCAATCTCAGCACCTGTGTTTGCACAAGTGGATGAAGATAAAAACTCTAGCTTGTGCAAACAGCCGTTTGCACACATTCTACTTTGATGGAAACTGGTCATGCATGAGAAAAGTGATTTGGTTTACACTGTAAATAAGATTTGAAGATAAAGTTATTTTTTGCCTTGAATATTATTTTTGTTGGTTTTTGCAACAATGTCTGACAAACACTGACTAAAAGTCACAAGTCAACATAAACGCATCAATGGCTCCCTCATGTGGACAGACAACTTTGTTCATTCAGGAAACAGCACAAGGGACATGTACTGTGGACCCTGTTTAAGGTTTTAAACAACCATTGATGTGGAACCTCAATTTTTTATTATTGGGTATTGATGTGTATGTTAAACAAGTAGTCTTTGTCAGAACCAATCGGGCCTAAAACCTCCATCATGTGGATAGATCTATGAAAATACTTTCTTATTTATGATCTACTGACATACGCTTTCAAAACATCAGGTTTTATGAAGGACTTTTGTTGTTCAACTGAATGGTTTTCTATTCTTCCGTCCATTTAAACTTAAACAGTTCCACATATTAAACTAAGGCTGAATGGAGTGCAGTGGTTGGCACAGTGGCCCTACAGCAAGAGGATAGGGCTTGGGAGTGTGAGTTGAAACACTGGCCTTTCTGTGTGGAATTTGCATGTTCTCCCCGTAAATGGTTGGGTTTTCTCCAAGTACCCCGGTTTCCTCCCACCCTCAAAAACATGCATGTTAGGTTGATTGGCTGCTGAGAAATTGCCACTAGGAATGAGTGTGTGTGTATGGCCCCACAACAGGTTGGCAACCTGTTTGAGATCTATTCTGCCTTTCACCTTGAATCAGCTAGGACGCCAATGGGGATAAGTGGTTGAGAAGACAAAACATAATGAACCTGACACCAAAACACTCATGCTTCTTGAATAGAAATGTCTATTTGCAAATTACCTAGATGCAATGTGTTGATTTATAATACACACTTTAAATTAATTTATCTGCTATAGTTAGTCAAATTCCAAATTATTAAAAGTCATTTACCAGATATTTTTATCAAAGCAACCGAGAGGTGAGATACTGAGAGGCTACCAGAATCCCACTGACTTCCTTATACTTTGGTTATTGGGTATCTCGGGCCAAAAAATGGGCATATTTAACATATCTGCTGACCTGACAGACAACACTATTGCAACTTCAAATCCTCTTGGATTCATAATTTTTCTGGTTCAGCCTGCTTTACAACGTGTGTTTTAATATGCATGTCTCAGGTGTGTTTATGAGTGTGTGTTGGTCGATGCTTGCTCAGCTGTAAGTTTCAGACATGCTCACTGAATAATTTAGGTTTTATGTCTTGTTGCCATGGTTGTCGGTGAAGTGGTTGCTCACACAAGTCAGCACATACACCCAGATGTGAATATTAGCACGTTGACAGATGTGCAACCTATAGCTCACACAAGAAGACTCAGAGACTGGTATCAAAATTTCACTCTTTCCTGCATTCTCTCTCTCTCTCTTTTTTTTTTTTACACTTCTCACTTTTCTCAACTTTTCTTGTTATAGAGCCAAGCTGCGGTGTGGTACCCCCCGGTGCTGGGGTACAATGGTCTGGCTGTGAAGAAATGTGGCTGAATAACTTCTGTGGGTTGTGTCTCTGTGGTTACTAGCCGGTAAAACTTCCAAACTATCCCAAGGCAGAATATCCAGGTGCTCCTGCTGCTTCCCACCTGTGGCCCAGATTGTAATCTAAACTGAAAAAACAGCTGCTGTACTTTGCAAATGTGAAATATAATCTGTTCATGTGTTTGTAAAATGTAGTTTGATATTTACATGTGAAAGTGTGAAAATGAAGTGAGAACTTTTGACAATATAGATTTCAAATGTTTTTGAGGAGAGGTTTTAACAGGTGGGAAAAGACTCAAATAAATTGCCGGGGGGGTTGAAACAGTCTTTCAGGGACATGCCAGATTTGTTTTAACATTGAATATGGATTTAAACCATTCTGAAGACACCAAATTCTTTGTCTTTGTGGTGAATAATAGGCTCTTAAGAAGGTCACTTTGGGAACGGATTAAGTTGTTGTTGAATGCAAATTAGTGAGTCACAGTAGTAAAAGTAAAGTCGTTTGATGAGTTTTCACAAACAAGTCAAACCAAAAAAAGAAGAAAAAAAAAGAAATGACTCTGAGTATACTTTGAATTATCATATGAAAAGATCAACACAATTATTTAAAAGTTTTACTTTAGACACTTTGTTTCACTAAATCTCTTCATTGACTCTTTCTTCGATGACCTTGTGACCTGCACGGAATGGGCTCCATTTCTCTATAAAGAGGTTTTTATCTCAAAGGGCACATTCAAGACTCTACAGATAAGTGATTGCTTTCAGTCGCAGAGTTCCATCTAAATACCTTTGCACTGAGATTACTTTCAGGGTTGTTTTTGTTCCAATGCTGTGCTCCACCGCTTCCATCATATAGTGTTTGCTGTCACCTCTCTACATTTATTACAACCCGAGTGACCACTTCAACTCCTAAATATGTGATACCAAGATGTTTGATTGGTGAATAAAAAAATAGCTTTGTGTCATTGGCAAATGGTATGCTTAATTAAGAATAAAGAAAAGTAATTTATTTGTTTGCTTAAAAAAAGCAACTTATTCAGACGACGGTGTGACATGGATAAGGTGGAGGGCTCGAAGTGATTGAGAACAACAAACGGTGTTGTTCCAATCACTGTTTTGTCAAGATGTGGAGCTTTTAGTGGTCAGTTTAAGATTATATTATGATCCCTGCAAGCTTGGGGGGTTTATTTCAGAGGAATACAATACAATACAATATAATGCAATAAAAGTCCCTGCTCTGCATTCCGCCCCTCACAGAGCCAGCAGTCATGTGTTACGCCCACCCAGCAGCTGTGCTGGTTCTGTTTCACAAGGCAGCTGTTCCACCTAGCAGCTGTCTCAGCTCTGCTCCACCATGTGTGTGTTCCACCTCTATTACACTAGGAGCTGTCCAGTTCTGTTCCATCAAGCAGCTGTTCCACCTCTACTCACCACATGGCTGTTCCACCAAGTGACTTTTCTAGCTCTGTCCAACCAAGTGACTGTCCACGTCCACACCACGCAACTCAGCACCATCTAGCAGCTGTTTAGGTGCTAGGTGGAATACTGCTTGGCTGTTCCACCAAGCGGTGGAACAGCTGTTTGGTGGAACCAGCGGCTGTTCCACCAAGTGACTCCTCCAGCTTCGTTCCACCAAGTGACTGTCCACGTCCACACCACCCAACTCAGCTGTTCAGAAGCTGTTTGCAGCTCTCTGTTGGAATGCTTGAAGCTATCGAACATTCACATATACCCAGTAGGGGATTTAAAAAGTAAACTGAATCTCAAATCAATATCTTTTCACAAAGAAAACTTTGAAAGAGGAACAAAAAGTTTGAAATTTGTCCTTTAAATCCTGAAAACATTTGAATTAGGAGCATAACTTGTGGCTTTAAAAAGAAATTGAAAATATAACTAAAGATAAAACTGAAATCGATACATAAGTAAGCTGTAATAATGAATACTTTGAATTTTTTTTGTAATAGGAAACCGGATTACAGTGGCTCATCTTTTTTTTTTCAGGCGCTACGTCACGTTGATGGGAAGGAAAAACAGACTCGTGTGATTTTTCTTTGTACTGACTGAAGAGTTGAGGCAGGCTTACTATATTTTTTTTATAGAAGCAGAGTTTTAAGGCTGTAAATACCCTGATAATCTGGTTACACTTCCCACTTCAAGCCAACTGTCGCGCTCTTTTGTCTCAGACTCAAATTCTCTCTCTGAGCGATTTTTTTTTCTTTTTTGGAACAACAAAAGCATCAGAGCCAGCGTCGCTTTTTCTTCCAAGTCGCTAGTTATTTAGTAAGTAATAAACCAGGAGTTAGGTCGCTTTTTATCCTCACACTTCTACACATCCAGGGAGGAGAATATCTCTTTCCAAAGCAGGCGACATGGCAGCTGTTACCAGCCCGGAGACGAGCCCTCAACCCCGGGTTTATTTCCAGACGCCGGCCGGTACCACGGAGGAACCGGAGACTCCTGTTCGGAAACAAGGACGCGTTACGGTGAAATATGATCGAAAAGAGCTGAGAAAAAGACTCAATCTGGAGGAATGGATTATTGATCAGCTAACGGATCTCTACGACTGTGAGGTAATAATAAAAACCCCTAAACAATACCCGATCTCATTAATAAGTATCATATTAATCAGATTTAATGATAGAAACCAACAGGTAGGAACAAGTCAGTCTGATTTAGTCACAAATAGTTCATAAAAATCTCAAAATAGGCCCTTTGTTTGTGCTTTTAGCTTAGCTTTGCTTGTTTTATTATCTAAAATATTAATTGATTGATCCAAATCAAGTAAGATGAAGTCAAAAAGATGAGTTTAAAATGAATGGAAGGGTGTGTTTAAATCAGATGAAATGTTAATTTATTCATCCACAGCACAGAGCCATGTGGTTAAACTTCCTGGGCTTTACCCCACAGGTAGGCTAAATGTGGCACATGTTCTTTTATAGCCTGATCTGCAATAGGCCAGCCCTGCTCTTTGTTAGGATTGGCTGGGAATATTTAAAGCATCTTGGATTTATTTTCATTTGTTGGGAGTAAATGATTGAAAAAGAGCTTCTGTTGTATGGTAACTATCAGAGAACTGTCTTATTGATCACTGTTTTTCATGCCAAAGCACATTTCCATCAAATAAAAACTTGAGGCAAATCACCAACCAAAAATGTTAAAAACTCTACAGTCGTCTATATCAACAATATAGTGATTCTCACCAGTGTCCTGACTAGGAATCAAATCAACACTTTAAAATCTAATTTGTCAGCTTTTATGATTCTTCTTACAATTAAAAGTTCAGTTACTTTTTCATCTTTCACATCGAACACAGTGGCACTGAAGAAAAGACAGGAAACAGAGATGGAGGTAGCAGAGATGAAGATGCTGAGCATCTCTCTGGGAGTGACCAGGATGGATAGGATCAGATGGATAGACAGAACATATTAGAGGTTTTGGAGATAAAGTCAGAGGGCCAGACTGAGATGGTTTGCACATGTGCAGAGGAGAGAGTACATCGGTAGAAGGTTGGAACCACCAGGAAAGAGGCCTAGAGGAAGACCAAAGAGGAGGTTCGTGGATACAGTTAAGGAAGACATGAAGACAGTTGGCGTGACCAAAGAGGATGCAGGAGATAGGGTTAGATGGAAGAAACTGACTTGCTGTGGTAACAGCAAGGGAACTGCCAAAAGAAGAAGAATATCTTGCAAAAAATGCGAGATTTCATTAGAATCCACCATGTTTTCTCCTTTAAAACGCCACCGAAATGTTCTCTTAATGTCTCAAAAACATGTAGAAAATTCGATGGGAGGGAGGAACAGCAGTATACGACAAAGAGTACAGCAGAAGAGTGGGTTACTATGGTTACAATAGACAATCTATGGCAGGACAATGCTGCCATAATAATGATAATTAATGAACTTTAATCCATTTTTTTACACAAACACCATGCGATCAACCAAAATAATCTTTGGAAACTACCAGGAAATCACAATCACCATATGAAGTAAAATAGAATAATTTCCCACGACACTCCTGACGATCTTTCGCGTCATACTAGTTGAAAAACACTGTTATAGACTAATTAAAGATGAAAAATTAGTTTTTTTATATTTTTTATCTGATCTCAGTTAAATGTTACCAGACAGCTCTATTACCCCTGTCTCAATAATATGATGCCTACTGAAGAACTAGTCATGCATGTTAATCTGAGAGTATGTGCTGATGAGTTTGCATAACCACAGCTCTACATCCGTACCATTGGTTATGGTGACACATGCAGGGTCATGTGTACAGTATAACCTGGCGGGCAGCTGTGGAGTAACTGCTGGCGTCAATAGTTGGTAAGCTCATGTCCACGCAACTGAGCTGGCATTGACCCACATTCTATTCCTAGCAGGGAGGATGCAACGACTTAGGGAGTTTGAAGAATTTCCAGCAGAAAAAAGACTAAACGGCTCAAGCTTTTGTGAGTTTAGAAATTTCACAGGGAAATGTTGATCCAGGAGGGTTTGTCCTCCTGGAACAAGAGGTTTTGATGGTTGTTATGAGGATGAGATTGCTCTAATCCTGCAGAAAAGTTAGCTGTAAACACTAGAAAACCCTCTGCTCAACAGTTTTAAGTTCTATGTACAGTCATACTCTTTGAATGAAGGAATAATTTGTGATACTATATCTCATGCTTTTAAAATCTAGCAAAGGTCAGCACATGGCCAAAAGAGGTTTGAGAAATCAATGTGATTTGATTGGGTGCCAATGTGTGATGAAATGCTCAGTGGAGATTCTGGAGAGTTCAAAACTTCTCATTAAATTAGACTCGGAGCTTGGCAGCAGGACAAGCGTCTAACTAAAACAAATTCACAACTTTCTGCCTTCCGTTTTAAGTAGGAATGGCTTGAGTTTTAAACCAGGCTCATTTCTAATCTATATCTTTCTCAAATTTGTTCTCTTATTTGTCTGTCTGTTAATTATCCACTCAGTCATGCATGTCGTAAGGCACCAATGGTTCACAGTGATCCTGTTTAGCAGCTCTTTAAAAGTCCCTAAAATACCTCTTTAAAATACTTAAAATCATTTAGTATTTTGAGTCTATGTGGTAAAAATGGAGCCTAGAGAAGATTTATTGTCCTCAAGTCACTGACTTACCAGCTTATAGTCATGTAAAAAGGAAATTAATGATCTATTATACATTTTTAGGCACACAATCATTATTCAGCTCTAATAGGGGTGACTATTTTAGGCTCTCGCCAACAGAATTTTCCCTTTTCAGAGTCCTGATCCGGTCTGAGCTGAGACTGTTTGAAAACAAAGAGATTAATATGCATTCGGCCCTCTGATTAAGATACTTTTGGGCTCATTTGAAGTGGGAGCTGAGGAGCCTGTGCAACTGAGTAATGTAACTAGAGAGGCAGGTCAGGGTGCAGAATTAGTACCAGGAGAACCCTGTTCCCCAACAAAGCCATGGAGCATGTGAAGGTATCCCCTTCTTTCTGTTTCCTTTGTGTCACGGTTTGTCTCAATACATTATTAATCTTCATTATTCCTCATATACCCACCTCTATTCTTCTTTTTTCTTTTGTTCTTGGATGTTTCCACTATTAATAAAACTGCATTGTTCCTCAGGGAATTCAGGATAAACCATCTAGCCATTCATATAATCCCTTTCAGCATGCTTCCAGCAACCAGACGGTCATTCTCTGCCAACCAGCTCGTCAGATATTCATCCAGACACTTAGTCAGCCTATCAGTTGGTGTTGCTGTGGGCATGGAAGAGGTGCTGGGTTTTCACATGATTCCATGGCAACAAGGTTTATTAAATGTTTGTGTTGGCAGTGGGGGGAAAGTTGCATCTATTTAGTGAAAAATAGAGGCTTATATCACTTTGAAGTGGTTTATCTTATCAGTGTAAGAAAAATAAAGCATATTGCAATTCATTTTTCCAGCTTCCGGAGTACTTATGAGAAACTTGGTAGAGATTTAAGCAATTCTTTATTACTTTTTTGGTTAAATTGATTGGTTCAATCATGCAAACTGCAAATCGTGACATCTCAAGTCACAAAAAGGGATTATAAATCAAACAAGAGCATGTAGGTGTTGTTGATACTTGGGTTCTTGGGGTTATCTGATATGGCTGAGATAGCATGTCTGGGGAAAAAAAAAGGGAGTGGGAACAGCTGCCGTGAAGACTTCCAATCCCACAATCTCCAGCCTAGTGGTTCTTTATTTTTAAACCCAGTAGTTTATAATCAGAAACCTGACAGATAGCTGGCGGCCAGCGCTCTGCTAAACACTATCGCTTTGTAAATGTTGTCTACACTTTCTTTATTGTTGTTGAGCTTCCATTCTATTAGTGGCTTAGTGTATGATGTGCAAAGTGAGTTAGAGGTTCCTCTGGGGAAAACAGCTCGTCCACAGCTCCGCTTTTAGCAGAGTAATCTAATTTCACTCCACTCCTTCCGTCATTTCCAGCACCGCTGCCATGTTCATTTATTTATTTCTTGGTGAAAAACTTTTTCTTCCCTCTGAACTTTCTTCTGGAGCCAACCAGTAGCTGCATAGTTAACTGTGAAACTAGTGGGTGGACAAATCCCAAAACTCTAGTGTCCTACGTGGCCATATACACACACACACTAACTCACATGAACACAGATGGGAATATGAGTGAGAACAGAGGCAGGATTGGAGAGCAGGAATGCAACAAACGGGGGAAGAGAAAAGGGGTGAAACAAGGGGATGGCAAGAGGACAAGGAAAATGTTGTTGAACTAGGCAGGAAAGTCCAAAAGGGAGAAACTGTTCTTTCAACCCTGCAAATTAAATGATTATCTAAAGACTTTAATGTATAATTTACAAAACTTTCTCAAAATATGTTTTATTCCCTGTTAGTTAGAAGATGTTGGCAAGCTTTAGATGAATTTATGGAACAAAGGGATTAAATCAAAGTGGAAAATTACTAGGACGGTTCTCTCCAAACAATATTGTTGGGGAGACAGTGGCTCAATGGTTAGAGCGTTCACCTGCGGACCGGAAGTCAGCCGAAAGTTCGCGGGTTTGCATCCCACTGAGTGCATGTCTAGGGTCCTTGAAGAAGACACCTAACCCCCAATTTCTCCCACCATTGGTGCTGGCGTGGCAGCCTACTGCGGTGTAGAACTGCAGCATACAAATTTCCCCAGTGAGGAATGAATAGAGTGAGTAAAAAAAAAAAAATTCCACAAAGCATGGTTAGATTAGTCATTTAAAGACTCCCTGATGCCAACGAGTACAGACAAAAAACTGCTTTTGACTTTATTCAATAAAAAGTTAAGGAAGTCTTGAAATTTATTTGCATGCAATCTTTTAAAGTTTTAAGGAAAACACCGTTTTTCTGTATTGCAACATGTTATCCCCTTAATTTAGACAATATACAGTAGGTAATAATTTAGTTGATACAGATCTCTTTGATTACGGTACATGCCCTCAATTGCCATAGCGGACAGTGTCGGTAAGTTAGCAATCAGCGTAGCATCTCGTAAGCATTAGAGTTCAGACAGAAATTAATTTAGAAGCTACCAAAAACTTAGTTGCATGGTGGTTCAGTGGTTAGCACAGTGGTCTCACAGCAAGAATGTCAGAGTTTGAGTCCTGGAGTGGGGGTGAGGCTTGGAATACTTGTTGGGTTAATTGTCCATTGGATAATTACCCCTAGGAATGAGTTTTTTGTCTGTACTCGTTGGCATCAGGGAGTCTTTGAATGACTAATCTAACCATACTTTGTGGAAAATTTATATATATTTTTTTTACTCACTCTATTCATCCCTCACTGGAGAAATTTGTATGCTGCACTCCAACACTGCCACAACAGCACCAATTGTGGGAGAAACAGGGTGATAGGTGTCTTCTCCAAGGACCCTACACATGAACTCAGTAGGAATTGAACCCGCAAACTTCCGGTTAACTTCCGGTCCGCAGGCGAACACTCTAACCACTGAACCATCGTCTTCATGTCAAACTCGTCTCCATGTCCACAAAATATGACTTGAATCTTAATGCTTACACAGTGCTAAGCTGAATGCTGGCGTGGTGGGAATGTTCATCATGAATGGAATAGGGTGAAGTACATTTCAAAATTTCTGTCAATTTTCAGGAAATAAACTGTGTTCCTTTAAAAAAAAAAAACTTAAAAGAACTTCTTTATAAAAGCAAGTTGAATACAAAGATTGACTTTATGAATAGTGATATCAGATGTAACTTTTGATATCATGTTTGGGCATGTTTTTATTACTATTATTTCCCAACGTGTCTATTAAAAAACAAATTGGTTTTTATGCAACCAGCCTTCAGATTTCAGCAGGTTGGTTCAAGTTAAAGCCACTCATGTGTAGAAACATATTCTTTTAAAAAAAAAACTTATTAGATAATTGCATCACTTTAGCCATCAAAAAAGTTGAGGACAAAGAAATATCTTATGAAGTTTATCTTCTCATTGCAATCAAAGCGTGACACCATCAGAAACAAAGAGTCAAGCGAAACAAATTGTGCAAAAGTAAATTGAAAAGTTTGTCAAATTATCACCATTAACATGAAAGTATTTGCACAACTATCTCCCGCCCAGAGGGCTTTGTTCTAAGGAGGAAGCATCACTTACAATGAGTCCTTTTTTTGTGAAAGATTAGAAGTTTAGAGAAGTGGTATTTATAGCCAGATTAAAAACCGCCCAGTTGTGGTAAAAGTCGAGCACGTCCAAAAGCGCACATTGTGTACAAGGTTCCCTTAAAGCAAACACCTATAGGTCTGAATACCAATCAGTATTAGTGTGTTTCACAAGAGAGCAGCTACAAAGAGAGGTTGTTGAACGGCACATTGAAAGACTCCACTGTCTCTGTTAACACCCCCCACACCAGTGTGCATGCAGACAGACCAATACACACACATCTTGTTAATAGGTTACATGTGGTCATACATGTCGCTTGAAGGAGGATGGAGGAAGGAGGCTGATTCAGCATGTGTTACTGACCCAACACGTGGATTACAAAAGTATTTGATAGAATAGTGAGTGAGTAAATCAGCCAAGTTGGAGAGGGGCCATGAGGTTATATGAGTTTGGGAAGCTGAGTGTGTGTTGGGGGTAGTGTGTGAGTAAGTTTGAAAGGAAGTTGAGACCACCATGCGAGAGCCTCTTGGTTGAAAGAAAGGGTTTTGAGTCATGTAAAGGAATGTTGTAGATTGTTGTCACAGGAAGTGTGTGAGAAAGAAAAGCTGAGACTAACAGACTCCATACAAATTACCTGAGATTATTAAAACACCACTTTCTCCTGGAGATACACACACACTACTAAAGTGTGTGAAAGTTCGCACTCAACTTATCTTTAATCTCATTCTACTTGTAATTAAAGCCACAAAAACTTCTTTTACGTGAGTATATGCATAACAAAAGTAAGATTTTTTTTTTATTATTATTCATATCCTGCTACTTGTATCTTCTATGAGACAAAGTATGACTAGTGTTGAAACATTTGGACCATGTATTGCTCCACTTTGAACCTAAATGATGTTGCAACGGTAAAGAAAACACAGAGGACATCTCTGGAGGTCAATACCAAGGTGAAGAACTGGAGAAAAGTGGGGAATTTTGAAGTTAACAAAGACTTTTTAAATGCCTGTGTAACGGTTTCCTGTCAATGCCCCTGAGTAGCTCCTCCTTTCATTAGGTTATTGTTGCTAGTCCAAGGGGTGTAGACTGGGGGGTCACTTCAAGCTGGTTTGAGCAAAGGCTTTGGGCTGTGTTACATTCCATTGCAAAACGTTCATTTGTCAGTCGATTAAAGCCCAGTTTTGTTGGATTTGACCTGCCGATGTTGTGGGTTTTAAGGTTTGAATGGTTAAAATAGTGGCCAGTTGAGGAGTAAAGAAGCTGAGATTTGTTTTTGGGTTTAAGATTTCCATGAAGGGGGGAAATAAACGGGGCAGGCAGTAAAAAAAAATGACTCATTCTTGTAATCATTTAGAGCAACAAGCAATTGGTTATTTATAAAATCCGTTCTGTTTCGTCGTCTTCTGCTTATGCAAGGACGAGTCGTAGGGACAACAGCCCCAGACAGGAAACCCAGGCTTCCCTCAAATCTGCATCCTCCAGCTCACTCAGGAGGATCCCAAGGTGTTCCCTGTCCAGCTGTGAGACATAGTCTCTCCAGCAGATCCAGAGTCTGTCTCTGGGTCTCCTCCTGGTGGAACGTCCCCCAAACACCTCACCAGCATTCGGGAGGCATCCTAACCAGATGCCTGAACCACCCCATCTGGCTTCTCTCGACCAGGAGGAGCAACGGCTCTCCTCTGATCCCCTCCTGGATGGCAGAGCTCCTCCTTATCTCAAAGTGAGAGCCCTGCCACTCTGCAGAGGATGCTCATCTTGTTCGCTTGTATCTGTGATCTTTATCTTTACCATGTAATATGATATATGATGTTATAACAGATATGTAATATTATCTAAGATATGATCTATATATTTATATTGTATGTATTCCTTTATATTGTCAGTCTTGTTATTATCAACATACAGCTATAATTATAAGATTTCTGTAACATTGTGAGCTCCCTTCAATGTAGTGATCATTTTCTTTTTGTGAGGGTAATATTGTGATATGAGACGTGCATATAATTCCATATCTAAAATGCATTGTACAAATATTACAGATTTTCATAGAAAACCTCACATGATCATTATTAATGCACATCAAGATGGATTAGTTTCATGGAACTTTTTTCTCTCCTTTATGCATTCGGAAAAACTTAAATGGAACTTCACACTAATCCAAGCCGACGTGCTTTTTAGTTATACAACTAACCTCGTAACGGATCTGCAGAAATATTTTTTAAAAATGTCAATCAAATGATAAAAGACGGTAGTTTTAGAAACTTTTTAAAAATTGGATTATACTTGAGATGTTTGTGATACAGTAGCAATAAGGGCGAGAAAAAAAAATCACTTTCCATGACTTAGTGAAAGAATCTGCAACATTGGTAATAAAAAATAGACTTTCTGGCTTGTGTTCCATAAATAATCTGCTAATAAAGTAAACAATGTGTTTACACAAAGTGTGGGAACTTTAACAGGTCCTTTTCTTTGTCACATACCGTCATGCATGCTCTCCAGTCAGTCATGGAAGACTGCGTGTACTGATTGTCTTACATTACTCCACTTCGTGAACCGGCTAGTGTTATGTGTCACCGCTACCAAAGCTTGTCTTTCCAGCTTGTGTGACACGGTAGTGTGATAATTATGAAGTCTTAATAGATAAGATCGAAGATCAAGCTGTTTCTCACTTGGTTTCATTTTAACTCGTTTGTAGTTTTGGATAAAGTGTATCATTCATTTTCTTTTACGGTGTTCCTTTGCCTTTTCAGAAACTATCTGTCGATTTGATAAATTATGAATGACTTTTAAGTGTAAATATGTGCTTTGCTGTTGAACATAAGTTATTGCACCCTCAGGGAAGCTAAGCATGATAAACACAACGTTGTGGTACCACAGATTCAAGCTTCAGGGGGACATCTTCGTAGTGGTGCTTTCGGATGAGGAACGCAAGTTCTTGTTGGAAGATTTACAAACCTTATGTTAAATCATTTGAAAAAGAGGAAAAACCCAAAAGCTTAATCTCATATCTACCAGCTGGGTCTGAAACTGGCATCAGCTGGAGTATCAAACATAAAGTCAATTTACCACAAAATCGCTTTGAAATGATGTTATTTTCATCCAAAAAGAGATAATTGGAGCAGATGGCACCTTTAAAGTGTATTATGGGTTTGAATATTGTTCATATCTTGTGTTCTCTTTCCTGTATAAGAAGATTAAATTGTCATTTTTTTGCAAGATTTTGCTCATTTTTGTAAAAACTTTTTTTGTTGTTTTAAATTCCCTTTTAAAGTTGGATAAGGAGACGTTAGCTCAGTGGTAAAATGTCCGTCCTTGAACTGGGATAAGCCAATTTGATTCCCACTGGGCCCATGACTAGGTGTGCCTTGTTGAAGACACCTAATCCCGTGTTTCTCCCACCATTGGCGTCTTCGTGGTCCAATGCAGCACAGAAATTTTCCCATTTGAGAGAATGAATACGAAGTACGTTAAAAGAAAAAAGGTTAATTT
Organism: Neostethus bicornis; assembly: GCA_902685375.1. NCBI lineage: Eukaryota > Metazoa > Chordata > Actinopteri > Atheriniformes > Phallostethidae > Neostethus > Neostethus bicornis. Next base: position 9,953,477 of record LR738558.1, on the reverse strand, counting down.
TTTTTATCAATATTTTAGTATACTTTATTAATCCCTCACTGGGAAATTTATGTGCTGCATTACACCGCAGCAGGCTGCCACCTATGACGGCGCCAATGGTGGGAGAAACAGGGGTTAGGTGTCTTCTTCAAGGACCCTATCCGGTTAACTTCCGGTCCACAGGCGAACGCTCTAACCACTGAGCCACCGTCTAAGTAATTATGATCCCAAAACTTAACCTGTCTGTAAATTGGAAAGAATAATGAGAATAATTTGTAAACGTTTTAATATTAAATTTATAAACAGGCTGAATTTGATGCATAAATGTAGGGTTTAGTGCTTTTCAGACTTGCCGTCAGTCACACACGCCCACAAAGTGACAAATTCTCAGTTTGAACTCAGTTCCTGTTTACTGCTCAGTTCAGCTGTCATTTTATTACTGTGAAACTTAGTTTAGAAATGTTAAGAATTAAATCAAGGAAGGTGACAGACATCAAGATTTCCTGGCTGTTTACTTGAACAGTGACCTTCAAACGTCTGGAATCAAACCGATAAAAGAATGAAAGACGTGATGGGCACACAACAGATTGAAGATACTGATAACTACAAAAAGAAAATTGGCTCTTTTAAGTGACTATTAGTTGTGGAAATTAAAAACGAAACAAAATGTTTGTGTCCTTTGCTGACACAAATAGTTTAGAACAGGTTTCTGAGCAGGAACTATTTTTAGGCTTTGATTGCTTCGGTAAGAGCGACGTTAAGCTGCTGACTCATCAAAAATAAACAGTTTAGTGTCTCTTTCGTTCTCTACTTTTTTATGTTATTTTCCAAATAAACAAGATATCATTTGTATCTTAAATCAATTGTACTTTTGATATAGATTAAAATACAATGTAGGAATAAAATATTCTTTAAAAAAAATTAAGTTTACACCAGATTAAATGAAGACTGTCTTCTTGAAAAAAAATCCTACCAGCATCACTTGGGTCAATCTAAAAGGATTAACTTAAAAAATACCGTATAAAATATACATAAAGTACTTCTGTTATAACCTTTCTGATGATTGTCTCATCAGCTAATTTAATCACTGCTCAGTTTGCATTTTGAAAATTTATGTTTGAAGTTAAAAAAGAGGAAAAAACATGAAGTATAAAAGATTTTAGAATAATCTTTTATTCCATATATTATCCATTCGTTTTTATCCTCTTGTAAAAATCTTCTTGAAAGCTCCTGCTGATTGCTTGAATATCAAAATGAATCAAAGCATCTGATGATCAGATTATCTCTGATTATCTATGTTTATGATTAATAATAACATCCTCTAAGGCTTCTATCTCAGCATCAATGCTCACATTAAAAAGGCTCTAGTAACAAACTGGATTAGACGTGGTTTGGAGAGCCTGAATGACCTTCTGATCTGCTCTCCTGTTAGAAACTCAGAATAGACGTGGTTCAGTGAATGACATGGCAAATGAACAAGTGAATGTTAAGCCTGTCGGTCGTGTCTAAATGACTTGCCAGGAATGACATAATGATAATCTGCGGTAATCCGTGTTTGTATGCATTCTAAATGTAATCTCACCTAATCTCTTCTTTTGGTCCAATTGTAGTGCTTTCAACTAGCAGAGGACAAGTTTACCAGGAAGTGAATAAAGTCTACCTCCAATGATTTAATGAGAAGTGAAACTTCTCTATGTTGTGATTGAAGCCATGTTAGATTCAGAAGTTTAAAAATGTTGTTAATCCACCCTCTGTGCTGGATTTGTTTACCCTCTCAAACCACAAGGAAATCAAAACCTAATGTCTTTTCTTAAAAAGGTTTGCAAAACAATGCATTTGCATGAACAAAGTCAATTTATTTGAACTAACAATCACATAAAATGCTATTAAATTTAAATAGTTCTTTATAAATTGTACTAAAATTAATATCAAGAAATTTGCTCCGGGTTCTGAACCGCATATCCGTAACAGCATCACAGAGGTTTCAGGGGAGAGGCAGAGTCCACCCTAAACAGATCGCACCAATCTGCTCCTGGGCTGATATCAGGAACTTGTATGTACAGTATATTTTTTTCTTTTCTGGTTTGGAGGTAAACAGGTTAGGTTAATGATTTACATCAGATTAGAGGGACTCTTATCTCATTTTGGATCAACTTAATCAAGCTTTCATAAAGATTTTACAACAAATTGAATTCAAATTCAATTCAAAGCAGCCAAACTTTGATGTGTTTTACACTTTCTTCCATTTAGATGTATTTTATTTCTGGACAGTGTATTTGATGATCAAGACATTTCATTTTCTTCAATCTTTTGTCATCTTTCTTCTGGTTGCCCCAGGGATGGCTTGGGCCCAGTGGGATTCGAACTGGGTTTTCCCAGTGGGAAGGGGAAAATTCTACCACTAGGCCACCGCCTCCTGGGACCAAGACATTTCATTTTCAATCTGATTGAAAATAATTTACAGCTCAACCATCAAATACAAAACATCTTTGAAACCCTTTCTACGAAGGATCACTCCCAGATGAATAAGTGATTTCACAAATTTGCTTGAATATAATCAAGTTTTTGTTTCAATGGACTCCTAAAAAGAAACACCAAATTTTTTTTATCAATGCAAAGAAAATCCTGTTACCCTGAAATACTCAACTTAACAACAGAGATCAATCAGATCCACTCTAAATATCGGATTTACAATCTGTGGAACATGGTTGTTTACTATAAATTATTGCTCTCGTTGCACTTTAGCGCAAACGGCACTACTTACAGTTCCATGGAGTCACAAAGCAGACGCCTGTAATGTCAAATCCACTAAAACATCAGTGCTGAGCAGTAATCAATGCTGCTACTGGCAGATCTGAAACAGGGTGTCTGCTGTCACCTTGGAGGCATGTTTCCATGAAGCAATCACAGAGCAGGTCAGACGGAGGGCCCAGTGGTCTGAAAACACAATCTAACATGAACGAATGATAGTAAAATGAAGAGAAAATAGCTTTTGTAAAAATACTGTTTCATTTCATCTTCTGAACGAAACAGGGGCCGTGGGGGAAGCCCTAGCCTATCCCGGCTGATTTCAGGGTAGAGGTAGGGTAAACCTTAAACAAGTCACCAGTCTGTTGCGGGATCACGCACACAGACAATCATCCATGCACACACTCATTTATAGGGTCAATTTTATAGCAGCCAATAAACTTAACATGCATGTTTTCGGAGGTTGGAAGGAAACTTGAGTGCCCATAGAAAACCTATGTCTACACAGGGAGAACATGCAAACTCAACACAGAAAGAACAGTGTTTTAATCCTCAACCTCTCTCGCTGGGACTTGAACCCTGACCTTCTTGCTGTGAAGCTATTGCACTGCCATGCTGTAATTGTTGTAAATATTATTATTTTCCCCGCAAGGTATCCACAAATCCTAAAATTTAATTCAAACTAATTGCCTTCAATGTGCAACCTTTCATCAACATAGAGACCAGATCAGTGTATCTCACACCTTTGCCTGGTTTTCCTCAGTAACTGCATGATATCAGCAAGGCCACTATGTGGGGGGTTTCTAAACATTTCACAGCTGCTGCTCCACACGGTTGCCAAAGCAGTGCTGATTTATCTGGGGCCAGTTGTGACCTAGAGGGATCAGCAGAGCATCACAACAGAGACATCCCACAAACACAGAAACCGCTGAACCGTTCAGCTAGCCCAAACAACCTGATGTATGACTCATTCAAATGCCTAGCAAACACAAAAATATATAAAGCTTTAAAGAAAAATATTGGAATTAGGGTTTCAGCATCTTGTTCACGGTGACTCGTGTTTATTTGGAATCAAATATTTGAATGAGTTTTAACACAAAGGATGAAATACTTGCTATTTTGACCACATTTATTTGTCAAATTGGTGTTTAAGACATATTGATTAGTTCTTGTTGAATCTTATATTCAGACACAACAATATCACTTTCTATCACGTGTACAGACAGCCTAATTAAATGAGGGTTTTCTAGTTTTATATCAAGATCTCATCACGTGTTATCAGAATCCATTTGATTTATCCCACCGGAAGATTCTGAGCATCTATCTGCTTTCACTTTGCATGATAGAGCTCTTTGTATTTTATCTGTAGAGTAAAAGCGGAAATGTTGACTAGACTGCAAAGCAAAGAGACTTCTGTGACGTTAAATGGATGTATTGGCTTTTTCTGCTACTTTTCGTCCAACATAAAATGTGCAGAAGTACGAACAATGTTGAGTCTGTAAAGTTCGGTTCATGAAGAAGCTGCTTTAGTTCTTCTGTTATTTATACAATTCAAAACAGGACATCATTTTCTTCCTGTCAGGAAGTGCATCCAACTGATTAGGGGTGCAATAGAGATGGAGATCTGCTCCACACACACACACGGTACCTCACACAAAGCATTTTAGACCAAATGAAGAATGCTACATACAGTATGGATTGCTGTGTGGGCTGCCAGTCACCACTTAGATTAATTACATGCGACAAACCCATGCACATTTGCCTAATGTACCTCAGTCTAGTACCCTCTCTGCTATTCTCATGCACAATATCTCATCTAGCCTCCCTGTTTTTTCCCAAGGTCCTGGATCCCAAACAGGAAGTAGAAGGTTATGTTTTGGCCTCCCCAACACAGCAGAGGGAAAAAGGAGACGTTAGAAAAGCTGTTCTGCTTGTAAAGGAGATCCTGCAAGAGAAGCAGCTAGTACTGAGCTTGTTATTATAAGCCCTGCAGATTCCTGACAAGAGTGTGTGAGTGACAGAAGGAAGTATAAAGTGCACGGAAAGCAGCAGGCGATGACTGACACAGTGCATCCCTAATCCGTGCACCTTTCATGACCTCCCAATGACTCCCCCACTCTATCTCTTACTTTCATAAGGGATTTAATGCGTACAACTGGGACGGGCAGCATGATGTGAACAGCCTTGTAAGTAACATGCTGAGGGTAGGTCTGGATGGGGGGGTGATACCAACTAGAAAGGGCAAGTGCTAAATTGGAAAGAGGAACAAAACAGGTTAGAGATGGGTATCTTTCCACAGTCTCCAGTCTGTCTCTGTTAATCAGATCATGAACCACATTCTAGTATGATTTACTACCATGAGATGGCAACATGGTAACATTTAGCTCCTGTTTTATTGTCTGTCATCTCAGCTATTGTTATATTTATTGATGTGGCCGGTTTGTTTGGAGGCTCATAAATATTACAGGAACTAATTAAAAGTCCTGTAAAGCTAGAATTACGTCTTCCCTAGTTTGTGTTCAGGCACACCTCTTCTTTTGTTTTTTTGTACTTTTTCGTCTCTTCAAAAGCCTGTGCATCCATTAGGATGGGAGCTTTGCAGTAGCAGATCCTGAACGTCTTCAGTCTGAAAAATATCTGAGTCACAAACCGGTGTGCATTGTATTTCGGTTATTAATATCGACAGAATCTTTTCAAATGGACTGTGTGTCTTCTGTCTTGGATTTTTTTTAACGTCTTCACTGCTTCCAAACGTGTGTTTTCACTTTAAATGGTAGATGCTCGTGCTGGGTCTTCTTTCATGTGGATCCCCATGAGGTTTCTTATTTTTTCTCACTGATGGGTTTTTAGGAGTTTTTTCTCATCGTGAAGGAGAGTTTAAGGGCTGGAATGGGCTGAAATTGTTAGCTAGCATTTGTTAGTTAGTTTTTAGCTGTGTATTTGTGTTTATACATTCTTCTTTTTTCTCTTGTTCTTTTACTTTTTAAATCTTTAATGTGAATCTCGTTGAGACCAAAAATTTTGTGATTTTAGGCTATACAAATAAAATTTAATTGAATTTAAATCATTTGACTAATCACATCTCATCCTGTCTTTGTTGCCAGATAGGCTAAAATCAGCAGATCTTCCAAAAAGGCCTGAAGCGTGTGCCCTGTCGTTCCTACAGTTATTGCTCTCTAAATAAAGTTTACGGAAATGAAACTTTTGCTTCAAACAATCAGATTTTGAGCTGGTCGGACTGCGCCTTTAGGCAGGCATTCTACTTCACTATTTTCCGACCTTCAGATTGGACAAAAACAAAGCACAGCAGCTAAACAAACAAACAGTTTCTGAGATGGCTAAGTGAATGAAAATATTGTTTTGTTGCTATAAAACCCTGCTTTTTTTAATCAGCAATTTGCGACTCAAGAAGGAAAACACACATTTGGTGGCTTATTTACTTTCAAGGTCATTTTTGAGATGTTGAACAAAGTAAAGAAATCTGAATAACTTTTAGCAGTGTTTAGGAGCAGCCTATCCCGGCTGCTTTCAGGCAAGAGGCAGAGTACACCCTGAACAGGTTGCCAGTCTGTTGTGGGGGCACACACAGACACAACCATCCACACACACTCATTCTTAGAGACAATTTTGAAGCGGCCATTCAACCTAACATGCATGTTTTTGGAGGACGGGAGGAAACCAGAGCACCTGGTGAAAAACACACACATAGATGTGGAGAACATGCAAACTTCACACAGGATGGCCAGTGTTACAAGCCTCGCTCCCACTCCAAGACTCGAACCCTCAACCTTTTTGCAGTGAGGCCACTGTGCAGCCCTAAAGCTAAATGTGAGCCAGAAAGTATCCATAATCTTGACCATGTTTGGGTCAAACTTTTCTAACTGAAATCAGTATCTGCCATGCCAAAACTATTGCTTACAAATCTGTAACTTGCCAATGTGTGCGTGCATGCGTGCTTTGTGTCTTTTATCACCTTTAAGGCGTCCAAGCATGAGTTACGAGTCTCACATGGAACAATGTCTGGATTATATTCAGAGAGAACAGAGAGAAAGAAAAAAGTTGTAGTTAATTAAATCAGCTATAAATCTGTTATTTGATGAAAGTTTGTCACCAAGTTAAAGTAAAAGGCATTGTTTAGCGCCACATGGCCTATTTTCCTTCTTCTTTGTCTTCCTTCCTCTATCCTGTCTGCTCCCCTAAGCAACCCGCAGCGTTGTGTGTAGGTTTTAATGCAGAGTGTGTGTCCGGTGGGCTGCTGGTTATTTTTATCCAAGTTTGTTTCTGAGCCAGCAGAAAACCAAAAGTTGCTATTCATCATCCATCATGATCAACTTAGTGTGATTCTTTATATTTTAAACACAACAAGCTCACTTTTTTTAATGGTCACATGCAGTCAAACATGTAAATCCTCTCAAATAGATCAGAAACTGTGGATTATCACACGCTGTGTTCACCTTGTAGGTGGCACTCTGTGACCTACTTACAGATTTGCTCTCTTGCAGATTCAGCGTTCATGTTTATTACCAGCTAATAACCCAGTACAAAAAACAAGAAATCTGACTGGAAATGGAAGTTTTTCTATAGGTGGGATTAAAGTATTTGATATAATAAACACTGACCTACTTAGATGTGTGTAGCTTATGTTTTTCAAGTGAAAGAGCCCCATGTTTGCTGTGTGTCCAAACATAATGCTCGGACACACAACCCTCTACAGAGTGAAATGGTACTCAGACGTACACACACACACACACACACACACACTCTGCCCATACTACATGCTCTCATACTGTCACATCTCATTTTGTTCTGCTGGAAACCTCTTGATGAGCAGTGTGAGTGTGTGTCTAATGCTTTTTTCCCCCTTCAGTTATGATGGTGTGTGGATCATATTTGCAAGCTTGTCAGATAGAAGATAATTAAAAGTAAAAGCCACAATAATTCAGTCACGCATTTTGCTAATAGCATGGACAATTGATCACAAATCAGAAGGAGGATCTCATCTTTTAATGGTAAATAATATTAAAAAATAATGTCTTCAAACTAATTTCAGAAAATTAGGAAAAGCACCTCCTAGCTCAGGTGTTTTCACGTCTTCTCCATCTGCTAGACGACAGTGAAATGCAACAGCGTGTTTGGGAAAGCTGACAAAATTACGCACAAATCGGGATCCGACATTGTTACACACAACGAGAATCTGAAGCTTAAAGAGAAAACAGTCGCTCATATTTGTGAAATCATTTTTTTCTAATGACGAACGGGCTCTTACTCAGAGATAGATTGAGAAGCCCCGCTATCTGAAAGGAGCTTGGAGTAGAGCCATTGCATTTCCAAGTCAAGAGCAACCAGATAGGGTAGCCCGGGCATCTAGTTAGAATGTCTCGTTGGTGAAGTGTTTCGGGCACGTCCAACCAGGAGGAGACCCAGAGGCAGACTACTGACCCGCTGGACAAACTATTTTTCACAACTGAACAGGGAACGCCTCATGATCCTCCCGGGTGAGCTGGACGATGCATCCAGGGTGAAAGAAGCCTTGCTTTCCCGTCTGAGGCTGTTGCCCTTGTGACCCGGCCCCGGATAAACAGAACAGAACAGTGATAACTGTTTGTGTTTGTGTGCGCTGCCATATGTGAGAACATCCTTACCGAAATGATCCACCCCACTAAGGCTTGAATCGTACAAGTAACTCACGCCTCAACATAAAAATGTTAACCATATCTGCTATACACTAAGAAAATAGTTAGGGTGTAACATTTGTTGTCATGGTAACTTGAGCTCTGCGTGGAGTAGACTTTTGTTCGGGATGACTTTACAGGGACGTGTTGGATCTACATTAAGGTGAACAGACCCAGTGAATCATTGGATCCATCCTGGTTTGTATTTGGATATGTGGCAATAAGCTGAGGATGAAGTAAATCTCTCCTGTTTTATTTCTGAGCTTGTTTGATTTGACCCACTCGGCTGCTCAGCTTAGACACCATGCCAGCGCCTGGTATCCAGCGTTTATTCTAAAGCACATCTGCAGACATCTCTAAAACCCCCTCCAGACTCAGTCAGTCAGCCTAGAAGATTGTTTTGGAAATCCTCCCTTGTGATTCCCTTCTTTCTTTGTGTCTCCTCTCTGAAGCCTGTCTTCCGGCCTTTTTTTTTCCTCCAACATGTCTCCCCCGCCTCCTGCTCGTCTCTCTTTCAACGTGCTCAACTCAGCTGCTCCCTCTTCTCTACACGCTCCTTAACCTCTTACCTTCCTTCCTTCTTTCCTCCCCCCATCATACACTTCTCTCTGGTAGATCTGCCTCTTATAAACTGTATTTATCAAGTTTTATACTTTGATTACATTTAAAACTTTGGTTTGAGACAGAGTTAAGTTCGAATCCAATTTTTTAATAAGAAAATATTGGGCTTTTAATGGGTAAAAACTTCTAAAAAGTGGATTTGCATGAAACCCCTCTCTTTAATCTCTCTTTGATTCATTTTTGCATCTTATATGGTCTTTTTTTCATTCTTTATCGCTTGTAAATATAGATTTCATCTTGCATTGAAGCTGGTTCTCATGTCTCGTGGATATTTTCACTATTGCGGTAACTTTTATCATAAAATAATATTTTCATCCTGATCCAAACCTGCTGTTTATATGGTTTTGGATTTGCTGACAGTAGGTCTCCTCCACTCAGTATCTCACACACACAGGCTGGATTAAATCCCCCATCCTTCCAGTAAGACTCACACACACTCTATCACTCCAGACTTATTAACACTCATTTTTATAATTCTTTAATCCGTCAGTGTGAGGTTGAGTTTTACCAAAAAAAAAAATCCTAACAGCTAGCCTAATCGGTGCACAAATGTGCACACACAGCGCTGAGACGGAGGCGATGTGCATGTTTGGGGGGTGAGACAGGGTGGCATTGGACAGGTGCAGAGACAGCTGGTGTGGGCAACTCCAAAAAAGGGGGAGAACTGGGGTGATGGTTAGATTCCTGGAGGAAGACCGGAGGAGCAATTTAACACAAAACGAGGGGAAATGAGTGTTTGCACGAGTGCCTTTTTGTCTTTTCAGGATCACTTTGATGGAGCACGTGTGTGTGCGTGTGTGTGCGTGCGTGCGTGCGTGCGTGCGTGTGTGTGTTAGGAAACCTAGAGAGACACTTTTGTCAAACGTCTTGTTTAAAACACAGAATATCCAATAAATAAGAGAAAATTCAGAGCCATAATAGAAACTCACAATGAATCTTGTCTTATTTTACTTTCTCAATTTGTTGGAACAAAATGCGTGAAAATGTTTTTCCTTTCCGAGCGACTCCAGCTTGGATGTGAAACACAATCTGGTTTTAATCGTTAAAACTTGACAATTTTGATGAAAATAAAAAGAAGCATTTTTACTTCGCCGCAGAAAAAAACATTCAGAAATCTTTTTTAGTAAAAAAAAAAATTGATGTTTTTAACTTGTAAAAGAAAAAATTATTAGCAGTTTTTCTGAACGGTTATGTAGTTTTTCTTTGAAGCGAGTGTAGAAATCAACTATATGCAGACGATGATTTGTTCTCACCACGTGATTCCTTTGAAGAGCAAGCTGCAGGAATTAATGAAAGTTTCAACATTTGACATTAAACATTAGAAAAGAGGATTATTGTGATTTTAGTGTAGTAATAATTACAGCATGTATAGAGAAACATGGGATCTTTCGTTAGCTCCAAATCGCAAATTATTCCAATCATGCATGAATGAAAAATGAAACCACTTCAGGTATGTTTTATGTTGGAGTAACATCTAAACACCTTAAAACCTTTTAAAAGTGAATTTGACATAATATTCCTCTTTAAGATTTAAGTTTATTTATTCTCCAGAGCAGGTGATTAACTTTATTAAAACGACAGCATATTAATGATGACGAATCTAACTTTTTTTACACTGTTAGACATTTTAAAAGCGGTTCCACACTTAATGCAATGGGTAGCACAGTGGTCTCACTGCATTAAGGTCAGGGTTCGAGTCACAAAGTGGGGATTAGGATTGAAACACTTGTCTTTCTATGTGGAGTTTGCATGTTCTCCCCGTGTATGTTTGGGTTTTACCAGGTACTCTGGTTTCCTTCCACTCTTCAAAAACATGCATGTTAGGTTGATTCGCTGCTATGAAAATTGCATCTAGGAATGATTGTGTGTGTTTTGCGCCACAACAGACTGGTGACCTGTACGGGTGTGTCCTGCCTCTCAGTTTAAATCAGCCAGGATATGCCCCTATGACCCTGTTAGGGATAATGAGTTAAGAAGATGAAACAAAACATTTAAGCATATTTATCTGCCTGTGATAATCTATGGAGTACTCTGTTTACACAAGTTACTGATCTTATCTCATCATCCCTTTCCAAACTCTTTTAATATTTAAGGCTGGTTTAAAATAGTTTAGAAAACCATTAGAACCAAGGCTTTATTTAAAAATATTAAACGTTAGAAAATTGAAGAAAAAATGCTTTCAGCAGCATAATTTTTCTCCTGTTTTGAAATGTAAAATTCACTAAATCTCCATGCAGTTTGTTTCTTTGTCTCCTTTTCTCTGAGTCCGCCTGTCTGGGATGGATGTGCATCACCCTCTAGTGTTAGGAACTGAGTTTTCATCACTGAATTAAAAAAAAAAACACCACACAGCAAACTGGACACGTTATTCACACAAAAACTGAAAGCATTTCATTTATGAAGGCATCGTCACTAAGTTAAGAAGGACTGTGATTAACGGTTGTGTGACTTTGTGTTACAGGAGGAGGCCATCCCAGAGCTGGAGATAGACGTGGACGAACTCCTGGACATGCCCAGCGATGTTGAACGAGCCGCCAGAGTGAAGGTAAGAGAAGTTTCTACTTCTAAAACAGCAGCACACAAACACTTTTTTATCTAATCTTTCACTCTTTTTTTTTTTTTCAGGACCTGCTGGTCGACTGTTTTAAACCCACCGAGGTATAAATCCTTCTACTTGTCTTCTCCTTCTTCTTTGTTCCTCATGCTCTCATAATATCTCATGTTTCTCCGATTCCTTACGCAGGACTTCATCTCAGAGCTGCTTGATAAGATCCGAGGCATGCAGAAGCTCTCCACTCCTCAGAAGAAATGATAGTGCCCGTCCTCGTCTGACAGAGATCTCCTTTTTCCATCAGCCCTCCACCTCCTGTCTTCCTTCCACTTTTTTGTTTTAAAGCCAGCTTTCTTTCAGACCCTTGGATTGAACTCCAAATGTCACTTTTTTGTTGTTTTTTTTTACCAACTTAAGTCACATTTTTGACTTTCAATATTAAAAACTTTCAGCAAACAGGTTTTTTTTTTTTCATTTTTAAAGTCTGAATCCAGACCATTTTCTACTGTTACATCTATTTAGATCTCTTTTTCTCGTTTTCTATTCTCTGCTTGTCCCAACATCTGTCTAGAGAAGCAGAGGAAAAGAACAGCGTCCCATAATTACTGGAAGCGGCTGAGGAAAGAGCGGAAAAAGAGATGAAGAAGAAAGCAGGGTGTAATCATTGCTTAACTTTCCACCAGGGACATTCGTTTAGTCAGTAATTAGATGGTTAACTTGTAAATCAGCGGGTGTTTTGATTCAGTTTGAGGGAACGAGGGGTCATAGCGTCTCTAGATTTTTTCTTCTTCTGCATTTACTGTTTTTTATTACCTTTTATTCAGAAGGATTTAGTTCGATCTTTGAGAATCCTTCTTAAACGGAGGCCATGCTGCAGTGGTGCGTTCAAAGACTTCTTTTCTGTATCGGTCGGAAATCTGCACTGTGTCATTTCGGGAGAAAGAAAATCATAATGCACAGTGTTTATTTTGCACGGCGACATGAAAAAACGGGATGCCTGGAAATGAGAATTGAAAAAAAAAAAATGCATCCAATTTTAGTCTAGAAGAGTTTGTGAGGAAAAAATAGTAGGTTTGTTTTTGGCTGAATGTGATTTTTTTTGGTAGAATAAATGGTGTGTTTCTTTCCTCAAGAGGATCCCGTGAAGCCGCCGCTGTTCAGCCTGCACATACGCGTGCGTGTGTGTGTGTCCGTGTTGCTAAAAACTACTAGAGTGTGTTGCTACATAATGTACAGCAACATGTGTAATAGTGCGGAGTGTTTTTTTTGGGCCTGTATATTCTGCTGTTCTCTAAAACCTGCTTTGGTTTGATTTTCTTTTTCTCGTTTATAGGACTGGCTCCTATTTTATTTTATTTTTCAGAGGTTTCACACACATTTACTGTCCAAAAGGGGAACCTAGAACTAAGCTGCCTTGTTTAAAGAAAATCCCAGCCATTTTCCACTTTGCAAAGAAGTTACTAAACATCATAAAACATCTGTAGTGTCCTCTTGTGTTTGTCGTGTAGTCCTAAGAGTAAGACGTCCAAACTGGAGGGAGGTTGTAGTTTTATTAACGAAGCTGCTTTTTTGTGTGTGTTCATCATGAGATGGGTTCACAGTTGTCATCTGATTTGTGACCATCCTCTGCAGCTGTCTGTCTTTAACAAAAAAAAAGCCATGTGTTGCTGATTCCGCACCAATCACATCAAACGCTGAAGCCCATCGGTCGACAGCTGAACACCAGCAGTGGCAGCACAAACCCATCCCACACAAACACACACACACACATACACACACTCTCTCTCATTCTCAGAGGTTCTGGTCATTTTCATCCTGCTGCTCTCTCATTTTTCTCTCCTTGGCATCTCTTTCCGTTCATTTTCATCCTTTTTTTTAAACAGATGTTGCCTTAGGTGTTATTTATGTTACACAAAACCAAAAAAAACACAAGACATACACTTTTTTTGTTAATTCAAAGGTAACAAATTGTGTTGCCAGAAAAAAACGACATCATGTGGGACTTTTTGGACCTTATGCTCCTCGTTTTCAGATCTTATTCTTGATTTTTTTTTTTTTTTAGCGGTGTGTGTTTAATACTTAGAACCTTGATAAGGTGATATTATTTAGATGAACATTGCCCATTTGGATACAGGTTGTTTTTTAATCGTGATCATGACACTCGTCGATGCCGGGACTTGGATTAGGAATCCATTCAGATGACCTTTTGGTGCGATTGCTTTTTGCCTTTTATTAGCGATGTTTCCAGATTTAATGTTCTACGAGTTTTTTTTCTTTGGAGGCTTGAACCAGGCAAGTTCAATCAGTAGCTGAATTTAAGTGGATTTTTATTTCTAAATCCAAGTTTGAATGATTCTTTCTTAGACTGTTATTGACAAGTCTGTTTTTTTTACTGTTGGGAAAATTGCAAAAAAAAAGAAGAAAAAAAAAAGACTGACTATTCTGATTGAGGTTAAATACAAGAGCTAAATTAGAGATGTGAAGTTTTGTTTTTTCACATTGATTAGACAAACCAACAATCAAATGTAGCAATACCAACAACAGGTCTTGTTTTTGCTCAATTTTGTTACACTTTTATGCAACTTTAATAAAAATATGTAAACAAAATGTTTATGAGTTTTTTGTATTAGAAAAAACTTCATTAAGACAAAAAAAAAACTCTTTTATGCATGTTAATTTGATTAATAAGCTGCACAGTGGTGCAGTGGTAAGGACAGTGGCTTCCCAGTAAAAAGGTCAGGGTTTGAGTTGTGGAGTGGGACGAAGCTTGAAATACTGGTCTTTCTGTGTGGAGTTTGCATGTTCTCCCTGTGAATGTGTGGGTTTTCTCCAGGTACTCTGATTTCTTTCCACCCTCCAAAAGCATACATGTCAGGTTGCCCCCAGGTGTGAGTGTGTGTGCGGCCCTCCTGGTGAGCTGTTCGGGGTGTACCCTGCCTCTCATTTTAAACCAGGGGGTTTCCGACATCTCCCATGACCCCATTAGGGAATAAGCGTTCAGAAGACGAAACAGATTTAATTGATTTTAATTCTCTTTTAATTTTCCATCATTTCCTCAATTTTAATAATTTATAATTAACTGATCTGGCGACATCTTGTGGTAGAGTTTAATAAAACTCTAATTTAATAACAAATAAAAACTTATAAAAATATAAAAACATGATGTTTGGCCCGTTTTTGTAAAATTTTTATTAAAACAAATAACTATTTAATTGACAAAATGCGAAATCATACTTTTTAATGCATGTAAGTTTTATTTGTTTTTATTCACTCCATTTTCCATCATTTCTTCAATTTTATTCTGTTTTCAAAATATGATAAGTTGTTCTGGTGACATCGAGTGATACTTTTTAGCATCACAACTCTTCAACTACATCCAAATCCTTTTACTGTTAAATTTTCATGCTTTTTTGTCAATTCATCATTAAATATAATTTATAAAAGTCTAACATTTTACCTAAAAATATTGAAAACTTTATAAGACTTTATTTGTGTCATTTTATAATTATTTTAAATAACAACAAAAATCATACTGACGTGAAAGTTGATCAAATTTCAAGAGTGTAATTCTTATACAACAAAACCTTTTAAAGGTTAAACTCAATATTAATCTTATTTTTAATCCATTTGTAAAACTGAAATTATACCAACTCAATCTGATTGGTTTAGACTTTACAGGATTTCTATTGGACAACAGTCTCTCTGAGTTCTGATTGGCTGAAGCTGGTAAAGTGAAGACCTAGAGAAAATCCCGACATGCGAAGAGGAAGTAGTTTTTAAAATGAAAATCTATCAATAAACCGGGAAGGTTTTCTGTGAGGATCAGTAAGAAACGGTGAGAAACTTTATTTTTTCTGATTCACATCAAATCACGCTGTTTTTCTATTAAAAACAACGTCAAACATGATACGTTATTTGTTAATCCAGGAACATCCAGGAGATCCAGCTGGGTTTCTGTCTTTATTCCTTCTAAATACATTTTAAATAAACATATTTAACTCTTTAAAACTGCCGATTTATCTGAAATAAAGTTTGATTTCTTCTAAATGTGATGATCGTGTTTTTTGTTTTTTCATTGCTAAGGTTACACTTGACTTCACTGTAGTAAAAAAAAAAAAACACTTGTTTTAAAAAAACCGGGAAAATGAATTCTTTTTTTTTATACTTCAATTAAATCTACAGCAAACTCATTTATTTCAGGATTATTTTGAAGAATTACTTTAAATAATTTATAGTTCTACTTTGACATCGTAGTAGCTAACAATGGTCAAGCTAGATTGTTTGTATATGTACTTCCGTTTTTCAGTTTAACCATAAATAATAGTAATTTTTTTTTTTTTTTGTAATATTGTTCTACGAGATTGAATTAAAACAGTACTTTAAAAAAATAGTAGTAATAGTAATATATAATAATGAATAGTTTCAAATCACTATAAATTTGTTCCGGTCCGTCGTCTTCCGGGGCCGGGTCGCGGGGGCAACAGCCTCAAATGGTTAGCCCAGGCCTCTCTCACCCCGGCTGCATCCTCCAGCTCACCCAGAAGTATCCCAAGTTGTTCCCCGGCCAGCTGTGAGACATAGTCTCTCCAGCGGATCCGGGGTCTGCCCCTTGGTCTCCTCCCGGTGGGACGTGCCCGAAACACATTGCCCGCGAGGCGCTCGGGGCCATTTTGATCAGATGCCCGAACCCCCCCATCTGGCTACTCTCGACCTGGAGGAGGAGCGGCTCGACACTGAGCTCCTCCCGGATGGCAGAGCTCCTCACCCGATCTCTGAATGAGAGCCCAGCCACCCTGCGGAGGAAGCTCATTTCGGCCGCTTGTATCCGCGATCTCATTCTTTCTGTCACCTCCCACAACTGGTGACCATAGGTGAGGGTGGGAACGTAGATCGACTTGTAAATCGAGAGCTTTGCTTTTCGGCTCAGCTCTCTCTTTACCACAACAGACCGATACAGCGTCCTAGTTATTGCTGACGCTGCACCGGCAGTATGTCGGTTCCATTTCCAGTGAGAGTTGGACTCTGCCAAGGCTGCCCTTTGTCACCAATTCTGTTCATCACCTTTATGGACAGAATATCTAGACTATAAATTTATATTTTGGAAATGCAAAGTAAGAGTTGTTCTCTCTCAGAGATAGGCTGAGGGGCTTGGAGTAGAGCTGTTGTTCTTCTGAATCGAGAGAAGCCAGATGGGGTGCTTTGGGCATTTGGTTAGGATGCCTCCCGAACGCCTCTCTGGCGAGGTGTTCGGAGTACATAAAATTTTTAGTCCATGTTTTAACACTAAAAGTCCAAAACCCATCATTTCTTTTGTTTAACATACAGCAAGCATGGTGTCCCCACAAACCATTCGAGCTCATCAACAAGCGTTGAAATCTGAACCTTCCTTCTTTTGAAGGCACCGGTTCAAAAACTGAGTGTCAAAGGTGTCAGGTGTCCCCTAAAATGTGTGTGTTTTTTAAGCAGCAGGAAGTAAATAAGTCGCTTAATAAACGTGTTTTAAGACTTTGTTTTTGCACATTTTTCGCTACAGATTCCGTGGACTTTATTAAGAAAAATGTATTCATTTCTGTTTGTATTTCTTCTTCAGTCACTGTGCCTTTTTTTTGTCTGTTTCCAGCCTGTCATGCCCGCCCAACCTCCTGTCAGGGAGATGGAGGAAGAGATGGAGGCAAAAGGAGAGTCGCAGCTCCCTGAGGCCAACGGAGAGATAGAGGAACCAAAAGAAAATGAAAGATCAGGGGGTGGGGAAGCAGAGGAAACTATGGAGGAGAGCATGGAAGAGAGGGAGAGTGACTCGGAAGTGACTGAAGATGAAGAGGAGGAGGAAGAAGAGGAGAGCTCCGGTAAAAAAAGAAAAAAAAAACCTCTTGCAATTTAAAAAATTAGTAATGGTCAAAAATTTTAACCCCTTTTTTAATTTCTTTTTTTTTTTTTTTTTTTTTTCTGAAGAGATGGATGATGAGGACTGTGAGAGGAGAAGAGGGGAGTGTCTGGATGAGATGATGGATCTGGAAAAGCAGTTTTATGAGCTGAAAGAGAAGTGGGTTAAACTACAAGTTGAATCACTGATCAGACAGGTTTTGGGGTCCAGCTGGAGGTTAAGGTTTGCTTTGTGGTTGCAGGTTGTTCCGGGAGCGTTTGAACCAGGTGAAGGTGAAGCTGGATGAAGTGCTGACAGGGAAAGCTGGAGAGTACAGAGAACCGCTTGCAGCGCTGCAGAACAACATGCAAACACGTACCCAAGTGGCTGGTGAGCATTTTCGTAATGACACAGGAGAAATAAGGAAACTGGTCAACGTTTAAATGTTTTGACGTTTCGTTGAGCTGTCTTCTTGACACTAGTTTGGGGTCAAGTTGAAGTTGACAGCATCATGTCATCTGCAAAAAGTAGAAACCCAATCCTAAGATCACCGAACTGGCTTCCATTCTGTCAATTTCTGCTTATATGGGGCTGGGTCACAGGCGTAACAGCCTCGGACAAGAAGCCCAGGCTTCTTTCAACTTGGCTGCATCGTCCAGCTCACCTGGAAGGATCCCGAGGTGTTCTCCATCCAGCTGTACGATATATTCTCGCCAGCAGTTGTGGGGTCTGCCTCTGGGTCTCCTCCCAGTGGGATTGACCTGAAACACCTTACTAACAAGACATTCGGTAAGCATCCTAACCAGAGGCCCGAACCCCCCCATCTGGCTTCTCTCGACCTGGAGGAGCAACGGCTCTACTCCGAGCTCCTCCCAGATGACAGAGCTCCTCACTCTATCTAAGAGGAAGAGCCCAGCCACCCTGCAGAGGAAGTTCATTTTGGCTGCTTGTATTCGTGATCTCGTTGTTTCGATCACCACCCACAGCTGGTGACCATAGGTGAGCGTTGGAACGTAGATCTACTGGTAAACCAAGAGCTTTGCTTTTCAGCTCAGCTCTTTCTTCACCACAACAGCTTGATGCAGCGTCCTGATTTTGTGGACGCTGCACCAATCCGCCTGTCGATCTCCTGCTCCATCTTTCCCACACTTGCCAACAAGACCCTGAGATACTTAAACTCCTCCACGTGACGCAGGACCCTGACCTGCAGGGCCACTCCATTCGAGGACCGTGGTCTTGGATTTGGAGCCTCTGATTTCGATCCCAACCGCTTCACACTCGACAGCAAATCGGTACTCTGATCGGCCAATCGGAGTTGGCCATGCCTAGAAATAGTTTATTCAATCTCTTCCATATTAAATACAGAATTGGTGTGTTGTTTATTGAAACATTTCATTTTAGTTTTGGTCACACATTGAAATGTTTCTCATTTTTTCGATCGTATGAATTCCTGTTGCTTACCTGCTTTACTACTTTTTACACACATCCTAATCTTTTCTTGTCATGCTTTGTTTTTGTCCAGGAGTGTACAGAGAGTTGTGTCTGCAGGTGATCCAGCACAAGTATGAGTGTGAAATCCAAGGAGCCAAGCAACATTTGGAGGTCAAACTTAGATTAAAACTGTTACAGTGAAAGATAAAGCCGTTAGTTTACACTGTGTGTGTGTATGTGTGTTTGTCACAGAGTGAGCAGACATTGCTGTTTGATGCTATGAAAACAGAACTTCTGGAAAAAATCCGAAGACTTGAGGAGGACAGACAGAACATAGACCTCACCTCAGGTAAAGACAAGATTTTACATGAAACGCATTTTTACTTGGGCGGCACGGTGGCGTATTGGGTAGAACAGTGGCCTCACAGCAAGAAGGTCAAGATTTGTGTCACGGGGTGTGGACGAGGCTTGGAACACTGGTCTTTCTGTGTGGAATTTGCATGTTCTCCCACCCAGTGTATGTGTGGGTTTTCTTCGGGTACTCCAGTTTCCCTCCACCATCTAAAAACATGCATGTTAGGTTGATTGGCCCCTACAGGATTGCCCCTAGGAATGTGTGTGTATGGTTGTATGTGTATGGCAGACTGGCGACCTGTTCATGGTGTACCCTGCGCCTCAAATCAGCAGGGATGGGCTCCGGCGCCCTCCCCACCGCCGACCAGAGGGCCGGAACAGGAGCAGATGGATAGCATGCTTAAATAACCGCTAGATTAGTCCGATAGAATGGCGTGCTAAATGTTACATCTAGCACGTTAAATTTCAAATTGAGCTGCGCTAGGTCTGAAATCTAGAGCGATAGCGCTTAAAAACGTGCATTTAGCGGTGCTAGGTTTGAAATCTAAGCGCTTGATGTAACATGTTGCTTGTTTTAACATCTAACACTCTTGTTTACTTGCGAGTATTGGGCCCAATGGCATTCCATATCTGGGCACACTGTTTATTTTGATAGCGTGCGCATCATGGAGACACACACATTTTAATGGGAGCAGTGTTGTTATATTCTCAACAAAGCCAACCGATCCTGAGTGCGCCATCTAGTGAGGAAACATCCGAATTGCAGGATAAATAAAACATTAACAAGGTTTATTTAATTTTTTTGGCGGGTCGGATTAAAATGTTTAACGGGCTGCCTGTGGCCCGTAGTTTGCCCATGCCTGGGATATACGGTTAAGATGGTGACTGGCAGACTGACATTTTTTCTTATCAATATAATTTTCCTTTTAGTTTGACTGCTTTAAGAAAGACAAATCTGTCTAATTATTAATTGTTCATTAATACGTTTATTATTTAATTTGAACATGTATTATGACTATTTTTTTTTTCTGATACATTAAATGAAACTAAAAAAAATTCCGCTCACTTGAGAAAAAAATTTCTGACTTTTTCCAGAATGGAGTGACGACATAAGAGGGAAAAAATGGAGGAAAAGGAGCCTGCTCGGTCGTACAGACAGAAAGAAGAAAGTTGCTCTGGTTTCAGGTAGTTTAGCGATCAAAACATCTTTTATTTGAACGTGTAAAGATAAGCAAATAATTTACGATGTTTGTGTTTCAGGTCCTTTTATTGTCTACATGCTGAGAGATATCGACATCCTGGAAGACTGGACGGCCATCAAGAAGGTGAAGTTAAACATTTTTATGAAAGACTTCAATAATCATTTGATCTCGATTTTGTTTTTTCAGGCCAAAGCTACTTTGTCGCCTCCAAAGAAAAAAAATGAAAGTGAGTGAGTTCCTCACGTATGTAAAACCTGCTACAGAAAGAAAGCGCTCTTTATTCTAACTTTTTTTTTTTTCTCAGAATGGTGACGATTCAAGCATCAGAAACCAAACCCGACACATTCCCAAAGATCCCTGATTTCTTTTCACACGACTGAACCATCGCCGGCTTCTCCTCCTCTTTGTTTTTTCCGCTATTTAAACACACTCATGTATTTATAGAATGATTCTTATAATGTATTTATAGAATGATTTTTGATAAAAATTAAAGTTTTGATCTTTAGACGAATCCCATTTGTACTTGTTTTTTTTTTTTACATTGAAAAAATGAAAATGAACCTTATCAAAACTTAAAAGGAAATGTTTTTTTTTTGTGTATCAACAAAAGGATAAATAAGCCAGAAAGAAGGGATGATAAAGTGCTTTATTGTACCTTTTTTAATATATTTTCTTTCATTCTTTTTTTCACCAATATTTCAGATTATTTCGGAGGTGTGTAGCATCCCAGTTCTTTACAGGTGTTTACTGAGTTTGCGCGCCTGCCTCTCTCTGGCTTCGAAAGCCGCCTTTGTATCCAGGAGTTCATCTAACTGTCGGCGGATGCGGGCCATGTCCAGCTGGGTAGCCTCGCACTGCTCTCTGAGAGACGCCGACTCCTCACGGAGCTGCGCGGCAGCCGCAGCGAGCTGCTCGCTGCGTTCACGGCACTGCAGCTGCATCCGCTTGGCGTCGGTCAGCAGGGATTCCACGCTCACCGCCACAGAGTCAAACTGGTCGCTGGACATTTCCTGTAGAGATAAGAAAAAGCTGAAGACTTTGTCTTTGTTTGTGGTCAGCCTGGTCCTGGGCTGGTGGAAAACCAGCTAACAATTTAATGTTCCCAGAACGTTCTGAGAAGGGTGTTTAAAGGTTAGCAGAACATTCCTTTAAAGGGCATTTTTGGTTCTCTAAAGGTAAATCAGAAAGTTTCATCACGGTGGCGGAACGTTATTTTTTGTTTTTTTCTGAATGGTTCCCTCAAGGTTCTCAGGATGTTCCTCTAAACTTAATTTTGACCATAAACTTCAGGGAACCATTCCACAATGTTCTTAGAAAGTTCTTTGAATGTTCATGGAACCTAGAAAACTAAACTTCAGGCAACCCTCACAAAACCTTCATAGAACCTTCTCACAACCAACACAGAACCTTCAGTTAACCTCAGACAAAACTAACCTTCACAAAAACATCTGCAACCTTCAAGTAACCCTTAACTAACCTTTACAGAACCTTCAAATAACCTTCTCAGAACGTTCTTTAAACGTAACATCTGTAACCTTCAGGTAACCCTTACCTAACCTTTACAGAACCCTCAGATAACCTTCCCAGAACGTTCTTCTTACTTAACATCTGTAACCTTCAGGTAACCCTTATAGAACCCTCAGACAACCTTATGATCAACCTAAACTTGCGGGTGGAATTTGAGTGAAGGTGTGTTGAGTTGGTGTGTGTGTGGGGCGAGGTTCTCAGTGAGATAAGAATCCATTGATGGGTGAGGAGGTAGATTTTGTAATGGGTAACCAGTGAAGTTTGACCAAAAATATTGTTGAACTCTTCTCCTTTTGGCATTTCCCTTCAGGGATCGCCACAGCAAGTCAGTTTCTTCCATCTAACCTTATCTGCTGCATCCTCTTCGGTCACACCAACTATCTTCATGTCTTCCTTCAGTGTATCCATGAACCTCCTCTTTGGTCTTCCTCTAGTCCTCTTTCCTAGTGGTTCCAAATCCAGCATCCTTCTTCCGATGTACTCTCTCTCTCTTCTCTGCACATGTCCAAACCATCTCAGTCTGGCTTCTCTGACTTTATCCCCAAAACCTCCAACATGTGCTGTTCCCCTGATCCTATCCATCCTGGTCACTCCCAGAGAGATCCTCAGCATCTTCATCTCTGCTACCTCCATCTCTGTTTCCTGTCTTTTTCACAGTGCCATTGTCTCTAGACCAAACAGCATGGCCGGTCTCACACTTTCCTTTTCATTTCAGCTAAAACTCTTCTATCACACATCACACCTGATACTTTTCTCCACCCGTTCCAGCCTGCCTGCACATGCTTCTTCACATCTTTTCCACACTCTCCATTGCTCTGGACTGTTGATCCTAGGTACTTAAAATTGACGCTAAAACAACAAGTTGGATCAATCTGGAGCTGGATGTCCTGCTCTGATCTTCACCTTTGATTTGTGGTGAGTGAAGAAGCTTAGAGAGGCTTACTGTGGATTAAATCAGAGGGCACTTCATGTCTATGTCTCCATTTCTCATGATTCAGCTGTTTTTTTTACTGCTTATACATTGATTTCTATGTCATAAGTAGACATAAACCTCCTAAAGGTAATTATTATGACTGGAATGACACCAGTTGCTTCCAAAAAGATGATTAAAGAGGTGAGAATGTGTAACTTTAATTCACATTTGAACGAAAATGTTTGTACCTAAATACCTGGAGATGATTTCTAAAGAGAAATGGACAAAATACCAGCAAGTTTTTCAATCAGTCAGGAATGGAAGGACTTTTGATAATCAATTTTTTGTTCAAATCTAAACAAAATAAGACATATTTTCCCCCTTTGATTATACCTCTTCTTATATTTTAGAACAAGTTTGTGTCATTTTTAGTTGTAGCAAAAAAAAAATTCTGTTTGTTTAAAAATGAACTCAAAAGAGGAATGAATGAGTCATCATGATCTGATTGGTTTACAGTTTTAAAAACAGGATGAAATCTCACCTTTGACTCCAAAATCAAGTGGATCTCAAGTCTTGTTGTTATGATCTTAAAATCTTGTATCACTTTATCTTCTCTTTTCTCCAGAGTACTCTTCCTCTTCTCTGTAGGATCTTCACTTTCTCAAAAAGTAGAATTAAAAGAGGATCTTCTTCTTTTCCAAAACTAAGTTATAAATGCTTTAAAATGCAAAATAGCCCTTTATATTTTCTCTCTCCTTCTTCTAATGTGTGTGTCTTTTTCAAGTTGAATTCTTCTGTGGGTGTTTATGTTCTACTTGTGTCTAATCCAGAGATAAGACAGTTACAAGTCAGGTTGTAAGCTGTGTTCGTCTATTTTCATTTGCTAGGTTCCAGAAAAAGAACCAATTGCATCAGAGTGCATAAAAAAACAGTAGATCTTTATTCTAAATGCATTACTATAAGATGGATTCTACTAAAAAGTGGGAATACAAAGATTAAATGAACTGAATTATAAAAGAAGAAAAAGACACAGTTAAACTGTATTAAACTGACAATTTATTCCAAAACAGCAAAACAGTGATTTGACCACTAGAGGGAGACATTGTTTAAAAAAAATCTACTTCCTGTTTAATAAACTTTAAAAAAAAAAAAAAGATTATTTTGGCTTTATTTTGCATCTCAAATGATATTTTTAGGCAATAAATTGATGTGTATTGGGTGAGGAGTACTGCCACCCGGGAGGAGCTCGGTGTCGAGCCAGTCCTCTTCCATGTCGAGAGAAGCCAGATGGGGTGGTTCGGGCATCTGGTCAGGATGCGACCCGAGCGCCTCGCTGGTGAGGTGTTTTGGGCACATCCCACCGGGAAGAGACCAAGAGGCAGACCTCAGACCTGCTGGAGAGACTATGTCTCACAGCTGGCTGGGGAACGACTCAGGATCCTTCCGGGTGAGCCGGAGGATGCAGCCGGGGTGAGAGAAGCCTGGACTTTCCGTTTGAGGCTTTTGCCCCCGCCACCCGGCCCCAGATAAGCGAAAGAAAACGGACGGATGGACGGACGGAAATTGATGCGTTTTGGTTTTATCATGAACTACACAGTGTCACTTTTAATCTTTCTGCTTCTGTTTGAGACACACACACACACACACACATCTGTACGACTATGACTAATAGGAACTAAATAATTAGTTTCAATAGAGAGGGGAAAACCACAAAGCAGCCTTAGTTTCATCTGAGTACATTTTTTTCTTTTGGCACTTTATTCCTCGGACAGATGTGTGGGACAGATGTAGCTCAGAGGGTTGATTTGTGTTGTTTAAGCCAAGTATGCCCCAATGCCCAAAGAAAATCCAGATTTAGGTCATGTCTGGTTTGTGAAAGAGAAGGGCATCATTCAAGGCCGAGTGAGGGTCAAAAAGAAAAAAACTCCAGCCGTGTTTGGACGATTATGTATCGATAAATCTTCAGACGTTATCGGGAATTATTTGTAAAAACAACAAAAAACCCTACAAAATCAAATTCTTCCAGTGAGCACACACACATACACACATCTGGATACGTGTGTGAGTTCAAATCTCATCAGGATATAAAATGACTTGCAATCTTTCAAATAAAACTTCTCACATGATGACTGGAACATGTGAGTGGGTAAACAGGGTTTCACTGCGGCCTCGCGGGACGATTGAAAAATGGCTCAGTCTCTGCAGCCGTTACACCCGGGTCACCAAAGAGGCCTCCGGCTGGCCCCGCGAACCCTCCTGCAATCACTTTTGACCCTGAGCTCTGATGCCTCTGGACGATGACCAGAGCACCGATGATGAGCCAGAAGAAGAAGTTGATCCACACGGCCGTCTGAGGAGCAGAAAGAGATGTTTAATACGTATGATGCACGTCATGTAACTCAAACTTTCACGTTTCGTTATCAGTGTGTGACAGACGTACTGACCTCCGCTTTGTGCAGACTGTTGTAGAACTTCTCTCCATGCAGCGGACTGACCCATTTCCTGCTCTGAGCATCTTCACACCTTTAAAGAATGAAAATATGTCTTATTTAATGAATGCAAAAAAATTATTTGTGTTCATCTTCAACTTCGTTGACATAAAATATTCACAATCGATACATTTTTCAGTCAAAGCCTGTCATGAGGTGGTGTGCAGGTGGAAAGAGGGAGACCTAATTGCTCACAGAAAACGTGATTTATTTGAATTTGGCAGTTCATTAATACTGTGAAAATAAAAAACATGTTTCAGTGGCATGGTAAAAGGGTATTGTTCAGTATGTTTCATGGTCAGACAACCATGGAGACCTGGCTGGAAGGGAGTATGACCCGACACGGAAGTCAGGGGTGATTGCCCTTAAATACATGGCAAGTCCACAGATGTGTGGTATCAGGAATCAATTCCAGGTGTCCCTAATCAGGGTGATGAGGAACATCCAGGGCTCCCTCTGGCGGCAGGAGAGGGGATCATGACAAAACCTCACAATGGCCACATTTACATGACTAAGTTATATAGCGAAATTATATTTAAGTGTGTGTTAAACTATTAAAACTACTCGTTAAAAAAAAAAAAAAGATTTTAATTATATTCATGAGTGTGGGAAAGACGGAGCGGAAAATCGACAGATGGGTTGGTGCGGCGTCCGCAGTAATTAGGATGCATCATCGGTCTGTCGTGGTAAAGAAAGTTGAGCCAAAACGCAAAGCTTTACCAGCAGATCTACGTTCTTATCCTCACTTATGGTCACCAGCTGTGGGTGGTGATTGAAAGAACGAGATGCAAGCGGACGAAATGAGCTTTCTCTGCAAGATGGCTGGATTCTCACTCAGAGAGTGAGACGAGGGGGAGACGGTGGCTCAGTGGTTAGAGCGTTCGCCCGTGAACGCTCTAACTCTCTAACTCTAGAGAAGCTAGATGGGGTGGTTTGGGCATCTGGTTAGGATGCCTCCCGAATCCAAACCACACTGTTGAGGTGTTTCGGACATGTCACATTGGGGGAAATCCTGAGGTAGGCCTCGGACTCACTTGAGAGACTATGTCTCATAGCTAGACAGGGAACGACTCGGGATCCTTCCGGGTGAGCTGGAGGAAGCAGCTGAGGTGAGCGAAGCCTGTGCTTCCCATTAGAGGCTGCTGCCAACGGGACCCGGCCCCGGATAAATGGAAAACGACGGAACCGGAGGGTTTTACGTATTTTTGTTATTATTATTTTGCATCTTTGTTTTTTTCTCATTTTTATCTTATACAGTATTTAAGAAAATAAATGACAAAAATCAAAGTTTTAGAATGAAGCATAAAACGATATAATCCCAAACCCATTCATTTAACCATCGAAGATTCATGAGCCAATAGAAACAATTCAATCAAATAGGCCATTAAATAAGATTTTTTTTTATCATACTAGAGTAATACAATGTCACACTCTGGAGATATTTATAGAACAACTGATCAAATTAGAAGAAAAAATTTCTTTTGTCCAGGTTTTTTTTTCTTTCAAAGCATTTTTATCCATTTTTCACAGTGATTAGTACTTTATTTTTAAAAAGAAGACGATGTCCTTCGAGAGGACAGCATGTGACACGTGTAACACGATTACCAGCGAAAAGGAAAACAATCAGCAGTGGTTCGCTAAAGAGAAGATTTCACAGCTGTTATCGAGCTAAAGGTAAAGAAGTGAGTTGAAGTTGTGAATGTGTGTGTGTGTGAGTGACCTGGTTATGTTGTGGACGGATTGTACGATAGAGTCGCAGAGTGAGTCACGCCCGATCTTCAGCATGCAGCCGGTGATGAGCAGGAAGAACAGGAATATGCCGCACACAATTATGATCAGGTTCATCCACATGCGCTCCCTGAACGGAGAGAAAGAGAAAACAAAACTTAACATGTGAAAGAAAAAAAATCAATAGGATTTTAATCTAATTTATTTCCTTTCAAATTACTAAATTTTTTATCGTAAGCAGAAAAATGTGTGATTTTAAACCTAGTTTAATCTTGAACATTTTAAGTGTGCAAGTAAACTTTAGTAATGTTTAGTAATATTTAAATAGTACATACTGTATTTTTGGATTATTTTAGCAATAAATCATTACAAAAATGTGCATTTCTGTGACTAATTATTAAATTATTGGATTAATAAAGTCCCTCAAACATCTTAGATTGATATTTATACGTGTTATAAATACCAAACCAGTGCGATGAGGCAGAGAGAAAAAAGAAAACATTTTTTTAAGAAAATTTGCATTAAAAATTTCCAACTTTTGTGGGGATTTTGGGGGATTTTTATACTTTTTTTTAACCATCACTCATAAAAACATCCCATATAATTCACTCATGGATTACTTGTAATACAACAAGTGGTATTAAATTTAATATAGCTTGAAATTTTATTCCTTTTTGATAAAGTAAGCTATTTATTATAACATATAATTGAATATTTTGTAATCTCAAGCTAATTTAATCACAATAAATCATCAAAAATGACAGATTTAAAAAAATGGGCTTCATCTTTGTTCCAGTTTAGTATCTGCTTAATATCACTGATTTAACACTAAAAGCTGTTCGATGTTCGTTACCTTCTCATTTCTCCCTCGATACAGAGTGTGTAGGTCCAGTAGAGAGACAAAGAGAAACACACCACTGCCACCATGATGGAAATGGCAGAGATGAAATAACAGAGGGACGCAGAGCTGGAGAACTGGACGGAGATGCTGTTTGCTGTGGCATTATAGCTGATGCGTCCATAAAGCATGCACAGACCTCCAAAATTCCCCTACGGAGGAGAAAAAAGAAGAGAAACTCAGTAAATATTCACAACCGATACGTCCCACCTTGGTTTCAACCACTAGAAATAAGTCTGTTTAATCCCTCATCATGAAAATTATTTCTGAATGGAAGTCAAAACGTCTCGATCATCAAACCCACCATCCAGAAGACAACTTTGAAACCTTTTCTACGATGGGTCTTTGGCAGATCAGTGTGGCGTCAGCAATAACTAGGACGCTGCATCGGTCCGTCGTGGTAAAGAAAGAGCTGAGCTGAAAAGCAAAGCTCTTGATTTACAAGTCGATCTGCGTTCCCACCCTCACCTATGGTCACCAGCTGTGGATGGTGACCAAAAGAACGAGATCACAGATACAAGCGGCTCAAATGAGCTTCCTCTGCAGGAGGCCGGGCTCTCACTCAGAGATAGAGTGAGGAACTCTTTCATCTGGGAGGAGCTCAGAGTAGAGCCATTGCTTCTCCAGGTTGAGAAAACCCAGATGGGGTGGTTCGGGCATCTGGTTAGGATGCCCTACGAACGCCTCACCGGTGAGGTGTTTTGGGTTAGTCCTACTGGGAGGGGATAATGAGGTAGAACCCGGACCTGCTGGAGAGACTATGTCTAACAGCCGGACAGGGAACGGCTCGGGATCGTCCTGGGTGAGTTGGAGGATGCAGCTGGGGTGAGAGTAACCTGTGTTTCCTACCTTAGGCCTCTGCAAACCAGCCCTTGACAAGCTGAAGACCACAGAAAAGAAGCATGTTAGGACACTCTAGGACTGGGTTTCTACTTTTTGCAGATGATGTGATTCTGTTGGCTGCAACTCAAGAGCTGAGCCAAAAAGCAAAGCTCTCGATTAACCCGTTAATCTACGCTCCTACCCTCACCTATGGTCACCAGCTGTGGGTGTCGAGCAAAAGAACAAGATCACAAATACAACTGATCTTAAATTTGTTTCCTCCATAGGGTGGCTAGGCTCTCACTCAGAGATAGAGTGAGGAGCTCTGTCATCCGGGAGGGGCTTGGAGTAGAACCGTTGCTACTCCGGGTTGAGAGAAGCCAGATGGGGTGGTATGGGCATTTGGTTAGGATGCCTCCTGAATGCCTATGCCTAACCCAGCAGGGTGAGAGAAGCCTGAGTTTCCTCCTGAGGCTGTTGGCCCCAGATAAGCAGAAGACGACGGAACAAAAAAAGGAAAAAAAAAAAAGAACCTAAATCAGGAAGTTTGATTTATTTCATTGACAGTCACAGGAGCCAATAGATTTTGTTTGCCACACAAAAATGATTGAGGTTGGCGATTTTCTAGAGTTACAAGTTAATAATCATATATATTTTTTAGTTACACCTCTGTTATTACCATAGGAACAACCAGTGAAGACAGATTTGAGAAATGAAAAAAAAAGTAAAAAAAAAAAAAAAAAGAAGGATCTTCATCTACCTTTAACTTCCTGGATTTTTTTTTTTAAATCAGCAAAGAAAACAGATTTTTTTTTTTAAATCAGCAAAGAAAACAAATCAGAAAATCATAAAAAAAAAAAGCTTGCGAGTCACAAGATGAGCTGCTTTAACTCATGCGCATTTCCTAGTTGAAGTTGAAAAATCATTTAAAATCATGGTCACAATCAAGATTAATCTAGATCTTATAAAATATTTACTGATCCGATTGCAGATTATTTTTTCTATAAGTATTAATAAAAGTAAAAATAAAAAATAAATAGCTTGATCACCGAGAAAAACAACATGTGCAACTGTATGGAATCAATTATGTGTTCTAATGGGTTAAAAAGTTTAGAGAAAATGACTTAAACTCTTACAAAACAGAAGAAATTAAGATCAATATTAATAAGAAAAAAAGTTTGAAGAACTTTTGAAAAGTTTTGTCCATCAGGAAGAAATCGGTGAATACAGAGTTGCTATTTTTCTGTTTAAAATATTTACCTGGACGATGGTGATGGAGGCAGCGGTGATGATCCCACATATAAAACAGCTGGAATAGAGTCCCAACTCTAACAGCAGCAGTCCGGTCACCGCCATCATCCACCGGATTACCGGTTACCGTCTGAAAACATCACCAACCGAAAGCTGCCACCATTAGTCTAACAACACTTCCGCTAGTACATTTCAAAATAAAAGACACCACCAAACAACTTCTCTGTTATTCTCTTGATTATTCATACCAAATTTATTTTGTTTTCTTATCCCTAATGGGATTTGTGAGAGTCTATCCCAGCTGATTTCCGGTGAGAGGCAGGGTACACCCAGCACAAGTCGCCAGTCTGTTGCAGGGCTCACACAGATAAGCATCCACATACCCTCATTCGTAGCAGCTAATTAACATAACATGCATGGTTTTGTAGATTTCAGACAAGAGACAGGGTACACCCTGACTTAGTCGCCAGTCTTTTGCAGGGTACACACAGACACTCATTCATAGCAGACAATTAATCTAACACTTCTGTTTTTTTCAGGCAAGAGGTGGAGTACACCTCAAGCAGGTCGCCAGTCTGTTTCAGGGCCACACTTACAAGCATCTACACACTCACTTGTTCATTGCAAATCAACCTAACATGCATGTTTTTGGAGTTAAGCAGGAAACCAGATTAGGACGCATATCAGGAGAACATGGAAACTCCACACAGAAAGACCAGTAGTTCAGGCACTCCTGCACTCAAACCTCCAACCGTCTAACTGTGAGACCATGGGGCATATAGATAAAAACATGATGAAACATACGTTCATAAGAATAGACGCTAAAAGAGTGTAATCAAACTAAAAATTGCAATAACCAATTGCAATTTAACTAAGAAGTCAGATGGGGTGGTTCGGGTATTTGGTTAGGATGCCTCCTGAACGCCTGGATAGAGAGGTGTTTCGGCACATCGCACCTGGAGGAGACTATGTCTCACAGCTGGAAAGGGAACACATCAGAATCTTTCCGGGTGAGCTGGAGGATTCAGCTGGGGTGAGAGAAGCCTGGGGTTCTCATCTGAGGCTGTCCTCATGACCCGGCCGCGGATAAGCGGCAGACAACGAAACGGAATTTAGAGATGAATGCTGTTGTCACATGCATGACTAAAAAGTAGTGATTAGCATGGATTCTTGAATTTTTTGTCCTTATCATGTTGTCAGAAAAACTGGTTCTGATTTTAGCTTCTTCCCTAGTTTTGTCTCGTCTGTTTGCAACACTAAAAGGTCGAATCCTGAGGGTTTACGTGTACGAGCTGGTTCAAATGTTCATTTTGCTTTGGACAGGTGGGAACACAAAGACAACAGATGTGATGTTGTCACCATCCAGATGTTCAGGCCTCTGAGGAAATGATTATAACTCAGAGTGGTAAAGTCTTTGTTGATAATTTATTCATTTGTTTTCCAAGTCTTTTCATTCATGCCATGTTTACAGGGATCTATTTTCAGAATTCTATGGAATTATCACACAGAGAAACTGACAATCATTCACACTCATTCTTAGGATGACTTGTGGGACCAATCAGGTAGGAAGATAAGTAGCTGTAAAAAACAAACCTGAATCAGTTACTACTACTGAACTACTACTGTATACAGTATATGGTAACCACCGTCACCACGTTGGTAACCCTCACTCATAATCCTAATGAGAATCTTTAACGACAATCTCATGGCTTGATTGTTCAGTTTTATACATTCAATCCCAACTGTTTGGGGTTTTCGCTCCACACAAGGTGATGTAGGGTAAAAAATCAGTGCAAACAATAGCGTTTCCAAATTTCAAATATCTTTTTGCAGATTTTGTAACAATTTATTATATTTCCAATATTAATCTGACAAACTTATACTGACATTCTTATATTGAATTGATTGCAAAAGGCTTCTTGAGAATGAAGTTTGTCTAAGTCCATATGTTATTTAAAATGATAACCCATAATAATCTAAAAGTAGATCATTTAAAATCATTATCCCACCTCTGAATTTTGAAAAAAAAGTTAAACTAGACCAAATTAAAATGTGATATGTTGATAAAGCGAATAGAATAAAAAAACTTTATGTATGACACAGTGGTGCAGAATTTTTTCTTGTGGGTTCAGGCAAACAAATTCTTACCAGAAAAAGCCTGTAATTTCCAAAAAAGCACAAACCATGTGATATAAAGTAGAAACAAAGCTAAATAGACTCAGGTCTAATCCTAAAAAGCCCATATGAATGATATGAACACTGAGCAAATAAAGGATTAAACTGAGGTTTGGTTCATTGTGATATAACTCAGAAAAAAAAAGGACTAAGCTTCTTATATTTGCAACATGCGGAAAAATGATCATTATTAGAAAATATACAAGCAAATTCTGATGCAACCATATGACCATCTACTCACCTTTGTGATCTTTGGGTGTGCTTTTCTTTTGGAGTTAAAACTGATTAATTTCCAGTGAAATCTCCTTCTTCTTTCCTGTCACTTGCTACATAAACCACTTCAAACCAAAAAAGGCCTCTTCCTTATGAAAAGTTCCCTTTATCCTCTGCACTCCCTCTAACATCCATTTGCATGTAAACGTGGAGAAAATCCTTTACTGGTCACACTGTGGGGTTATTAATCTTGGACAGTGTCTGTCGGGGGCCTGCAGATTGATTCATCTCACATTAAAATCTGCAGCGAGAAAATGAAGGGAAACTGTGGGAAAGAGCGAGAGCATGAATGAGAGGAAACGATTTATTTAGACGTGCATGTTGTGACTTGTTCTAAGATGTGTTTGTGCATGCAGGTGCATTTGTAGGAGGTGTGTAATGGTGACAAAATTAGTTTAAAGATGAGCAATTTGAGGGTTAAAAAGCATGCTGTCAAGTGGGAATGCTATGCTTACAAGCATGTGTGTGTGTGTATGTGTCTGATTTAATGGCTGGAGTTTTTTTTTTCCCTCCAAAATCAAACCTTGTGACTCCTGTCATCTGACTTGCCATGCCTTCTTTTTTTTTATAGATATAAAACTATCTGAATGCCTTTTCAATCACTCATGAACAGGATATTCCTCCAGTTCACTCCCATTATACAGGCTGTTTGAAAAGTTTGACTTTCACTTTATATTATTGTGTTTAAAAAAAAAAAAAAAAACCCAAAAAACGTGTCAATGTTCAAGTTAAAAAAAGACATGGAGGATTTGCAAAGAGGTCAACCAGAGTGAATAATCAGGCTTTGAGTTAAAACCATGCCAACTGCATGCAAATCCATTTCTGCAGCGGGTCAAATGGATTATTTAAAATGTTCACTTCACATGTGCAGCCATAGGAAATAAAAAGGGCTTCTTTTTGCAACTCATTGGTATAGAATAAAACTTTTAAAAATGTTAGTTATCAGTCTTTTACAGTAGATTTTTTTCTCTTTCCAATTCACAATAAGTTTAGAACATTCTAGACTCAGAAATCAATGTGTTAATAAATCTTAGTTAACATTCAAAATAATAAAGTTGATCTTATTTAAAATGAAACCTACTTATAGGGGGTTTCTTTCCTGTAAAATGAAGAATTGCAACTTTGTTTCCAGTGGCATCAACAGTTTTAGGAATTTTTTAAAGAAAAATATTCTTTTTATTACAGTTATTCATGTTTGTTTAAATATTTTACGTTCAGTGTGAATGCTTGTGTGTGTGGCCCTGCAGCAGACTGGCAACTTATTCGTGGTGTACACTGCCTCTCACCTGTAATCAGTTGGGATAAGTTCCGGCACCTCCTGTGACCCTGCTAAGGACAAGCGGTTCAGAAGACGATAAAAAATATTTCCTGTTCAGCTATTTTGTATTCTGAATGTTCCTATTTGATGATATCGGCGTTCCCATGCAAACGAATGGGACGCTCTTTCTTTTCCGTTCGTAAATAAAATGACTAAAGATAGAGAAATAAAGAGAAGTCTATTCTTTTAACACCAAGCACCATGAGACTGATCAAAACAACCCGTGGGAGCCACCGGACGATTGTGATCAACGTAATAGGCACCCTTAGTTTTAAATTCTATTGTAAAAGTAAAGCAGATGAAAAGAAACTGAAAGCTTTCACTTCCCATGGCTGCCAATGTTGGTTCCACATGTCTGGTCAGCCATGTTTACGTGCACCAGGTTGCTTCAGTATTTTGCTTCTGCTTATTCAACTATGTAACATGTAAAGGAGGCGTTAGCTCAGTCGTACAATTTCCATCATTGGACCAGTAGAACTGGTTTGATTCCCACAGGGCTCATGCTTAAGTGTCCTTAGAGAAAACACCTAACTCCCTGTTGCTCCCACCATTGGTGCTGTCATTACTCCCACCATTGGTGCTTGCGTTCCAGCAATGCAAGCACAGAAATTTCCCCATTGAGGGATGAATGATTAAAAGCTTTATCTAAGTGATCAAATTTGCACACCTGCTTGCAAATGTTTTGACTTGTGTATCTTTTTAATTCATTGATAAGTTCAAACATCAAAATTTATCTGAGTTCAATGAGGCACAGACTCACAGTACAGAATGCAATATGTACAAAAAGAAAATAGATTTTTTTAAAAAAGAGTAAAACCTAACAGATTGTCCAAATTTGAGTTACATGCACTTAAAATTCACATCACGAATATTTACTGTAAAAAATACAACCTTATTTTAGATAAGATTTATGATATACGGCAGCTTGACTTACAGTTTCCCGTCGTCTCTTGGGAAACATGTTGATATCCTTTCAGAAAATGTTCAAGTGTTTAACTTCACTTTGAAATAATAGAAAAACACAAGCACTACTTGAACAATAAGAGTACATAATAAACCATAAAGTTCACCAATTTAAATGTAAAATAATTTCCTAAAATGTCCAAGTAAACTGTCCCTACATGTAGAAAAGTTGTGTGGTAATTAAATCACACATAAACACAAAACCAAATCACTTTCAATGTCTCTGAACTTCAGTTTTTTTTTTTCTAAATCCTACGGCAAACCACACACACTCACAAGGCAACAATAAAACATCTTATGCTATTAATATTAAAAATGAAAACCTCTGAGAGAAAAAGAAAAATGAAATTTTACTAATACTATTAATTTAATGATTTGATTATTTAAAGTGAATCATTTGTGAATAGATTTCTTTTTAGGATTATTTGGGCAGTTTCTTCAGCTTTCTGACTGCAGCCATTCAGGATGATTTTTATCAAACCTGAGGAATGTTTGGACGAAGAATTCCTGCTTCGGTTGCTTTAATTCAATAGTACGGGCACGTCCCTGGATAAGTGCGGTCACAAGACTTTAATTTAGATACTGAATGTGTTTGTGTGTGTGTTTTTTCTCTTAAAGATGTCTGTTTCTACTCCTGTTTCTTAAATTAAGTCTTTTTTGCTTTTTTTTTTAACATTAAAACCAGAAAAGCTGCCTTTTTTTTAGTTTTCACATCCCACGATGCTCTCTGTGTGTTTTTAAATAAAAATGTGCATCGTGTAGAAGGACACATGAGTTCAGTCATCAGCCAACAGGACATCCGGGCATCCTGAAGGCATCCGGCAGTGGACTGTCCAGTTTGCAGATTATTTTATAAATGCCTTTCTTCCAACAGGGATCGCTGTCCCTCCCCGTCCAAATGGCTGAGTAAAACTCTCTCAGAGCCACCTCGGATACCTCGATGAACCTCTCTGGCACCTGCAAACACAAACACAGAAAACCCAGCAGTGGTTAAGATAACTGAATCACAGAAACAAGGAGAAAAAATAGATTAAAAAAACTGATTTATCATGATTTTGTATGAATTTAGATTTTGATTTGATTCGTTGTTGTTTTACAAAAAAATGTCCACATTTGGCAAAAATTTAACCATAAAGTTCCCCCTTGGAGTGTTGAAATATGAGGAATCTATCTGAATAAACACCTCTTTATTCAAACACCGGAGGATTGAGAAATAGTACAATTCCTGGCATGTTTTTGATTGTTGGGCAACAGAATGTTTAAAGAGGGAGTATTGTGCTTTCATGGGGTAATATTTTTTTATCTCATAGTATCTGTGGTCAAACATGGTATTTGTTAACTCAGAAGTGCGATTTTCGAGGCTGCAAATACATCGTAAAACACAGCAGGTTGGAATAACTAACACATTCTTTTATATTGTTATTTTGGTGCATTGCAGGGTTCATTATTTGGATAAAGTGTAAGCAGAGCATGCTGCAGAAACACTTCCTGCTTACATTAGAATGAGGGTGTTGTGTTGAACAAAATCTGTGGCCAAGAACAACATGGCATTTGAATAGTATCCAAAATGTTAAAACCGTGAGATCGCTTAAGGACGCATATATGGAATAGAAAAACACTTCAGGTATGTCACCCTCCTTTCAGGGCGCCACGGCGGCGGAGTGTGTAGCACATTGGCCTCACAGCAGGAAGGTTGGGTTTTGAGTCCTGGAGTGGGGATTAGGCTTGAAACATTGGTCTTTCTGTGTGGAGTTTGCATGTTCTCCCTGTGTATGCATGGGTTTTCTCCAGGTACTCCGGTTTCCACCCACGCTCCAAAAACATGCATGTCAGGCTGATTGGCTACTATGAAACCGCCCCTAGGAATTAGCATGTGTGTGGATGGTTGTCTGTGTGTTTAGCCATGCAACAGACTGGCGACCTGTTCGGGGTGTACCCTGCTTCTCGCTTGAAATCAGCTAGAATAAGCTACTGCTATCCCTATTGGGATAAACGGTTTAGAAGATGAAATGAACCCTCCCTACAATAAAAGAAGTACACTGCAGATATTTCATTTTAGTGAAGTTTCTCTTCTGAAATGGACCAATTATTTTTTTACCATGTTTTCAGAGTTTTCTGCTCATTTCTTTTTCCATTGCAGAGAAAAGTAATAGTTTCATTATTGTGTGAACTTCACTGAATACTTGTTGTGGTATGTCAGAACAGAGCTCCACCGAACAAAGCGTGCCACCCGAGAGCGCTTTTCTAGCGAGGCTCATTGACATTTTTGAAAGAGAAAAGCAAAGTTAAAGATGAGCAGAAGTTCATTGAATAAAAACAGTATAAAAACAGTGAAAACAAAGAAGCAAAAAATTTATTTTATTTTGATTTTAAATCCAGATGCAACCTTGACTTTTAGCTTCGGCATTCAGTTACAACTTATCAGGCTTACTGAATTAAAAAGAGTATAAAACTGTGAGCATACTTCACAGCATTTCTGACATGTTTAACATATTTCTCCCATTTAGCTAGATTTATTCATTCGTTATGACATGTTTGGACACTTTAAACACATTTTGCATAAATGAGTAAACCAACTCTCTTCACAGATTACATATTTGAAACAACTAGCCATATAAAGCAAGCTTTGTGCCTTCAATAACTAATTTTTTCAAAAATAAAAAGATGAAAATAGAGATTGCTGTCATTCAGCCGAGTTGGATTAACATCATTTTGGCGTGTTCACGCTCGCAAGTAAATAGAAAAAAAGAGTTAAGAGTCCTTTTTGCACAGGTTTGGTTTACCCTCGAGGCCTCTTGTAATTTTTGGAAGTTGCTAAAGTGGTTTTATTCTAATTCACAAAAATAGAAAAAAATGCAAGTGAATCAGCTTCTATCACAAACTTATGAATCATTCAAAATCATGAACATGACAGTGATTCCGAGCTGTCTAGTAGTCATGTAGAACTTTTTCCATGGCCGGTTAGCTCAGCTGGTTAGAGTGTGGTGCTAATAACGCCAAGGTCACGGGTTCGATCCCTGTACGGGCCAAAATCTATCATTTTTATTATATTGTGAAACAAACAAGAGTAAAAAAAGCGAAAGAGTAACATTAATTTAGGTAAGAATGGAACACTGAAGCAAAACATGGATTGTCGTCTTTTTTATGGTTGACTTTGAGATTTTCAATCTATCGGTGTAAAGAAAGAGCTGAGCCCAAAAGCAAAGCTCTCGATTTACAAGTTGATCTACGTTCCCACCCTCACCTGTGGTCACCAGCTGTGGGTGGTGATCGAGAGAACGAGATCGCGGAAACAAGGGGCCAAAATCAGCTTCTTCTGCAGGGTAACTGGGCTCTCAATCAGAGATAGAGAAAGGAACTCTGTCATCTGGGAGGAGCTCAGAGTAGAGCCGTTGCTCCTATGAGTCGAGAGAAGCCAGATGGGGTGGTTTCAGTTGGGGTGGTTGCTTTGGGCACGTACTACAGGAAGGAGACGTTGGGGCAGACCCGTTGGAGAAACTGTATCTATCAGCTGGACAGGGAATCCTTCGGAATCCACCCGGGTGCGCTGGAGGATGCAGCCAGACCGAGAGAAGCCACGGCTTCCTGTCTGAGGCTGTTGCCCCCACGACCTGGCCCCAGATAAGCGGAAGACGATGGAATGGAATTTTGAGATTTTATCTGTACTAACAAATAAAATGGAATTTACTATCTGAATTTGAAATGGGCAAATAGAAACAGAGTTGGACAGTCATTTGTCACATAAAGTAGACGTAAGGCTGATGTATGACTTGAGCGAATAGTGCAAGACATGGACTTTGTTTTTGTGCACTACACATTCTCCATTATTTTCAGTGCAAAAGAATAAATGAACAAGTTTTATGAAACTTAAATTGTAGATCATTTTCTTAAATTTGCAAGTGTGTGTGGTGAGATGAGCAACTGTGAAGCTGGGTTACAAAATGAACGACTAAACCCAATCACCTACCTGGTATATGTTACTTTTGTTGTAGTGCATGTTCAGAATGCGGTACAGCTCAGTGTCCCGACCCACTCGAAGCTGACTGTCTCTGGGTAGACGAGCTGTGCCCTCCCTGGGTTACACAAAATACACAAATAGATGGAAACTTCTTGTAAAATGCTGCAAGTCAATCAGTTACATTAGGAATAGATCTTAGTAAACCAGTGATACTGATCTACCATAACAACAATCCTCCACTTTGAAATATGGAACTCTGATAAAGCAGATTTTTCAAATGAACCAACAATTAATTATTAGATCTATAAATACAACAATAAGCACGTGACCTGATGTGTACCTCCTTTGAATTTAAAATGTGTAAATAAACAGAGGATGTGACATGAATTTGGAATGAGTGAAACCCACCGACTGAGTGCCTCACGGACAGCCTGGCGTGCAAATCGTTCCATCTGGATGTAGAAGAACTCCCGGAAGTTGCTGAACCATTTGATCATCTGAGAGGTCACGCAGCGGTTAAACTATACAGCAGGACAAAAGGTGACATATCAGATTTCATTGAAGGTTCACAATCAAAACATCTGACATGATTTGGAAGGTTTTATAATTGAACATTTATCAAAGCTGGTCTGAAAGATGATTGTAATTTTTTTTAACTCAGCCAATCATTTTTGAAAGGTGAGCAAATATTATTGGCCGACAGCCTGTCAATAACACAAACTTCCTCTTTTCAGGGACATAAAAATATATTTCTTTGAAATGTGTGCAATCCAGTGCACACATTTATGCATGCATTTTTACACGCATGCACTTTCTTAAATGCATAAAATAAACTATCATTTATTTTTGCAGCTACTTTTATATGTGAAGAGTTTATTTGTAATTGCAAACGTGGACAAAGAAGCACATATTAAGGTATGTACGATATTAACTTGCGTGCACATGATTTCTAAGAGTCTCTGGGCTCTCAGCACTGAAAGATCTTCTCTTCTAAACAAATTTAGGACAAATTATTATTTGATAAAGCAACTTAAAAGACATGCATTTGTTTCATCCAGGTACACTGTTCCTCACATTCTCCAAAAACATGCATGTTAGGCTGATTGGCTGCCCCTGGGAATGAGTGTGTGGGGATAGTTGCGTGTATATCCCTGTGACAGACTGGCGACCTCTTCGGGGTGTACCCCGCCTCTTGCCTTAAATCAGCTGGGATGGGCTCCAGCACACCCCATGAGGGATGGACGGTTAAGAAGATGAAACGAAACTTAAAAGACACTATTTTAACCCAGAAAGAGGAGTAAAAGGACCCTTTTGGTCCACAAAAAAAAAAAAAAAAAAAAAAAAAAAGAGAAGAAAGGAAAGGGGGCTAGTCAAGCTTTACCCTTGCTGGGCCAGCGAATGGTCCATCAAAACGCAGGAAAATTACTCTCATCTTTCAAAATGTTCTGATGGGGTGAGGATTTTCCTAGGCCCCCATGTACTGGCTTTATCAATGACCTCACCCCCCCCCCCCCCCCCCCCCCCCCAAAAAAAAAAAAAAAAAAATCCTGGATCCGCCCCTGTTACTACTCATTTTATTTTGGATTTTTTTGTGACAGATTTTAGTGAGAAAAGAAAATAAATAAAACTAATTTATTGTGGCGCTGCATTCTTATTAAAAAACACAAGTTGTTCCACTTTTCTTGCGAATTCACAACCAATTAAAATACATCAGTTCATTTCTGCGACACGACCACAGTGATGAGGTATGACAACATCTCTATTACTAGGTTACCATCGCTCTCACCGGCCGGTTAGCTCAGTTGGTTAGAGCGTGGTGCTAATAACGCCAAGGTCGCGGGTTCGATCCCCGTACGGGCCACAACTGAATATTTTGATCTCATTAAACATCTTGAAACGAACAAAAACACGGTTGTTTTAGGATATTACGCGGTTTTCACAAGTTGCTGCGCATTTTCTTTAACGTTAGAACATTGAATAACATGTAAGAGTAATCCCTTTCTTGTGTCTGTATATAGATAAATATATATATTCATTCATGTTTGCAGTCAAAGAGGAGTGATTATATAACCAACAATAGATTATATCAGTAAAAGATTTATTAAAAATATCCTATATCCTAAATATTAGCCTAAAATTAAAGCACTTCAGTGAGAAATCCATCTGTTTTCACTGCTGAGATCAGAAATTCCACGCAGGCGCTCTCACCGGCCGGTTAGCTCAGTTGGTTAGAGCGTGGTGCTAATAACGCCAAGGTCGCGGGTTCGATCCCCGTACGGGCCAACTTCCTTTTGAAAGTCACATTGATTGATTTCTGTTTGGAACCAATGCAAATTCAATACTGTCAATGTCCACCACTGCTACCAACTTCTTCTGTTAGTTTTAACAGGAGTAATTCTCAACCAGTCTGTCTAAAAAAAGACTTTTCCACATCTTGTTTTTTTTTTTAAATATTTGCTTGACTAAAACGATCTCAACTTGTTTTAGTGAAACAAAAATAAATCTCAAGCCTTTGGAATGTTCATCCAGCTAATGCCATTCATATTTCAATTGTTTTTTTAGGATTTTTATCTCATAAAAGTTCACACTTAAATTATTATTTCAAATTATTGTTTAATGTTGCTCTCTGTTGCAAGTCTGTCGTTTCATTTTTTTAATTTCATCTTCTGAACCACTTATCCCTAACAGGATCAGTGAATCAGCCTTGAATCAGCCTATCCCGGCTGATTCAAGGTGAGAAGCAGGGTACACCCCAAACAGGTCACCAGTCTGTCGCAAGTCCACACACACAACCATCCATACTCATTCCTAGGGACGGTTTCGTGGCAGCCGATTAATCTATGCATATCTTCGTAGTGTGAGAGGAAACACATGTGCACATGGGAAGAACATGCAAACTCCACACAGAAACGCCAGCATTCCAAGCCTTGTCCCCACTCAGGATTTAAATCCTGACCTATTGAATGTTATCGGACACTGCATCGGTCCGTCGTGATAAAGAAAGAGCTGAGCCGAAAAGCAAAGCTCTTGATTTACAAGTCGATTTATGTTCCAACCCTCACCTATTGTCACCAGCTGTGGGTGTTGACCGAAAGAATGAGATCGCGGATACAAGCAGCCGAAAAGAGCTTCCTTCGCAGGGTGGCTGGGCTCTCACTCAGAGATCGGGTGAGGAGCTCTGCCATCCGGGAGGAGTTCGGTGTCGAGCCGCTCCTCCTCCAGGTCGAGAGAAGCCAGATAAGGTGGTTCGGGCATCTGGTCAGGATGCCCCTAGAGGGCCTCGCTGGGAAAGAGTTTCAGGCACATCCCTCCAGGAGGAGACCAAGAGGCAGACCCCGGACTCGCTGGAGAGACTATGTCTCACAGCTGGCTGGGGAGTGACTCAGGATTCTTCCGGGTGAGCTGGAGGATGCAGCTGGGGTGAGAGAAGCATGGGCTTCCTGTCTGAGGCTGTTGCCCCCATGACCCAGCCCCGGATAAGCGGAAGATGACGGAACGGAACCTTTTTACTGTGTGGCCACCGTGCTAACCACTGTGCCACTCAGTCATTTAATAGCAATTTACCCTCTGATACCAACAGATATACAAAAGATCTACTCTCAGAAATATCTTTAGTACTCAGTGACTGAAGTCATTCATAAATTATTGAAGCTGCTTTATGAACTTTATGTCAGAAACTTTGCATAAACAAAGAGTGTTTCTTTTCATCCTTGACCACGATGACAAACACACACCTTGACATCAGGGAAATATGTCTTGAGTGTGTTGGAGCTGGGGTAACGGGTGTAGAAGAACATGAGCTTTGCTTTCTTCAGATGACATGGAGACAAACCCTCCTGGCTGTACACGCAAAAACAGTTAAGGAGACACACATGTCCTCACATGAACACACTTTCCTTAAATCTATCCAATATGTCAACAAAAGGATATTCCTCCAGCGGTCAGGTACAGCTCTCCTCCATCCATTCCTCCTCTCATACCGCCATCTCCTCTTACTCCTCTCTCCCTCTCTCGGCCTCCGTGAGTATGGCGCACTAGTGATGGATCCAGGTGCCCGAGTAAAGGAAGCGGGGGGAACGATGGATGAGACGAGAACTCCAGAAAAGGATCTGAGCCCAAGAAGTCCTTACGAGACGGAGGCAGTTGGGGGAGTTGAGGGTGATGAAGTGAACGGGAAAAGAGTTGCTGCATGGAGTAGTGGAGCAAAGGGAGAGGTAGAGGTGGAGGAGGAGGAAGAGTTGTTGGTGCCGGGAAGGAGGATGAGGAAGAAGAGGAAGATGATGAAGACGGGTGGAAAGAGGAGGAAGAAGGGTCTTTGGGTTGTGAAGTTGGAGGTAAAAGGGGAGGATGAGGAAGAGGACGAGGTAAGGAGGGATGGTGCATGGGGAGGTTTGGGTGGTGAGTTGACAGAGACGGTCCGAATAGAGGGTAAGCCTTTCGTGTGTCAGGTGACCTCTGAACAGCCAATGGTGTTGGGAGGTCTGAAGACTCAGAGCGATGAGGCGGTCCAACGCTGCTCCCGTTGTTCAACTTCTGAAGGTGCTCCTCTTTCTCTCCACTCTGTCCTGTCTTCTCCGCCTTCTCTCTATTTATTTCTTCCCTTCTTCCTCCAGTCATAAGCCCCATCCACAACTCCCTCTCTTTTCCTCCATCCGAGGGATGGATGGAAATGCCGGCAGGAGGAGAAGAAGGAGGGATGTCTGTCATCTCAGTGTAAAGACTTAGAACCCGGTCAATGACCCGTGCCACCGCACTGCCGAGCTCCACCTTTAGTGCCTGTGCGAACTTCTGCCCTCCTTCTTCACCTTCCTCTACTATCCCTCCATCCCACTCTCCTCTCACTAGCCCTCCACAGTCCATCCACAACCCGGATCCTTCCAT
Source organism: Neostethus bicornis (assembly GCA_902685375.1). Taxonomy (NCBI): domain Eukaryota; kingdom Metazoa; phylum Chordata; class Actinopteri; order Atheriniformes; family Phallostethidae; genus Neostethus; species Neostethus bicornis. The sequence continues at coordinate 9,909,860 of LR738558.1, read as the reverse complement.
CACACCATCCAACTGCAGACTTCTTCCTTTCTCTGCTCCCACTTCTCTTCTTTTCAGCTGCTCTACTTTGTTCTTGTAAAAGTTGTCAAAAGGGGAAACAGAAAGGAGGGAGAAAGATTCTTTTTCCACCTCTCCTCCATCAATGTCCTCTTCATCATATATCTCAGTCATGTCCTCCTCCTCCTCTACGATACCCTCATCTTCTTCTCCTCCAGTACCCCCACTATTGCTACCGTGTCTGTACTTTCTATTCTTCTTCTCATCCGGCATGTGCTTCTCCCCAAAAGCCTTCCACACTTTCTCCTGAAGGGCCTTCAGTCTCTCTCTGGCCTCCTCAAGTTGTTCTTTCAGTTCCTCCCTCTCTCTCCTCCTGCCCTGTCTTCCTTCCTCGCGCCTCTTGCCACTCTCCTCCGTCTCTCCATCTCTCTGTCGGCTATCCAGCTTCATCCGCTTTACTTTCAGGATATCATGACTCCACTCTGCAATGAGGGCATCATTGTGCCTCTTCTTCACCCCCGACATGCTGCTTTCTCTCTCTGGTACCCTATCTTCTTCTATGTCTTGCTCTATTTGTTTGACCTCTTCTCCGTTGTCCTCACCCAAACTAGTGTCAGCCATGTTTCTGTGGTTGTTCGGGTTGGTGTTGAGGATCCCTCCCATCCTTCTGGAACCTCCACCAGGTTGAAAGAGATGGTGGATGAGGGAAAAGGCAGGGGGTCTGAAGGTGGGAGTACAGCGACCAGCAGTAGGCTGAGGGTGAACTCCAGAGAGATCTGATGAGCTGAGAGGGGGAGCGAAAATATGTATTTGGGGAGATGAGTCATCAAAAAGATCCGTGGGGGAATCCATCACTGCAGAAAGAGAAAAAGGCTTTTACATAATTGCATCTGTTTGTGAGGGTATTTTACAAAATAAAATGGTTCCACTCAGAGCCAGCTACATTTTGTGCTATTTAATAGCAACACTGTCAGAAAAGTCAATTCAAAATAAAGCAAGTTTAACTAAAAGAGATTTTTTGTAGCTGTTTATTGTATTTTTTTAATTTGTGTATTTTCTTATGTGAACAAGAAACAGTGGTTTTTTTTTTGTTTTGGGACATCTGACATTAAAACACCATCTTTAAAGTTCACACAACTTTGGCATAGCTTTGTCAACCTAATGTTGTTAGTTTTGTCTATTTTAATAGCAGCAAACACCTAAATTTCATTTTCAAGAAGTATTAGAATTTTATAATTGTGGTACTTAGGGAGACGGTGGCTCAGCGGTCGAACATTTGCCCTTTCTCCGGAAGTTTGCGGGGTCGAATCACACTGAGCTCATGTCTAGGTGTCCTTGGGGAAGACATTTAACTCCCCTGTTTCTCCCACCATTGGCGCTGTCCTGTCAGCCTGCTGTGGTGTAATGCAGCACAGAAATTTCCTCCTTGAGGAACGTATTTATTATTGTAATCACGTGTTATTTTTACATTCGAACTAGGATGTCTAGTTGTATCTGAAACATTTGTTTCTCAATTTTATGAAACTAATTCAAGATGAGTACAGTGGCGTCACGGCAAGAAGATAGTGGGTTTGAGTCCTGGGTAGGGACGAGGCTTGGAACACTGGCCTATTTGGGGGAGTTTACATGTTCTCCCTGTGTATGCGTGTGTTTCCTCCCGGTACTCTGGTTTCCTTCCACCCTCCAAAAACATGCATGCTAGGTCAGCCACTACCTGATTGCCCCCAGGAATGAGTGTGTGTATAATATGTTTGTGGCCTCGCGGCAGACTGGCAACCTGTCATGTTCACGAGGCAATTCGCGACCATCCCGGCTGATTCGCCTCAAATCAGCCGGGATGGGCTCCAGCAACCCCCGCAATCCCGTCAGACAGAAGGTGACTGCCTGACTTTTTTTTTTTTATTGGTTTTTGTTTCTGCCATGATTTACTTTCTTAGAGATATTTATTGAGCTGAGTCCAACCATTGAAGACAGTTATAGGTTATATTCTTAAAAACACAATAACAATCTCCTGTACTACCTTTAAATAAAGGATATTTTCAATTAGATTTTACCATCTTCATTAGTTTAAAGTAAATTTATATGCACAAAACTTAACTGGCAATGATAAGTACCCACAATATGTAATGTAGTTAATTAAGTGAAGTGACCATCATGGCTGTGTACATATAGAATGTAAATTCTGCTTACCTGCACAGCAAAACAGGTCACGGGTCAATCAGAGAACGCGGTCGCTTCTGCTTTAATGTTACAAAGAGACAGCAGTGATGCGTCTGTGTAGAGCTGCAACATAAAAGGAGGCATCGTTTAGCTAGAGCACAAAAAAAAAAAAGATTCAATCAAATTTTCTCTCACAAGTTTGTGTGGTTTGCTTTTGCAGCTTTCAATACACCACAGGAGGAAACAGAGTGCTGCGGCTCTCATTAAAGCCCGGCGGAGGACAGAGAGAGGAATGGTTTCAGGGCAGGGCAGCCTGGTGCACTGGGTGAACATCTGCCTCACGATCTTTGCCACATTTGTCTCTCCCTCTCTTCATTTGGATTTCCTGTTTGGCTTGAATGCCTGCTGTCTAAGACTATTCAAACACTAGAAAGATACAAATCAAAAGAGGAGAAGGCTGGTGCGCTGTATGAGAGCATGTGAATATAAAACACTGCTGGCTCTGAGCCTTTTATTTCCACTTGGAAAGTTTTAGGTGCTTCCAACCCTCCCACTTTGTAATTTTCAGTGGCCTCTCTAATGTACATCCCAAAGCCTGAAAACGAGAGAATTTTGAAACTAAAGCTCATAAATACCCCTACAGCTCGCTAAAACCGAACACACATCATCATCCGTGCCTTTCTGTAACCTCATCTCCCTCCTGATGCCCCCTTTTCCTTCCTCTCTATCCCTCTTTCATCCTCTCTTCCTCTCTTTTTCTCTGTTATCAGCTCGGGCAGCTTGTTAAGCGTTGTTTGATCAGAGTGTTTACCGTCAGACACACATGCATGCACATACACACTTTTGCACAAAAGAGGCTTGAGAGAAGGCTAACAATGGTCAATGGTCCTTGTGGAGTGAAATGGAGTGAAAACAGCATATATGTGTGTATGTGTGTGTGAGTCTGTGTGTGTGTATACAACAGTGTGAACAGGAGTCCTAACACCCTTAATCCACTTCAGATGGTTACACTACAGCTCACCACACAGAGAGATGGACAGATGATAAACGAATGGATTCACAGTACTTAGTGGATTGATTGATAGATTGATAGAAAGATAGATAAATTGATTGATGAATGAATGGATGAATAGATAGGTAGATGGATGGATGGATGAATGGATAAATGAATGGATATTTCCCCCCGGTGCAACATGAAGAGAATAATCCTCCTATAAATAGCTAAATATCAATTATTCAAATGCCCTCTCCTCTCTTTAATACAGCCCAGATGGCAGGCCGACCAATGCGCTTATATCAGGGACAGATTAGCTTTTCAAAGCCAGCGGAAAGCTGCACAAAATATGAGCACTGAGCAAGGAAAATGAAAGCTATTAACCACTAGATTAGGCTTAGATGGCTAGAGCTGTCAAATAGAAAAGTGACATTAGAGAATGAGGCATGATGAATGCATGCCTAATTCATTAGTATCATGCAAGGTGGTCGGAAAGTAATAGCTAGTTGGATGTTTGGAGTTAAAGATCAACATGTTGCATTTTTTACATGCATTGATTTGATGCTGTGTGTAGTTCATGCAGATGCAAAGGTGTGCCCTGAAGTTTAAATGTGTTCTAAAGTTCTTCCTTGGTGGTTTTTAGTTCTTGCAGAACTCCTCTGATTAAACATCTCAGACCAGGGTTCTATTTGGAGCATTTGATCATAGACAGTTTAAGGTGAACTGATCATTTTTTTTCATTTCTGGATAAAGGGCTCTATAGAGGATAAAAGAAAACAAGTATTCTGGAAAAACGCCTGTAAATATTCCAGCCAAAATGCTTTCCAACAAAAAAATAAAAAAGATCTTGAAAGGTCCTTTTGATTCTAACCACCCTGAAGTCTTTCTGGTAAATGAGAATCCTTTACACCACATCAATTCAAATAAAGCAGCTGGTATTTTTTTTTGACAGATTTGAGATAATCTCCTGGCTTTTTGTGCCATTTTTCACCTCGTTGTTTTTATGTATCCAATATATACTCATTTCCTGTGTCATTTTACTTTACTTATGACTTATTAAGGCAAACTTGTGAAGTTAAATGTTCTGATTTATCTGTAGCAATTTAAAATTCGGCTTGATGGCTACATTTGATAAAAATCGTGAGTCGACCACTTTGATTTTCCCCCAGAGATAAAAACCCACATGTGTAACCCCCCCCCCACATATTTGTATATGTATATATGTGTGTGTATATTTGTACACACACACACACATACAATATATAATTACATATATAATGTAATACATATATACTTAAGTATTTATACTATATATATATAATTACATATGTAATTATATATATATAGTATATATACTTAAGTATTAGTATTTCTAATATATACTTATACTTACTATATATATATTCTAATATATATTTATATATACTTAAGTATTTCATATATGTAGACATATGAACATTAAACTTTACAATCAGATTTTTTTGTGGCTATATTTGGGTTCAAAACTCTATCATAGATAGATAGATATTGCGTGGCGATGTGGCATGTGTGTGTGTGGTATGAGTGTGTGTGTGACTAATTGGCAGCGGTGGATTTTAATGTCGCAGGATGAAATGACAGATGAACAGAAAGAGAAATCCTAGAATGTTGAAGTTTAGAAGGAACTCACTTTTATTTTGATAGAGGATCTCCAGCGGTGTTCTCCAGCCTCAGTGTCCGCGTCCTGGATTGTGTTTAACCCTCTCCAGCTGGCATCGGGCAGCGGAAATATCGGTGGAACGGTAAACCTCGTTTTTTCCCCCTCTCTATTCTCTACTCTGTAACTCTTCACAGTTTTGCTCTCACTCATTAAACGCCTCCTCTCTGTGTTTTGCAGGTTTGTCCTCCCTTGTTATTTTCATCTATCTCTGGCTGGCACTGCTCTCTGCGTGGAGTGCTGTGCGGTGGGCGGGTGGGATGGAGAGCTGTCCACTTGATGGTCCGTTCCCTCCCATGTTGGCATGACCTCCACTATGTGCAAGCACACACACACACACAAACACACACTGCTCTAAAAATCAATACAAAACGCTGCAACTTGTTTTGAATGTAAAGGTGGTATCGAATATTGGCAGACAATATTAGCACATTCCTGACTTTAGACTCTCCTTCACGGTGAGGAAAAAAACTCATTAAAAACCCATCAGTGGGGTAAAAATAAGAAACCTTGTGGGGATCCACACAAAAGCGAGATCCCTACCCCGGTACGAGCATCCAATGTGTCTAATATCAGGTAAATGTGCGTTTACTGTTTGTGCTCATGCTAATAAACATGGACACTGAAAATAAATGAATATATTAATAAACTATGGAGTCTGTGGGACTTTGAAAACCTTAGCCAATCATTTTTGTATGGTGAACTAAAACCATTGGCCTGCAGCCTGTCAATGTCTCCAGTTTTCTATTTTTGGTGACAATGAACTGAATGCATACCAAAACAAGACTAGAAAAGAACAAATCAGTTCTTAGTGCTTTCTTAGTAGAGTGTGAGTGTATCACAAGGGCCATTTCACAAATTTTTCCCCTATCCTCTAACGCTAAACCATGAGTAAAAGCACCCTGATTGCAGTGTATTTCCAAACACCACTTTTGAAAACCGCCCCTTGACTCTACCAGAAATAACGGTTACCTTAGCCCTGGTGGATCACATGAACAGTACTGAGGCTCTCACCAAATACCAGCCTGTGGTGGAAAACCTGGTCTTCATTCTCAGTGAGAAATCACTGGAGCTCAATGTTTTAAAGACATTGAGTTGTGCTATGCAGGCAAAGAAAAATAAAAGACTGAACTTTTTAAACCTGTTTTCACTCAGAGAGAGCAAATGGAACAGTTGAAGTGTTACACAGGTAGACACATGCCTGTCCTTCAAGATACACTCAGACTCTCTTTTCTACAAAGCCCTTGAGCGCTTTTACCTGCTTAGAAAACTAAAACAAATTATAATCATGGCTTACCATCGTTAATACAATCCACCCTCTTCTACATACATGCATCTTCTCTTCTACATCCTCGCCATCCAAATCTGCAGTGGAGCTTAACATACATGTTTTTGGAGGTTGGGAGGAAACCGGAGTACCTGGAGAAAATGCTCAAATACATGGGGAGAACAAGCAAACTCCACACAGAGAAGGCCAGTGATTAAAGCCTCACCCTGCCTCCGACATGAATCCCCTACCTTCTTGTTGCAAGGCCACGGTCCTAAACAATGCACCTCTGCACAGCCTGTTTAGTCCTTTTTTTAATTCATTTCGAGCATCATCTCCAAAACACAACACATACGTAGATTTACATTATGTAAACAAATAAACTCGTAATAATTACTTAATAATATTACTATCATTACCACCATCCATATTTATTGATAAATATTCATATTATATTACCCAAAAAACTTTGGGTTTTACTTAAATTCAATGATATTTCTTAAGGTTGAAGGAAGTATTCAACGTCTTTAATTCCTTATTCAAATTAATCATTAAGACCATGTAATAATCTTTTAAGTAAAATATGTTTGTGTTATTGGCGAATAGGATCATTTAAAACAATTTAGTTATGCAAAATGTGTATCAATATGGAAGATAAATATCTTGAGACCCAGCACAGATCCTTGTGGGACACCACAAACAATGTCCAAAAACTCAGATGAAAACTTCCCCAACTTCACATATTGTTGTTTTTTAAATAAATAGCTCTGCATCCATTTTAATGTCATTCCTCTAAAAACACATCTTTCCAACTTTTGAAGTAAACTTTTAATTTTGAATGCTGAAAGCTTTTTCAAGTCAATGATTACCTCAGACGCATATGTCTTCCTGTCCAGGCTACTTATTATCTGTTCTATTGCATTAATTCTTGTCATTGATGTAAACCTTGATGCCCGGAACTCAAACGCATTTCTGTCAGTTAATTTATGTTCATTAATACATTTTTCCGACCTCGTCTCTGTATTTTTCAACATTAAATACATTATCATAGAAATTACTTTTTCTTTGCAATAAGACTTATATTAATAATAATGTTGTATTAATGTTAGGAGGCCTTTAACTTCTTTTGTGTAAAAACAAAAAGTGTTCCTAATATGTTTTTTGTTCCTCTGTGGTTTTAAAATCTGCTTTCATTTTACACATTGGTGAAGGATTTTCTCACCAACTGTAAATGAGATATTCACCTGTGAAAAGTCAGTTAGTCATTCATTTACTACCTTATCTCAACACTGGAATCTTTCTTTGACTTCCAGCACTGAAACTACGTACAGATAGACGCACAAAGCGGCATTATCTTCCTCCACTTCAATAAATATATCTAAAAGTCATGATGATAGAAAAAGTTTGTCTTTTTTTATTGGTTACCATCAAAGATCAAGCCATTTCTCTCAAGTGTGATGTGAAAATCGTAACCAATTCTTTATAAATAATCATCCGTATTTCAAAATCATTGTCTTTCATTGTTTTGTTTTTTTTTTGTTTTTTGTTCATTTCGCAAATTATTTTAATTTAAATTTTTCTGCTTTAAATGAATAAATAGTTGTAGATTTGAACTAAAACAAAATTTGCGACAAACAGTTTCAATCTAAAAAGCAATAGCATGAAGGTTTTTATTGTGGTTCTTGCCATCATTTGAAACTAATTAACCATTCTTTTCCCACAATACTTTGCATTTTTCACACTGAATTATCCCTTTAAACACAAAGAATTAGATCCACATAGTCCAAACTTAGTATCAAAGAAATGAAGTAAAAACACAAGTGTTATACTTTGATTGAATTTTTTCATTTGAGTTTTTCAAATGAGTTGGGAATAAATCTCATGTCTTAGCATGTGTAGATAAACACGACTCCTTTTCTTTTATAGTATTTATGTGATATTCGCTGAGAAAATTTTAAAAATATTAACTGAACATTTAGATTCCCTTTAGCACGTGTACGTGTCATGAAGTGGTGAAGGTGGAGATATAGAACTCAGATGCAAAGCCAGTTGTAACCAGTCTATTGGAGTTAATCAGTGGTTAGGAAAGAGGGGTAGATGTGCAGCCTAGAAGATGACGTGGATGGGACACCATCATGGCTACAGCAGGAGTGTAAGAACACCAGATGATCTGACGATTGAGTTATGGGCACCAGGGGTTCAAGAACCAGGAGGAAGACGAAGCACAGGTGGAGACATCAGGGAGAGGCCATTGGGAGTAAGTGTGCTGAGTTAGTGCAGCGGGCCAGATTTGGAAGGAGGTAATGTTCCAGATCATGACAGTATGTGCACTACATGGATCTTACTAGTTAACAGAGCTAGCACATTTTTATTGATATTCTTATTTTGGTGCATTTAGATCAATAGACTCTTTGCAGCAACTATTTTATAACCCATCTGACACAGAGTGCAGTCACCGTCACTGCAACATGTACCGCCTACGTTAGAGTGTGGGCGTGGTGGAGAACAAAAATTGTGGCAAAGAAAAAACTTAGCTTTTAAAAAGTACTTGAATATTGGATGACAGAACTCGCAAACTGGATTTATTTGGAAAACCACTTGAAGTATGTCTTTGTTGTAGGAAAACATCAAACTGTAGGAACTTCCTCAAAGTATATTTTGCATAATATCTTTCTTTAAGACTTGTTCCATGAAGTGACCAAAACCTTAAGAAGTCCCTGACTGAGCAGTCATCTCTCTGTTTTATCTGCCAATATCTTTTCTCACATACTGTGTTAGGTTACTTTTCAGTTTCATATTTATTTTCAGTTCCACTAACTGCTCTTGCTCATGTTTTCTGTAATCCAGCCAGGTGCAACAACACATTCAAATCTACATATGCCCTCTTTTAACAACATGCTCGTTTGCATATCGAAACTTGTGCAGGTATTTATTTTAAAAATGCAAATGAACATATTTTAACATACTTTATATGCTTTTCTTCAAGAATTTTCTTTACCAAAGAGTGTTGATGGGGATGGAAAAGGTAGTAAAGAGGATAGATTTAAAAAGGTGTCAGCCAACAATGTGCTAAACATATAATTTAAGAGATGCTCGGACTTCAGTTCATTCCTGTCAGCATCCAACTCACCTAAAACCTGGTAAACTATGTTTCCTTCCTCTCTCCTCTTTTGCTCTTTTCCCTTCTCTATCTCTGAAGATAATTTGTTTTTCAGCAATCTAGTGCATCACCTGAGTAATGTTACCCTTTCCACCCGCCCCTGTCTCATCTCATTTCTGTCTCTTTCTACTTTTGATTAAAAATGGTTATGCACCGAGTGAAAGGTCGCAGTTGTTATGGAAACAAGCCTGGTAACAAAAGCTGGACACGCGGGTACAGAGGCAGTCTGTACCCAAAGTGGGGAGGGATGGAGAGATACATCTGGATAAATATGCAGACGAGTGGATGGTTAGGGAAAGAGGGAACGAGGAAGAGGTCTGAATAAATAAAAAACATATGCGGTGGGAGGAGGATGAGAGACGACAGGGTCGTGAAATGATGGCTCCATCTGCAATAATAAATAACAAAAGATAATACTGGGTTTTATCCTTTTAGGAAAGAGGTTTAGAAACAACAGTGTGTATGTGCATCCGGATGGAGGGAGTGTGAAAGTGATAGTTAATATGGATATTATCTACGTAGCCTGGAGAATACTAAAAAGACCAAATCACACATCCAAGAGCTTAACAAAAAAAATCAACAAAACCCCCCCCCAAAATTGTGTTGTGTGCTTCAAAATCATCTCTAAGGATTTATATTCTGTTAACCACTTAGACTAACAACAAACACTTGCTCTCTGTTTCACATACACACAGAGGGAGGTGAAGAAGAGAATGAGGGTGTGGTGAACAGATAGAAATGAAAGGATCAATAAACGGCATAAAGTGTATGTTTATCGATTTGCTTACAGACTGAGTTTGATGTGATGGATGAAAGAGGAGGTGGGGCAGAGAGGGAGAGAAACGAGGGACAAATACACAGAGGTTCAGCGAGTTTGGAAAACATTTATAAAACAAAGCTTGGTTTGATCAGAATTTCCTGGTAATAGATGAAAAAGAAAATCTTTTGGGTTAAAAGAGAAAAATTCTCACCATTTTGTTTTTTTTATTTAACAAGTCCTTGTAAATGAACATGCTTTATCCTCAGCAACCCTGGCTTCCTCCCATCAAAAATATCCACTTTGGGTTGATTGGTCGGTTTAAATTGACCATCGGTATGAGCAAGAATATGATTGGTTGTCTGTCTCTGTGTGGTCTCATGACAGACTATTGACATGTTTAGGTTGTACCCCCCCTCGACTATTACTAGCTGGGATAGACTCTAGCACTCCTGATGATCCAGAAACTACTAAAGCTGTTTAGAAAACAAAAAAAAATTAAGTGAATTTACGTCTGTGATAGATTGGTGACTTCTCCAGGGTGTACCCCACCTCTTGGCTGATACAAGCTCAGATAGAATTTGGCACACTAAAGGACAATCCGTTCCGATGTTTTCCACTTATTTGGGGTCGGTTTATGAGGGTATCAGCCTTGGACGGGAAACCCAGACTTCTCTCACCCAAGCTGCATCCTCCAGCTCACTCAGGAGGATTCCAAGGCGTTCACTGTTCAGCTGTGTGTCATGGTCTCTCTACCAGATCCAGGGTCTGCCTCTGGATCTCCTCCCGATGGGACTTGCCCAAAACACTTTTCCAACAAGGCGTTTAGAAGGCATCCTAAGCGGATGCCCGAACCACCCCATCTGGCTTCTCTCGACTGAAGGACAAGCAGTTCAGAAAATACATGGATGAGAGTAAATTTACTCTTTTTTACTTTGATTCTGTGTCTATTTTGACTCATTGTGGAAAGAAATACTGGCTTTAGAACACAACGTCTGAATTATGAGATACTGTATGTTGTGATTTTATTTTAATATCTAGTCCTATAATATTCAAGAACTAATAAGGTTCCGTTCCGTCATCTTCCGCTTTATCCAGGCTCGGGTCGGGGGGCAACAGCCTCAAACGGGTAGCCCAGGCCTCTCACATAAGGTGCTGCTGTTATTTATTTGCTAGATCCCCTAAACCCAGCATTTCTGGAGAGTCAATTCACAAAAAATTGGATAAAATGAGCATCTTTATTGGGGAAATGTATATATCGGTAAAAACTTGATAAACCGTTTTGCTCCAATAACTAATGTAAAAAAGGTAAAGTTGGTTGTAAAGCTTGCTCATTTTTTAACGTAACCAGGACACATCCACCCAAGAGAGGGATTATGTGTCAAGACGGACACAAGCCAACAACTGAAAGAGAGAGATAGACAGGCTGGAACAAAGCATGAAGCGGACGGAAAACACAATGATGGTGTTTTTGAGAGAGTGTGTGTGTAAGAGAGAGAGTGATGGGGGGAGTATGAGAGGCAGAAGTGAGCTCAAATAGCTGAGGGCAAGGTGACAGAGAGAAATGGAGGGACACAGAGGGATAACAAGCTCATAGAGGGCAGATTGTGCATATGTGAAATTCAGAAAGAGGGGAACAAACGGAGAGAGGGAAAGTTGGGGGGACAAAAACAAAAAGATGGAAAGCAGGAGGTTGTGTGTAGACAGACGAAGGTGTCACAGTGTGTTGTTTGGCTTAACAATGACCCGATGGGCATGTAGGTCACAACGGTTTGTGTTTCTGTGACTGTGCGCATCCATTAGTCCGCACGCGTGCACATGTACATACGTATGTGTGTGAAAGTTGAAACTCAGAAGAGACACACATGAAGTGGATCTACTGAAGTGTTTTAAGAGTGTGTGTGGTCAGAGGTTGGAGAAGCAGTTTTTCTAGCCACCGTGTATTCACATGCTCTCACACACACCCACACATGCTTCAAATGCAGCTTCACACACACACCAACAGCTGCCCCTCATGTCAGAGATGCACACTTAATGCACCATGTGTGGTGCTAAATTATGCACAAAAACACGCACACACACACTTTTTTTTCTTTTGATCTCTCATGCAAACACACATATACACACAGGAGGAAGCTATTATGCTCTCAGGCTGGAGTGTTTTGATGGTATAATTGCAGTGACCAGTGAGGAGAAAGAGACAGAGTAAGGGATGGAAAGAGGGATGAGGATGGAGGGAGAGAAAAAAAAAGAGAGAATGCTGACACTGTCAGCATGCTAATGATATGAAGCTGAACCCCTTCCTCTGTTTTTCTCTCTGTCTCACATCTGCATTTCACAGGTGGAGCACCAGAACATGGGGATGATGGATTGAAAGGTAGAAAGATGAGAGGAAACGAGGGATGCATGACAGATAGACCAACAGTATCTCTCGCTTGTTCTGAAAACCCTCCACCCACTTGAAACTCCCAATGAGAAAGGAAAACAGAGAGGGTCCTTTTCCCCCCCATCCTTTAACGATGGAGGATCATCTCTGCTTATCCTCTAATCTCATCCATTCTTTTTTCCTCTCTGTTATCTCTCGCTGCCCGGTACCCATCATTTACTCATCTGGGTGAAAGAAATGGAAGCTTTTTTGCTTTTGCCAACCTCAATGTTTTTGTCACCACTCCATCTGCTTTCAGTTTTCTCTCCATTATTTTTTTCTCACCTCTCCTGAGATGGGATTCTGCAGTTTGGCGGCGAGCTCTCTCCTCTTTTCTGCCAACTGAACTCCGCACTGAAAATGATCCATGCCCCCTGTCGTCACAAACATACGTTATATCTTATCAAAATCACATTACTAAATCATGTGCAATTATCTTTTAACTGTTATAAATGTTATTACTACAAATGTGTAAATGACTTCTTCATAAGAGTTTCCAACACCGGTTTGGAAAAGCAGATCGAAAGATGACTGGCATCATAAACTCCACTGAAAAGTTGATGTTCTTCTTATTCAAGGCAAACTGAGGAACCATAAGGGGTGATTATCTAAAAAAAAACAACAGCACCTCTAACAGGAACTATCCAGTCACTGCATAACCTCACAAAATTGTCTACTCTATTCACTAAATTACCACAGTAAAAATGTACACAAATACAGTAATTCAACTGCTCCAAAATAAAGCAGCATTGAGGAAAATTGTTAATATTTTCAGAAAAAAAAAACTAAAAAACAGACGAGCTCACAGAGGTTTAGTGGCTGTTATCATTTCTAAATACGTGACTTTTTTCTTGTATTAAAAGCACTAAATTTATTTCGTCTCGACTTGTGAACTGCTTGTCCCTAATGAGTGTGCCAGAGTAAGGAGGTGCCAGAGCGTGCCCTCGCCCATTTTAGGCAAAAGGCAGGGTACACCATAAACAGGTTGCCAGTCTGTTGCAGGGCCACATACACAGACAACCATACAGAGATGCATTCAATCCTATGGGCGATTTTGTAGCAGTTAATTAACCTAACATGCATGTTTTTGGAGGGTGGGAGAAAACTTATGCAAACAGAGAGAACATGGAAACTCATACAGAAACGCCATTGATTCAAGCCTTGGCCCTCGCTGGGAATCAAACCTCCTTGCATTTTTGGATATTAAATTTGAACAATTTGACAGCGAAAGTGTTCATTATTCCCCCTTTTTTTCAGCTGAGTGATTGTGTATAGTGATGAATCTGATGTTGCCTGTAGGAGGCTTGAAAAAGTGTAAAAACGTTATGTATAAAAACAGGCTGCATTATAGTGTTAACAACTTGGAGCGGCCAAACAAAAATGTGTTACACCAGAGTCTTAAACAAGGTGCACCTAGCCATCTTGAACCCTCCTCTCCCCAGACTCAGTTTGAAAAGAAAAACAAAAAATTGCTTTGACCATGTTTTTTAAAATTACCCACAGAGAAGAAAGGCTGCTGCTTTAAAACACAACCAATACACCATGTTGGACTTAAAGTCTCATTTATTTAAAAAATTGTGCAAACTGGCAAATTACTCACATATACACAAATGATTTAGACAAAACAAAACATCCTATTCAGACATTAAAAGCAAAGGAATCCAGAAATGATCAGTCGGTTAACAGTTACTGTATTTCTCCACATCTTTAGATTTGGTATTTTGTACATTTTTACTAAAAAAAAAAAAAAAAAAGGCAGCAGAATACCTGTGCAGAGTAGTGTGCGGCTCAGGAGTATGTACGTATCAGTGTCAGTAGTAATTTCCTTCTAATCAGTAATCTGAAAATACTTTCATGAAAGTTATAGTGTGATCTGTGCTTTTTAGTGAATCTGACACGCTTGTGTAGAAAACAACCCTGAGCTTCTTTCTCTTTGCTGTATGAATGCAATTAGTAAAATGAATTTGTCTTTGTGTATTTATAGACTTGGAGTGTCTTGAAGTGTGTGACTGGGAGAAGAGTGTTTATCAACCAGCATCTCAGCGTGCTTCAGGTACTGAGCTGTTTTCCTCATCACAGATTCTTTCCGCAGTGGATCCGGCTCTCCTGGACACAAACAAAAAATATGAGACGGTTAAAGAGTTTGCTTGAACTACCATAACTATCATGTTTGAACGTTATTGTCACATCAAACAAATATCTGAAGTGGGTTTCTATTTTGTTTTTGCATGTTTGAGAAATCTGTGAGCTGTTCCGACGGGTTTTTGAATACCATTGGGTCTATTCTTATTTTATTTTAAGCAGGAAGTGCTTTTGCAGAAGCAGCTTGTGCACTTTGTATCAGATAGGGGAGTCCTTTTTATTTAAATGCACCAAAACAAGAATATAAAAGACAATGTACTCGCTTTGCTAACTTGAGACATTTAACTCTGTATTTGCAGCCTCACACATTTATTTTAATTGATGCTATTTTTTGGTACTTAAGCAGTGAAAGATCTCTACTCTCCAAGCCTACGCCTGTAGAGACCACAGCACCTTGAATCACTCGGTCCGATTAATGTTTTATAGCTCATCATTATCATTTCTCATCACAGTACACGTTTCTAAAAATAGATTTGAGTTATGGACAGGAAGGTTCAGACTGACAGTGACAATAGTGAGGCTTCTGATTGGCTGATTTTATGTTTTGCAGGTGAGCAGAAAAGGTGATTATGTTGGTAAAGTTTAGTTTATTCTGGGTTTGACTGACTGCTGTTATTATCATATTTCTGTGCTCTTGTATTTTCTATTATTATTAATTTTGCATGTGCATAAAATTAAGAGTGCACTTAGCTTCTTAAAGTTTGCTAATGTCAATGTAAACAATGCGTATGTAAACTCTAATAAAAAGGGATTTGACCGCATTAGTCTTCCTGACCATCGCGGGACACTTTGGTGCAGTATTTCAGGCAAACAAATTGTTAACAAATTGTGTACGCCAGTTAAAGCAGAATAACAAACACATGAACTAAACAGCAATGTTACATGACGGAGGAAACCCAGTGGAAAAGGAAATGCATAGTAAATTGAAAATTGGGCAACATACCAAACACCTGTTGTCTTACGATATGTATTTCTATACTAACAAAGTTTTTGCATACGTTAGTAGCAACTTCCTGTTCAATATATTTGTTTTTTATCAGATGGTCCAACAGAGTTTTGATACATCGTACCCAAATTTTATATGTATATTGTTTTTTCACACACCCAGATTTTTCTCCCTTACCCTGTACTCCAGTGATCAGTATATGCACTGCTGTCCTGTATCCCTGAATCGCCAAGCTGTACTCTCCGTCTTTCTCTTTCTTCATGGCAGCAGTCAGCTCTTGAGCTGCTTGGTTCAAATACCCTACGTCACCTTCCTCTGGGCTGCTTGGGGGCAAAGAGAAGAGTTCGGAGTAGTCGGTGGAGGAATCGGACCTTTCTGAAACAGAAAAGGAAAAGCCGAGCAAAAGATTAAGAATGACTTTTTCTTAACTCATAAATTCTTTTAAGATTTGAACTTAAACAATAATTGCATGTGAGAAACTGAACATAGCAAGTCCTTATACCTTGTATGGCAATTAGGAAATACTTTCTAGCTCCAAAAAGTTTCAACGCGTATGGACTTCTAATGAAACATTGACAACATCACTCAGTCAAGATTTTCACGGCAACCATTATGGCTGTTAAATTAGTTGAAGAGTATTCTTGATATTGTGGTTTTAAGCCACATAGCACAAATCATTCAAGAAAATGACTGGCGAATCAATGCTCCGTTAGTTTTAACATGGTGTCATCAATAGCGGCAGGAAATGACTGAACTGGCCTCATTTGGTCAAAGCAGAACGCTTTCACACCCACTGGAAACCATCCCTTCTAAAGTTAATGGGATTCAATTAAATTTAGCCAGAAATAGATTGATTTACCTTCTTTATAGCAAGGATCAAAGACAGCCAGATCATTATCAGAGAGAGGAGGGGGACGTTCTTCCTTTGGGTCTGTGATTGGATCTGGATCTTCTGTCACGGAGTCAAACAGCGAATCAAATTCCTCCTGTCTCTCTTTTGATTGGTGGTTTCTTTCAGGGGAAAGGTCAGGAGATGGAACTGATGGGAATATGTATTGGGAATTAAGAACATTTTTAAAGCAGAAAGAAAAAAAACAATGCAAACTGTGTCAGTCTAACCAGGATCATCCTCTTCAGCATCAATCGACTCCTCTTGTTCTTCTTCTGTTGGAGTTCCTCCAATCTCACCGTAGGCCTCAGCTGCCATCTCTGGTTCACCAATGTCTATGCTGAGGTTGGTGCCCAGGTCTTGAGGTAATGTGGGAGCCTCTTTCCCCTCCTCTTCTTCAGCAGGCTCACAATCTGAGGCCCTCCTTTTGGGTAGAGGGATGAGAGGAGGTGGCAGAGAGACGTCTGAGGACAAAGGAGTGGGATCCAAAGGTCTTGTGACTTCACCTCCCTGAAAAGGGAAGGAGAAAGTGGTTGTGAGGTAAAAGAAAAATGATGAAGTTGGAATAAAAAAAAGAGGATGTGGGGGAAAAATAGCAGAAAGTACAGAGTGAGAATATGTCATACAAATAAGAAAAAGAGATTTAATCACATACATCTTGTAGATGAGCACAAACTTTTCTGTGTGATCGGTACACCGTGTGTGTACGGGTGTATTTGTTTACCCTGAAAAAGTCCTTTAACTGTGGACTGTTGTAGAGTGCAGGTATGGTGGTGGTAAATAAGAGCATGGCTTCTGCTGCCTTTCTTCTCTCCTCAATTACAGCCTCATCAAACCTTCCTAAAAAAAAATAAAAAAAAAACATTGGTACTACATTGATGTGCAAAATACATCTTTCAAAAAGAATGATTAAAATAATGTAGCTTATTATTCAGGACATTTTATTGGGAGAATTTTGAAGAAATTATTATCAAAATTTCCGATACAATGAGCCACTTTTTACTTAATTTTCACTTTTTGTAAGAATGGATAAAATAAGTGATCACATCAATTAAAACTGTTTAAGTAAATCTTCTGAAATGATCCTCAACAGTCTTAGCTGCTCAGAAATGTTGAACAATTTATCTTTCAAACACTATGTTACAATTTGCTTAGTAAACTTTGATGCTCAGTTTGACAGCTGCTGGTGAATCACATGAACCCAGTCAGGTATAACAGGTTCCAATCTGGACATGAGTCCGGTTAGACGAGAAATTTACTCTGATCCTGCTTTTCTTTCATTTTTACACAGCAGGATGAGTTTATGTTTCTTCTGCTGTTTTACAGGAATCGAATTTTTGTTGGAACAGCTAAAATGTTTGCCTTTTTACACCAATCGACAAACTTTCCTAAAAAATACAATGCTTAACTGATGAGATTTAGTTTACTTTTAGTCCAGTGTTTTATTGTTTTACACATACTACATACACATTAAAATATTCAGATCCCTTACTTACCAAAAACTTGTGCACGTGGGAAAGATGGGAACTCTTCTTGTCTTCTGAACAAGTTCCTATGTGTGTACGCCAGCTCTCCATGCAACTTCTTCAGCTCTGAGAACCTCCTCCAAACCACCACCTCTTTCACATCTTCAGGATGGCGTTTGGATACAAACTGCAAATTACAAATTAAGACATTTTTAATGGTGTTTTATTTTGTGATGGGACAGATTAAAGACACATCACAAATGACTATGCAGATACCCTTTTACATGTGTACGGGCTCATCTCTGACAGTGATGACAGTCAGAATCAAGGTGAACCAGCTTGTGTTGTGGTGCAGTGTCAACAAACTGGTGCTTAACGCCCAAAAACAGTGGAGTTGATCATAGACTTCAGAAAGGTCACAACTGTTCTGGTCCACTTCCCCTTGGTGAATACTTTCATCTCAACCATGGACTCGTACCGCTTCCTCAGCACCATCATCACACGCAACATCAAGTGGGAGCCAACCATCAGCCTCTCATCGAGAAGGCCCAACAGAGGAGTTACTTCCTATGGCAGCTGGAAGCAGCCAGCCTGGATGATGACGCAGTTCTACACCGCCATCATTGAGTCCATCTTGACCTCCTCCATCACCATATGGTATGCTGGGGCCACTGCCTGAGACAAGCAGAGACTGCAGCACATTGTACATTCTCCTCAGAAGATGATTGGACAAAGTCTTCCATCGCTCCAGGACCTGTCCGTCTCCAGGACCCTGGGACTGGTAAGTCAGATAGCGGCTGATCCTTCTCTACCCTAGCCACAGACTTTTTGAGCTGCTCCCCTCAGACAGAAGGCTATAGTCATTCGGACCAAGACCTGTTGCCATAGGGACAGTTTTTTTCCCATCAGTCATTAGACTGATGAACACTACCTGACCTATCTCCTCAATAATCTGGACTCTAGAAAACTTTTACCCTTCTAACTGCCGCTGCCACTTTATTATTCTCTATCCAATACATTTTATTTTATAGATGCTACACGTAGAAGGATTTTTATTTTACAGTAGTTTTTTATTATATCTTTATTTTATTCAATTTAGACATATTTTATGTTGAATGTTCCTTGACTTTGAATTTTTGTTGACAAGGGCAAGAAATAGTAGTTGATTCCTTGATTCATATACAATTTTATATGGTCATATTGGGTTTTATGCTGTTGTTTTTTCTTTTTCTCAAGTGAATAATCACTGATAAGCTCTATTATCTTGTGATCCTTGTGCATGTTGTGAATAAAATACATTAATAAATTAACTGATTTGTAGAGTGGAATTTCTTTGCTTTCAGAAGATCTGGATTTTACATGCATGCCTACCCACAGCATGTGGTCATCATGGGGGATACTTGAAGCTCCATATCACAAGATCTGACTTGTGCTCATTGAACAGTATTGTTTAAAATAAAAGGACCATTGTGTGTTTTGTACACTTTCTGAGTTAGCTTTGAAAAACTTTACTATAACTTTATTTGTAAAGCAGTTTCAAAAGATTTAGGTCACACAAAATACTGAACAGAGCAAAAAAAAAAAAAAGAAAAAAACTCAAACAAGAAGTAAAATCAGGATCATAGTTTTATAGTAAAAGTAGTTGACACTAACAACTTTCTAATGGAAGAAAAGTGGAACACAAATATTTTAGTTTAATATTTTTAACTAAAATGATAAAACAGAACATAATTTTTTTAACTACATCTGTTTTGGTTTTAGACATAAAAAGTATTAATAAAGGATGAATAATAGAAACTAACCCTTGCGGTCACTTTGTACTCTGTATGGCCTTTCTCATGTGTCCGTGGATCAGTTACCGTAAAGAACCGGTAATATTCTTCTTTTGCTTTCCGTGACATTTCAAATGTCACACAAAAAGTGACAAAAAGACACAACTGTTAAAAAGATTTCAAGTCGCTGTGTTTATGATTTTTCAGGAGCTTCGTTTCATTGATGCAAACATTTCCGGGTTGATGACGTAGCGTTTACGTGATGACGAATGAACTTTAGTCAGAGTAAGACAGAATACATGTGTGTAAATGAGAGGGATCCAAATGGAAAAGTGAGGTTACAGTGAGAAGAGATAAAGAAGGTGGAAGATTGTAAGTACTTAGGATCAACTGTCCACAGCAATGGAGAGTGTGGAAAAGAGGTGAAGAAGCGTGTGTAGGGAGGCTGGAACGGGTGGGAAAAGTATCAGTGTGATAGAAGAGTTTCAGCTAAAATGAAAGGGAAAGTGTACAAAACCATGGTGAGACCGGTCATGCTGTTTGGTCGGTGACCAGGATGGATAGGATTAGAAATGAGTATATCAGAGGAACAGCACATGTTAGAGGTTTTGGAGATAAAGTCAGAGAGGCCAGACTGAGATGGTTTGGATATGTGCAGAAGAGAGAGTACATTAAAAGAAGGATGCTGGGTTTGGAACCACCAGGAAAGAGGCCTAGAGGAAGACCAAGAGGAGGTTCATGGAAACAGTGAAGGAAGACATGAAGATAGTTGGCGGGACCGAAGAAGATGCAGCAGATATGGTTAGATGGAAGATACTGACTTGCTGTGGCGACCCCTGAAGGGAGAAGAAGATTTGCATACCTGTCAAGTGTTGTTTACAGGCATTCCTGGAGGCATTCCTCCTGCTTCCTGTGAGAATTTCACACCGTACTGAGAAATTAAAAACTGTATTCATTGTCCATTTTTGAAAATCCCAAAAGATTGTGCATGCGCAGTCAATTTTTATAGAGCCAAAGCGCCGTAAGATGAGGCGCTAACCAGTCTAGCTCTGACTTCGCTGTAACCACGGCTGCCTAGAATGTACCATAGTCATCTTGAAAGCGAGTAATTTTGTAGGCTTTTAATGTATGACATGCGTTGACGAAATACTTTATTTTCGTTATCATCTTTACTTTCAGATTCAAGGTCCATTGTATATGTATTATGGACAGACAGAACAAATAGACAAATAAAGAAGATACAAGCCAGTTATAATAGATAGCTGGTGGTTCCAATGGTTCCATAGAGAGAACTGATATATGATTGCACTGTCACTCAGATTCACATCTATTTTAATACTTATTTTTTGTGCATACAGTAATGACAAAACACCCATATTTGCAAAAATTACATTTTTTTGTATTAAATAAAATGCAGTGATACCCTATAATCATATATATTAGATTAAAATTAGATTAGAGGCTGATGTAATGAGAGGTTAAATACTCTGGGTGGTGCTATAAAGTCAAACGTTTATTTTAATACTTCAGAGGTTTTCACCAGTGTTCTTTTTTTCATATTTTCTCTTTGTAATGGGACACTTTTCCTCTTTTCGGTCAAAAATAGTATTTATTTACCTCATAACAAACCTAGTTTGCATCAAACATGTTGCATCAACAAGATAAGCCTGCAGAGATCTTCTGTAGTGGACAATAGAAGGTGAAAGAACAAAGCTTCTACAGTTATAGCTGCATTGTTATAAAAGTTCCCACTGTGTGGATTGTGTAACCTTGCTTCCCACCACCTGCTAAGTTCTTATCTGGGAACAACCAGAGGCAAGACAAGACTTTATCTAAATAATTTCAGTGTTTTTGATCATGCAATACAAGGCCTTTCAAGGGTTATGAATGGGCCTTTATCGAGAATGACTGTAGCTCAAAGGTCACCGTTCATCTTCCCTGCTGCAGCTGTTCTGTTCGGTAATTGCCTGTTTAAATTGAAGAGAAAATGTTTAGCGGGCTGAAATGAGGTAAATATTTAATTTAGGTTTGCCATTAGTCCAGTTTTGTATTACTGAAGAAGCTCTAGGAAGCAGAAAGTCTTTGGACAGAGACAGTTCACTGTGAAACACACTAATCAAGCTCCGCATGCAAAAAAGGAGAATAATTTACATTACTTGTCTGGTTGGTTCTGATGATTTTTGGGATGGGTATGTAGACCTATTCTCTAGTGTGGCGCCACGCTTTATTTAGCCACTATTTGGAGCTTTGCCTCAGTGCAGAACTGCACTGTTTTACAGTCTTCTCACACAGAAAAAACATTCTTACATAATGTCCAGGCATTCTTTAATCCTGGCAAAAGAAGGTGGAAGTAGAGAAAGGGGCACAGAGAAGGTAAGAGGGTTCAAACAGAAAAAAAAATAGGTATCTAACTAAGTTCCTTTAAGAGCGATTTATTACAAAATGCAGTAATGAAGTGACTTATTTAACTATATATTCCATTCAAGAAACTTTTCAAAAGTTCTTCTGGCTCTGAGTCTGACCTCATTCATTTCTGGTCGTCCCACATTGGATCAGATTTTTTTATACCAGTATCATATTTCTGATGCTGGATTAAAAAGTAGGTCACAGGTTCTCATTCATGAAAATAAAAAGTTGTATAATCTAAAGAGAAATTTGATGTTGAAGGAAATTGATCTGTTCCGAAAATGCATACAACTAACGCATGTATATATGAGCAATGACTGAAAAAGTTACGTGATATCAAAGTAATCGATATTATCAGCCATACATCAAGACTCTTCCTCACAAATTAAAGTTCAAGAAGCTTTCTTGTGCAATATTTTTACCCACCACTTATCAAAGCTGCTGAGATTTTTGCTTTTTATCCTAAAAAAAAACATCTCCATGAAATAGTATTTTAACATTTTTAAATGAACACCTGAACATTGTTCAAACTCTATGTTCACTGAGGTTTGATCGTTCTGTTCGTGAGGCAGAAACAATGAGATGAAAGCATGAGTCTTCTGCAAGACTGGTTTAAACTGGCCCAGGTCTGCTTTCCTCTGCTCTGCAGTTTTCTTTTTTTTTGTCAAGCACACGCTGTCTTGCTAAATAAACTCTCTCACAGAGGCTCAGACATGGATTTATTGTGTGTCTGTGTAGTGGGTTGGGGGTTCGTAGGTTCAGGTAAATCACATGCTCTCTGTGGAGCTTCTCTCGTATGGTGAATTTATTACTTCATATATTGAATCTGTAAAAGATAAGCCAGTACACAGTGCAAAACGTGACCGTTGGCAACTGTACACTATTCTTTTCTCATTTTACATTTGCCTACATGTACTTTAAAACTTTGAAAACCCTCATATTTTGGGTCTGAAAGTTACCAAAAGATTATTAAATAGCTTCTTTTATGAAGCTGCAAATCAATTTTTCCAAGTATACTTCCCTTTTTTATTTGCAGACTGTGACCTGCTTCAGTTACATTATAAAAAGGGTGAGGTTGGAAACAGAAGTGCACATCAGGGTGTAATGAATAAAATCCAGCTATGATGACAGTTATCTAACTGTTCTTGTTGAAAGTAAAAATCTGAAAGTTGGCCAAAAGACATACATTTACATATTGCTGCCGGCTTTATGCAAGTCATGGCAAAGTTACTTGATCTTTCATCCCACTTTTATTTCTTAATTAGCACAATTATATAAGTTTCTATTACTACATTTTGACCTACATTATTATAATGACCCTGCAAATTTGTCTGTAACTGAAGTGGTAGTGTCAAGCTTGAGGGGTCACCATGACCCTGAACTAAAGAGATGTTTGCCATTTCCTTCCTGCTTCACATAATTAAAAATTAAATAGATTTTTTTCCCTTCATTCTTAATGAATGTCCGCAGGTTTTGTGACCAATTTAATGATAGCCCCTAACCTGCAAAATGAAAGAAACCGCAAAGTGTACAACACAGAAAAGGTGACTCAGTGTCCTATTTAACCTTCTCTTTTGGTCTACAATCCAGAAAAATCTGAATTTTAGCAGCTGCTGGTATGTTTTAGCAGTTTGTCTTGTTTCTGGGAACTGGTTTAAACCGTCTTCCATGCACTCCAGGCGATAGGAGGAGAGCTGCTATATCTCGGCTTCGTATTACCAATAACACCCTCAGCTGTGGTTCCAACATGTGCGTCACCTTCAACTCATAAACATGTTTACATACTCTTTCTCTGTCTTGATTTTTAGTATGCCCTTTCCCCTTATTTTTCGGACTCCTCCTTCTATCTTTCTCTGTGCTCCTGATGTGACCACTCCTATCCTTTTTTTTCCTCACTTTACAGTACTCCCCAAAAGTCTGGATTTTCTATACAAGTATACAAAAATAAAGCAAGGTGAAGATAAACAATGATAAAGTAGAGTCTGCTGAAATGTTGGACTAGGTTTTCTTGTACCAACCACACAAAAATCACCACACAATTTTCGTCTTTGTCAGCACTCTGCTACACGAGTCTGCTTACACGTGATCAACAGGCAGAGATAAAAAACGAGGAGAGTGGCAGATGGTGCTTTAGAGTTTGCGAACAAGAAGCTATAGATTCAGACAATATCCTGTTCTACATCCTAAAATGTACAAAACACACTTTTAGTTTTGGGAAGTTACACACAGTAAATTTCTGAAAGAAAAGACATCGTGTCATGAAACACTTTAAAAATCTTTCACGGTTGCCAAAGTTAAGTGATGCACTGTCACATGTTCTAAAAACAGTCACACAGCAGTATTTGAGCCTGTCTCTGATTGAGGTTTAGCCAAACATCTAAGAATAGACAGACCTACTTTGAGTATAAATAGATAGTATTGTGAATCTTTTCCACTGATGACCTGAATATCTACAAAAATGAATTTGGACAAATACTTTAATTTAGAAAAATTAAAAAAGTACAATTTATAAAAATTAATTTTTACCAAAAACTTGTTTCATTTGGATTTTGGAACTATTTGTTCTTAATCGGCTTCAGGGGGTTATTGGAGCCTATCCCAGTTGATTTTAGACAAGAGGCACATTATACCCCAAAGAGGTTGCCAGTCTGTTGCTTGCCACACAGCCATTCCCAGAGGCATTTGTGTTGAGACCAATCAACCTAACATGCATGTTTTTGGAGAGTTAGAGGAAACCCTGGTCCCTGGGAGAAGTCCCTGGGAGAACATACAAACTCCACACAGAAAGACCAGTCTTTCTTGGCCCGACTCGGGTACTCGAACCCAATACCTTCTTGCTGTGAGACAACTGTGCTAACCACTGCACAACCGTGAACCCCCTAAAAACTTTTTGTTTGAAAAATGAGTCGTTTGGCTCTTTTGTATTGTTCTACACGTCTATTTTAAACGTAAGCACAATTACGTGTAAAACACGTGAGGTACAGTTGTAGGAAACACAGTATCATTTTTACTTTACCTACTCGTTTTGCCAGGATAAAACTGTAAAAAAAGTTGAACGCTTCAGCATTAAACAAAAATGATTATTATACTAAATGATTCACAGGTAATAAAACAGTCCATAAAACATATCACACATGCACATTTGAGAATAAACTATGAAAACAACAAAAAAAAAAAAAAAAAAAGAAAGACAGAAAGTAAGGTGGCCATTGTTACAGCACAATCAGAGCTAGACTGGTTACCTCCTCTTCTGTCTCTCAGGCTCATTATAAAGAATCAACCTTGCTGGGTTTGGAACCATCGGGAAAGAGGCCTAGAGGTAGACCAAAGAGGAGGTTCATGGATACAGTGAAGGAAGACATGAAGATAGTAGGCGTGACTGAAGAAGATGGTCCAAATCCGAGACCGTGATCCTTGCCCGGAAAAGGGGGGAATGCCCCCTGCAATTCAGGGACAGGGTCCTGCCCCAAGTGAAGGAGTTTAAGTATCTTGGGGTCTTGTTCACGAGTGGGGGAAGGACAGAGCGGGAGATCGACAGGCGGATCGGTGCGGCATCAGCAATAACTAGGACGCTGCATCGGTCCGCCATGGTAAAGATAGAGCTGAACCGAAAAAAGCAAAGCTCTCGATTTACAAATTGATCTACATTCCCACCCTCACCCCTGGTCACCAGCTGTGGGTGGTGACCGAAAGAATGAGATCGCGGACACAAGCGGCCGAAATGAGCTTCCTCCGCAGGGTGGCTGGGCTCTCACTCAGAGATCGGGTGATCTCTACCATACGGGAGGAGCTCGGTTGAGCTGCTCCTCCTCCAGGTCGAGAGGAGCCAGATGGGGTGGTTCGGCCATCTGGTCAGGATTTCGCCCGAGCGCCTCGCTGAGGAGGTGTTTCGGGCATGTCCCACCGGGAGGAGACTGAGAGGCAGACCCTGGACCCGCTGGAGTGACTATGTCTCACAGCTGGCCGGGGAACGACTCGGGATCCTTCCGGGTGAGCTGAAGGATGCAGCCGGGGTGAAAGAAGCCTGGCCTTCCCGTCTGAGGCTGTTTACCCCGCGACTCGGCCCCGGATGAGCGGAAGATGACGGAACGGAAATAAAACAAAATCACTCCACATACGTAGAAGTGACAAAGCACATACTAGTCCACACAATATTTCCAATTCTTCTGATTCTTCCTCCGTGGATAAGATCAGAATACAGTATTTCAATCAAAATATAAGTTACCACAAATTTGGTCAATTTTAAGAATACTTTTTTTTATGCTGCAACAAGAAAACTACAATGCTCCTTTCATTTGATATAATCTTTGTCTTAAAAGTTTGATTTATTTAAAAGTTTGATTATTTGCATGAACAAATTAGTAACCTATTCAATGGTAATGAGCTTTTAATCAACAAAGTGAGTAAATTAGATTAGCATAAATCAAGAAAAGAATGAGTAGATCATCTGTTAAAAAGATTTGATCACAGTCAAAATGTTCAATATTTGAAATGATTTTATCAAAAGAAAAAAAAGGGGGAATAATTTAAAAAAAAAGTAAGCATTAGCCCAAGCACGGTGTGTTGCTAAGCTTTTAGGACCTCATGATGACACGTGCTGATCTGTACATTCTGTACCTAAACAGCTTAAAGCATCAAAAAGAGAAAAATTCTTATTTTTTTTACAGATCGCTGTGTTTTTTATTTCTGAAATAAAATCTGAATGTATTTTGATTGTAAAAGTAGTTTTTGATGTTTAGATTAGTAGTTTGTAGTAAAGAAAGGATGAATTTCTGGTTGGTCGTGTCTTTGTGGGAGGAGACACCGGTAAGCTACAAATAACCCCAACACAACTTAAATCTACACACATACGGATACACTAGTAACAAAGAAGATAAAAGCTATTTTTAACAGGTAATACTTATTAACTTTTATTCCGATCATTGTTAAAGTAAAGATCTAGTTTAGTTTAGCTAGTTAGTAAATTTGATTATGATGTCTCGTGTTGAGGAGGAACCTAACATGTGACGTAGTTACTGTCTGGATTTCATCATCTTAAAATATTAAAACTACAATCCATTGTAGCTTTTTATTTGAATTTTGACTCGATTTATTTGGTGATTTATTTTGCTGTTGGGATTATCAAAAAAATTTATAGATGTTTTTCTCTTTTTTTTTTTTTTTTGTGAGAAAAAAAAATTACCCTAAAACTATTGATCTCAATATAAAGTTCCGGTGAAGCAGTTTTGTAAAATTATTTTTTTAATAAAAAAAAAAAAGAAAGAAATTGCATCTCAATTTCTGCTTAATTTTTTTTTTTTTATGGGAACAATAAATAATAATAAAAAAAAAAATGACACTAATTCAAACTTCCGGGTGGAGACAATTTTTACATTGTTTTTCTTTTTTAAAAAATAAAAATGTCAGGCTCATTTTGTTCAAAAAGAAAAAAAGACCCTCAAATGGACTTCCAAGAGGAAGCAATTATTAAAAAATAATTTTCTTATTTAAAATATAAATTTCAGGCTAAAAAAGTAGATGCAACTTTTTAATAATTATTTTGCATTTAAAAAAATGAATAAATTGTTGGATCTTAATTTTTGGCTCATTTTGGAAAACAAAATAATAAAAAAAAGGACCCATATATGGACTTCCGGGTGGAAACTATTTTCAAACATTATTGTTTTATTTAAAAACAAGAAAAACAATTGGGTATTAACTTCAGGCTCATTTTTTGAACAATTTTTAAGCTAAATTTGTAAAATAAATAAATAAAATTCATATCATTTAAAACTATTTGGTGAAAACAATTGTTGAAAAAAGTGATTGGATAATAAATAAATAAATTTTGTGATTAAAAAAATTGATCTCAATCTAAACTTCCAGGTGGAAACTATTTTTAAAAATGATTTTCTGATTTTGAAAAAAAAAATCGGATCTTAAATTTAAGCAGACTTTTGTTTGATTCCTTTAAAAAATTAATCGTCGTGTTTTTTTCTAAGAGGTCAACGTTTGTTTTATTCTGAAGATCACCGCGGAGTTTCCTGCTGGTTATTATTGAAATTTTATCTTTTTTTCTGTAGATTTTTTAAAATCTAACTTTTAAAATCAAGTCATGGAGGCAGAAACGGTTTGTGAATATATTTTTTAACAAAAAATTGCAAGCGTTTTAATAACTTTATTTAGTTATTTAATGATGATGACACTTGAAAATAGACGTTTAAGGTACTCAACTATCAAAGTAAAAAAAAAAAAAGGAACAAAACAATGATGATTTCTAAGTTAATCAAGCTGTAAATGATTATTAAATATATTTTTGACATTTTCTAGTTTTATGATCTTTTTTGATCTTTAAATGTCCTAATACCCCCTCCCCACCCTTCTTTAGGCTGTCAATATAGAAGAATCAGACATCATGGAGGAGGTGAAACTCTCTGATGTGGAACTTGAAAAACAGCCCATGACCGGAGATGGACAAGCTGCAAGTGGTGAAAAGAATGGTAGCATCAAGATTAAAATTCCTGAAGAAGAGCATACTTTCACTGGATTGACCAAAGAAGAGCTTTTGAAAGTGGCTGGTACTCCAGGGTAAGTAAGGATTCGATGCAGGACTTATAAGTTTTTGATCAGATTTGTTAAAATGGAATATTTTTCTCTGTGTAGATGGGTTCGAATCCGCTGGTTTCTTCTGATCCTGTTTTGGTTAGGCTGGCTTGGTATGCTGGGTGCAGCTATTTTGCTCATAATCAGAGCACCAAGCTGTAAACCCATCCCTAAAATGAAGTGGTGGAATGAAGGCCCTATCTACCAGATTACGGATCTCGAGACTTTCTCCGGCGGGTTCAAAGGTAAACAGATTTTTAAAAAACACAGATTTTCTTTTGGGTGGCAAAGTGGTCTCACAGCTAGAAGGGTGCGGTTTAAGTTCTGAAATGGGGCGAGGCTCTGAACACTGGGCTATCTATGTGGAGTTTGCGTGTTCTCCCCATGTATGAGTGGATTTTCTTCCACTGCCCAAAAACATGCCTGTTAGGTTGATTGGCTACAATAAATTGCCCCTAAGAATGATTGCATGCATGGACGATTGTGAGTGTGGGTGACCCCACGTCAGACTGGCAACCCCTTCAGGGTGTACCCTGCCTCTCACCTGAAAACAGCCAAAATAGGCTTAGGCACACCCTGTAACTCTTCCAGGAATAAGCGGCTCAGAAGACGAAACTAACATTTCCTGATTTTTATCAAATTTTTTTCTAAATCTTTTTTTCCGAAGTGAAGAAATTCATGTGAAAAACTTCTTGTTATGAGTCAGTGTGATGCCTCATTCGTCCAGGAGTGATCCATTGTAGAAAAGACTTTAAAGTTGTCTTCTAGACAGTGTATTTGATGTACGACACATTTTGACTTCCACCTATACGTCATTTTCAATCTCTTTGTTAAGCTGATTTCACATGAAAGTTGTGTGAAGTTTGAAGCTGTCTTGGCACAGTGCGGCCTTCATCAGCTGACTTGATACTAAATTGCTTACGAGGCTGAAAATGAGGAACTAAAGGTCAAAAAGAACAGGAATGTACGAGTAATCTCTGTCACATCAACTTTTTTTCTCCTCTTGATTTTGCTGCGACTGGTTCTAAAGGGACTGCTAGTTTGGACAGAGTGTTCTGTCCTAAAACAAATTAAATGGGGGGCACTTGGAGTTTCCTGCAGGCTTTGGGAAATACTCCAAAAAGTGACACGTGACTGGGTATTGTTCTCACATAAAAGGGCCTGCTTGTGCTCAGACCTCACATGGCTGGCAGGGAGTGTGAAAAAGTTCAATCACATGTTTCTACTACAAGCTAACACATTGTGATGAACCAGCATCTAGCGTCTGTCCAGTATGTCTCAGACAACAAAAAAGTCTCACACATCAACTCTATGGGAAATTCACACCAAACTTCTATGTTCCCCGTCTGTCTGTGTGTGTGTGTGTTCTCTGTTAGGTCTTGAGGAGAAGGTGAATGCTTTGGCTGATCTGAAGATCAAAGCTGTGGTGATTGGTCCGATTCACACTGTTCAGAAAGATCAACCGACCACACTCGATTTCAAGAAGATCAACCCAACTTTTGGAACACAAGACGAGCTTGTCAGTCTTCTGGCAGCGGCCGATAAACAGAGTTAGTTCATTTAAATCCGCCATTGATTTACTCACGATAATATAAGTGTGAAGTGTTACTGACGTTTATAACCCCCCTTTTTATTTCAGATTTATATGTCATACTTGACTTGAGTCCAAACTTCCCTGGACCTTCCTCTTGGTTTGAAAACAATGAAGAAACTATGGGAAAACTCAAGGTAGATCTCAAGTTGTGAAACTTTTTAAACAGCTGGTTTTACAGCCAAAGCTCTTCTGCCCTCTTTCAGGAAGCAGCCACATACTGGCGTGAATTGGGAGTGGACGGCTTCAAAATACCAAATCTCCGTATAGCTACCAACTTTAGTAGTTGGTCAGCAATTCGGGATATCATCCAGGCAGGTCGTGACGAAGCGTATGGCACTCCGAGGTGAATGTCACTGCCTTTTTCTTTCTTTAGTTTTGTTTCCTTTTGATTTCACATGTGCAGATACAATCAGAGGGAGAAAAATGATAAAAGTTTGTAATTTAAATCATAAAGTTTGTTATTTGATCAGAATATTTTACTTGGATTAAACAAAAATCAAAGGCAAATTAAACAAAAAATTAAACTATTTTTTAAATTAAATTTAAATTAAACTATTTTTAAAAATTAAATTAAAAAATTTAAACAATAAATCAAATCTTAAACCCTGTGGGTTTAAGATTTTTTTTTAGGAAGAAAATAGGCCAATAAGTTATGTTGAAGCGCCATCTCGTGGATGTTTGAAGAACTGTTTTTAAGAATCATCATTTATTAAAATTTCAGACTACAAATGATTTCATTCCTGTTCTCAAACTGTAAACCTACTAAAAACCGCTGTTCCCATAAGGTTGCTGATGGGCGTTGTCGAAGGCATGACTGCCTCAAACGTGCTAAGCATGGCTAATAATTCCGAAGCTGATCTCATCTTAACTGACTTGCTCAGCGCAAAAACTTCTGGTGAGATGAAATGACTTGCTTTTTAATATTTGCATACACCACCTCTTCTGTGGTTCATCAATCTTTGTTTTTTAAAAAATTTGAATCTTGATAAACCTTTTTTTTTTTTTTTTTTTTTTTGCAGGTAAGGAGCGTCTCCAAGCTGTTGAACAGCTGAAAAACATTCAGAAAAACATCTCCTGGGGTTTTGGTGCCTCTAGTAAGAAACATTTGTCTACCCTGGCTCCTGGTCTTTCTCGTCTTTACCACCTGCTTCTGTTCACCTTGCCTGGAACACCCGTGTTCACCTATGGCGATGAAATTGGCCTTAAGGCAAATGTGAGAGTGTAAAAAGATGCACATATTAAAATCTATCATTAAGAATGTAACTTGAAACATATTCTCCCGCACCTTACAGGGTTCACAACCAGTAAAGATGGATTGGACCATTGGTGAAAAGACAAAAGCTGAAAATAAAACGGCGGTGAGCACTCTAGCAAATTATCGACGTGGTCATACGTTGCGCTTAAAAAAAACATTTTTCAAATTTGATTGGTTATTAAGAAGTTGTTTCCTTCTACTAGTCTGCTGATTCAGAGGAGCGTCTGGCGTTGAGGAAATGGTTTAAATCGCTCTGCGAGCTACGAGGTAAAGAGAGATCCCTCCTCTACGGCGACTTGTATTCGCTTTATTCCTCTGACACGGCCGTCTCATTCCTGCGCGTATGGGACCAAAGCGATCGATACATAACAGCAGTGAACTGGGGAACATCAGAGGAAACATTAAAGCTAGCTCAAAATGTTTCAGGTAATACCCAACGCAAGTTGTTTCAACTCTTTGAGAAGTTTTAGAAAACAAAATCTAAACAGTTTTCTCCTTCTTTTTTTCTTCCTGCAGCTGATGTGGCGTTGCCAAAGGAAGCAACGGTAAAGCTATCATCAAATGAAAAGATCGCGGTAGATTCCAAAGTCCCTTTGACACAAATTAAGCTCCAGCCAGGAGACGCTCTGCTGTTGCAGTTCCCGCTTTGAGGCTGAAGATGGAACCAACATCATAAAAAAAAAGCTCCAATTAGCTGGTATTTTCTGATCATTTTAAGCATGAGTTCACATTCATTTTTTGTTTTTAAAAAAGGTGGCGTAGTGGTAACTGGGTTCAATGATTAACGTTTTTCTGATATTTTTAAAGAAGAAGACAACCTACTCCTGCCCAGTTGAGATGTTTTAATTGATTTTAAAATGTCTGAAGTGTTAAAAACATTCCTCTTTTCTCTTGTCATTCCTAAAGTGTTTTTTTTTTTTTAAAAAAAAGAAAGTTCTGAAATGTTTTGTTTCTAAAATGAACAAAAAAACCCAGCATTAAACACGTTCGACTTAAAGGAGCTGAAAATGAATAAAGCCGTCTGAAGTGATTGTCATTTTATCTTTTTGTCGGAGATGTTTAAGCTCTACGTATCAGATCAGATCTTAACTGATCTCACTGTGTACAGGTGTATGAAACTATGTCACAGATGGTGAAATGAAGAATATCTACGCTACGAAAACTCACAAGATTTGAAAGAATTCTCAACACTCTTCTTTATATTATTTAACATATGTAAGTTGTTAGTAGTTATCTCATTCTTAACAGGAATGAACTTGATCGTAAAAAGTGATGTCGTTCTACGATCATATCAAACAAACTTGCTAAACTTACTCAATTGCATAGAGTTTGAAAATGTTCAAGAAAGACGAGACAAAATTTGATTTTGATCTTAACTAGTGTGTGGATCAAAAATTGTTCACGTTTGCTGGAAAAAAAAACAGCAAAGAAAAACTTTGCCTTAGAAAGAAATTATGTTTCAAATACAAGTATTTTGGGTCTTTTTAACTGGACACTGACCCCTGTATTTGAAGCTTAACACATTTTTAACTGATGGTAAATTTTTTAATGTGTGAACCAATCAAAACTGCACATATTTCTGCAGAAGGAGTGCAATTTTTTTTACCTGCGAGTACATTAAGTTTTGCCTCACACACGTAGAACAGCTATAATGCAAATGAGTTTGAGACGAGCAGTACAGTTAATGCGACAACATACATCTTGCCAATGTTTTTATAAGCATCAGCTTTTATAAAACCAGAAGATTTGGTCTGAATATCTACTGCAAACACTTTTTTCATCAACTTAAGCCAATAAGATAAAATAATTTGCAATAAAAGATGATATTTTTAGATAATTTAAAAGTGATCCAGTTTCCAATCTCTAAAGAAACTTCTAAAGTTTCTCTAAGAGTTTGATTAAAATGCTTAAAACTAATTTTAAGTGCATCATTTAAAACAAAAAAAGTCATTTGTAAGGTTTTTTTTGCTCCTAACAAATAAAAATAATGACTATTTTTAAAGAAATAACATTTTGATGGAAGAAACATTCATATTTATGTGTAAAATTTTAATCCATGGATACAACTGACTCACACAAGAGGACAAAATTTATCTATTTTGTCCTTTAATTGTAAATTTCAAAATGTGAAATGTGACAAGGTGAGTTATTTTGATGTAAATTGATCAAAATGATTAAACATAAAAATACAAATGCAGAAAAAAATGACAATAAACTATCAGTCTAAAGAGATTTCTGATAAAATCTCATCAAACATTATATTTGTCATAAAGGCACAGGTAAAAAACTTTATGCTCCTTTCACCAAAATGTCAAATAATTCCCTCCAACAGGTGAGTCTTAAAGTTTCAGGGTCTGATACAATACAGAGCCGTCAGGTTGTGGTATCACAGGGGAGGTTTGAAGTTGATGATACCGGGAATTAAAGGCCGTCTCAACACCCCTGAGAGCATCCCACACCACTGTGAAACTAAACCACCGCCATGCACACTCATGACTGACTCTCAGTCTGACTCGAACCCTGATACATTTTACATCACAATGACATGAAGCTGCATGACCTTTCAACAACTCTCATGGAACAAATCTGAAGATAGTACTAATAAGAGACTTTCTAACCCTGAAAGTCTGACAGATAACACCATCGTGATTGTTTAAAGCTAGAAGTAAAGCAAGTCTGACAGATGATTTTGGAGAGGTTTGACAGATGATTTTTGCTAGAAACATGTTGGATCGATGATAAAATGTTCATTATCACACTGATTATTTATTGATCACTGATCATTTGTTGTGAAGACTACTATAAAAGCTTCTGAAATCATCTGTTTTGTTTAGATGTATAGTTGGTTCTAATGTGTAGTTAATCAAATTGAGTTTAGCCACTTCAGTTTGGTTGTGTTTCAGGTTGGATCAAGATGCAAACAGCAACACTTTATGGCAAGTCATTTGTCATCAGCTCATTTCTGCTCATTATTTTCAAGACAATATAAAATTTAGATCACAAAGACACTTGTGAAACATTTCATTCTCGCTTTTTAAAAACGTGCAACCTTTTGATTTAAAATTGTAGACAACAGTTACTAAAAAAAATCTCTAGGTAAGAAAAACTATGAGACACAAGTCGTCTTTGTCCAGGTTGTGATGATGTTTAAAATGCAGATTCAAAAGAGTTCCAGTCTTTTTTCAAAATAATTAAAAAAAAACCTCACTTAGATACAATAAATATGCAAGACTTCGAATTTGAATGATAGCATTAAATCAAGATGTAAACAGATGTTTTCTTCCATTCATTTAAAAAGAGTCAATTTAAAAAAAAACACTGATAATTGTTACCCATGGCCAGTTTTTATAGGGAGGATTCTTTGGAACATAGTTGGATTTGTGAAAATGAAAAAGTTTTTAAGAGGCTGCTAGATTATGTGAATAAAAATTTAAGATGGAAAGTCTGTGTTTGCTCTCCAGAAGTAAACATGTGAAGTTTTAATGTTTTCAAGCTGTTTATGAACTTATCTTAATCCATTTGAAATTAAACATTTTTAACTAGACAAAATAATGTCTCTTTTTGGCATTTTTTTAATTGTATCTTTAATACAATTATGATAACGATAAAGAAAAAAAAGTGACGTTGTTCTATTTCAAACCCCTATAATGTGACTATAAAATTTATTTCTAAACCAAGCTTTTTTAAATAACTCACTAAAATATTCCAATCTATTCTATCCACATGTGTGCAGATGTGTTTGTCGTTGCACTGCACCACAACTGAAACAAAAAGCACGCGTTCATTTGAATGAAATCTAATAAAATGATGCCAAACAGTATTTATAAAGCCATCTAGATGTTCAAATGAACTAGATGTAACCAGCAGACCACCGATGAGGGCAACATTTTTCTACCATGATTAAAAGATATAATTCTAACCCTAACTGTAACAGATGTAATATTTGAATTAATGATGCACGGTTAAATGATTTTAAGCTGTCCTTCAAACTAGCTTTTATTCAAATTCATTCAAAATTTCTTCCACCCTGTTTTTATAAATAGTTTAACTTATAATTAGTCAGGATTTATGTGCAGAACAAATACTAACTGCTATAAAATGAAGTTATGTGTTTAACGACACTGTCCAATCAAAAAACAGGGTTGTTGAGATCTAATCAATATTCAAGAGCTGTTACTCAGTTTTTTAATATTTTAACAAAACTTAAAATTAAAAATCAGAAAGATAGCAGCTTAAAAACAGTTGTTGGGCAAAAGTCAAACTCAAAGAAAGAATATGATCATCATCATTAACTAAAAATAGATCATTATGAAGTACATTCCTTTTCTTAACGAAGCAATCTTATCTATAAATATCAGTGAATTGTAGCAAAGAAAAAGTTTCAAAATCTATACCTAAACAGACTCAGTCTTAAACTACTTTTTTCCAAAATTAACATAACCAAACATAAATTACACCAGAAGTCAGACTTTTTGCAGACAAAAGAAACAGAAAAGCATTAAAAATGATCCTCAGAAGCAGGTTATTAATCAATACACCAAAAATGTGAATTTTTCACATATAAATGCCAAATTTGTAATCCTGACCACTGCTAAACTGTCATTTTTTTTCAAGTTTGCCAAAAACTACATCTCTTCAAACAAATTTAATTGGCTACAATAGTTTTTTTTTAAAGTTAGTGTGAATTAAAGAAGAATTTTAAAAACACTTTTCGATCAAAGGTAATGTAGATGAATAAAACTGATAAAAAAAAAACCTTTGTGAAACAAACAAACAAACAAAAAAATCTCCCCACGGGAAAAGAATTAATGTGATCTGCAGGTGTTTTGTTCCATATTCGTATATCTTACCCTCATTGGTAGAAAATGTAAATTTTATGGAACATTTTTTAACAGAAATTATTGGACATGTTTCAACAGAGTGAGATAATCAGGAGAATAATAATTCCGAAGCACATGTTAATTAACACAAACTAATTTAAACTAATTTAAATGTCCTCAAAAATATATATATTTAGCTGTCAACATGAAAAACACATGTCTGTGCTCAAACCACAAATTTGATAAGGACAGGGTACCTTCATGGTCCCAAAAATGATTCAGGATAACAAGATTTGATTTAGTTTGATTGAAAATTTCTAATAACGTTACGCTGAAAAACATTAGAATTAGAATAATATTTTATTAGAATATTCCATTTTGTTCTGTCATGTACCGCTTTATCTGGGATCAAGGTTGCAGGGGCAACAGCCTCAGCCGGGAGGATCCCAAGGCATTCGCTGTGTCTGCCTCTGGGTCTCTTCCTGGCGGGGACTTGCCCGGAACATCTCACCGGTGAGGCTACTGGGAGGCATCCTAATCAGATGCCCAATACACCCCATCTGGCTTCTGTTCAAGAGCAACGGCTCTACTCTGAACTCCTCCCACATGGCAGAGCTCCTCACTTTATCTCTGAGTGAGAGCTCAGCCATCATACTGTGGTGGAGAGGTCACATGCTTCTATGACCCTAGAAGCTATGTTGTCGGGGCTTAATTCTCCTGGTAGAGTCACCCAAGCAAATACTGTAGGATCTACGTAGGTGCCAGACAAAGTGCAGCTCACAAAACCCTTATGAGGCTTGGGGTGGGACATTGGAGGACATGGGCCTCCCTTCCAGTGGACTCACCACCTTCAGGATGAGTCATACGATTGGGTGAAGGAGAAGATGGGTGGCAGTAGATGGCAGGGACCCTGACAGTCCGACCCTTGGCTGCATTTAGATGTATTTCTGTAACATGCAATATGTGTTTTTTACCTTCAAGAAGTTTATAATTGAGAATCTTTTTTTGAACATTTTAATCCGTTTATAACAAATCACTTGATTGAAGATATTTACAAATGTGTAAATTTTATTATAAAAAAAATACTTTATTCTCTAGTAATAAGCTTTAAACCACTCATTTAGGAAACAATGAGGATTAAAAAAAAAAAGAGTTAGCTTTTTATCTGTATAGTTACGCATACTACATACACTGACACGTTGAACAACTCAGTCTGTTCTTAAAAGAAAAACAATAGATTTTTTTCAAAAGACATATTTATTACTGGTTTTGATTGATTTTTACAGGGACACGGTACATTCACTACCTATTCTCTAAATGCACCAAAAAGCACATTGTTTTTTTTTCCATGTGCACTGGAACAGATATTAAGAATCAACAATGGTAAATTCTTACCATTGAAATAAACAAATATGTGCATAAAAAATATGCAGTCCAGACAGAATAGTGGACATGTTTGATTACTTACAAACCAGATTTTTAAAATTGATTTTAAGCATGATATTTGGCCGTTTTACTTACAGTATATTCACTTCTAATGAGTTCCTTTCATGTTCAGCTTTTACTAAAAACAACATTCGACCAAATAGAGTTCTGTTAGTCTAGGTATAATTTTTTACATTAAACACAAATGGGCAAATTTAACCAAACTTTCAAATTCACAATTTTTTATTTTTTGTAAAACTGGACAATTAGGACAAAGAGTTGCTTTCTGACTAAAATCTTTATGATTTACTGAAAGATGCTGTTGGTTTTGAAGTAGAGGAGTTAGCAAAGGACGTGCAATTCAACAACACTTTATGTGTAACAGTACCATTGCGTCTTCGAAGACTGGAAAAGCAATACCAAACTCTGTCAAACACTTTGTTTTGTCTGTGTTTTAAATGTTTTTCCTTTTTGTTACAATCTTCTGTCTCTGTCCCGCCACAACGACAGCAAGCTCCTTGAAATGATTGGTTGATCTTTTAAAGAACACGGCTGCATTAAGCTGTAAATAATTTTGATTCAACTATACTGTAACATGGATCATAAATTAAGTTCACCAAAAACTTGTTTTATACTCTTACCATCTGAACATAAGACTGAGTCATCAGCATACATTTAGATCAAGCTGTTTGGACACACTACAGGTAGATTATCTAAAGACAAGGACATTAGTAGTGATGGTGTTGATAATGAATATTGACGCAAAGACTTTGCAGTCTTTGCAGACTTTGCAGTCTTTGCGTCAATGCTGTCAAATTACAATTTTTCCAAGGTTTGCAATGTGAAAAGTCAAAAATGCACTTCCTGTTCCAATCTAAACGACTGCCATGTAAAAGACTCCAAAATAACACCAAATACAATCCTTATTAAATTTAAAGACGGCAACTTGTATTTCTAAGTAACCATCAAAATAAAAAGGAAATACATTTATCTAAT
This sequence comes from Neostethus bicornis, assembly GCA_902685375.1. Classification (NCBI taxonomy): domain Eukaryota; kingdom Metazoa; phylum Chordata; class Actinopteri; order Atheriniformes; family Phallostethidae; genus Neostethus; species Neostethus bicornis. Next base: position 9,871,111 of record LR738558.1, on the reverse strand, counting down.
TCACATTTATAATTTTTAAATCATATTTAGTTGATCTCCATGTGACAGAACACTTCATAAGAGAAATTTATCAACAACAGAATTTGTGCTGGCATGCTGTCGTCAGACATCGACAACCTTCATCGGATGTTTGGTTTGGTGCTTCTTAGTTTCTAGCAGTTCTTCATGCAAATAAGTGTTAAAGATTGTGTTCAGTGATTTTCAAAAAGACCAAATGAGACCAAGAGATCAAATGAAAGATGAGAAGGGAGAAAAATAATCCAGTCAAACTGAAAGTTTATGTATATGTGTGACTATATATATGCATATGTGTGTAAGATTCAACACAACCAGGGTGTTTTTTTCTCTCTTCTTTCCAGCATCATTATGACACAGCTTGTAACACACAATTATTGACATGCACACACACATACACAATGTCATTGTGAAAATTGATGAAAGATCAAATAAGACGAGAGACCGTTCGTCTTTGGTGAAACTACATCTCTCACTTGTTCAGAGCGTCATTCTCCTCCCCTTTTCTTGCCCAGCTCTACCTACCAGTAGACTTTAAACATTTCACTGCAGCTTGATGATCTCTCCACGTACAGACAAACCAAAAGGTGAGACTCGATTTAAATTCCATTTATCTATGCAAATATTACTATGTACCTTTTCTGTACAGTACTTTAGAAGTACTTATTACCACACCAACAAATATACCGCACAGGTTTTTATTATAAACTGATTTGCATCTGAAAATGAAATTATATTGTCTATCCACTCAAAATTGAAAAAAAAAACTGTGAAGATGTGCAAACAAGTTTAATTTTTTTAGCACTTTGCATTTGCAATGTATGATAAACCGATGTGGATTTCTGTGTTTAATAAATTTTCATTGATTCTGATCAATTATTAATGCAACCATCTAAAGCAAAATTTCTGTGAAAAATCTGAACCCTGACTGACCTTTGCTTCAACAAACATTCTAGAATGATAGCCATCACCTCATTAAATTCAGTGTTGTCATCTTCAGCATAGAAAACCTGCTCTAATAGAGAGGTTTCAGACTTCTAGCTTTCCTTCTCATCAACAATGTAACACTGATGATCTGACCTGCTAATCTACCCTCCCTTTCATTCTAAACTAGCTCTACACACACTCTCCTTGTCCAGGTGAGGCCATGCAACTTGACCATGTGGGGTTTAAAGTTAAACCAGCTTTGTATGTATAGCTGGGTGAAATTAATACACGTTGATACAGTTATTCCTGCCAAAGATGATTTACCACACCAGTTTCTGATTATTTCAAACTGTGTCAATGAGTCTCACTCAGCTGACGTAAATGGCTGAAGATAGTGTAATACTTTTTTAGGGAGTATTTTTAATTTTAGAACTCAAGAGTTAAATGAGGTGGGATGAAGACCGTGTTGCTATTTTTTACTTCCTATTCCTTTGTGACCTCCTTTAACATCTGCACACAAATTGGGGGCAACAACCGCTTTTGTGTTTTTATCCTAGTGAGGCAAAAAAAATACACCTTTGTCAAATTAAAACAATCAGTAATTAAACAACTTAGTGCTTAAGTTGGAGTTTTGGGAAGGTGAGTGAAGTATAGTTGCCAAAACTTTATTAAGAAATGTCCTTTTTAAGCATTTTGAGGAGGTTGAATTCAGGACGGCGTTGCGTTCGGATTGAAAATAATGCATGGGTTGTCGAGTTGCAACGTGTTTGAGATTTGTGAGAAAAACTTAAAATGATTCCTAACATGTTTGTGTCGGCCTCCGAACAGTTTTTACAAATGTAAATAATTCACTTTAAAAAATCTTTAAAGTTAAGGAACAATCATCTTTTTGTTGCTACGTTACTATTTGAACAATTTTAGGATTTTCTCCTTTGACTTGTCTTCTAACATTCGTAAAGTTCTTTTTTAGTTTTTTAGTTGGTTTTTGCAACATTGTCTAAGAATCATTAGATTTCCCTCTCTCTCCCCTTCAAACGTTCACTGAGGCCTTTTGCAGAGGTGCATCCCCACGGTGTCTCCACTGTTAACCGATTTGTGTTTGAGATGTTTTTTTGTCTGGTTACACACTTGGAAATCTGCTTCAGACAGACCGCGGAATCATTTTCCACTGGGTTTCCTACAAACGTTCTAACAAATGCTGCCTCAGACGTTATTGTTTGGCAGCGGTTTTTTGTTGTGGAACTTGCTCTGCCATGAAGTTGTGGCAAGAGAACCATGCAGAAAGCTGTTGCATGGTGTCTCCCTTTGAAACTGTAAAAACCTACAGTTCCCATGGAGTTAATGTGCCCCCTTTACATCACTGCGGTTCATTCCGACTTGATTCTTATTGTTTTTGGTTTGGTTCTTATCTTCTTTTTTTCCTAAAGTAATGTTTTTACATTTGCATACGTTTCTCATTCGATGCAGTTATATTTGCTGAATTTGTTACCTCGTAGTTTGTCTAATTCATAGAGATTGTAGAAGTAAGACACAAATGCCAGCAAAATCAAGTGAGAGCTCGTAAATAGCGTAGAATGTAAATGATCTAAAATTTAAGCAAAAAAGAGACGTTATTGTAAATGAGACGTCGAACATGGTCGATCTTTGCACCGATTAGCAGAGACCAACTTGTATATATTTGTGTTTTTTTAAAAACCAGGCTTTAACTGTTTTTGTGACAACAATAGCTTAGCAATAATAACGTACTACGAATCATTTTGAGCGTACAATTTAAAACAGCAAAAACGACTTAATTGAAAATGGATATAAAATATATAGATGTAGAAAAACAATTACCAGATAGATGATCAAAATTTTGCTTTTAGAATGAGCAGACCATTCAATTTAAAATATATATATATATTTTTTTATTTATTTATTTTTTTACAAATTGTTGTAAACCACCACCGTACAGACTCAGGAAGCCTCTGGTCTTGAAGATCTTTTATCATGTTTATTTTTGACAATCTATATATTTTTATCAATAATTTAAATGCTTAAATTTTTGTTCACTGATGAAAATATTTGCAATGTTTCAATTTATAATTTTAATACCTAGTGTTATGAACTTTTCTTTCTTTTGATATTTTCTGACATTTTAAACCAATTTGGTGCGATATGTGGAAAGACAAATAATGTTAACTTCTTTCTTATTTTGTCATTTAGTTCATTGTATTTTTCAACTTTGTATCCATTTTTGGTTTTCTACAGCGACCAATCGCAAAAAAATAAGCAGGCGAGACGCAGGGTACACTTTGTTGAAGTCACCAGTTTGTCGCATCAAGAGACAGACGCACACATACTCATACCTACGAGCAATTTAAACTGACCGATCACTCTACTGTGCATGGTTTCTAATTTTTATTAATAGTGTAATAAACAAGGCTATCAGAACTATTGGAAAAACAAATAAGAAAGTGAGAGTAAAAAAAACAAACTAAAACACTGGTTAGCAGATGACAGGTAGCACCAAAAACAACTGAGTCCATAAACAATTTAAACATGCAACAATGTTTAAAACAGCACTGTTTTAAACAGTCTAGCCCTGCAGGACTGATAGCCCTACAGGACACTGAAATTATATCATTTCATAAATCTGCCATACATTTGAATGAACAAAGTTTTTTTTCTTTTTGTCTCATTAGATGATGATCCGCTGCCAAGAACAATTTTAAAAGAAGCATAATAACCATTTACATGCAATGTCAAGTAGATGAGATACTGTATATATAGGGTAGAACGAAGTAAAATAACCAGCTGATCATGTTCATTATTTACTGTCAAGTTATACCTTTCGAACATTAACCATATCATCTATTGAGGCCTTAAGCTTAGCAGTCATCGAGATTGACTTAAAAAAAATTGAGAAAAAATAATACAAGAAATAGCCGAGGTGAAGAGTTACTGAATAAATATGGGTGCAGTAGATTGTCTTTATCTAGAAAAATGAGTCTTTCAATGTTTAGCATTTACTGGAATGTTCATGCATTTGAACCAATGTTAGCGACGCCATGACATTCCTGACAATTTTGTACTGCTCTACTGTTAATGCTTCAGTTTTCTGTTTATACGTATTTGCATCTATACTATTTCCTGAGTTCAAAATTTTAAAATAAGTAATGCCACTGAAATCCGCATTTTCTACATCTACAGATGAATATTTTTTAACCTTTTTGTGGCGGCCCGCTAGCGTGTAAAGACAAAATCAAAATGTTTGCATAAAAAGATTTAGCCTTTTAAAGTTCGGGAGAAACACATTACCTTTAAAGTCGTTTGACTGTTGTAACTCAAGAGAATTTGTCCAAACATCATAATATTTTAGCTGGTATTTATTTATACATGTGACCTTTTTGCGGGTTTGTAAAATTAAATGGTGCTTTAAGGCAAAAACAATGATTGTCCCTCAGATTAAGTTAAAATACTAGTTGCCCCCCGAAACGTAGCCTGAACTAAATCAATTATAATTATATTAGTAATTAATTATAATTAATTTGAAAATTAAGAAGAAACCCTTTCGCTTTTTTATTTGACTGTTCTCTTTGCAGTCAAACATCAATTACGTGGTATTCATTTTTTGTTTTAACATTAATTTTTACAAATACGGTTTTACATGGAAAATGCATTACTTAAAAAAAAATCCCAATTTGAAGAAGTATTATGAATATTTCTATAGGCACTGATATCCTTTCAAATTTTCGATACTTAATTTTGATCTTTTGGTGGAGCCTCTGTTTTTTTTTTTTTTAAAAATTGTTATCTCGCTGTAGATTCTTATTTATTGAGGTAATTATTCTAAAGATGGCAGTGAGGACTACTTGCAGACCTAATTATAGTATCTTTCTAGTCATGCAGTTTCATCCATTCTGTGTCGTTTCCTCTCTCAGTGACAAAAGTCACAGACATCTAAAAATGATAAGAAAAAAAAAGTCCAAAAATGCTCGCCTCGTTCCCCCTCCTCTGCTCTGCCAGCTCTTTATAAAGAATTTGAGAGAAAACCAGAAAAACGTCTCCCCCGTCGAAACTCCTCCGCAATCCTCTTATCCTCTCATTTCAACTTTACTTCCATTTACACATTTCATCGAGCATTTTTAAATGAAAGTTTTTACCAGCAGAATGTACTTATACAGCATGTTAGAAAGTCCAAATTTGTACAAATTGATGGTAAAACCCAATATAAGAACTCTTTGAACAGTTTTATAAATTAATGCACTAAATTATTGCTGCGTATGCATGGGTTTTCTCCAATTTCCTCCCACCCAATAAAAATATGCATGGTCGGTTGATTGGCCACTACCTTCTTGCCCCTAAGAATGAGTGTGTATGTGTGTGTGTGTGAATGCTTGCATGTGTGTGGCCTCGTGATAGACTGGCGACCTGTTTGGGGTGTACCCTGCCCTCGCCTCGAATCAGTCGGGATGGACTTCGGCATCCCACGCAACCCAATAAGGTATAGACAGTTACGAAGGTAACCCACTGACTGCATTAAATTCTTTTTTGTGTTGATATGCGGATAGTTTACTGCGTTTTGTGAAGTCAAATTTTGCAATGCACTTTGTTCTCTGCAGCTTTGCATCAATAAAACCACGTCTCAGCTTTGATTTTGCATCTGCTGAAAAATAAACAGGTTGGTCCTTAGAAGCAAGATAAAACTGATTAAGAGTTATGAACTCTGACTCCCTGAAGTTTGAGGTAAACATATCATCTCTAAAGTACAGTCCAATCCAGTCGAGAATCTGTGGGAAGGGCTAAAAACTGCTGTTCACAAATTCTCTCCATCCAACCTCACTGAGTTCGAGCTGTTTTGAAAGGAGGAATGGGTAAAAATAAGTCTTTCAATGTGCAAAACTGATAGAGACATACTCCAAGTAACCTAAAGCTGTAATCACAGCAAAAGGTGGCACTACAGTATAATAACTTAAGGGAACTGAATAATTTTGCATGCCGAATTCTTCAGTTTTTTATTTGTTAAAAAAGTTTGAAACATTCAATAAATTTTGTTCCACTTCATTATTGTGTCCCACTTGTTGTTGATTCTTCACAAAAAAATTACAGCGTTGTATCTTTATTTTCAAAGGCTGAAATGTGGCAAAATTTTAAAACTTCAAGGGGGTTGAATACTTTCTCAAGACACTACATACAGTATATGTGGTTTAATATCAAGTGACCAATAAACTTTCTTCTACTACGGTGCACATCGTCTTAAATTTCCATCTATTTTGGCCTTCTTTGAATTTTGATGTGCATCATGCATGTGTGTTAAACTGTGTATCATAACAACATCTAAAGGTACAATGGAAGCGTGTAAGAGTTTTTTTTTATTACAGGCGGGGCGGCTTAATTTAGCTGTGTATGAAATGCAATGATACAAAACTAAAACTAATTTACCTCATCAATAGATGACGATAAAGTTTAGAAAAAGGAAACAAAAACAAGAGTTATTTTATTTTTCTTTACCTCCTTGATCTTTACTTCAGATCAGCGATGTAAAGATCATCAAAGACAAAGATGATGAAAGAATTTAGACTCTAAAATGGTTTAATATGATGTAGGAAATATTTATTTTTTTAAAAAAAGGTGCTTTTTATGATGGAACTTTGGTAACACATTTAAAAGGGAGGGAAAGAATCTTTCAAAAGCTCCCAAAAAACCATAGAATTAGATTGCTTAGAAAAACAGATTTAAAGCCTCAGTGTTCACATACACAGTGAGAAAGAAAGAAGTCTTTGTAGAGTGATCAAAGTTGTTTATCTTGGTTCAAAGCAGTATATTTTTCAAAGTAAAGTAGGTGCAGTAGTACAGTCGTATGTCTATATCCTAATATGCTAATATTGAGGTGATACTTTGAGGAAGAAGTTGTCTTCACCACATTATAATCTATTACGAATGTTAATGATGAGGTTTTTAGTCATGCTGTCACACTGTACAGATGACCTCAGCGTTAACACACGCACACACACAACATCGAGTCACTACTGATGGGCACTTGAAGCATTAACAGGTATTCAAAGACATCAAATGCAAAGCTGCTGCATTTTTAAAACATAAAATTAGTCAAAAAAGTTCAGAATGCAACTATCTTTCAATGTTATTCGCTTGCAAAATACAGAAGTAAAAAAAATACGTGTGGCTCAGTCTGAAGTTTTTTTTTAGATATTACCACAATCATAATAATAACAGAAATGCTCCTGTCCTTCTATTTTCTGAACAAGATGAGACTATGCGGTGTGTCAGATTCTATTCTGCAGATAGTCTGATTGCTTTTGCCACTTAAATAAAACATCGCTGACATTTTACTACTTAGATTTTATGACCTGTGTGTCTCTTTTTTACGTCAAAGGTTTTTTATTATTCGTATAAAGTTCTAGATGTGTGCAAAGCATTTAAGTTCAAGCAACACCGGGTTTTTTTTCTTAACAAGCAAAAAAATATATATATTTGTAATGCATTTTTCCAGTACCGGTAATTCATCATTTCATGATACATATGTTGAAAATGTACACGTTATTTGTAAATCTATAAAATCTTAGATATTAGTGTAATTCTTCTAAATGCATCCAATATTTTTATTTAATTTAATTATACTAATGAGGAGTTTCCAACATTACGTTACAAGAATGGTTTTGTTTTTATTGTACACTATATTTTACTTATTGTACTTATTCAAATTGATCAGAGAAAAATCGACTTTGTTTCAGTGGTGTAAATTTTTTGCCATGACACTATATTGGTTTTAGACGATTGAGAAAATAAAAGATGAATGAATGCACGATTATGACACTTCAACATTAAAGATTTCAGTTCTCTATACACGTATGGATTATGTGAACATTTTCGGTTGTGAATTTGAAACAATGGTGCATAAATCATTAGAAGTTTGCTTGTTTGGCCCAAAAAAGTTGTGAAGCCACAATAGATTGAATATTTTTACTCTTAAAATTGAATATCAAATCTTCAGAAGTATCAATTAATTCTATTGTTCTCATTGCTAGAGAAGAATCTATTGCTTTAACTCGTCAAATCTTGAATGTATAATGGATTTTGGAAAAAAAATCCCCCTAATTTTCTTCTAATTTTATGCAGTTTGAGTGTTGTTTTGCAGCCTGGTGACAAAATATTATACGCTATAAGAAGACAAAGGAAACATATCTCTTCATCTTTTATTTTTTAGGTTTGGTTTAAAATGTGGGTCACTGTAGTTGCCCACACACAATCAAACCTGTGAATTTTAGTGTTTGAGGTTTAGTGTGGACATGTTTGTTGGTGTTTTATAACCTTATGAAACACATTAAAGACACACAACTAGGCCCAGGTGTACACTATAAATGTGTATGGATGCAGTGTGTGTAGGTGAGTGGGTGGAACTTCAGGGTGTTCAGAGGGTTCCCTGAACCTCATCGTTCGCCGCTGTCTTCCTTCCTGTTTTATTCTCTCTCAGTTCCTGTCAGCTGACTCAGTTGGAGAATCTTGATCTGGTAAACATCTGCCGCCTCTGCTTAAGCTCTAGACACACACCCACGCACTCACAACGAGAGAAAAATGTACTGTGGTCACACAAACGATGTTAAGAAGCACAAAACATATTCAGTGTGCACGTAAACTTTATTTCACATGTTCAAGTAAGTATCAAAAGGACCAATAAAGTATTTCTAAAGTCCATTTCTTCACAATTGATTAAAAGAACAATTCCCACATCTTCAATGCAAGTGGATCACTTTGACATAAGACATGTGTTCCAAAAATCAAACAACAAAGGAAGTTGTCAGAAAGAAAAGAGGACAAAGAAAGTTGTGAATATTTTTTTGAAAGAGATGAGATGTGAAGTGATACGAGGACAGGCAACAAGACGGAAAGAGATATAGAAAGATGGAGGAGATGTGGGGGGCTGAGAGATAAAGATAGCTAAAAGGAGGGAGATCCGTCAGCGTTTGTTTCCTCAGGATGTGGTCACCACGACGACGCAAAGGCAGAGAGGCAACATCACTACACGCCGGTCCTCTTTGACACCTGCAAAAGTGTGTATTTGTGAAAGTTAGTGTGTATATGTGTGTTCTTCAGTGTGTAAAGGAGAGTGTGTGTTCACTTTGGTTTTGTGTGACTGGTAATGGAGAGAGGCAATCACACACGAAAGGTCATGCGAAAAACTCTAAAGATAGCAAAAAAGCTGAGAAAACGATGATGAAGACAATTAGAAGAATGATAACATGAAGAACAAAAAACGAGATGCCTGAAAAGAAAATTAAGCGCCAAGAACTGGTAAAAAAAATTGCTGTGTGTTTTCATCTCATCCATCTTTGTTCTTTCTCTCTGTGACTCACTCCGTGTCCTGTTTCGCTCAATGTGGTTTCAAGTAAGACAAACAACCTTCTAAAATTGTAGGATTTAATGAAAAGATTCAAGAAATTGCTTTCTTTTTCTCATTTCGAACTTGACTACTTTGTTTTAAAAGGAATTTTGTATGAAGCGGTAAAAAAATAGCGTGTGAGTAATAAGCTCATTTGCTTCTCTTGCAGCAGTACTCATTTTTATACAAATCTCTATTAAGCTTCAACCTGCTAGCATCAGGACTGTATAACATAGATTAGAATGGAGAGAAAACAGGTTTCTGATTGTCAAATGCTACCTGAAGTATAGATTTTTTAAATTATAAAATATTTGTTAGAAAGCCACTAAAGACCATTGATTACAATAGTGATTCATATGTATTTTCAAAAAATTATAAAAATAAATATTTGCATGTGATAACTATGGGCAAAATTTTTCTGTGTCACATTTGACGTAGGGCGGCATGGTGGCACAGTGGTTAGAACAATGGCCTCACAGCAAGAAGGTCGGAAGTTCGAGTTCTGGGTGGGACGAGACTTGAAACATTGGCCTCTCTGTGTGGAGTTGGCATGTTCTGCCTGTGTATGCGTGGATTTTCTCCAGGTACTCTGGTTTCCCTCCACAGACATGCATATTAGGTTTATTGGCCACCATAAAATTTTCCGTAGGAATGGTTATGTGTGTGATGCCCCACAACAGACTGGCAACCTGTTTGGACTGTACCCTGCCTCTTGCCTTAGTCAGCTGGGATTCTACAGCAACCCCGGCACTCCCGTTAGGGGCAAGCAGTTCAGATAACAAAACGTTTGATGTAGGATTCAAGATTTTCTATATATTTATGTGAGTAAATCAAAAGTTGTTTGTTGGCAGCATGATAGTATTTTTACATATTGTTTGCAGTCCAACAAAAGTGATTAATTCATAATATTTGGCAAATTAAATTATTTGTACGTTACTAAACATTTGTCTCCTCTTTTGCACAGGTGCTCCAACTCTAACATAATGGGGGATCGATCCTTCTCAAATCTCCAACATCATCGCCTCCCCTTTCCTCTCACCCTGACCAACTTTCAAAACTCTGAAGGTGGATACACGATGTCTCACACTGGTCATAATTTCATGGAGCATTATGGAAAGCGAGGGGAGGAATCCACGAATTCATACTTGATGTTAAACAGCTCCTCTTGCCCAAAGAGAAGTGTCAATGGTGTTGAGAAGATTCTACTCAGCACCAGTGTGAGCAGTTTGGACGAAGACGGAGGCCATCTTGATGAAGATAATATTCATTTTGATGACTCCTGGAATGGTAAAACTGAACTTTGGGAAGATGAGGAAACTTATGAAGAAACAAAGGTGGACTTTAGTGCAAAAAGCGATGGCTACACTGATGTGAATGATGTGTTTTATGAGATGAACTATTCCACAGAGGAAGAAGCAAGGCAAAAAGTGCAAGCAAACCATCATAATTATGTCCATGCTAACCACAAGGCTAACAAAGACCGACTTAATGAGAAGAGCCATGGATACTGCAGGACAAATTCCAGCAGTCGTGGTTGTTTTCAAGGTGAAGAAGATAACGGTTCTAGCTGTGGCTCTGGTGAGGATCAGTCTCACCCGGTAGAAACTGAGAGTGTGTGGCCAAGTGTCTCCCCCTTAGGTCAAGAAGACAGGATGTGGAAAAGAGCAGGTGACTCCCACACCACCTCTTCAATATGTGTGTCACCTGTTGGCACCAACAGTAAGGGTTATCCCCAGAAACTGGACTCCTTTTCTGAAGCTTTCCTCTCCCAGAGAAAGAGGTTAGCTATCAATCCCAATCACGCTGGACGGCTGTGGGAATATGGAGCAGGGATGGGAGAAACATCTGGATTAGTGAAATCAAGCCAAAGTTGTGCGTTTGAGCCAGACCCTTACCTCCCTCCGTCTTCTTCCTCCTCCTCTTCTTCACCGGCTTATCCGTCTCTACCATCTTTCCCTTCACCTCCAACAGCTTCTCACCTCATGTCTTCGGTTCTCAGCCCTCCTCCCACACCTCTGCCTTCCTCCCACTCCCCCTGTAAAATGGACTCTCCTGGTTTGCATGGGGGTGCTGGACTGTTACTTTCACAAGGAGGAGAGTCACTTAATGCTCTTCAGTTTTTTCCATCCCGTATCCAATCTTTACCCTCAGTTCATTCTCCTGAGATGATATGGAAGCTTCCACTGCTCTCACAGTGTTACCAGGCCAACACTGGTACAGCTGACCTCACCATGAAGACTTGCCAGGAAACCGACTACGGAGATGCCACCGGTACACTTATATATATTTTTTTGTCTTTTTTGTCTGAATGAAAGTTTCTTGCAAAGCTCTAGCTATTTATATAGTCTTTAAGTATCCCATCGTCTATGTCTTTAAGTCTCCAAGTATCTCAGTTGCCAAGATTTTTCTTGCCTGATTCTTTGCTACTTTGAGGTTCATTCGCTCCACGGTGGGCAGGCACTTGTTCTTTTTAACCGATTTCTGTTTTTTGATTGCTTCCATATGTGAAGTGTATAATTCACTTGAACAGTCATTGTAGTCTGGAAACACAGACTGTTTAGTTTGGTTTATTTTCATGCTTACCGGGCAAACTACAACAGACCTGGATGAACGTTTGTGTTTGAAGTCATGGCATCATTTGGATTTGCTATTAGTTTTTATTCGTTATTACAAACAGTCCCCAATTTGTTAACACCTGACCTAGTAGCTGGAGTTAAATGAATTTTTATTATTCCTTCAGATCAGACAAGTTGGTATATACTGTAAGTCTCCTTGATTGCTCTTGTGAACTATGAAACTGTGGGAATGGCATTTTCGATTACGAAAATACAGAGGTGTGTTCATTTCAAAAGCAAACATTTCACCCCATAAAACAACCACACATTCATAGCCACATGTAAATTTCCCGAACCGGTGGGTTTTTACAGACGGGTTTGTGAAGTTTTCCATTTTTCACATGTAAACTTTTTTTTCACAATTTAAATTTTATTACCTTTTTATTTTAGGTTTGAAGATCACACATTTGTACCTCAAACCTACAAATAGATTAGCATAGTTTAAATTGTTTCATTTTTACTAATGAATTTTTTTTTAAAACAAAAATTCTGGGTTATTGTTTATTAGATGAAAGGATTTTTTTTTTTAAATTTCGAAAATGGATTTTACCAAGAAAGTATTTTTTTAAGTTTTCTCACATCTACTTAACCTCCTTCTCTATGATTACCTTGCTCCAGCCTTGTGCAGCATCCCCCAGTCTCCCGAGTCATCATCTCTCACCTCTTCATCATATCTTTCATCGCTCAGCTCGGCCATCAATCCATCCAGCAATTCATCCCACACATCCTGTTTCCATATTCCTCTTCGTGCATCTCAAGCCTTTGGCAAACATCATGAGGTTGCCAGAAAGACATCTGCAGAGAAAATAAAAAACGAACCAGCCAAGTTAAACCAACAGGTAAAGGCAGCACCACTGAGGAAAATTAGACAATATTTGGAAGAAATAAAATAGAGTTTTATTTCTTTTTTAGTATTTTTTGCATATATAAAGCAACTTGTGTTTTGCTGTGTTTCCAACTAAACAAACATCCTCCAATATATGAAGAGGCAGGTATATTCACTACATCTGGAGGAGCTTTGCAGATGTGGTGGGCGGATGCTTCTATGGTTGTTGGTCAAAAAATTCTGTTTGCTCCAACAGCATGATGATTTATAAAAATCTTGATCTGGGTTTTTGTTTTTAGACATGTTGAGCAGGTACATGAGACCCAGTTGGGTAATCTCAAGTTCAGCGGGATGCTGTTTTCTGCTATGGAACTGTCAAACACCTAGAATTTTTCTTTCTTTTAAGTAAACAAATCATTTTTAAACATTAAATGCTTCATTTAGGTTCTCACAGACATTTCAGGTCCTCCTTTTGTAAATTTTCAATTGTATTCATGCAAATGTTTTCTTTTTTTTTTTTCCAGAGACAACATAAAACTCTGGTGTCCGCTGGAACCCCTTTTCCAAGCATCCTTCAGTCCGGGAGGACTCGAAATGACAGTCGTTACACTCCTTTGCCTCTCCTTAACCCAACCCGCATGGGAACAGGCCTCTATTCATCCCTCACCTCCTTCCATCACAAGGAGGAGAGAGATTGCGCAGAATTACCGTGAGTACAGCTCAAAAAAAGTTTTGCAGGACTTGAAAGTCACTCCCTGGTTGAACAACAGGAAGATGATCAAACTGCTTTTATGTCTTTAGACACATCAATGTGGGTCCTGACCACCAGGCAGATCTTCCTCCTTGCTTTTTTGATGGCGAATGGTCAGGTGTGTGGTTGCTGGAGGAAGAGCATCCCCGTGAAGAGTTGCTATGGAAACCATGGGATGATCTGGAGGAGAGCATTCCCATCCAAAACCAAGGTTCATGCCAAATTAGAAAACACAATCTGAACTAATTTACAACTTAGTTTAAATGAGGATTTGACAGAAAAAAAAGCTAAATTAAAGGGATTTTTAAACCCTTTTCACATTATCTAATTTTTTCTATGTGTTTATGTGCAGTGGACAAGCTTCTCTCCATGTGCAGCTCCAGCTGTCTACCAGGAGGAGGTAGTAATACAGAGCTGGCTTTGCACTGGCTTCACCGTTGTCAAGGCAACACAATGGTATCATATTCTACCTTATTGTCTTTTTTTAAAAGCTTTTTCATTCCGAATTGAACATATTTTATGTTTTCTAATAATTAGTTTATGTGATCTGTTTGTTTTTCTTATTTTCAGGCAGCATTAGAGCAGCTCCTGTTCTCCCAGTCATCTCCCACAGCAGAGTACCATTACTCAGGTAACAACTGATAATTTACAAAAGACTAAAAGTAAACAGATTTTGAAACATGGGAATTTACATAACTGAAATAAGTAAAATATGGTGTTGCTTTTATGGGACAATATGTGCCTGCTAGATAGAAACTATCTTTATGCATGATGGAAGTCATTGTGGAAACTAGAGTTTCGTGACTATTAAACTTAATCCTCTCACACATTTAAATCCTTCAAGAACAAAGCGGCCATTGTTCTGTCTGCTGAGTTACCTAAGGTGAGTGTTTCCCTGCAGATGGAGGTACTGGCTCACATTTTGGTCTCCTAATGATAACCTACTGTAACTTCTTATTACTGTAGGAAGGATACGATTCTCAGCATGTCCAACATTCTCATCAATTTCATTATTTCTTCCTCACACACACCATTTAGTCTAACCCCTAGTTTGGTGCTGTTAATCTCTTTACATTTCCAAGGCCCATCAACAGCCACTGCATTTCATACAGTGCAAGTTCTCAATAATTGTATGCATGCAGGACATGTACTCTATGCATGGATTAATTTCACATGTCTTCTAATCATGAGATCTCTGCATGGTATTTCATGGTTTAGCCTGTTTTTTTTTTTTTTTTTTTTTTTTCAATTCTTACTGGGTAACCATGTGAATGAATTGTCATTGCAGGTTGTGACTTTTGGACAGAAACAGAGAAGAATATCTTTAATGCATCACTTGCATCTTCTGGAAAAGACTTCAGACTCATACAGAAGATGGTATACAACTGTTTTAAGTATTCAATTGAATTCTATTTGTATAGCCCAAAATCACAGAATTGCTGTCTCAGTGGGCTTCACATTGCAGATTCAGAAAGTAGAAAAACAAGAAAAAACAGGAATGTATAAACACAAATACACAGCAAGAAAACTAACTAACAAATGCTAACTAAACAATATTGGCACATTCCTGCCCTTACACTCTCCTTCACGGTGAGGAAAAACTCCTAAAAATCCTAACAGTGGGAAAAAATGAGAAACCTCGTGGGGATCCACACGAAAGAGAGATACCTCCCCCGGGGCAATACATTCAATAATATACAATATTCATTAATATTCAATACTATTCCTGAGAATTTTTTAAAGCTACTCAGCTAAGTGAATTGATTCCTCTTTTACTGGAGCAAAAATAGGTATAGTTATATAACATTAGACATTTTAGTGGAAAATAATTGATTGAAACATCAAACCACATAAAGATCACATTCATGCAAAGACAAGTTTCCTGAAGTGTAAAATAAAATTTGTGCGTATGTTTTATCATGCACAACTTTCTCTCTCTGCTTTCCTTTGTGTGTCTATGGCTGTAATTTGATGCTTTAATGTACAAAGAGTATTTTATTTTCTCTTGCCACCTGCATTGCCCTCCAGCGGTGGAAGTATGCAGCTTGTTTGAAACACACAAAAAACTGCATTCCTTTGTATTTCTTTTCCTCTCAAAGGAGTCTTCCTAACTCTGTAACTTGTAATTGTTTCCGAGTATATATGAGTTGGGGGTATATTGAAATTGAAATGTTGTTTGCACGTGATTGATTGACAATATACCTGGTTAAAAGTAAAAAGTTTTGTGCTAAAATAAGTTATAAGTCTTTGATTATTACATAATAACCATTCTGCTGCTTTGTTTTGCAGGTAAGGACTAAGTCTGTGTCTCAGTGTGTGGAATTTTACTACTTAAGCAAAAAGCTTACAGACAAGCAGAAAAAGCAGAAAGAGGAGGAGGAATGCAGATTTAGAGAGCTGGAGCTGCAAAAAAGTGTAAGTTTTAATATGTTTCTGTCCCGAGATGAATAAAGATTTGTGGAATTCGACCCAACCAGTAAAACTAGAATGAGTAATAAATAGGCTTTGTTTCTCCAGGTTACTCCCGTTCGCTCAGTGGAGAAACAGTTTCCAATAGAGGAGGCAGTTTCTGTGCCTTCATTGGCCAGTTACTTTCCCTGCAAACTGTGTGGAAAGTAAGTAGAACCAATCCTGGAAGAGGAAAGTCCAACTCAAACCATCTGTTTTTGCTTCAGGGTAAACAAACAGATGGTTCGTATTTTTTTTGTCATTTCATCCCTTTGGTTTTCTCTCTTTTCTCCAGAATGTTTTATAAAATTAAATCCCGTAATGCTCACATGAAGATCCACCGGCAGCCTCAGGAGGACTGGTCGGACAGGAGGTTACAACACCAGCTCCTCACACAACGTCTAACCCTCAGTCATCCTACCCAACACCTCCCCTCTAACTCCTTGCACCCACCTCGGCCTGCAGGACTGACATTTCCCATTTCTAGTCTCCCACATAACAACAGCAGCAATGCCAACAATGTTGACAACTCCATTGCTAATAGCAACCCCATGACTCCTGTTAACACCAGCATGCTTAACCCTATCAATCCCCAGACTCTTAACAACATTGCTCCTCTGACTTCTCACGTTAGCACCAATAGTAATATGGATGGAAGTGACACGAACCAAAGAGAGATCATCCCTGCCGCACATTTCCACCTTCCATGGGGGTCATTTGCTCAACCTCATCAACTCTCTGCTTTCTACTGCATGTCAGAGGGAAAAGATGATTCTGAGGTCTCAGGAATGGAGGGAAAAGATCCAGTTAGCTGGTAGCAGTGTTCAGCTTTTTTTTTTTTTTTAGCACAATTTATAATCTTTGTAGCAAACTATTAGGTTTTCGGTAAATCTGTTCTTTTAGTCAAACTTTAGCCTGTTTTAAATCTGTTTTCAAATGGTTATATGTAAATAGGTAGTATATTTTGCATACTGTATTTATATGTCTAATGCTTATAAAAGAATGAACAAATGTTGACTGGTTGTGGTGTTTTGACCTTAAGACGGCCCTACATTTAAAGATTATCTGCACAAATCTAGATTTAGACATCTATAATCCACAAAAACCAGAGCAGCCTGATGCAGTCTGTGTAAAGGTTTTCTTTAAACACCCCTACGGGCTAATATTGACTTTAGACCATCATCTCACTTGCTGGTATCTAAGTAGCATGTTGATTTCAGATCGCTGTGATCATGTATTTGTGTGTGTTGTTTCGCACAACTCTCGCAAATGTGATGTCAATACTGAAGACAGGAAATCATTTATTGTTTACCCCGATGTTACATTTCAGCTCAGGTTATTGGCTCTGTTACGTTTATCTACCTGTAGATCATTTCACAAGCGGGTAGATGTTCTTTCATCCTGAGTCGGGCTGATAGTGGTCGCTAAGGGAACAGGTTTCAGTGTTGATACAAAGACAATGTGTAAAGTTTTTTTTCTTTCCAGGCATCTGTGGCTGTGTGTTATGAGTAAGCATATACTTAGCAAAAATGGTTACAGTCATGATCTTTTTACACTCATGAAAAAAATAGTTAAAATAGTTAAAATAAAAATGTTGAGTTTGTAACTTTTATCCTGAGTTCTCTCAAACTCTTTTTGCACCCACACAAGAAAGTCCACAAAGCAGCAAAACAAAAGAGTTCAATGTTTTCAGGAGAGAAAAAGAGATGTGGGGTAAATGGTGGGAGAGGGAGAGCAAACCAATAGGAAAAGAGAAGGAGGAGGATGGAAGGGAGAATAAACAGAGAGGTTACTGAGCAGACTCCTATTCATAGCAGGCGACTCTTTGCCAGTCGAGTGAGTTTGCACCCTCACCATGGTTTATCCCTTCTTTCTTTTCTAGAATTCTATCCTACTTTTCCCATGCCGGGGCGTTACAATAAAAAAAAGCTTGTTCAGTCAGGTCGATGTTGTAACATGCACAAGAATGTTACAGGCCTCAGCACCTCCTGAACCTGATTCATAGTGTGAAGCAAAACAAACTAATTTGTGATCAGTTAAAGGTGAAAAAAAAGGTTTATGAGAGAAATCTTAATAGAATATTTTCTGAATTCTCCAACAAAAATTGTTCTTTTTTAATGCCTTAAATGTATTTAGTGTTTGGACTTTTCTTACTTTCCCTGTCCTGCTTTCACCTTTTTATTTTTTCACCTGCAGTCTTCTTGAAAATATCTTGTTAATAGGTTAAGCAGAAAATAAAAGATCACACACAAGTTACAGCAATGGCCGTGCATAAATCAAACTTTCTTGAAAACCATTTATTTGCACAAGAGAAGACATTTTAATAAAATCAAAAATGTAGAGAGGTATTTAATCAGATTTTAATCCAGAGATAACATTTTTCACATTTGACTACATAATTAGACAAGTAGGTTCATTTTTAAGCTTCAGATTTAAAAAACATTGCTTACAATGATAGTCACAGAAGACATAGTTTTTAAAGAAAATTGGTCAAGAAATAGTTGGTTTGATTTTGGTCTGCATAAAGTTCATCCTGGGATCTGCAGGTAAGTGCTGCAACTATTCGTGTCAAATTGCTCGTTTTTATTCTGCAGAAATTTGATCTCCATGTGAAAAGTGCCAAAGTACGTTTTTTTCTCCCACAGCTGCAGAAACTGAGTTTGAAGAACTAAGATTGCCAGAGTAAGTGCAAGTAATCTACTGTATGTGAATGCAACAAATTTTAGTTGTATGGGTTTACAGTTATTCTTACAATTTTTACCACCCCTTTGACTATATTCCATATGAAAGGTTTTTGTTGTGCATTGTTGTGGGTTTTGGTATTTATAACTAAGGGGATATATGTATAATTTTCCGTTTTGATTTTAGATGACAAGAAATTGTGATCTAACAAGTTTAACTTCTTCCACTTGATTGATTTATTTTCTAAAATATATCTATTTAACTTGTATTGTATCCATTCATGCAGTTCAAAATAAGGGAAGAAAAAGGTTAGTCGGCGTTTCTGTGCCGGTTTAAGAAAATATTAATTAAGCTGTAGATTTTTTGAGTTTATGCACCATCATTAAACATTTCAGATCAGGGGATCAAATGCTTATTGACTTGACATTTTACTGTGTTAATTACATATATAGTGCAAAATATCTTGTACTTTTCCACAGAAAAAATGAGTGAGTTTTAGAGAATAAGTTTTGAATTGAATGACTGAGAGAAGTAAGTTTTTAATACACAGCTCTATAGGAAGGGATTTCTATTTTAGATCTTTATCACGAGACAAACACACATGTATAAGAGGAATTTTAATACTTCAATGGTCATGAAGGCCTCTAATTAAAAATAAAACTGCACTTCATGTAGTTATTGATATTGACAAAGTCCCTTCTTTCCGCATTTTTAAATGCATGTTTAAAACTTACATTCATAAAAAAGAAGCCATTTTAGAAAAAGTTTTAGCCAGGTTAACGTGATGTGAAACTATGACATTTAGAGAAGCATTTATCTAGAGGACAAAAAACATACAGTACTGCTCCAGAAACTTTACATAACTAATGCAAGTAGCTAATTTTTTTTAACCATTTGTGCATATCTTCCCTTAAAAGTCTTGAGCTTGTTCAAAAGGCAGCAGCAAGACCGTTAGCAGGAGCTAATAGAAGAGAACATATTACTCCCTTGCTATCGTCTCTCCACTGACCCCTGATTGAGTTCAGAATCAAGTTTAAAATCCTCTTACTAACCTACAAGGCCCCAAATAGCATGGCTCCATGTTACATTAGTGAACTTATAGTACCTTATCAACCAAGCAGAACACTTTGCTCAAAAATTCAGGGCTATTAGTGGCTCCTAGGATTTCTAAAAGTAAAGTTGGAGGTAAAGCCTTTAGCCACCAAGCTCCAGTTTAATGGCATAAGCTCCCAGCTCAAGTGAGAGCGTCAGACACTGTTCCTACATTTAAAAGTAGGCCCAAAGCATTCCTCTTTGAACAAGCTTATCACCAGGCCAGCTAGAAACAAAGACTAGCTGATATAGTTGCTAGATGGCTGTTAGATACTAGAAAAGTATGGTACATTGGGATTCTGTCCTCTAATTCTACCTACTGTTCTCTGCCAGACTGTCTTGGCTGCTTGATGTATCCACATTGCCCTTGGCCGATCCCTGGCTTTCCATCTAATTCATTGTTCTCTAATGTTTTTCATTTAGATTTTACACCACTAGTTGGTACAGTACAAATCACATGTTGTCCACCTCTCTCTTCCTCTTTGGGAGAGAGCTCTGTTTCAGATTCCTGATGGATCCTCTGCGTTCTGGTCCTCGGCATGGCCAGACCGAGGAGGCCCCCACGCTTGATCTATCATCCCTTCTCCATCAGGATTAGCCCATCTACACATCTCCGTCCTGTCACCAGGCTGAGGAGGCCTCCGTGCTTGCTTAACCATCCTGTTTCCATCAGAATGAAGCCCATCTACTGACTTCTTTAAATATCAAACTAGAGTAGAATAATCTAATATTTAAACAATAGTCTTAGACACATTGGATGCTCGTCCCGGGGGAGGGATCTATCTTTTGTGTGGATCGCATAAGGTTTCTTATTTTTCCCCACTGATGGGGTTTTAGGAGTTTTTCCTCGCCATGAAGGAGAGTCCAAGGGCAGGAATGTGCTAAAATTGTCTAGCTAGTATTTGTTAGTTAGCTTTTTGCTGTGTATTTGTGTTTATACACTCTTCTTTTTTTTCTTGTTCATGTTCTTTTTGAATCTACAATGTAAAGCCAGTTAAGACAAAAAAAAAATTGGGATTTTGGGCTATACAAATAAAATTGAATTTCAATTTCACCACATCCCAACCACATATTCTGGCTTCGTAGATTACGCAAGACTTGAGTTGGAAAAAGGTGTATGAGAAGCCACAAGAGTAGGAGGAATAGGATTAGGAGGAAAAGAGTAGAAGATAATTACAACCTTGGAGAGTCTACTAAAGGGCTATCAAATAGAAAACCAATTCTATGAGGAGAATTCAAAGTTTAACAACATTTGGAAACTTTCCTGTAGTTTTATTTGCTGCCTGGAGCATGGTATTGATTGGCACATCTGATTTGGCTCCTCCTGTGATTCTTGAGAAATTCAAAGTGTCATTAAAGGATTTCTACTGCTCACTGATCTGGATCTGATAGGTGAACAAACAAGTTGAGAAACAAGAACTTATTTGCATATGAGTGAAAATCCTACATTTATGGATTTCTTCTGTTCAGAGTTCATCTTGATTAGTTTGTTTAGCGGATTGTCGTTTACCCATCAACATTTGATGTTGTATATCACCAAGAAAATATTTAAAATACTTTGATAAGGATAGGGTCTGGATTAGAGACACGGTGCAAGGTTCAGGTAGTATTGTCTGAGTATCACATGCTTTCTGAGATAAAAGCAGCCAATTGTTCACATTACAAAGGATAATTATATGTGCCTATAAAAAATCTTAGCCGTTTTCTGCTGTTAATGGATGCATAAATATTCTTTTTTCTAATATTGCGTAGACTGAATTTTTTTTCTTTACAACTTTTCACCTACTTTTTTCAAAATTATTGCACAAAAACCGAACAAAAATCCTTAAATTAATCGTAGTCAGAAGCCCTAGTCATTTGAAAACTTAAATATTTGGATAAAACTTTATTAATCTCCTGCAGTTAAAATTATGGTGTCCAGCAGCAACAAACCACAAAAATAAAAGTACACTAATAAAATTTTAAAAAGTTACAATCGCTAATAAATAAGATACCTCATTGGACTCAGTTCTTTTCAGACACAACTGTTCGATTAAAATGCCTGAGGGCAGATGGGATAAACGACCTTTTAACTTTGACAAAATGTTTCAGATATTTGATTTCTCCATGAATGGGATAATCTGGGTGATCATCCCTACCAGCTGGCGATGCAAACATTTTTTTCAATTAGTTAATTGCAATCCTTTTTTTCAACTACCAAATTACAAACATGGTCCTGATGGATGCTAGTGTTCATGTTACAGCATAAACCAATGCCTGCAAGACCCAAGCTGAAGATTGAGTTGCAGTACACAATTGAGTGGTAGTACCGCATGGCGTTAGCCTGCATAGAAAACTTCTTTCAGTAGGTCAAAAACTGCCATGCATATTTCTCTGCCAATGGCTTTCCCAAATTAAGGAGGCCTCTATACTTGATCTACCACCCCGTTACCATCAGGATGAAGCCCATCTACTGATTTCAGTCCTTAGCGTTGCCAGACAGAAGAGGCATCTGTACTTGATCTACGTACCATCCTGTTTCCATCAGGATGAAGACCATCTACTGATTTCTGTAGAGTAGAAAAAGCTAATATTTAATCAACAGTCTTAGACACACTGGCTGTTCATTCAGGGGGAAGGAATCTCTTTTCAATATGGGTCGCCATGAGGCTTCTTTTTTTCCCCCTCACTGCTGTTTTTTTTTTTTTTTTTTTACTTTTCTTACTTTTCCTTTACTGTTAAGAAGGTTCTAAGGACAGGAATGTATACTGAAATGGTTTGGCTAGCTTTTGTTTAGTCAGTTTTTAACAGTGTATTTTTATCTCTTCTATGAAGAGCTCATCACAGGAACGTAACCAACTGGACGACCTGCCCTTATTACACCTCTGATTGGCACCAAAAGATGAAAATCCGTTCCCTCGTCTTCCGCTTATCTGGGGCCGAGTCGCGCGGGCAGCAGCCTCAGACAGGAAGCCCAGGCTTCTCTCACCCCGACTGCATCCTCCAGCTCACCCGGAAGGATCCTGAGTCGTTCCCCAGCCAGCTGTGAGACATAGTCTCTTCAGCGGGTCTGGAATCTGCCTCTTGGTCTCCTCCCGGTGGGACATGCCCAAAACACCTCACCAGCGAGGCACCCGGGGATCCACCCCATCTGGCTCCTCTCGACCTGAAGGAGGAGCTGCTCGACACCGAGCGCCTCACCAGATCTCTGAGTCAGACCCCAGCCACCCTGCGGAGGAAGCTCATTTCGGCCGCTTGTATCTGTGATCTCATTCTTTTGACAGGTGGTGACCATAGGTGAGGGATTAAAATCCATTTTTTTAAAAATACTGCTTTATTGAAAGTTTCATACTGATCGAAGCCTGGTCTATGCCTCCATAATGGCCGACTTCCTTGTTAGTGACGTCACGTGAATCACTATTGTTTTGGGATATTGGGCTATACAAATATAATTGAATCACTGACCATTAAGTATGATGCAAAACTTTTATACATTTCGTCTTCTAAGGTTTTACATGTATAAATGTGTAACAATTTAAAAATGAGCACATTTATTTCCTATTTGTAGTCACTGTTTGGTTGCCATGTTGTTTGGAGCTGTTTAAATCTACCGCTCAGCACGTGCTACCCGCCTCTGGTTTGCTAGCAGCGTGAGATGGGCGTGCGTCCTACGTCACGTAAGAGAGAAGGATGAAAACTGAGAGAGATTAGCAGGAAAGCACTAGCAGACTCCATATCCACCAGATAGACGCTGCCAGCTGTCTGCTAGCTTACTTAGCCACTGTTAGCAACTAGCTTCAGACTCCTAGCTGCTTTAGAAGGACTCAGGTGGAGGGGCAAAGTGTGTCAGACTGCGTGTCGGCCGTCCCGAACTGACTCCTTGTGTGTGCTCCAATAGAGAGAGAGAGAGGGGGTGTGTAAAAATATATAAGCCCACCTTTCTATCTTGCAGCCATCAGCGTGTATGTGCAGGAGTGTGTGAGGTTAGCAGGAAAAAAGCACACATACTCTGAAATTTGTTTGTTTACACCTTGTATCCGGTTACTTCTCATCGGATTTACGTCAGCTACTGTTACAGATCCAGCTCCAGCATGTGAGTAACATGTGTGAGACTTTAAATGAATGAATGGACTGTAAAGTTTGCAATGTGACAACCAGTATAACTCTTTCCTTGTGTAGCCTGAGGGCTAAAATAGTCTTAACATGTGTCCTGCTGTCAACGTGGTAACACAAACTTGTAACCAAAGTTACAAGTGTCAAGAGTTTGTACCTCTTATCTGTGATTGCATCACAGTAAACCTCTATTACAATCATATCCTTCCCTTTCTTGTGCATCTGTGTATTTTCTAAAAGTTACTCTACAAGTTCTTAATGCATGTTTTTGTTGATCATTAACCTTTTTACAGCAGTTAGTTAGATTTGTATGAACTTTAAGCATGCTAAATTTGGACAAAACACCACTTACAGTGACAAATGTGGCACTAAATTACCAAAAGGGTTGACCAGGTTTCACTTTTCTGAGGTTTCTAAAAAGCAAGTAATTGCATCTCACTGACTGACCTGCAGAAAAGATTGTTTCTCTTTTAAAAGTTACACATAAAACAAAAGAACTCAGTCTGTGGATGATCCTGATTTGCATGTACTACAAATGTACTACTTTTCCACCTTTAAACCTACAAATTTTCAGAATTTTGTCAATGTTTGTTTATCCTTGGTCAATCTTTTTCTTTGCGTCATGAGAGGTAGTATCTTACATAGTGACATGCTGCCATCCTCGAGTTCAATAGGAGCTATGGTATACAGTAAGTCAAACTGTTACTGGAAATTGGCCTACGAAAAATGGTTGTTGGCTCTTGTTTTACAAATTTAAAGAGAATAACGTATGTAAACGCATGCCTTTCAGTCATAGTGAACATATTGACATGCTCATCTATCATAAAAATTGGATCCTGGCTTATTTGTGCTATTTATTTATTTAAATTTCTTTAACCTTTATTTAATCAGGTAGGTCGATTGAGAACCCTTTCCCATTTACAACAATGACCTGGGCCAGAGCACAACCAAAAAAATAAAACAATGCAGGATTACAAACACATAAAACACAACATTGTACACTTTTACAGTAACAGTCCTTAAGAGACCAAAACTGACCATTTACAATAAAGAAGTATAAAATACACTTAAAAACGTCTGCATTGATCACAAACCAACTGTGTTATGGACAGCTTAAAGACAGCTACGGAGACCGTGATGCAAAGTTTAAAAGTTTACTGCATTCCAGTAATTTGAAGCAGAAAAAAACATGAGGAAAGACCCAGCGAGGTCTGAACTCTAGGAACAACCAAAGTAATAAAGTCACCAGATCACAAACTGCAAACACTATTGTGCTATAAATGTTCTGAGTTAGTGAAGCTATTTTTGAAGGAAAAAAAAAAAAAAAAAAAAAAAAAAAGAAGCAAACTGGAACACTTTTATTTTCCTGGATATGTTTGAAAATATATTAGATAGCTAAATTGGAGAGAGAAAAATGAAATTCTTTTGAGTTCATGGTAAATATAAAACTCTAAGAGATTAAACAACTCTTCTAAACATTCAAACTTTGACTGAGAGCAGCTCTGAAAGTGGGTGAAGATGAGGTCAGTGAGGGCACACTCTACACTAGAAGAGGGAGAAGGGATTTTGGTGTTCATAGTGTTGGCCAAGAGGGATCTATGAGTTAATTAAAACTACAAAATAGGATGAATAAAAATCGTGCTGTCGACGCTTATTCAGTGTCGCCAGAACAGGGAGATTCAAACTTTCCTCACCCAAGCCAGAATTACCAGTTCACCTGGGAGTTTTTGAAGTGTTCAGTGCCAGGTGTGTGAAACATAGTTCCTACAGTAGATCCAGGGTATTCCTCTAAGTCTGTTCCTGCTGGTATGACCTGAACACCTCACCACCAAGGTGTCCCAGATTGGTGGGAATCGAAATTGATTTGACTCTAAATAGAGGAAGAGCGTCTCTACTCCAAGCCTATCCTAAATGGCTAAGCTCTACACCCCATCTCTGAGTGAGAGCCCATCCGAATTGTGGACAAATCTTATGGCCAGCTTGTATTCATGATTTTGTTCTTTTGGTCACCACCCAAAGTTTAATTGAGGGTCAGAACATAGATCAATTGATAAATCAAGAACTTTGCTTTTGGTTCTGCTCTCCCTTCACCATGTTGAACAGATGCAGGGTCTTAATGACTGCGGACGCTGCACTGATCCACCTATTGAACTCTTGTTCCATCGTTCTTTTGCTTGTAAACAAGACCCCAAGATACTCGAACTCCTATTGTGGTAGAACTAGGCATGGGCATTTTGAGCCAAAATCAGAATCAGAATATACTTTAATGATGAAATTTGTGTGTCACAGCAACAACTTCCTATCTGCTTATTGAGTCGTTGTAGAGCCCGATCACGTACGGGAAGAAAGACCTCCAGTAACGAGATGTTCTCGAGCGGAGCTGTCTGAGCCTCTTGGAGAAGAAGCTCCGCTGTTCGTCCAGGAGTGGGTAGAGAGGATGGTCATGATTGTCCGTGATGGACAAAAGTTTGTTCAGTGACCTCCTCTCCACACTGCCTCAAGTGAGTCCTGTTTGCTGCCAATGACAGAGCCAGCCAGTCTGATTAGTTTATACAGTCTGTTGGCGTCACTGGCTGCATGGCATAATGTGGCATAAAGTGGCATAACCTGGGATTTTATGTCTAATATTTGTAATCCCAGTGTTTGAGAAATAACTTTTCCAGCTTTTCAGTTTGGGTTTGTCTAAAAACTATACTAACAACAGAAGACATTAAAGAAGTTTTTTTTAAAAAATAGACAGACCAGAGTTTATGTAGAAGAGTTTTTTGCACTCCTCAATCCTTTTGGCTCTTCTGAGATTTGAGAAAGATTTTGTTACTAAATTTGAAGAGATAGTTTATGCCTCAGTTATGCCAAGTCAGCAATTTGCAAAACGCTGTCTCAGATTTGGAATTGGTTACAGCTTGATCTTACAAGTTAACAACTTTTTAATCCCATCCTGGATAATTTAAGACGGTTTAAACATATTATTACCAAATAACAAACTTGTGTTTCCTTGCACGCATATTTTTTGGAATGTGCTGCATTTTGCAGAATTGGGCTACAGCACGCAACGTTCTGGAAGAAAACATTGTGAATTGCGGTGTTTTTTTAGCTTTGTGGTGCTTCTGAGGAACAATAAATCCAGAAATATGTTTTTGTGCTTTGAAGGAGATTCAGGAGCACTCTGTATTGTAAATACTGTAATAAATAAATAATTGCTTTTACTACACACAACACCTCATCAATTTATCTTATTTTGCAGAAGATGAGGAACAATGGTGCAAAATTCTTCTTAGCTAAGGTTTGTTCTTTGATTGCCTTTATTTTGAGCTACTAGTACCTCAGGTGCTGGTGACCAGGTAGATAATAGGGACAAAGGGGGTTTGGAATGTATCATGTCAGAGGGCAACTAAACCAGGGACTATTAATAAAAAACAAACGAACAAGCGGCATCATTATTTGTGGAGACAATCTGTAACCTGTTGTCTCTAAATTAAAGTTTGAATAACTGACAAAGGTTGCAAAGTGGGCATCTGAAAATGACTCCAGAGAAACATGGTTTCATCATTCAGGCAGCAATTAGGGTCAACGAACAGAACGCAAAGTCAATGTTTACAGAACGATTTGTCTGACAGCTCGCTACTCAGACATTTTAAAACATACGGCTCAATGCTGATTTGTAGGTTCTGAAAGCTGAAAAGAAATCAGAACATTCAAAATGATCTCATCAGATGTGATTTAAAAAGTACTGATTCACCGCTTTCCTGGTTGCTCTAGAAAACATGCAAGAAGTTGAATCTCTGTAATGAGATTGCAATTCAGCTTGCACCTGTGAGGGCATTTCTATGGAGTGATTTGCTCTATTAAGTCGGAAATTTTTTCTTTTTTTTTTTCAATTCTGTCTTAACCATAGCATATTTTTTCAAATCTCTACCGTTGTGTCTTTAGCTGAATTTAGATATATTGCAATCTTCCACATGGAAAGGTTTAAGGCAAATTTTGACCAGACCATCCAGCCATTTACAGTTTTGCAAAGACTTTCATATTTTTTCTTTTGTATATTAAGCAGTATGCAGCACCGATGTGTCCCAAAGGAATTGTTGTGAATTTTCATGTTGTTATTCAAGGACACTAATGTGTGGTCACAACATAAACCCCAACCGATTTACCCACTACCCATAGACAAAATTATTGTTTCAGGATTCAGATAAGACTGAATATACATATTTTTTCCTAACTATAAAGAAAAAAAGGAATGTGGATATTCCAAACCTCTAAAGTTGATATAAAAAGAAATCTTTACACTTATTGTTTCTTCTTTGAAGAAAATACAAGGCGTGACCTGGTAAGGTTTAACTGAACATTTAGAAAAATGACAAAATGTGCAAGAAGGTTATTTCCTAACATATTTTGTATCCTAAGGAGGAGCATGTATCAGCGGGACGAAGAAGCATCTTGTTGACACAGCTGGTTAAATGGCTGAGTCAGAATGACAAGGAAGGTCGAACTCATTGTGTTTCACCGGTTGACTGATAATCTTTCAATATTTTTCTAGACATTTAGTTTGAGTTTTTATTAATTAGTGTGTGATGTTAGACCTAGGATTTTCTTTTCTCAAACAGCTCGTTAAGTAACTTTTGAGACTACAAGCTAGGTTTTAGTTCTGTCACATGTTTGTTTTTGCTGTTATCTTCTGTAACCATGTGGTCTGTTTGAGCTTATTTTGCGTCATATTAGCACTCCTTATTGCAGTAGTGCAATGAGACAGCAAATCCCGAATGATAATTAGTATTGCATCATAGAAATTTATGCCTTAAGAGGGAACGATGCTTTTATAAAAACATCATGTCACTAACTGCTCTACTCAGTTTTTCATTGCAAGGTCAAGAAAAAGTTTTGACTAAAGTTGTGTGGATTAGTAGAGATAACAATTTTCTCTTAATAAAAACAGAAATCACTTGTAGTTAGAGGTTACCGGTAATTAAACTGTTGAATTTTCAAATTACTGAGGACGAGGCACAAATTCTTAAACGTAAAGGCCTTTAAACTTGTTCAGTCTTAAACGACTTTAGACATTCCTCTACTGCTTCAAAGATCCAAAACCATCCAATTAGTACCACAATGTTCTGACCTGATGGATCAGATGGATCTGATTACAATAGGCTTTGACTCCTCACAGCAGAGTAGTGTGTATTGGTTTTCACACGCAGTTCCAGAGCTTTACTGTAGTGCTGTTTGTGCTAAGCAAGACTAAAATGGAAAATATCCATAGTTTATTCAAGAAGGTTGCTTTTTGATTTCTCCCCATGTTATGACCAAAAAAACTTTTCTTTGCTTATGGTGACCTAATCTCTTAGAAAATACTTAAATAATGTTTTTATGGCCCTAATATTTTGTCCTGGAGTAGTCTCAATCATGTCTGAAGGGATTTTAATGAAACTGCCTACAGTTAAGTTGCACATACACCGCTCAATTTCAGGACATTTTAAATAAAACCCTAATAAAAATGTGCGACAAATTCACCTACAATTTCAGCCCAGTCTCACAATTTACCGTAAGTGTGCACACAGTACGATCCGTTCGATAGTCTGCTGTGAGTGAACTACTCATGCTGTACAAGCAAAATTAAACAGCTTGTTTTATAAGTTTTGCTTCAATGTTATCTGTACAGGTACGTGGTGCCATGACAGGCTGATATAAGAGCTTTAATGCACAGCTTTATTTGTGGATTAAAAAAGTCTGAAAGTGAAGTTTTAATGTCACTTATCAATCCAAGACTCAGTGCTGTGCGTTTTCAGTTCAACTTGTGGTGACTGTGGTACAACTGTCTTTTAGTATGTACTGTACGTCTAGATTTTATGTTACTATTCTTGTCTGTCTTGTTTTAACTAAACAAGTCTGTAATAAAATTAAATTGATTAAATGCTTTTATATTTTTGGTTCGTGTCCAGCATACTGACGTCAGCACTAAATGATCAGGAGAATTGGCCAATAGTGCTGCTTCTACAGTACAATGCCTCCACAACCGACGACAAAAATTCCGACATTCCTGAAACACTTCCGACCATCCAGTTACTACACGGGAGCAACAAATTGCTTCTTGCAACCCTCTTGTAGGCAAAGCAATCAAGATGCATGATTAAGCTGGAATTAGAATTGTCTCAACGACCTGACTGGCCTGGGTGGTGCAGGTGCCTTACTTTAGCCCGGTGGCTTCTGTGGATGCCCGTGTCTCCTGGAGCTGGGTTGACCCTTGTGGTTTTGGCCGCTGCAGTCATGGGCAGGCCAACTCCTGGTGTAGAGTGATCCCCAGTTATTGTTTCCTCACAGCATCAGGCCAGATGCTTATTTTTATTTTAGAGATAGTAGCTAGCGGCTCAGGTGATATGGAGGGAGAATGGAGGAAGGAGGGGTTGGGAGAGCTGTGTGTTTGGGGGGGCAGTGTGAATGTCGATGCATGTGTGCAGTGTTTTGTATGAGTGTGTGATTTTTGATGTATGCTTGTTTTTGACTTAATTTTTTATTATTTTTTTAATGATCTGGATTTTAATGTTGTTTTAGTTTCTATTTGTTCTGTTCAGCACTTTGTGTAACTTTGTGTTGGAAAAGTGCTTTACAAATTTGATTTGACCTGAAATCGGAATAAAATTGGGCCAAAAATCACACACGTATGCCCAGCTTTACTCACTAACAGCTACAGATGTGCTAATTAGGTTTTGAGGTTCATGCAACCAAAGGTCACACTCACAACTTGTTAATTATTTTTTAATTTAATAAATGTAATTAATAAAATTCTTCATGGATTACCAGCAAATCTAAAATACTCTCATTTTCAGGATCCTCTTCTGAGTGTTTTGCTTGTTTGTACGTTTGAACGAGTGTAAAAGCTATCCTTCTGGGATGAAATCATACACACCTCAACAAGACTTCTTCTCTTGATGATTGCGTCTGAGCAGTGAAGCGTGAGATGGTCGACTGTCTGCGGTTGCACAATTACCAGCAGATAGCCGGGTGCAGGTGTTTGCTGAGCGATAAGCCAATTAGGGTGAAGTTGAAGCTGTGGACGGGTTCTGTGTATCTGTCTGTGTCACAACACTGATCTATGAGTACTTTGATCTGTGTAAGGTTAATGTGTGAACCATAGGTCCCTGTTGGTCTTTCGAGCTGTCCAGAGCACAAAAGGTTGGTCCCAGTAACCTTTAACTTTAACAAAAGCATATGTGGAAGCGCACAACTAGAATTTATTTTTACTGTCTGGTGTACAGTTATGTTTAGACTGTGTGCAGAATATATAATTGTGTTCATTATTGACTGTTTTTCTTAGGTGGTTTCTAATCTTGGATCATTTTCCTGCTCTCTTCTCACTGAAAAGAGAGGATTTAATGGAGGTTTGTGACAATAAAGGCCTTGCTTCTGGTACAGGCTCTTTTGAAGCCAGTTTTCTGTCTTCCTGCTTTGTTTATTAGGAAAGCCCCAGGAGTATGCATTTAGAGTAACAATGAGATGCGTGTCGGCCAAAAAGTTTTCTTAACATCTTTGGTTTTGCAAGAAATTAACATGTCACGAATGAAGTAAAAGTTTTTCATGTTTGAAATGAGAATAGCCTAGTTTACTTGTTCATTTACATGGGCTCAGCAAAGCCAAAGGTCACATTCCTGTGTCCTAGTTTGGATTTTCAAAGGCCTTTAGAAAAGTCTGTGGTATTTTTCTTTCATTAAGGCCTTGTAATGCTTCTAAAGAGGCATTCGAGAAAAAAAAAACTTTACCAATAGGGTTAAATAATTTTATTCCAGTACGTAATGATTCCCAAGCTTACTGTTAACTACACATCCAAAGCACATTCAATATCCTAAATATTTGGACATTATAAATGGTCTCGAGGACATATCTAGGCTATTAAATAAGTTAATATTTAATTTTTGTAATAGAACAGGTCCGTGTAATCCCTCATTTGTCCTGGAGTGATTCATCGTAGAAAAGTCTTCAAAGTTGTCTTCTGTACGGTGTATTTGATGATTGAGATGTTTCAACTTCCAACCGGAAATCATTTTCAATCTGAAAGAAGGGACCTACAATGTAATGGAACAGAATTATATTTTAAGCATTATGTCGTAATCACATCCACTTTCATTGTAAAAAATTTTTTTCTAAATTTTTTTAGTTGTATTCCACTTATACGGGGCCAGGTCGCTGGGGTAAAGGGGTGATAGCTTACCCAAAGTGTTCCCCAGCCAGCTGTGAAACACTGCGAGGTGTGGGTACTACAGCAGGTCCGGGGCCTGCCCCTGAGTCTCCTCCCGGTGGGACATGCCTGAAACACCTCACCAGTGAGGCTTTCGGGAGGCATACACAGATGTCCGAACCACCCCATCTGGCTTCTCTCGACCCGGAGGATCTACTCCAAGCTCCTCCCGGAAGGCAGAGCTCCTTACTCTAACTCTGAGTGAGAACCCAGTCGTCCCCCTTGCAAGAAGCTCATTTTGGTCGCTTTTATTCACTATCTCGTTCTTTAGGTCACCATACACAGCTGGTGACCATAGGTGAAGGTAGGAGTGGAAATTTGACTGGTAAATCAAGAGCTTTGCTTTATGGCTCAGCTCTTTCATCACTATGATGGACTGATGCAGCATCCTTATTATTGCGGACGCTGCACCAATCCGCCTGTTGATCTCCCGCTCCATTCTTTCCCCCACTTGTAAAGAAGACCCCGAGGTCCTTAAATTGATCAATGACATAATGGCTAGATGAATTGGATAGTGAAATAAACATTTGTTATAAAAGAAGCTGAATTTCTAAAGATCACTATATTATGTACAAATTTAGCAATAGCACCAGGACTATTATTACTTTGTGTATTTGTGAAGCCCACTGAGACAAAAAATCTGTGATTTTGGGCTATAAATAAAATTAAATTTAAGAGTGAATTAAAACCTACTTGGTAGAAATACCAGCTCACTCATAATAGAGTAATTTCTATGTTTGTTTTATGGTGATATTTATTCCTCTTTGTGTAGTTGTTTTCTTGTTAAATTTGAGTGTTCATTAAAACTGGGTATTTATCTAATTCTTTCATATCATTTCTGTAAATGTCACCTTCTAATCAACGCAAACATATCCCATATACATAGATTCCCAGGATCACATGAACTCTGACTCCTGACCTAGTTCTTTATCAAACAAAATTGAGTCAAACGCTGCTTTTGTTTACACAAAATGAATCGGTCTTAAATTTTTCATTTTACGTTTGAGCTGTTTGACTTCTAGGTCCAATTTGGACAGACTGGTAGAGCAGAAATTGGTTAATATGTTACATAAAACAACCTGTAAACACAAAACTGTGATGGTTTAGAATTTGTAATTCAATCAGGTTAATCAGCAGCAGTAATAAAGATTTGTGGTGAATGTGTGGCCATAAAGGGCGGTATTAACTAAAGAAATTACTATCATAATTATCTTCAAGTCTTGACTGAAGTTACATAACGTGTGTGATTGAGCTTAGGATAAGCACAGTTTACCTGCTTTTTGACATTTAGAAAAAAACTGCACTCTGATGCCTATTGTTTGATTTGGCGATATTGATTGTGATAAAGTGAGACACTTTGATATGAAATAGATTAAAGTAAAGGTTAAGAGTGACACCAAACCATCAAACTGAGACAACATTGCAGAAAAAAATCCTTTTAATCCCCAATGTCTGCAATTTTTTGACATGCAACTTTTAAATATCACTTTTAAAGTATTTTCGTGATAAAACAATGGCTTAAAGAAATTGTTTCTTTTTTTTTTACCCTTTCTTTGCTTATGTGCTATTTCAAGAATTTTATTTTTACTCCTTTGCTTGCCATGATGGTGTTCAGAGCTGCTTTGACATTAGCTAGCTAGCTGTGTTTATCAGAGTCTGATCAACAATCTGACATTCCAACACTAAAACTATGATCATATGGATATTGTATGACTCCTGCTGGAGCCCTCCTCCATACCACATTCCTCTCAAAGTACATCTTTCTTAATGCTTACTTGTGCAGCTCCTCCTACCTGTGACTCAGTCTCTAGTGTTATATTGTTAGAAGCGTCCACTTGCGCAGGAATACAAAAAAAGGAAGGAAGAGGGAGGTCGTTTACACTCCTAAACTATTGCAATTTGCAGACGTCAAGAAATTGAAACAGTCAGTTTAGGGTGGATGTGAGACCATGAAGAGGTAAATGAAGCGAGGAAATGATGGGCTTGTTTCAACTCTCAGCACATTTAGAGTGAATGTCATGCTGAACGTTGGAGAAATACTGTTCATCTTAAACATCGATTGCCTAGTAGAAATGTTAAGTTCACCATATCAAAGATAGATTACCAGTATGTGCTGGGTGACCTTGTGAGGTATTTTTGAACAAATACAACGGGTTGAATAAGAACAGTATAAATCTGCATTTTTTTTTCAGTCAGGGCTTTTCTAAACAAACTATTGTCAAAAATTTTCCTCAAATGTAGCCATCAAGACAAATATTGGATTCATACAAAGAAATCAAAACATTAAACTACACAAGTTAACTCATAAGAAATTAAGTCACCAGAAATAGTATTAAACAAATGATGAAAACAGGGTGCAAAATGGCCCAGAAAGCCAGGAGATCATCTATAATCGGTCACTATTGGGAGAGAAACTCTGCTTACCATCAGTACTAATTGATATAGAACTGCTTCAGCCTTAATTGATGGTCTATAAGGACTTCTCATTACAACTAGAGGCACTTACTTAATGATGGGTAAAAGCAAAGAACTCACTTAAGATCTTTGAAATCTTATTGTTAAAAAGTATTTTGACAAGAAGGCACATTTCCAAAAAGCTAAATGTTCCTGTTACCACTGTGGGGGTCCTAATCTGGGGATGGAAAGAGCATTGGTTGACAAATTAGGCACAATCAGGTGCTCCACATAAAATCCATTTCAGAGGATTCCAAAGTTTAATTAGGAGAGTTGACCAAGAGCCTAAAACTATTCGGGCAGAGTTTCAGAAAGACATTTCATTAGTGTGTAATATGGTGTGAAAGAAAACTATAAGCATTGTACTGAATTGCCATGGCATCCACGTGCAATCACCATGCAAGACTCTATTGCTGAACAATGTAATGGAGTTAAGTGTACAATATGTGGAGGCTCGATTAAATTGGCTAAACAGCAGTTAGAAAAGCCCAGGGATTTTTGGGACAGATAAAAGCAACATGGAACTTTTAGCAGTTATTCTACACATCATGTTTGGAGTAGAAATGACTTCCCCCCACCTAACGAACCCAACACCAGCTGTTAAGTTTGCAGGTAGAAGCATTATGGTTTGGAAATACTTTTCAGCAAGTCTACCTGTAGACTTTATATCATTCAAGAGGAGATGAAAGGAAAACATATTAGGACTTTCTAGATAAAAATCTGCTACAATCCACCAGAAAGTTGAAAATAATGAGGGATGACATTTCAGCAAGACAATGATCCCAAACTTAATGAAGTGGTTTTAAAGAAAGAAAATCAAGGTTTTTGAACGAGTCAATTAATCATCAAACCTTTATTCCTTGTGGATAAGTGGAAGGAGCTGAAGATTAATGTTCAGAAAAGAGTCCCAATCGACCGTTAATATTTCAACATCCTAGTCAACAAACTTTCTGACCTTGGTCGTTTCTCCCCTACCTACTTGTGACTGAATCAAGGACTTACCCACAAAACTGAGGCTGAACTCTCAAACTCAGGCCCACCTTTTCTCCACCACTGCCATGAGCAGAGTCTTTCCTTGGCGGTGTGTTCTGGGTTCACGGCAGTAACATGATCATGAACTTTACAAGAAACACAACAATAGTGAGGCTGATTTCGGGAGGAGGCGAGGCAGCAGCTGTCTGTGTTGTGTGCATCTAACAACCTGGCCCTCCTGAACACCACAAAGACAAAGATCATCCTGGAAAACAGAGGCCAGACCCTTCTTTTCATCAACAAAGGCCCAGCAGAGAGAGCACATACCTTCACATTTGCGGTCAACACCATCTCCACGGACGTGTCCTGGTTCTCTGACACCAAGACTGTCATCAAAATGGCTCAATACTGCCTGCACTTCAGGTGCTCATGAAAAAACACATTTATTGAAAGCTGTTAACCTTCTACTGATCCTTCATTGAGAACATCCCCGCCGTGGGCATCGCTGGGCTGAGGAGTCTCCCGTGTCTCCATCA
Organism: Neostethus bicornis; assembly: GCA_902685375.1. NCBI lineage: Eukaryota > Metazoa > Chordata > Actinopteri > Atheriniformes > Phallostethidae > Neostethus > Neostethus bicornis. The sequence goes on along the minus strand of LR738558.1, from coordinate 9,835,097 downwards.
GGACGCAATCCATCTACTCATCCCCGCCGTGGGCATCGCTGGGCTGAGGAGTCTCCCGTGTCTCCATCAGGATGAAGAACATCTACTCATCCCCGTACTGGACATCTCCGGGCTGAGGAGTCCCCCGTGTTTCCATCAGCATGAAGAACATCTACTCATCCCCGTTCTGGACATCTCCGGGCTGAGGAGTCCCCCAGTGTTTCCATCAGGATGAAGAACATCTACTCATCCCCGTACTTGACATCTCCGGGCTGAGGAGTCCCCCATGTTTCCATCAGGATGAAGAACATTTATTGACTTTATTGACTTTATTGACTTTATTTATTGACTTTAGATATTTAGCTGTAGATTAGAATAAGCTAATATTTAAACAATAATCTTTGACACATTGTTTGCTCGTCCCGGGGGAGGGATCTCTCTTTCACGTGGATCCCCATGAGGTTTCTTATTTTTTCCCCACTGATGGGTTTTTTAGGAGTTTTTCCTCACCGAGAAGGAGAGTCTAAGTGCATTAATGTGCTAGTCTTGTTTAGTTAGCATTTGTTAGTTATTTTTCTTGTTGTGTATTTGTGTTAACACATTCCTCTTTTTCTTGTGAAGCCCATTGAGACGGACATTCTGTGATTTTGGGCTATACAAATAAAATTGAATTGAATTGAATTGAACATCCTGACATACTGTAACTGCAATACTTTGGTTCTCGCACTGCACTGAGGCAGAATGGAAGAAGCTTCAGAGTGGACAGTGGATTGTTGACTGGAACCTCTCTCTGCTCAAGGACATACACACTTCCCGCTGCCTCAGCAGAGCACATACATCGCCAGAGACTTGATCCACCCTACTCACCACCTGTTTTAACAGACTCTACAAATGCACCAGATCTAAAACAAACAGAAAGAAAATCAGTTTATTTGAACGCACATGTGCACTTGTCTCTGCAGTTTCTTGTGCACTAGGATATTATAAACGCTTCAGTACTGTGCAATAGCAGTGTTTTAAATATGCACAATAATGTGCAATATGAATATGCAATACCGATTTGTAGCATTACCTTCAAAAATGAACAATTGCCACGTGCAAACACCATGTGAAATACATAAAGCCATCCACTGGATCAGTGGATGGCTTTATGGGAATTTTTATTTTCTACTTTCTACTCTGGATCTTTTTTGTTCTTGCATATTGATTTTTTTTCTTTTGTTTTACTTGGGGGAGATGGTGGCTCAGTGGGTAGAGCGTTCGCCCGCAAACCGGAAGCTCGCAGGTTCACATCCCACTGAGTGCACATCTAGGGTCCTTGGAAAAGACCCTAACCCCTCGTTTCTCCCACCATTGGCGCCGTCATAGGTGGCAGCCTGCTGCGGTGAAATGCAGCACAATAATTTCCCGTGAGGGATTAATAAAGTATTAAAAAAAAAAAAAAACTTTTTAAAATGAAAAGGCTAGCACCTTTGTCAAAGACAGTCACTTTATTGGGCTCACAACTTGTTTGTCACTGTGCAATGACAATACAAGGCTTTTGTATTTGTGTTCTTTTTAAAAACCATTTATGTGGAATAATGGGCCAAAATTACTTCAAAGGCATGCATACGACCAATCTTTCCACATAAAAGAAGCAGTAATTACAAACAAAAGCTTTTCAACAAAATGAAGCATTTCAATACTTATTTTCTGTGTAGCTTCACTTTATTATGAGTCAAGCTGTGTGGTCAAATGCTCCCATTTCTTTTTATGAATTCAATATTTGACTTAATTGCTACATCTGGTGAAAATTTGGTGTCAATAGCCTATTTAGAAGAGCTTGTACAGATAACTATTGCTGTCTGGGACTAATTTTCCCTTCTGTTTAATAGAACGTAAATGAAAGTTTGTGAGGAAAGACTCATCCAAAGTTTCTTTTATTAAAATGAACATATTTACAGTTGAAACTGTCATGTTTGGGTATGCATGTGGATTCTGAAGCACCATTATCCATAATTAACTCCAGGATGTTTCTTTTTCTCTTGCATATGCTGCAGCACGCTGCAGACATGGCCAGATTTTAGAAGATCAAGGAGAACGCTCATTGCTGAATTACATGTTAAATAAGCTTTCGTTAGGATTGCACAGCAGGTTGCTGTTATTTAAATACTTTTTTGCCATTTGATTTTACTTATGTTTTTGTTCCTGTCATTTCAACTTCAGGATAAAAAAATGTTCCAATATTATTATATGAAAGAGGTTTCTTGCAAAGTTTAAGTTTCCATTTGCTCTGGGTCATGTGAAGAGTTATTCTGGTGCTTCATGTGACATGTATGATGGAATCAGGCATGCTAAGATCAATTAGTCCACTCAGTCATGTGCAGATAATGAGATCTTTAAACATTTGCACATGTAAAAGAAAATCTGTTGTAAAAATAAAAAGGACTTGTTTTTAATGTGAGATCCTTTTGCCTGTTGTTTCTTCACTGCTGAATGGAGGAAAAGGAAACTAGATCTGTTTCATAGTGTGTCATTGTTGCTTTTGTGGGGAAACAGTGTATTGTTACAGCTTGGGTTTCTGCTACACGCTGTTGTCAGTCACTTTTAAGAGAGATGCTTTTAGACCAAAAAAGGTTTCATGCGGTGACTTTTTTTTTCCCCCAGTATGACTCACGAAGGAAAGAGCAGCTTGTAGTTTGAGACAGTTATTTTATACTGAATGAAGTTTTAAAGACTTTTCTCTTTCCTTTTTTTCTATTGTTCACTGCACAGATAGCATCTTATCTTTTATTCTTAGAGTCCGGATTACAGATCTATGCTTTTCTGTAGATGTGTATCAATGAAGCAGTGGGACTTAAACAGGCAGGTCATTGAAAGGAACAAAAAACTTAATTATGCTGAAGATCTCAACTGTTATTCAGAAAATGTAGTGCTAATTCAATTAGACAATAATTGTCCATTAGTTAGAATTAAAAAAAATTGCGGGTGTTTTTTTTTTTATGTAAAAGATGCATTTTGTGTGGGTTTATCAATAAACTATTTGATAGAAATAAAAGTGATAATTTCACTGCTGCTAGACACTGGCTGCAATGCTGCAACTCCACCACTGGGTGGGAGCAACACGCCATTAGGAGGGTCTATCATTTCTTTATCAGACTAGAAGAAGACACCTTTCTTCTTCTTCTTCTTCTTCTTCTTCTTCTAGGATTGTTTAAAACCCTGGTGAGACATGCCCACCCTCAAAATCACCTAGCCAAGGTAGCTGGAAATCAATTTTACACCTTCACTTTTTTATTCTTCACTTGGTGAAGTTATGCGTTTGCAACTCTACATATATAAATTTCATTTATCATTTTTTTTCTTTAAATATTTTCTTAAATGTCAGTCAAGGAACATAAAAGTGGGATTTAGGGTTTTAAATAATCAGTGACAGCTTGAATTGTGACCAGGAAAAAAATATATAATTAAAACTGTCAATAATTAAAAGAAATCTAAGCTGATGTGCATATATTATACACATGAATAAATTTCACTACAAATAAATATTTGCGTTGAGGTCGAGAAAATTTTTACAGTTGAAATTTATTCACATGGCCGTTTTTTACTTTGGACCGCCCTCTCCCCCCTCTCCCCGCTTTAAAAGATCTGATTTTCGGTCTGTTTCTGCACCCATGTGAATCCTACTTTTAAGACATTTGCATTCATACTTGTGAAGTTAGGTTTCGCCGTATTTTATTACGGGGAAAATGCAATTTTAGCAAATATGGCCGTGTTGTCTTGACGCCCCAAAAAGATTCTTAAATAAGAAAAGAACAGAGTTTTTTTTTTTGTCAACTCGTGTCATACATTAAAATACCAACAAAATGACTGGCTTTCAAGCAGATTATGTTACTTTCTGGTTATTGAAGAGAACTGGTGGAGACGGCAGCTCAGTGGTTAGAGCGTTCGCGCGCGGACCGGAAGTTCGCGGGTTCGCGTCCCACAGAGAGCACGTCTAAGGTCCTTGGAGAAGACACCTTAACCCCCCACCATTGGCGCCGTCGAAGGGCAGCCTGCTGCGGTGTAAGGAGTGCAGCACACAAATTTCCCCGGTGAGGGATGAATCGAGTAATTCATTTATTTTTTATTTATTTATTTTAATTAACTGTTTACCTCTCATTACGTCACTCAAATTGACTGCACATGCGCAATCTTTTGTGCTTGGCAAAATGCTAGATGAATACAGTTTTTAAGTACTCAGTAGGGTGTGAAAACCTTCCCAAAACGGGAGGCAGGAAGAATGTCTTTAAAGGTATGCAATTTGCATACTACCATTTTTATTACCCCAACGTTCAACATTGGGAAGCTAATTTTGAATAATGGCCGATCCTGACATTCCATGTAAGTACTTTGAAAACTTTTACTTCAATTTGGAAGTCTACCTACACGATCAAAACACCTCACCAGGAAGACGTTCGGAGGCATCCTAACTAGATGCCCAAACTACGTCTTCTGGCTTCGCTCGACATTTATAAATCTTAATGCTCTTTTTATTCCTGAACAAAATGTACAAGCATTTCAGTTACATGATTTCTTCTTTTTTTTTTTAATGATTTTTGCGGGACATTGAAAAACAGGCTGGCTTGGACTTTGATAGCCTGAAGTCAGAGTGGAGAAGAAAAACTCCTTTCACCAAGTGAGAGACCTTTTCGATTGCTGGCCAAGAACAGTCTAAGGGGAGACATTAACTCTGTGGCTTGTTCCCTAAACAATGGCGGGAACCTGTACCTAGCCGTAGTCCAATAGGTACCTCAGCACCAGGAAACATGTCGCACACACATCTGGTGTTGTAATTAATGTACTTAAAATAAAGGACTTTAGAATGGAAAAGTGCACACGTAGATGGAAATGTAAGAGACTACTGTGATGTTGGAGTTAGTGAAGTATACGAGTTTCTCTTTGTCAAAATGAAAACGTAAGGAACACCAGTTTTTATAAAGTAATACTAAGGAAGTGTATTGTTTGGATTAGACTTTTTTGTTGTGAATTGTTGGTGTTTTTATCAGATTGAATCAATCAAATAAAGAAGGTTATGAACGAACAGCGGAGCTCCTTCTTCAAGAAGCTCAGACAGCTCCGCTCGAGAACATCTCAATATTGGAGGTCTTTCTTCCCATACGAGATCGGGCTCTACAACGACTCACACAGCAGATAGAAAGTTGTTGCTGTGACACACAAATTTCCCAAGTGTGGGATGATTAAAGTATATTCTGATTATGAAACATTTACTGACATTCTTTAATGGTTAGAATGTACTTTCATTAAAAACGTTGCTATTTGAATTTTTTGTGTTCGATATGTTTCTTAAGTGATTAGAAAATACATTTTGGACATCAGTCTTTGCATGCAAATGTGAAACAGTGTTAGAATTACTTGCAAATAAAAAAATAATATGCAAGACTTAATTTTAGAAAGTGCAAACAGTTCATTGAAACATTAGTACTGAGAAAATTAAAAACTAAATTGAGATGACAAATTCCCCAGTAGGTGGTTGGTTGCCTCGGTTTACACTCGACTAAAATTTCTTTCAATAGTGATTACTTAATTTCAATCAAATCTTTAAATGTTGTGGCCTTGTTCAAGTGAATTTGCAAGATGGTAGTAGTTGTGTAAAGGCATTTCATAGATCTAATTTTCTATGCCGAAATTTGTTTTTTGATCCAAGGTGAGCTTTGTGTACCAGCCCATTCAACCACTGTGTACATAATCCCTGAACTTTTATTCTTGGTCAGGATCCAGTGTTCTACTTGATGGTAAAGTTGTCTACAAATATTTTTCTAAAAACCAATCATGTAAAATAAAAGCTAAACTTTTGTTACATTTTTGATTGGCTACCGCGCAAGAATCAAACAAAATGTTATAAAGAGAAAAGCTCGATTGAAAAATAAAAATATGACATTCATCCATTGCCTAATGTGAGTATCTCATAAATGGGAGCTACTGCTTGACATTTTCTTGCCCCAAAATATCGGGGCAAAAATATGCCCCAATATTTCTCGCCGCAAAATATCCCCCTACATATTGGGAGATGATGAATAAAAAAGCATTTCAAATACCATCCACAGAAGCCCTATTGACCCGCGGGTGAAAAAACAGTGACACAAAATTGAAACTGAAATCAGATATTTGGAAATAAATAGTGACTTAAAAAAAATCTGTCATTGTTGAAAAAAAAGAAAAAAAAAACGATTGAAACTTTAAAAATAATGTAAACGTGAATTTTTAAAGTAAAACCGGTCTTACTAGTAAAGAATTTTATCTCAGGTTTTAAATTTAAAGTTAAAATTTGAATTACATTTTATTTTTCAGTACTAATTCAAGCTGTCACTATTGTAGCCCAGGCATAAAATGGTCACTTTGAACTTTAAAATAAATAAATTAAAAAGAAAATGGAAAAGTTAAATTATAAACTGACCTAAAATGCTTTTTGTCATCCAGTTAGCTTGGCTTTTTATCCTTGATTTCTCTCACATTCATATTGAATTTTACACTATTTTAGGATTCCTCAGAGCTATTACTGAAAGGCTAATTAGAATTTTCTGACAAAATACCGAGAATTTTTTTTAGCAGTACACAATCCTCTGCAGCATTATGAGAGCTGCTTTAGTGGATTTAATCTCTTTAAACATGGTTTGTACCTTTTATCATCCTCTTATTCTCCTTGAACCCATTAACACCTGAAGCTACATGGGTGTTCTTGTACGCTTGTGATGAGGACGCCTCAGGTCTGAATGGATTAATGGAGTTCAGGATGTTGGTAAAAAGATAAAATGTTTATTTATAAATGTATTCTACTTAAAATATTGGTACGAAGTCACTATTGAAGAAAAAATGCTTCCTTCAGTCTTGTTCTTTCTGTATGATCTCAAAATTTTGCCTTTTATACTTTGTTATAATGATTAAGGTGATGAAATAACCTCTTTTTTTTGTCTCCTTTCTCACAGAATGTCGAGGTTTGTTATGATCCGAGGTGGCCTCGGCCTTTTGGCTCTCAGGAGGACATGTCTCATCTCCAGAAATGCTCACTCTGCCCCAAAGAGCGAGTATCGACCAATCAAGAAAGTCTTGGTGGCCAACAGGGGTAAGAAACTCTTGTATTTCTCAACCAAATAAAACATTGTGCCTGGATGGTTGAAATAAATAAAACTGAATGCAGTTTCTTTCGTGCATTTATAACCTGATGTCAAATATTGCACCGTTATAGTTTTGAGGTACTAAATGACTCCACAATCAGTTAATTTTTTAATGGCTGGCACCTCGTTAGGCTTTTACATGCTAATATTTAAATGGATTACCTTGTTTGTTTGCAACATAAAAGTTATGTTTGCTTCAAAAATAAAAATCTGTTCGCAGCACTAATTTGCTGCCATCAATGCATAAACAGGAAGCAAAGTTTGACTTCAAATTGTTAAAATGAAAACTAAATTAGTATGAAAGCAAATGTTTATTTAACCTTCACTTGGGAATGAGTTTGTTATTACAGAGGTTTTAAAGGTTTGCTAAAACAAAGAAGCAATCTCAAATTTAAATGATGGCTGCCCTATTATGATAACATGTCTAATGGGGATTTGTCTTTTTGACATCTCAATATCGATTCAATGTATAAAACACATTTTTGTTTTGCTTAACATGCTCCTTTGCAACAGTTGTAAAATGCTACCAAATGAACTTTATAAAAATAAACTCCCCTACTGAACTTATTTTTTAAACTAAAAGGGTTTTTAATAAAATTAATACCTTACCATTGCGTTCATCCATTTGACCTAACATCTTGGAAACGTACAGTATGTGTTTTCTGTGCAAGTAGTGCCGTCTACAATATGGTAATGTTCACAGACAATTTTGCTAGTGGGTTTGCATGGCCCTGCCTCCTGAACCTACTACTACAACCAAGCTGATTATTCAGCTTTGCATAGCCTGACAAATCAGTTGAATTCTAGCCGTGCTTGTAGTGACGCTGTATGAGCGAAAAGTCAAAAGAAAACGGTTGCCTTTTGCACTTAACTAATCACAGGTGCTTGTATTGTTAAACTGTGCATTGTTGGGTTAAATCATCCAAATCACAGAAGTAATTTAGAAATGCTGGTGTAAACCAGACAAAGCTGTCCACATTGGTAATCACTGTCTAATTCTTGGCTTTTATAGGACATCTTTTATTTATAGATATTTTTTTTACTCTATATGCATCCATATGGGCAAATTTAAAATGCTTTATTGCTGTGTGTGTGTGTGTTATTTCTACACACATGTGATGCTCTGTAGGCGTCCCCCTGTGCTTATGCATGCTTTTATTTACATCAAACCTCTCACGAAGGCTGGATCTGACTGCTTTAATCCATCAGTTTGACTCAAAAGGCTTTGGCCTCCGCTTTATATTTGCACACAGAGGAGCCTTTCATCAATCTTTCTGCTTCACAACAGCACGATGCGATATCAGCGCCCCGTTTCCCCTGACTCAATGGGATGAGGAGATTTGGGCCATCATAGCAGTCCAAACTTCTCCACGCTTATCTCCTCTCCTCTTATTTCCATTTTCTCATCCCTGCCTGTCTCATGTTTTTTTTTTCTTTTCCGTTCTGTCTTTTTAAGCACTAGTCAGTTTCTCTTTTCTCCCTGAACCACTTGCCATCTTCCTTTTAGCTCCCTGTGAGTCCACTTCTGTTACCTCCTCCCATTCATATGCTTGCTCACTTAAAAAAAATCACTCAAACTGTTTGCATCTATTTGTATTTTTTTTAACTTTGCCAAACCCAGTAGGTTGTTTATTTTCAATGCTCACATCTTCATAAACTTATCTTCAGCATTTTTCAAATTGATATTTAATCTGTTTTTTGTACATCTGAAATGCTCTATTATGCCTCTCATGTTCACACATATACCTTTCTTCCAAACTTGTTTCAATGTCTTGCTCTCCACTTTTTTCAAACTTGCAAACATTTGAACACTGGCCTCTCTTATGCAAGAATAAAACCGCTGCTCTGTCTTTACCATCTTCTGAAGTGTGTTCCGCTTAATAAACAAGAACGTGGCTCCTCTGACAGCAAGATGAAAGTACAGGAGTGTTTTTCTTTGAACCTTAGATTAGGCATCATTCTCTAACTTTGGAGAAATACCTGACTTGTTGCTGAGTGTCTTTTCCTGCAACGAAGAGCACCAGATGGTTGTTTTCTAACACACCCTGTAAGGGATGAAAAATTCAGTTTATTTTATGCTCTGAGGAGGTATTTGTTGCAAAATGGGGCCAATGCCACTAGATGTTGATAAAATCATGTGTGCACTCATGAAAAATGCATGATGGGAAGGGTGAGCGCTACACCCTCAGTTTACCCAATCCTGCAAACAATAAATCTGAAATAAATGAGATAACATTACATAAAATGACCATGATAGGAGAATGAAAGGGGTAAGAGTGAAAGGTGAAAAGTAGAGCTTCTTCCTTTATCATCTTGTCCTTATGCACTTCTTCTTCTTACCTGTCAGGTGAAATAGCTATCCGGGTGTTCAGAGCCTGCACAGAACTGGGAATTCGCACCGTGGCTGTTTACTCTGAGCAGGACACGGGACAGATGCACAGGTAATGATCCAAATTCCTCTTACATAACAAAAAGCCACATCATGTTCAACTAAAAAAAAAAATTAAAAAAGGATGTGCACAAGTTGTTAGCTTAAGTTAAAAGTAAATACATTCTGACTTTCAGGTAATCATAGTTGAATACATGGATGGTTATGATATTACTTTAGTTCCAGGCTCCCACAACTGTCATCCTTTTTTTTTTTTTTTTTTTAGATTTTTTTGCTTTAAAGCATTAAACCAGCAACGAGTTGTTAGAATTCCATTGTGATGGAGGTTGTAATAATGATAGAATTAGATCATAAGAACTGTGAAACATTTACTTGTTAGAGTTTAAATACATGAGGAACGCAAATGTGTTTGAACAAAAAGAGTTTTCTGTTGCCTTCATTTGACCTGGATGTTATCAAAATTTTATTACGCTCAAACTTCCTCCACATTTTACCCAATACCTTCATTCAATTTTGTTTTACTTCAATGAATGAACCCCAATGATGCGAGATGAGAGGATTTCCACTGTAAAACAAATAGTCTGATGTATCAGGCTATGATGTTAGTGCACCTAATTAAAAATGAGGCTGACTTCAGATTACAGAAAAAAGTTTAAGAGTCAATGTTAGAATTCAAAGAAACACCATTGTGGACGTTGACTGCCAATTGTCAAATCCTCGTCTTTTTGGTGTGGATTGAAACAAAGAACATTCTTAATTCTCACAGCTTGGGAGACTTAGGAAGTTTTCAGAGCATGAACGTATATGTTTTTAAGCACTGTTCTTCTCCCAGTCTGCAAGCCCAGCTTTTTCTCTCTACCAGTTGTGAAAATGGTTACCAAATCAGGATATGTAGTGTAAATATTATACAACCCTTTCTGCACGTGTCCTTGTTTAAAATGTTCTATTTTGCCATTTTATTTGCTGAGTTTATTCTTAAGATGTCTTGATAGATTTTGTTTTTTATTTTTGGTCTCTTGTAAAGAGTTTTGTTACAGCTGACCTGAACTACCTTCATAACCCATTTTAAGTGGTTAGAGCTGCAAATACTGGTTCAAGATTGATAAAATATATTGTTATATTCGCAGGCAGAAGGCGGACGAAGCTTACCTGATTGGGAAAGGTCTGCAACCTGTTGCTGCATACCTGCACATTCCAGACATCATCAAAGTGGCCAAGGTGAGAGCAACGGCTTGGTTAGTCAGTTTATCAACATGTTGGGTTAAAATGTTAACCCACATAATCTCAAAAGATTTGTGACAACCTTTAGTTTGTGCACTTTTCTGTTTGCTTATAATTTACGTGCAGCTCTCTCAACCTTTCAGAAGGTTACCTTTACCATCAGATTATGGAAGCGTGAACGTCTCCTGGCTGTAAAAAGAGTGGAGAATAAACATATAGCAGGAAATATGAAATGTTTTAGTTTAGACACTACTTTAAATTGCTTGATAAAGAACATTTTTGTTAAGCAATGACATGAGGTGAGATGAAAAGTTCCGAGTCAACCGACAAAAACATTTGGAGAAACTATATATAAATATTTCACACATGAATTCATTTTTTTTTTTTTGCCGCCTGAAACATGTTGGTGGTTTTAATAAGACAGGAGTCATTTTCTGCTGTTGATTTTGATAAACAACTTGTAAATACTCTGTTTCAAAACACCAGCTAAAGTAAGAGTGGGATTTATCTCTACTTTTACTGGTAGTACAATTACACTTCATAAAACCAACAATTCCATTAATAAATAATAATTCGCCAAGGTTGCTGGAGGAATTTGCTGCTAATAGTGAAAGTCAGCACGGTTCCAGGTCCTGGCCCCGTGGCTCTTTGCTATCGGCCCCGAGGCTAAAGACCTGCGCTGTTCGTTTTTAATAGAAAGTTGCATTTAATTATACTTTGGCTGTATCTTCAGTTTTTGTCTAAAATAGTTTGAGGGCTTTTTCTTGGAGGCAGCTTTTGGGTGTTAGGTTTTATCAAAGGGATTTTCCCACATTCTGTTTTGCTGAAAAGAAAAACATGAAGATTGGGAAGGTGTAAGGAAAAAAGGAGTTGCAAGTCATTTTCATCTAAAACAAATGTTGTTAATTCTTTTCCTTTTAGTTTTTTTCCTAAGTTAAGGGGCACCACAAATATTTGGTTCCCTCTATCTTCTCAGTTGCATCCTTTTCTCTGACAGAAACTACATGTATGTCCTCTTTTACTAAGTGTATTCATAAACCTCCTCTTTGGTCTCCTGTCTGTTCTACCTTTAGTTCTGCCTTCTGTTTTTTCTTCAGTGCCACCTCTGTGGACCATACCATCCTTACCACTGCTTTCTCTTCCTTCCTTTAATTTTAGATTAAACTCTTCTATCACAGATCACACCTGACACTTTTCTCCACCCGCTCCAATCTACCTGAACACGCTTCTTCATCTCTTTTCCACACTTTCAATTTCTCTGGACTTTTAAGCTTACTTAAAATCCTCCACCTTCTTTAGCTCCTCTTTCTTTTACCTCTCTCTTTTACTTGGGTCTCTCTTAACCACACATGTACTCTATCTCACTGCAGGTAACCTTAATTCGTCTATTTTTCAGGCCTAACTTCCACTTCTCCAGCTTTTCCACCACCAGTTTCCTGTTATCATTACTTATCGCAATGTCAATTCCAAACATCATAATTTTTGGAGATTCATGTCTATCCTCACATATCTCACTTGACACCATTCTACAACCGTGTTCGCCAGCTTGCACACACTCCTTCACTTACAGTATTGTCCACATTCAATTGTTCTAGACTTAGAAGGTGCTCCATGAGCATATCTCATATGCTTTGAGACAAATTCTATTATTTAAAAAAAAAAAAATCTTTTATTCTATTCTATTTATCGTCAACGTAGTGAAGAAGAAAGTTATTTTCCTTACAGATTGTTTATGGTCTGCTTTTTCTAAACAAGTATTTTGTTTCTGCGTCATTCTGCCTGCTGAACATTTCGCATCTCCTTTTGTTTTTTCATTTCCTGCTGATTCGTATCGTTACTCAGAACTGCTCGTTTTTTCACTATCCTATTTGGTCTTCATCCTCTCAGGATCAGGACTAGTTGTTCTTTGTCAGTTTTTGATTCATCTCTCACGGTTTATAATTTTTTTTGCAGGCTTGTGGTCAGCCAGCCAAGTCAGGGAAGACCTTGCTATCAAACTTCATTTTTCATAACTTGCACACCAGCAGGGAATGTGTGTGCTGTTGTAGTCTTTTTTTAAAAGAAGGGGGGCTCACCTGCTGTTCCTCTCTCTTTAAAGTCTGAAATAAATCATAATATCTGTCACGTTACTGTTTGGCTGGATTATCTTGGGCTGGTTTTTGACAGCTTTCCTATGATTTTGTATGTGTTTGTTTGAATGTACATGTGTGCAAACAGTTGCCAACGTGTGCGGCTCTATTACTTCTCTGGCCTGGCAGTAATGGCTCCCTTAACAACAGGACACCCCATAATTATAGCCTGCCTGGTATCCAAGAGCAGATGGCACATGCTGATCCAGGGACGGCTCTATCTGTCAACTCCAGCAACGGCTGTATCGGCACCTTGTGCATGTGGTCACTGCTTCCACCCACTGACCCTCAAATTATATTTTCCTGTCCTTTCACTCAATCTCTCCTGGAGTTCAATGACTACATGATGAGTCAATTAACTAAGATTGAGGACAAAATGTAATTTGTTTTCATTCCCTTTTCCTAAAATGTCACATAAAACCATTTGTACTGATGACAAAACTGTTAGCACAACTGTTCAAATTTTCTGTAAATTTCCTCCTGGCATGTAGCTTCTCCAAAATCTTATCTAATCTTAAATTTGAGATAAACTTAAAAGTAAAATGAAATAACCATTCACACCCCTTTTTTTGTGACATGTTAAGGACAACAATGTGGACGCCATTCACCCTGGCTATGGTTTCCTTTCCGAGCGGTCGGACTTTGCTCAGGCCTGCGCAGATGCGGGAGTTATGTTTGTTGGACCAACTGCTGAAACCGTTCGCAAGATGGGAGACAAAGTGGAGGCTCGATCCCTGGCCATCAGTGCAGGTACAGTGGTGGTACATGCCCAGTTATGCAACATAACGCTTCATCCAAATGGTTATGACTGGGAATCTTCACTTTGAAGCTGCACTGTAAATATGTTTAGTTGCTCTATATTTTTGAGAATATTCACTTGAGACTATTTATTCGTCTCTGGCCAGGTGTGCCTGTTGTCCCAGGGACAGATTCACCCATCTCCTCTCTGCAAGAGGCGAAGACGTTTGCTCAGACTTATGGATTCCCCATCATCTTCAAAGCAGCCTACGGAGGTGGGGGGCGCGGAATGCGGGTGGTCAGAGACTACGAGGTGAGCTCTTAGTTGTCAGTTTAAAAAAAGCTGAAATCCCTGAAAGTTTTTGTCCTTTGTGAATTTGTAAAAAAAAAAAACGTAATTTGTTCTTCTGTTTGGATTTGTGTGGATTTGAGCTTGAACTCAAAAATTGAGCAGAAAATGTTTAGTTTCTCTTTTGAATCTTATGACCTTTTTAAATGGAAAGAACTGTAGTCAGATCCACATTTAGGACTTCAAATCAAAGAGATCAGAAAGCAGAAGAAACATTTGGAAAATTAGTCTGTAGCTGCGGATCTAAAATCACTCATTCAGAGAGGATGACTTGAATGTAAGGACACTGAAAACATTAGCCGCGAATCTCTTTAGAGCCTTAGATTAAAATCTTTTGGGGCTTGAAAAATAACATCCATTATGTAACTGGTATCATGCTCTGATTGTTTGGATTATTTTCCAGTTTGGGTTCGTCGTTGTACCTAAAGATCACCATGAATCAATGGATCTGGATCAATGGATATAAGTTAATTTTAGTCTTACGATGGGATATCATGCAAAATAAACTTTTGATGGGTTACACCGTGTTTGATGATTATTCTCGCATCAAAAACACACTTTTTTCATTTGTGTATGTTTAAACGTTTTAAGAGCTCGTATTCGGATCATAATTGAATACTAGATTGGTTAAGTCCATTTCTTTTGTTCTCCACCACAGCCATATTTTAACCTAAGCAGGAAATGTTTTTTTTGCGGCAGTAGCGCATACTCCTATACAAGAAGGAGTACCATTTTTTTATGGAAATACAACATAATAATTTTCGAGAATGGTTGTTAGCTTTGCTAACTTGGTGAGCATCACACTGTATTTGCAGCCTCAAACGAGATTTATGCTGTATTGTCCACATGCTAATGGGGCAAGACTCAAAACTGAAATGCGACTGAATAAATGTATTATAAGCTTTCTTTTCTGTGAAAATTTCATTTCCGAGCAAACCAAAGTTACCATGTTCATCTAAATATGTTATGAAAAAAAAAGTATTACTCAATTTCTAAGAAATACAAATAATGAAAGTTTGATGAAGGACGGCCTCAAAAACAGGTTTATAGCTAAATAAAACTTAAGTGGATGTAAAGAGGTTCCGACCAGAGCTTGTATAGCAGGAGATAAGTCTATTCAGGCTGTAGTGGGAGGGAATTGCCAAACTGACATGGTGTTTACATCAGTGTCAGTGCAGTATATCTGGGTGCTGATGGGAGTGTGTCTGACAACATGAGCACAGCTTTTCTTAGATTTCTGTTCCTAAAGTTGGCTCATGTCAAACATTTGCTGCCCGATCAAATCTGGACTAAGCAAAGTTGTGTTATCTTTAATGCTGTTATTTACTGTTCGAATAGTAAGCCCAAAGACTCCCTATTTAACATTTCCTTCTGTGAGCAAGACGCCTTGTAAACATTTTCTTTTATGTGTCATTATTGACTGTTTGATCTAACCATGTACATTGGATTAGAGTTTTCCATTGGGGATCAGTACGTGTTTTGTTTGAGGATATTTCAGATCACGACAAAGAAAATAAGTGAATAAACGATTGCATATTTTCACCATTCAGATCAGTCTGCCCTCCAAATGCACTGTTTATTATCTTAATTATTATAGACTAACTGTTGCTGCCTGGATTGGATATTCTTTTATCAAGATCAGCGTGCAGGCTGCACAAAATACTGAAGTTACCATTTTCAGTCGCAGTGGTGCATCACTTCATTCACTGATCTATTCACAAAATGGCTCTGGTCTGTTGAGTTACCACCGAGCCTCAAAAGTCATGAATCCACTGGAAAGATTGACCTTTTCTGAGTTGTAGCCAGTCTAATTAATTAGTTGTTGACATTTCTAGTTATTCATTTGAGTCACAGGGGCCTCCACAGCTTGAGCTGATATGATGTGAGGAAATTGTAAAGAGGTTTCTCTCGACTGTTGGGGCCCCAAGCAACACTGCGTAGGTCGACTTTTTTTATTTAGTTGAGGCCAACTTGTAGGTCATTTATATGCAGAATTAACAGAGTGGAAAAACTGCTAACAAACCCAATTTCCGGCAAGATGTCAGTGAACTGATGAGCAAGGCAGCCTGACTGAGAGATGTGATTTTTATTTTTATTAATTCCATTTGACCTGATGTGCTTTATTAAAAAAAAAAAGAATGTGATGAATCAAAAAACTCAAAAGTAGAAAAAGGATTAAATGATCTAGAAGAATTATAAATGTTTTGCTTTTTATTTTTCACCTTTTGACGTAGTCGTTCTACATTCCTACCCTCACCTATGGTCACCAGCTGTGGGTGGTGACCGAAAGAACAAGATCGCAGATACAAGTGGCTGGAATGCAGGTCTGCTGGGTTTTGCCTAGTGAGTGAGGAGCTTTGCAATCCGGGATGAGCTTTGAGAGGAGCCTTTGCTCCTCCGGGTTGGGAGAAGCCAGATGGAGGGGTTTGGGCAACTGGTTAGGATACCTGGGTGGGTATCCTTCACGTTCCACCAGAAGGATACCCAGAGGTGGACCCCGGAACCATGACAGCTGTGACTATGTCTCACAGCTGGCCGGGGAACACCTCGGGATCCTCTCGGGGGAGCTGGAGGATGCAGCCGGGGTGAGAGAAGCCTGGGTTTCTTGTCTGAGACTCTTGTCCCCATGACCCGGCCCTGGATACGACAAAACTTTTGACTTTAAAATGTTTTTTTAAACATCACTATGAATGGAAAGTTTAACAACCGTGGGTAAATATATGCTGCTCTCAAAAAATCCTTATAAACAGGTGTGAGTTGGTCTTCATCACTGGAGGCTAACTGATTATTTTAGATATTATTTTTACCTTTGTCTAAGTTTACACTATTTCTATTTCTTTACTAAACGACTCTCCATTGCCTCTAAATTTGGTTCCTTACATACGGAACTAACTGATTGCATTTGTTTTTAAGCAATGCAAAGGTCTACATCTCTGTTTTATTCCTTCTCAGAAAAATTAGATAAAACTTTAAATGCTAAAATTCAAATTATTATTTCTTATCTCTACATATACTAAGATGCAGATGTATAAAAATTTAATCGGTAAGGAAACACTGAGAGAACAAATGTTTTCAATTGCCATGTTTCTCATTTTTTTTAATTGATGTTTGCTTCAAACCAAAAATGCTGCATTTTTTATTTAATTTTTTTCATTTTTAAAATGTCTGTCCAGCTGAGCTGAGTTGGATCGAGGTTCGGTTTCTTCAGTGTGGTTAAAGAAAAAAAACCTTTTAAGGTTAGATGAAATGAGACTGGAAATCTAACAACAACCACCTAAATAATACACTCAGAAATACTGTATTTATGTATTCTGACAAACTCCTGAGGTTATCCAGATTGAATACAACACAGGAATAAAAACTAGTCTGCTGCTTTTTTTTTTCTTTACAAGAAGTTTTCTTTAGCTGTATTCAGTAAATAGTGTTTTTTACAGATTAAGATGGGCAGCTGCTCTTCTAAACCTGGGATAAAAAACTTGCAGGCAATGTCACGGTGCTCTGCTCTGAGATCTGGTCACTGCAGGGGTCATCTGCTCCAATCCTAGTTGCAACACACCCAGCTTAGATTAGTGAGTCAGGCCAGTTTCAGTACCTGACATGTTGTTAGAGAAATACTAAGTTTGATCCAGTAATTTAACAGAGAATATTACAAATGTATTATTTTAATATTCTCTCAAGTCTGCACTTGTTTCCATGTTCAGAGATATTATTTTTCCAGAGCGAGCTGTTCTTCATATTTTGAATACCCTCCAAAGCCTCCGATCAATGGCAAAAAATAAGGATTCTGTGCATAATTCAATTGAAATTTATGATTGCATTTGAATATTTTAATTCATCAATCATGTAGAAAATACACAGCCAAATTTCTTGATGTTAGGTTGCGTAGTGAATTTGTCTAAGATAATTTGTCTTTCCACTGATTTCAGGGAAACTTTTACACATGGATTTATTTGTAAAATTTTATTTAGTTCCTTTAAAAAAAATAACTCATTACGGTAGTTTGGTTTAGCAAGAATTATAGTAAAAAAATTGAAATTTAGAAGTAACTAACTTTAAGATTGTATAAAAAAAATTATGTTACGTTTGGCATATTATTTAAACTTCTTTGACTGGTTAAATGCATGCTTTTAAAATATTTAACACTGAACTCCCCACTGTGGGACACATGAAGGTGGGGGTAATGTGCAGTAATAATTCATACCAAATAGCATCTATAGATAAACTTCTTTTTGTTTGGTCAGAAATGTGATATTTCCTAAAAAAAAAAAGCTTGTAAACAGATTTATTCATTTTCCCTTTTGTTCTTGACACTTCATTTCCTCCTCCTCTTGCTCTCCTCATAGTCTCACCCCTGGGTGCACAACACAGTGTGAATCTTGTTTGAGGCTGCAAAAACGGGGTTTAAAAGTGCGTCAAGTTAGCAAAGCTATGTTCTCATTTTGGTGTGCTTACACATAAAACACACTCTCCTGTTTGGAATGTTTGTGATCAGAGTGCATGCATTGCTGCTGCATAAAACACTACCTTTTACATTATACTGTGGGTGTGGCGGTCCACAACATGTCGATCACTCAGACTTCCTAGTTTCAGCGATTTGTAATCATTTGATTGAAATGTGATGTTTATAGGGTAACAAAAACTATTGTTCCTTTGCATATCCACCATTTTATTTGAAATATTAAATTTCTATTTGCAAATGCACAATAATTTTTTCCCCTACATTCTATTTTGGTAGTTTTGTTCAATTTAATATAGAAGTCTGTTGAGACAATTGTTGTAATGTTGTAATAATTGAATTGAAAATATTACTTACAATTGATGACATGTTAAGTGTGCAATTTGTGCAATTGAGCTGATGTGGTTTTAAACTATTACTTACAGTATGTGGAAGTGTTCATGCTCAGTTCTTTGAAGACATAAACTGAAAAAAAAATAGTCAAAGGCAGTAATCATGCAAGATGGCATAAAATATGTTTTGGCAATGGAATGTAAGGTAGCATCAAGGCATTATGGATGACATTTGTGGTTCCCTTGTGGAGGATCGTTGTGGATTTGTTTCTGAAAATCAGCTATTCTCAAGGCTGAAGACTGAAGATGGACTCGGGTTTATTCTCCTAAAGCTCAAACGAGGTGGGGGGCCTACTGTTGACTCAGTGTTTTCCCAGAGGAGTTGGAGAATGGATTGGTTGGCAGGATGTCAGACTGACAAACACAGATTGAGCCTTGACCTTCAGCATGTTGGGTCGTGATCTACCAGAAATAATGTGCAGAAAGTTTCTCCCCGAAGGCATCGGGAAAATGTCGAAATACAGGCAGAAAAAAAAATGTAAAAATTTACGTAATATTCCATGTTTTCTAATCTATTTTCTAAATATTTTGTTTAATTTTTCTTTTTTTTGTTCTTGACAGGAACTGGAGGAGAATTACCAGCGTGCCTATTCAGAGGCCCTCACAGCATTTGGGAATGGGGCCTTGTTTATAGAGAAGTTCATTGAAAGGCCAAGACACATTGAAGTGCAGATCCTCGGTAAGTATCCCGTCTGACTTTAACCATTCGTCTGTGAAGAAACAAGTTTCTCATACTGTATGAAAGGAAAAAGTTAAAGTCCTTGAACTCTGTAGCAGTTCTGAAGGATGGACTGAGAGAGATAAATGAAGATGATGTATAGATCAGCAGAGCATCCTTCATCCAATATTTCTTCCTATATAAAAATAAAACCACACACATACAGCTGGAAAGCTAAAATGCTTCTCTTTCAGCATGCTGCACTATTTGACGGTTGCATGATCAGCAAACGCCATTTGTCTGGAAGCCTTTGTGTTTGTGTAGCATTAAGAATTTACAACGTGCGGTCACCATAATTACCGTCTTCAGGGCATACAAAGCAGTTAGTGAATTTTCTTAATTACTCGTTAACAGCCATGTTTCTGCCAACCCATTTTTTCCTCATTACCTTCTTTCTTGCAACGTGTCTTCGAGCGTTTTCACCTCCCTCTTCATCAAGTTTCCTTCTAATACCTGCAGATTATTTTTGCACACACCGACAACTTTCGTGGATGCTAGACTGGTCAAGACAAAGAAATGTATATATATTTTTCAAATTACCTTTACGAGGTAAATAACTAGGATAAAAATGCATTGAAATAAAAAAAAAGTCTTGCTGAAGTGTCATGGCGAAGAGGCAAAAATAAAACATGCACAGAAAACACGTCCTTGGGGTAAGACTCCTAGCCCCTTCTTTGGTACCATCCTGACAGCCTGCTGTGGGAATACAGCACAGAAATTTCCCCGTTGATGGATGAATAAAGTACGTTAAAATAAAAAAATAAAATAAAAACGGGGAGTGTTAAAGTATCTGATGTCCCTTGCAGGTCAGAGTTAAGGTCTATTTCACAAGTAAAGACAAGATGCAATGAGAGATCGGCTGGCGGATTAGTGTGGCATCTGCAACAATTAGCAAGGTGCATTGGTCTGCTGTGAGGAAGAGAGAGCTGAGCCAAAAAGCGAAACTCTTGATTTACTTGTCGTTCTATGTCCAACTCTAAAAATCTGGGCTTCTCTGCTGATACTGCTGCCTATTTTACCCGACCCTGGATAAGTGGCAGAAGAGGAACGGAGCTAGACAAATAATGAGCAATCTCTACAGTCTAACAAAATACCAAAAGTTTTAAAGGTTGCTTTTAGAGTTGCATGTATATATAGGATTCTGTTCCATTAGTTTGAGGCTTTAATGGAAAAGCCTGATCTTCTACAAATTTGTGTTCCTTGCATCACCATAAAGCTTAGTCATAAAGCAGCAAGACTCCATAAATATTTACTTAGCTAGTCAGTTTACCTTCCCTGACTGTCAGACCGAAAGCCATTACACTGGAAAATGCTTCTTAGAGCTGCTTCTGTAACATGACCTTTAATTATTTTATGCAACGCTTGGATGGATAAAGTGTTTTTCATTTTTAATCTGTCAGGTTTTGTGTAGGAATTGGTTGTCTTGCTTTAAAATTAACATACTACTTCTGTTTCTTCCTGTTATTAAATCTAACTACACCGCTACATTCATTTTTTTTTTAATCTTGCAGCTAATTTCCCTCATCTTTCTTTTTTTCTGTTCCCAGGTGATAAATATGGTAATGTCATTCATCTATTTGAGAGAGACTGCTCTATTCAGCGAAGACACCAAAAGGTGAATTCCTCACTCCGAAATATTACAATATTTCTTCTGAATTAGCTCTCGATAATGTGACTGGTAATAGTGGGAAGACATGAACCAAATATCATAAACTAGTTTTTTGCAGACTTTGCAAGACTTAGTGAAGTGCTGTTTTTTTTATTTTTTTATATTTAAAACTTACATGTAAGCCCCATGTAGATTTTTGTAGATAAAATCCATCTCTCTCCTGTCATATTTGTGCGTTATTATCTGGACATGCAGACTGTCCTAGGCTGCTGGATTTCTAGACTTTGTTCAACTTTTTTTTTTTTTTTTGAAAACTCAGCCTTGAAAATGATCTTGAAAACAAAGATCTACCAATTTATTTCCTATTCAGTTTTTATATGATAATTAAAAGAAGGTTTTACAGCAACAAAATATCAGCAGCCTGCTAGAGACACCGTTATTAGCGCTCTTTGACTGTCTGAAAACATTGCCGTACTTTGAGCTTCCATGACGGCTTCAAAGCATTTCAGACGGACCAGCTGAAAATCTGATTGGACGAAGCAAAACTTTCATTTCGGTTTGTTTCAGCAGAACAAACTGTGAAAACATTTAGAGAAGCTATGTTCAATTTAGGCTACCAAGCAACAAATGCTGGCTGAAATGTGATCGGTCAAATGCTTCAAAAGAATAAAACACGTTTGGAAGCAGCATTATCATTGAAAGAAAAAGCCATTGAAAAAATGCAAAGACAATTTGAAAACATCTTACAAATATTAATTAGTAAAATATAATTAACAGCAGGTTGGGATTCAGAAAGCTATGTAGGTGTTCTGTGTCAGCCACTGTAAAAACATTCACAATGAAAGGTGCCCATGTTAGGTATTTATGTATGTATCCCTGTAAACTATTCATTTCATGCTCCATTCAAAAAGACTTTTCCATACCTACAGAATAAAATGAGGCTTTGGTCTCTCAGATGGTTTGAGCTTAAACAGACGGTAGGATTAGAACAGCGGTCGGCAACCCGCGGCTCCGGAGCCGCATGCGGCTCTTTCATCCTTATAATGCGGCTCTTGGCCCATCTAAAAAAAATTACTAAAAAAATTTTTTTTTGTATTTAATTGAAGTGTGTTTTATTTGTGTTAGTTTTTATATTATTTTAGTTCTAAATTTGAAGATTATTGTGATCTTGAAATATTAAAATATTAATTAAATTATTTGATATTATTTTTTCGTCGCTCAAAATAGACGTCACACTGCGGAAGCTGGTATACCCGCTGAAACGCCGTCTATTTTGAGCGACTTTCAATCCCGGCAAAACCAATGGAGAAATGTAAGAAAAGAAAAATATCTCAAGAAAATAGAACATTCAATGATGCCTGGGCAGATTCATTTGCATTTACCTCGGGCGAGACTGGCCTACCAGTATGCCTAATTTGTGGAGAAAAACTGGCTAACAATAAACGGTCAAATGTCGCAAGACATTTTAACAATACACACAGAGCCTTTGCTGAAAAATATCCAGAGGGAGAAGAGAGGAAAAAAGCTGTTTCGGAACTTATGCAGAAGGATGACCGGACGAAAAATCAATTCAAGAAGTGGGTGAAGTCTGCAAATACAACTACATATGCAAGCTTTGTGGCCGCTCAGGAAATAGGCAGGCATGGGAAACCGTTCACAGATGGAGAATATATGAAAGAATCATTCCTTAAGATTTCAGAACACTTATTTGCGGACTTTAAAAACAAAGACGAAATTGTGCAGAAAATCAGAGAGATGCCTCTCTCTGCGAAAACTGTCAAAGACAGAACCATAAAAATGGCAGAAAATATCACAAAACAGCAAATCAAAGACATCAATTCAGCAGCAGCATACTCAATCGCCTGTGATGAGTCCAAAGACAAAACGGACATTGAACAAATAGCGCTGTTCTTCCGATATGTGAATTCTGCTGGACCACAGGAAGAAATGGTTGAGCTGATACCACTAAAATGCCAGACACGGGGGGAGGACATCTGTGAGGCTGTGCTTGATTGTTTACGAGCCAAAGAAATAAAAACAACCCACCTCGTGTCGGTGGCTACCGATGGGGCACCGAGTATGACTGGAGCGCACAGGGGCTTTGTGGCTTTGCTGCAGAAATCACTGGATAGAAAGCTGCTGACTTTTCATTGCATCCTGCACCAAGAGGCATTGTGCGCGCAAAGTTTTCCTCCAGAATGCACAGAGGTCATGAATGTTGTTATTCAGATTGTCAATGAAATAATGGCAAAAGGTTTAAATCACCGCCAGTTCCGTTCATTACTGGATGAGGTGGAGAGCGCATACTCTGATCTCCTGCTGCATAACAGAGTCCGGTGGCTGTCCAGAGGAGAGGTGCTTCAACGTTTTGCTGCATGTCTGGGAGAGGTGAAAACTTTCATGAGCAGCAAAGGGCTCACCTTTCCTGAGCTGGAACAGCCAGAGTGGCTGGAAAAACTCCACTTCATGGTGGACATGACAGCGAAACTAAACACGCTGAACACAACGCTTCAGGGGAGAGGAGGCACAGCGCTGCACATGCTGGAGGAGGTGTTGGCGTTTGAGCGCAAACTGACAGTTTTAGCCAGAGATTTACAGAGAGGCACACTGTCTCACTTCCCCTCTTTAAGGGAGTTCAAACAAGCTCACGGAGTGATCAATTCAGAGTATTTGCAGTCTACAATCACCACAATGCAAGCGTCGTTTGGTAAATGATTCCGTGAGTTCAGAGAGGAAAAAACCACATTGTCCTTCCCCGTCACTCCCCTGACCATTGATCCATCCCTGCTAAACGTGACTGCATTTGCAGGTGTAAGTCAACCTGCTCTGGAGCTGGAGCTGGCTGACATAGCTGACAAAGACATTTGGGTGTCCAAATTCAAACGCTTGACAGAGGACCTTGAAGATGTTGCCCGTCAGAAGGCCACTCTTGCTCAGAATCACAAATGGAGTGATATTGAGAACCTCCCGAGACCGGACAAACTCATATTTGAAACATGGAATGCCATCCCCGACACCTACACGAACATGAAGAAATATGCCTTTGGAGCAGAGGTGTCAAAAGTACCAACATTTTCCACTCAAGTAGAAGTATAAATACCGAGTTAAAAAACTACTTTAGTAAAAATAGAAGTATCAACTCAAGTTTTCAACTTAAGTAAAAGTAAAAAGTAACCTATTTTAAAACTACTTCAAGTAAAAAAAGTAAAAGTAATTTTCAGAAAAAAAGGAATATTGTTAACAAAAGCGAATGAACATATTTTTTAACTATTATCACATGCTTTAAGGAGCAGAAAATATGATAATAAATGAAAGTGTTTTGGTGAAACTTTATGAATCAGAAACATTTATTTCTTAATAATCTTTATTGGAAATCGATTAATGAACACAATCAAATGTATTATCATAAGCAGGGCATTATGTAACATCCCTTCAGCTATCAAGCTTCACTCTGCATCACCTAATTTAACAAACTTCAAGACACAAACACACTCAATGTAAAAAAATATACAAACACACTCAATGTTAAAAAAAATAAATAAATGAAAAAAAAATGACCAAAAGGCTGTTTTAAGCCTTGAAGGCAGCTAGTTTTCAAAGTTCTTTGAGGCAATAATGAATAGTCTTTAACAAGTTGGTAAGTATGGGAGTGCCACATACAGCCTGCGTGACACCTGGGACCAGCGTTGCCAGGTGGGAGGTGCTGGATTATCGTACTAATGACGTAAAATTATCGTATTTTACAAAAAATGTCGTACACCCAGTAAAACCACGCCCATTGAAAAAATAACACCCTTTACCTGCACTCGTAAGGCAGTGGGAGTGAAGGAAACACACAGGAGGCAAAATCCTTAAATTCTTTTTCTAAAATTTTAAGAACTGTAAAAATGAAAAAATAACCAGGGAAATAAGATTTTAAGAAACCAGTAGGGGCGGGACCTAGGAGACGGTATATATAAATTTATATACATACATATCTACATATCTATGTGTACATATAAGGTTTTTTAATGTTGACCCAAACATCTACATTATACAAAATCTAAGCGATGTGTAGTTTTAATCTCCTCAGTCAGTCTTTATAAACTAATCAATAACATTTTGGGTGCTTTTAAGCACAAATACTTCATCCACTACTATTTATGGATTTATTAGTTCAATTAGCTTTGTTTCTAAAGATAAAATAGTGCGTCACAGATCAAAGTTATTTTTATAAAAATACCATCTACAACATTTTCAGCAAAGACGTTTACAATAACCGCAGACTGAAAATAATAATAATAATAAAACATTTCTTTGCTGTTGTTTTTTTTTTTTAAAAAACTGATAATTCAATCAAAGTTCAGTGTTGCAGCATCAGAAACACTTTGATTTCCGAGCCCGCAACAAGTCTCAATTCCTGCTCTTTAAAAGTTTGTGGGCGGTGCTACTCGCCCCAAAGTAATGATTGACTGGACCTTTCAGCCAATCATTCATCCGTTCCTTTGTTTGATGCATTCAGGGTTCATAAAAAAAAAAAAAAACTCCGACAAACAGTCGCGGCTTTTTAACGGTGACAAAATGGCGAAAGTAGCGACTACTTTTTATAAAATCAACGAAGTAAAAGTACAGATAATTGCATAAAAAAGTAGTGAGTAAAACTAAAAAGTAGACAAAAAATAATTACTTCGTTAAAGTAAAGATAACGAGATTTTCTACTTGAGTAAGGTAACGAAGTAGTTCTACTTCGCTACTTGACACCTCTGCTTTGGAGTCCTGTCGATCTTCGGATCCACATATGTATGTGAGCAGCTATTCTCCACCATGAACTGCATTAAAAACAAACACCGCTTACGGCTCACAGATGACAGCTTACAGTCCTGCGTAAAGATTAAAGTGACTTCGTACAGCCCCGATTTGCAGAAGCTGTGCGCAGAGGTTCAGGAGCAGAAGTCCCATTAACCAGGTAAAATAAATATTTATGCAGATATTTTGCAAATATTTAATTTTCATTGTTTAGTGACACAGTGCTTTTTCCCCCAATTTATTTTATATATTCAAGTCAAGGCTCCGCTGCATACTTTGAAAGCCCAAGGGCCTTGGGCCAAGGCGATATAAGGATGACGGCTCACGGATTTTTCCCTTTTGTTTGCTGCATGCACAATTTAAATTCAGCTTTTTAATTTATTTGAAAGAGACATTCATTGTTATTATTTTTCAAGAATTCAAAATGTTCAAAATGTGTTCATTAAATGAATAAAATATAATTTTCTCTGTAGCGCGTGGATTTCATAAGAAAACATGCTGCGGTAAAGTAGTAGAAGTTTTTTTTTTTTTTTTCATTTTAGATGTGCGGCTCCCAGCGTTTTCTTTTCCGTGGAAACCGGGTTCAAATGGCTCTTTCGGTGTAAAAGGTTGCCGACCGCTGGATTAGAACATCGTCTAATGAAAACCACATATCTAAATGCCACACGAAAGAAGAAAAGGAAATTGTTTTGTTGTCATTCAATGTATCACAGCTTCCATCAGAGGAAGTAGATCAACATGTGTAATTAATTATATTGTCACCCCAGAGCAGTTTTAATCATGTATTTTCATCCCTTTCACTTTAATCAAATTAAAAATGATAATCATATTAGCAACTCTGTTCATGCCAGAGTTGCTTCTGTTTGATTCTGATTTAATCTGCCTTTCTCCTCATCTCAGATTTCTTTGAATCTTAGAGACATTAATAATAGTTTGTTAAAATGGGTTTTAGATCCTTCAGCAATGACACAGCAAGTTCAAGTGTTATTGATGTTCTCAGGGTGTTATTTATTTATTTGGTGGCCTAATTTGGAATAGATTTAATTAATCTCTAAGGACATATTTTCCCAATTAGAGTAGGTCATGTTTTGAACCCACTTTCTTTTCCTGGATGGGTTGACTTGTTACAACTGAAACGGATCAGGTTCAACCATTAAATTTGACTCATCAAGCATCCAGCCTGAAAGAAGATGGCAGTTAGCATTCATCAGACAGAAAATAATGAAAACAAATCTAAGCTCATCGTTATTCATGACCAATGATTTATTTTTAGTTTAAATTGAAGTGGAACTTTTTTTTTTGATTTAGGTGTAGATTTATAATCATGATAATAGTTCCTGTACAACACAAAGATGATCAAATGGCTATTTTGTGTGGAAAAAAGATAACAGTTATAAACAAATCTTCAATCGTTTGCCAACTGGGTAGACTCTGAACTGGACAGATTATAGTTTTGGAGAAAGATGAGTCATCTTGATGGGGAAAAAAGTTGTGGATTGATTCCAGACTTCCTTAGAGGAGGTATTCAAGTGTCCTTGAGCCAGACTAAACCTCACATTAGCTCTACAGTGTTAAAAGAGGTGTTAAAACACTTTGCTGGAGTCAGCATGTGACTAAAACCACTTTAAAGTACAATTTACTGCAGATTTGTGGAGCCTTTGAGCATAATTCTTTTTCATTGTTTGTGAATTTTACCTTCCACAAGGTCATTATGTAGGTTTAATTTGTGTTCTTGACGCAGCACACCACACCACCTCCTCTCTCACAAAGATCTTTGACACAGCGTGTGTCAATTGCAGCCCTTTTTGCCTGAGGGAACTTGAAGAATTTAATATGAAACTTTTAGAGATCAGAGCTAAGGTCTGTAACCTCATTGTGCATGTTTTACATAATATTATCAGAGGAGCAAAAAAAAGTCTTTCAACCCGTCTGTACCAAAAAAGTCTTTCAGCCCAGCTGATCTTAATCACATAGTTAAAATGTACGACATAGAGATAAAGGACTTTTCAGCTGTTGCTTTAGTTGTTCCTGTTTGTGAAAATTTTGTCTGAAACAAATGGCATTAAGACTTTTTTTTTTTCTTCAGGTTGTGGAGATTGCGCCTGCGTCTCAGCTGGAACCCAATCTGAGAAACAGACTTCACTCTGATGCTATCAGCTTGGCCAGAATGGTATGTCGTTGGCTAACTGGTGATTGCCACAAACAATCTGTGACATGTTTCTTTGCCTCTTTTTTAACACTTTTTAGAAAAGTGTCCATCTTAAATTTTCAAATGGAATTTAAGTCATAACTTTTAGCTTGATACTTTTTGGGCTGCATGGTGGCACAGTCGTTGGCACTGTGGCCTTTCAGCAAGAAGCATGGGGTTCGAGTCCCAAAGTAGAGGAGAAACACTGGCCTTTCTGTGTGGAGTTTACATGTTCTCCCCGTATATGTGTGGTTTTCTCCGGGCACTCCGATTTCATCCCACCCTTCAAAGACATACGCGTTCGGTTGATTGGCTGCTAAGAAATTGCCCCTAGGAATTTGTGGATGTATGTATTGTTGTCTGGCCTGCAATAGACTGGCGACCTGTTTGGTGTGTACTCTTCCTCTTGCCTGAAATCTGCCAGGATAGGCTTTGGCACCCCATTAGAGATAAGCAGTTCAGAAGCGGTTCAAAAGAGGAGGTTTAAGAGGTCAAAAAATTATAGCTTGTGCCTTTGCTGTTGAACACAAGTAATTCTACTTACCAGAACAACAAAAACTTGTTCTCATTAGTTTAACAAGCATGCGGTAACATCAGGCACACACACATGTTTGCTACTGTTAATTTATGGGTAATGTCCTTTTTTTTTTTTTTTTTTTTTTTTTTTTTTTAAACAAAGCCTTTAGAGAAATCACTGTTTGTGTTTTTAAGTTGCTTATCTAAAAGTTAGAGTAAACTAGGACCCTTCTGACACAGGCTGTCATCTCTAAATCAGTCTGATAAGGATGAAAAATAATGTTCTGAGAAAGTTCTTTTATTGGAAAAGGCTCGTTCTCTTTTTTTGATTAGTCACAGATTAAAATTTGATTAAACAAGTTTCTTGTGTAACACTGTACACACTCGTGCAGATGACACTAAAAACCCAAATCAAACCTTATTAAATCAACACAAAGTACAATCGAGTAACATCATTAAAATTTAAAAGCTTTCTAAAACAAATATAAACTATTGTGTTTTAATGTCAGTAAAGCAGGTGAGCAGAGCCAGACACCTCTGTTCTATTGAGATCTGCAGCCGGTCGCAGATCTCGGTATTTCAGACTTCCGAAAAGTGAAGCCATGGAGGTCTCTGTGATAAAACACAAAAAATTAGATAACATTTTTTACATCATATTATAACTGTAACCTAAAGTAACTACACATTAAATGAATAAAAAACACTTGTTTGTTTTAAAATGTCATGCCAGGTCACAGATCTTTATGGTTAGATCATCTGGAAAGGAGGGGGAGGTGGATAACGCGTTCTTGACATGCGCAGAGGCGCAAAGTTGCAAATCTCAATAGAACACCGCCTTTACAAGTCACTGTGACTTACTACCGGTGCCATCTCTTTGCTTCACTGACTCCATGAGCCATTACTGGATGACATTGTTTTAGTTTCCCATCAGCACCATAGAGTGTAACTCTAGTCCATTGGGTCCTCCATCCAGGAGGTTGTTTGTTTCCCCTTCCTCCTACTGATTAACTTAAATTACATTCAGCAGTTTTCTTCAAAGTAATCACTGTGAGGAATGGGTGTGTTGAAGCAGTTTAATGACTAAAATATGCAGGACAGGAGCACTAGCTTTTATACACTTGAGTTTAGCACCCATATTAACAGAGAAAATGTGATCTCAGTTTCAGAAAAAAATGGATTACATATTCATCTTCTGAATTGCTTATCCCTAACAGGGTTGCGGGGTGTGCCAAAGTCTATCCCAGCTGATTTCAAGCGAGAGGCAGGGTACAGTCCATACAGGTCGCCAGTCTTTTGCGGGACCACACACAAACAACCATTCACACACACACTCCTTCCTAGGGGCAATTTTGTACCGGCCAATCAACCTAATACATCATTTTTGGGGGGAAAACTTTAATAATGTTTGTTTTTTTGGCACAACATATGTCTATAAACTAATATAAAGTTCCAAAGCAAACATTAGAGACCTGCTATGAGTGGGATTTGTGGTCAACATGAGATCAGAAGCGATTCTCACAACCTTGGTTGGAAGTAGGCTATCATATCTAGCCGAACACGTCTCGTCCCATCTCCTGCACATGAATGAATAACTCAGAAAACAGCAAGTTAGAGGGAAAAGCAGATGATGTATGGTAAGAAAGTTGAAGCACAAGGTTGAGTCTGTTTTACTCATTACACTGAATAAAAATCTCTTCAATCTGATGAAACATTGCTACAGGACAGAAAGAGAACAATAAACTTGTGTAGGCTCATTACGGCCTGGTAAGTTTTAATTCAAACCATCTAAAATACCATTATCAGGAATTACAATGATGTAAATAACCATTGTTGCAAAACCTCTAAGTCTAAGAAAAGGAAATAACATAAAAGTACTTTCCTATATGATATGTTTTTGAATTATCAGGCTTGTGAGAATCACTCGTACTGCTATGTGAAGGGAGGCTCTGGCAGTGAGTGAGAACAAGATGAAAAATTCTGTCTTCTCGTTCTCAGTTATAAATCATGTTGATTAAGTTTGAAAAACCAAAAAATTAAGCAAGAATTTAAAAAATTGTTATGCACCAAAAATCAAACAGATTCTAAAAGGTATTTTTTCCCACGTAGCAATCATGTGAATAAAAACCACATGTCTGTGCCAATAGTTGTGTTAAGCAGGATGTAGGAACATCTTGTTTTTAAGATTAAAATTAGAAGCTTGTTATAAAAACTATTTGTTACACCCCACCTACAAATGTAAACAACATCCTTCGCTTACAGTTATACAGAAACCTCACATTAGTCTTCACATTTATGCACAAATTATAGTATTCACATCTGTTTTTAAAGCTGGCAAAAGTTTCATTCCATCAAGTTTGTCACCAATTATGGCAGTTCTTAGTTATGGGATACAGGAGCTGTTTCATGCACTGAAAAAACCCCCCTGCTGCATCACATACTCTTCTGTCTTCCATAAATGTGAAGGAATGAGACAGTAAAAATAAGACGGTGGTTCAGTGGTTAGCATAGCGGCTTCATGGCAAAAAGGTTAGGGTTCAAATCTCGGGTGGGGGATGAGGTTTGAAACACTGAGCTTTCTGTGGAGTTTGCATGATCTCCCAGTGTATGCGTGGATTTCCTGCAGGTAGTCTGGTTTCCTCCCACCCTCCAAAAACATGCATGTTAGGTTAAGGAACCCTCGAAAATTAGATGTTTCATTTTAAGGGGCTCATCCTCCTGATAATTTATAAAAAATGTACATTCAAATAACCATTTGAAAGGTTGGCTTTTTAAGCAAAAATCCAAATGGTTTTATAAATTGTGTACTTGCACCCAAAAATAGAGTATTTTTGAGAGTTTGAAACTCATCATGTTGTCTCTTGTTCATTCACTCATCTTTCACTCATCAAGCTGTGTTTTCCAGCTTGTGGTCAAGGGTGCTGGACCCTGACCGAGCTAGTTCAAGGCGACAGACGGGGTACACACTGAACAGGTCACTATTATGTTGTGAGGCCACATTATATAGTTTGTGTTTCCAAAATGATACCCTGCTTTAGTGTTTTAGTCAGAGCTGCATCACAACTGCACTTAAAGTCAAACCACATTGCTTAGAAGAGTAACACAATGAAATCCTTTTTGAATGATGGCTCAGTGAATGAATTGAAGTAAGGCAGGTGAAAGAGGATTTCATTCAGAATTCATTCAGAACACTCGATTTGTGTTGAAATAAGTCGAAGACCCACACACTCGGGGATCAAACATACACTATTTTAGGGTCTCACTCACTCCTCTTGATCTGCCTTTTTCTGTCACCTCCTTCATGCTTGCTACATTTTTCTGCTATACGTTCTGTCGTTTCCCTTTAAAGGACCCCACATAGCTGGAGTTTAAGCTCTCTGCAGGTCTTTAAAGATGCTCCCTAAGCAAAGCAGATGAACTCTAGCTCTTACTGAGGCTTTATTAATGTGCACATGCATTTTTTACAGCTGCATATGTAAAAACTGTGAAACAGGTTGAAAGGTGACGCAGGATACCATATATGTTTCATGAGACATGTAGGCTTTTTTTAAAAAATGGAATTAGAAATGATTTGACTTTAATGCAATTTCACATGCCTCTATATTACATGGTTATTACTGAAAGAAACCGGTGAGAGGTGCAAGTGAAGGTTAACCCCGCTGTATGACAGTGGGAATGTTTAACTAGATAGATGAAAATACCACTGAATAAGCAAGCTTCAGGTGGTCTGAGCCCTCTTATACCTCTAAACCACTGTAAAAATAGTTTTTCTTTCGGGTCGCCACAGTAAGTCAGTTTATGTCCTCTCTGACTTTATTTCCAAAACCTCTAACATGTGCTGTTCCTCTGATGCACTCATTTCTAATCCTGTCCATCCTGGTCACTCCCAGAGAGATCCTCAGCATCTTCATCTCTGTGTAAAAATGCTGGCTTTGGGAAAAGCAAACCTTTTGACTCATGTGCCAAAATAAGTTCCTAAAATACAACTGGCGTGCAGGAAAAGGAGCGGATTGAGATTGAGTTGGGTTTATTAAAACATCTCATTGAAAAAAAGTCAGACATAGGATATTTAGAAACTTTAAGCTTTCATTTAAAGGGAAAACTCAAATATCAGACTTCTTCTATTAAGATGAGATTGACTTTATTTTCCGGAGGGAAACCGATTTGTTGCAGTAGTTCAAATAGAGCCACCAAAAAATGTTTTACAAATTAAGCAACCATAGTAAATAATTTCACCACTGACTGTACAAGGAAGGGGCCCGTAGCGCTCCTTTTTACACAGGGGGTGCAGCAGTCTCTGGCTGTACTCTCATACAGAGGGTGGGAGGGGTTGTTATAGATCTTCTGCAGCTTGATCAACACTCCTCTGACCTGCCCAGGACAGAGCTAGCCCTCATCACCAGCTTGTTCAGTTTTCTCTTGTCTCTCTCCATTATTCCTCACCAGCAGGCAACTGCATTGAAAGTTAATGATGGAACAATGAGGTCATAAAAAGTCTTTAGCAGTGTCCTACAAATCAAAAGACCACAGTCATCTCCAGTAGGTGGAGACGACTTTGGCTCTTCTCAATTAGGACACCAATGTTGTCTGACGAATCCAATTTGTTATTAATACATAGGAACACGTGAACAGGTTTGATACTGGTCTTTATAAATTAGGTTAAATTGATCAAGAGTAAACTGCTGATGTGTTCAAGTGCTAAGTGATTTTCCAATTGAAATTCACAATAACGTACACTTCTGTTGGTAAAACCAACTATGCATGAATGCACCAAATCCCAGATTATCAGCGGGTTTACATCGTGCCCTCCTGTGGGAAACATAAAAATGACATTAAATGTAATACAATAAGGTCAGTTTTAACAATCTATTAGAGTTAAACAAGTCAGATTTAAAGGCTTAATGAACCATGTGGTTCGGCTCTTAGGCCCTTTGTAGATAAAGACAATTATGGCTCATCGTCCTGTGGATAGGAAATGTAAAAGACAATGTGAAGACAATGTGAATTTGCTTTTTTTTCATCGCTGAATTTTATTTAAGTTTAGGTTTCTGTTTAAAAAAAAAAAAAAGACTATTTGTGTCTTGGATATAACATGCAGGCAAAGATAGACTGAAGAGTGTTTGCTACTTTTTCATTGCTTGATACAGTACACACTATTACTACTACTTGTTCCCACACCTGCTGTTACTAAGCTCTTATTTCATTCTAATGGAGCCTTCATAGTGGTGTCCCTCTTCATCCAGCCATCTGTAAATAACCCATCTTCAGCTGTCTTTAACCCCCATCAGAGGGTTTCGAAGGCTTTGAACACTCCACAGGCCACAACATTTCCTGACAGAACGTCCTCGAGAACAAAGCTGTCCGGCAGCACCGCGGCCCGCAGGAAGTACACCAGTTCTCCGTAACAGGATGAAAATGAAGTCAGACATCACAAGAATATCACATGCTGTGAAAAGGCCCTCAATGCTGTTATCTGCTACATGGCTGATTTCTGTATTCCTGTCAAAGGAAAGTTTTTTTATTTTTTTTATTTTGTGTTTCCATCTCTTCAATTCTCATTGCCTGGCTGTCATGTTGATGCTTCATCTTGGTGTAGCTATGAGGGGAGTGTTATCGCTGATGTGATTCAAAAAGCTCATGCTATTGCCAAAGGATTTGTATTGAGTTGTGTGTGTCACCATAGGAATTGGATTCTGTATGAGCCTACTATTTGATACACTTATAATGTGCATCATCTCTTGCTGCTTGTGTTTTTGACTAAATCCGTTATATATTTTGGTACTTGGGGTATTTTCATCTCTGCAGGTTGAGATATTTTTGAATACGCCTGACTGAAGTTGATTGCATTGAGCAGTGCGTTTGTTTGACTTGCTGTTTTCTGGTTTAAATCTCCACATTTGTACACATTTTCCCTTTTCATTAATTTGAAGTTGTACTGTTGGAAAACACTAGCATGCAAATAAGCTGCCATTTAGTGCTCCACAGCTCTGTGGTAATAAGAATAGAAAATAACACGCCTCAACACGCTTCTTGTTCCAATGTGTTTGCCCCGTTTATATTACTCGTAAATTTCCCGTGACCAAACCACGAGGTATACATTAAAGTGAAGCAAAAGTTGTGTATTTGTTGGTGCCTGGCAGCGCCTGCATGTTTGTGATGAATTTTCTATTTGCCAGCAGATTAGTTTGTTTGGTTTTTCCAGTTGACTGAGGGTGAAGCCGCAAATGTTCTTTCAGCATCTTCCCAATGGGTGACATTTAAAACAGCTGAAAAAGCCCCCTCAAATGGCATCCATTTAAAGACAACTTTCTGTTGGTCTTACAGCACCTCTCCATTCATATAATTTTTCTGACCACAAGCCTGTGATGCTGAAAGCTGCCACGGATACACCTTTATGCATTCAGGTCAGTCAGAACACAGAGCAGCAGGTTATTTTTTTCCACTAAAGTCCACTTTTGTCTGGTCAGAGTCAGTCGAAGTTGGTTTTTTTTATGTTGATATTAGAGTGTTTTTAAAACCTCTTACTGAGTTTTTGGTGTTTGATTCATTGTTGTCAATTTATCTTTCCTAAAGGTTTGAATTTTTTTATTGAGAGTGCAGAAACCATTCAGGGTCATTTCTGGGAGTGGTTTTGTGGTCTGAGGTCTCAGCTTTTTGATGTTTAATACAAGGTTGAAAACATTTTTTTGCAGTTTGATCAAATCTTGTCTGTTTTTTTTTTTTGGTAACATTTTAACTGCTAATCACAAATATTTTTAACGCTGCACTGGTGATCAATTAAGAGCTGAGCCAAAAGGCATATGAAGTTTGTCATTTATATCTTTTAGATACAATGGTATGAATACTTTTTTATTTTGCATTTTGTATCTGTTTGAACTTTTTGTGGTTATTTCAGATGCTCTTGGAGCCATTTTTATTTTGTAGCTTGGCAGTAAAGCCCTGGCACTCTGGGGTGTAACATAACTGTGTTTTGGCAGAGGCATCAACTGGGATGTATTGAAGGCTAAAATACAAGTCTATGATCTTAAAGCCGCTGTAATAAATCTGGTTTGCCAGATTTCAGCAATTCTTGAAGTGCTCGAGGTTTATTAGCACTTAAAATGTTAAGGACCTCACACAGAGCCTGAAACATCAAAATCAGTGGAAGTGAACGGTTTTTTGGTTGTTTTTTTGTACACATGCCAGCTCAGTTTAGTTGTCTGGCAGCAAAATGAGGCCTCATTTGCCAAATAATTTTGTTTGTGTGAAAAATAAAGTGAACAAGTGTGATTGTACAGGTGACAATACTCAGTAAACATCATCCTGCTTTCTCATGGTGGTGGGAAATGACACTCCTGAATAAAATAGAAAGAAGTCCAGAAATTCTAAAGTCCAAAAAAATTAAGCTAAAAATTGAAGGAGAGGAGGCAGTAGCTCAGTGGTAGAATGTCTGCCCTTGGATCGGGACACGCCGGTTCGATTCCCACTCGGCTCATTCCTAAGTGTTCTTGGGGAAGATGCCTAATGCCCGTTTCTCTCACCATTGAGAGATGCCTTGGGTGCTTGCTGCAGTGCAATTTCCCCATTTGAGAGATGAATTCAGTATATTAAACAAAATAAATAAATAAGTTTGCATCATGTAAAATGAGAACAACTTTACAGTAAAGTTTGTAATCTTGCTTTTTCAAATTGATATTTTAATAGATATTTTAATAATCAGATAATGGATGTATATTATGTGCTCAAATTGGAAAAGAAATGTTTAATGGCAGAAAGTAATAACTTTTGTAAAAAAATTTGAATTTGTATATATTTTTCTGTTTGTTTTGGGTCAGTCGTTTGAGGACAAATCATTTTACCAAGCTTGTAAAGTATAGCTGTATCGCCATTAAAAAAAAAAAAAAAGCCTCAGTGTTTTCAGGATAGAAGTACATATTTGTGTAAGTCAGAGAAACTGTAGCCCTGCTCTCAGGCGTAGAAAAACCCATTCAAATTCAAATTGCTGCCTTATAGCTCAGGAATTGGATGCAAATCAGAGGTTTTGCTGAAAACTGAAAGTGATGGGAGCTGTTTGGTTACAAATCTAGTTTTGTTCGTTGCGACATCCAGCTTATAAATATAAATATCAGAATGGTTTGTCAGAGTTAGATATGCTCCCGGTGGGATGTCACAAGGATATTTTTTTTTACATTATAATTACAGGTGTATATTATTTTCAGCATGTGTGACATCACATATCAATTTATGTTCCGTCGGAAATGATTTTTCTGAGATTTTAACTCTAATTTAACAATGATTTAAACAGAAACTAAAGTGTCTTTCAGGTCCAACTTCAATCCAACTTTTACAAACGAATTCTTAATTAAATTTGCCGTTTGACACACAAATAATACTTAAAGAGTGAACAAGGGCTGATCTGAAAGGTTGTACTTGAATAATTTATAAAATATACCCTTTTTAATGAAGAATGCTGAATACACACAATATTCTGTAAATCAAAGTGGATGGATGTATTCAGTAGAGATTGAAGGATGATACTTAAGAAAAATCTCCATAAATGTACAGTTTAGCCTAATTATACATAGACTGAATAATGCATCCAGTTTAAGGGACGAGACCCAGAGGTAGACCCAGGACATGCTGGAGAGACTGTGTCTCAGAGCTAGACAGGGAACACCTCTCAGCTCTGAGAAGCCTGGGTTTCCTGTCTGAGGCTGTTGCCCGCACAACCCGGCCCGGATAAGCAGAACAGAACAAGATGGAAAAAAAAAAAAAAAAAGGAGTTTACTTTATTTGCTCAAGGATTAACTTTTCTCAACCACATTGTTTTACAAGGTTAAGCGGGTACTTAAAGATGAAATAAAATAAACAAGTGATTAAAAAATGAATAAATGTGGTGTTTTGTTTTTTTTATTTCAATGAGTGCATTATTGGGACAAATAAAATGAGTTCGTGGAAACGTATTTCTTTTTAAAAAACTTGAACATCAGTATCTCTGAATTATCTGTTGACTGCAAAATGAACTGGAATTAAGTGATTAATAATTCCAGCTAAATTGGGTCTAGAAACCCTTATCTTCCAAACGATGCTTACATACAAAGCTTTTTCTGAATGGGAAAGTGATGTTATTGATACTAATATAGTGATCCCATGCATCAATCCTAAGTCTAATAACTACGGCTATGTAATGTATGCAACAACATTAAAACCCTAACAAATCTGAGTGTTAAAGTGGTACATTTTATGAGATTTTAACCTAAAAAAAATCCTCATGATAGTGATCGCAATGTTAGCAATTCAAAATCTTAATTTGCCACATAGGTGTGTATGTGACAGAAAAAAATGTTCTCTTGGCCAATTGAAAAATTCGTCCAGAGTACAACTTTTTTTCTCTGGACCATCTAAAGAGCAGCTTCAGCTACTGACTCCTGCAACCCTGCTGCTCAAAGGAACGGTACAGAAAATCATTTCTGCCATCCTTCATCAAAATATTTAACATTTAACTTTCAAATTTGTAACTACTTGCCATTAACAACAGTTTTAAAAAAAAAAATCCATGTACATACTGTATCTTAATAATATCTTGATTGTTGATTTCTTCTTATTGTGGGTTCTTTTTTAGTTCTCTGATTTGGTTCTCTGTTTTGCACTGCAGCACTCAAATTTCCCTTTGGGGATAAAATATTTTCAATTTAATTTTTCGGTCCCCAGACAATGCCAATAAAATGACAAAAATTTAACAGGATCAACAACATAATACCTTGGAAGCCGTTTTAGATACGTTAACATATATAACAAAAATTGTTTTAAGGTTAGCAACTTTTTAATTAACAAGAAACAATTCTCAGTGATTGGTTCAAAATACAATATTGTCTCTTATTGTCTGAGACGAGTTTTTGTCTGAATGCTTTCTTTCACCACACCTGCCTTCCACAGTTTCTGTAAACAAGAAAACATTTTATTTTCTATGTGGCACTATGTCGAGTGACTTTAAAGCACTGAATTTCTATTGAAAGTTTTGAAAAAAAAAGCTCTATCTATGTTCTTTCATTCAAGACAAACCTGTGATATTTCAAAAGGCTCCGATGCCTTTTCTTTCCTACCTCATGTGCCTCATATTTCTCTGCAAAGTTCTCTTTTTGTTTACACAAGTCTGTCAATCCAATGAAGGTGTTAAATGTGGAATTAGTTTGGCTGTCACTCACCATGGTGACGGCGAGTGAAGAGACGGCACGGACGCAGTCAGGCGAATCATGTCCCTGGTAGACACACGGACATACATGCTCACAAATTCAGATTGACAGTTTGTCCCTTGAGGTGGTCAGTGTACTGTAAACATTATTACAGCTTAAACACAGACACACACACATTTTGGCTAGTTATGCTTTGCTCCCATTGGGTCTATTTTTTTTTTTTAAATATCAAAGCCTTACTTTGGTAGATTAGTAGTTTTCAGTACCCTGTTTTATGTTTACTCTCAAAATGAGCTGAGGTCTAAATTTATTCTGTTTCTATTAATTAGGCTTTGT
The DNA here is from genome assembly GCA_902685375.1 of Neostethus bicornis. Taxonomy (NCBI): domain Eukaryota; kingdom Metazoa; phylum Chordata; class Actinopteri; order Atheriniformes; family Phallostethidae; genus Neostethus; species Neostethus bicornis. Next base: position 9,795,969 of record LR738558.1, on the reverse strand, counting down.
TTAACTTTTTTGTCTTATGCTACAAACTACTTCTAAAAATTATACTTTGGCTTAATATTCATCCTAAGATGAAGTGAAACTGTTTCCCTTGTTATTATTCAAATGCAATTATGAGGTCAAAATATTATATCTTAAATATTTTATAATAGAAATTGTAAAATGTCTTTTCCTTGTACACAAAAAAAAATCTTTCTTCTGAAACTGTATAAGAAAAACTCAAATAGATTTATTGTAGAACATTTAAAGTATCAAATAAGTAATTGTACATGGATTGCCTCATGTGTTCTAATTCGCTCAAACCAGTGTGCTCAGTCACAGTATGTCTGTTACAACTAGATGTGAGCGGGTTTATATCTTCACTTGGTTCGACGGGGTGAGGAAAACATTTTTATTGGATCTTTGGAAATCAAACAACATTGAGATTCATTGTAACAATGACCACAAGGGTCATTGCAATAGAAATCATCATTAACAGATTATAATTAAGACAAAAGCAATCACTCCTCAATTAATTATCCTCTAAATAAGATTGGATTTTAAAAGCAGGCACTACAAAAAGTTGGAAATTATAAGAGTAAAATAGCAAAAGCAACAAAAATGCTAGAACTGCTTCAAATAGTAGGACTAGTAGAACTATAAATCGTATTTATAGACCAAAAATGTTCAAATTCAACTGTTTTGAATGACATAGCCTGCTCATCTTAGCATTAAATGCAATTTATTGATACTTGTACAAATACCTGGAAGTGACCATTGACAGTAGACTGAGCTGGAGGAGCAACAGTACTGCTGCGTACAAGAAGACTTGCAGCCGACTTTACTTTCTAAAAAAGCTGAGGTCCTTCAATGTGTGCAGCAAGATCCTGGAGACCCTCTACCAGTCTGTGGTGGCCAGCACCTTGTTCTTCTCTGTCATCTGCTGGGGGAGCACCATCGCAGCCAGTGACGCCAACAGACTGAATAAACTAATCAGACTGGTTGGCTCTGTCATTGGCAGCAAATAGGACGCACTTGAGGCAGTGGTGGAGAGGAGGTCACTGAACAAACTTTTGTCCATCATGGACAGTCATGACCATCCTCTCTACCCACTCCTGGACGAACAGCGGAGCTCCTTCTCCAAGAGGCTCAGACAGCTCCGCTCGAGAACATCTCGTTACTGGAGGTCTTTCTTTCCGTACGTGATCGGGCTCTACAACGATTCACTTAGCAGATAGGAAGTTGTTGCTGTGACACACAAATTTTCCATGTGTGGGATCATTAAAGTATAATCTGATTCAGATTGTGCAAGTTTAAAATTGGATTTAAACATTAGTAATGTTTGGATCATTTGTAATTTAAAGTCAATTAAACTATTTTAGAGATTTTCCATGCACTTATAACACATCTTTTGTTTCAGTCATCCTGTCATCTGAAATTTCCCCATACTATAGTATTTCACATTAGTCAATAAACTGTGTGTGTGAGAAACCACAGCAATTCTCCTGCATATCAGGGTGACATTGGCACTTACACTGAGGTAGTTGCTATTTTTATTTTCTGTGGTTTGCAGCTGTCTGTCAACAAGCTTTCCGTCTGTCACCACAACCTGCATTTCCTGCATTTTATTATAATTTTGACCTTATTTTAATAGAAAATGGTCAAACAATTACAAAATAAAGCTCATTTGAGGGTATTCTTGCTCTTTTGAGCACAACATTATTTATTCAAACAAAAATAAAGGATTGAATATAAAACTGTGTTGGGATTAGATTACATTATCTTTGGGAGGGTTTGAATAGAAGAAAATAAATCCATTCAAAAATAAGGTGCTGGGCTAATGCAGTGACTGACACCAGAGGAAGCGAGAAGAAGACAAAAGATTGGAGTTATTGATTTTGTCTGCCAGCTGGGGAGAAACTTGAGCCAACTGCACACTCAGAAATCGGTGCAAATAGAAAGTTGGAGGGAGCTGAAGAAAAATGGAAGGAGGGGGTAGAAGACGAGTTTAAAGGAGATTAGTGACACAACGTGAAATAACACTACCCTCTCCGAGATGGATTATTTCTTATTTAAAATCTGCTGGCTGAAAAAATTTGGATAAGTTCGAATTCCTCCTCTCTGAAGTTGCTTGTTTCTGTTGTCTCGGCAATGACAAACATGGCCCGGGTTGAAAAAGTGCTATAGCGTGTTTGTTAGGTAGAAAATTTGAATCTTTAGGTGGAATGTGTAAATCTTTGTATACTTTTTTTATTTTCATCATTCAAAAGTGACTTTTAGTTTAACTTGATTCCCAGCTGCAGTTCATAACTTGCTGCTGTGTCACATAGTGTTGTATTACCTGAATGTGCTAACATTATTTGCTAAACACCCTCACTTTTCTTTGCCTCCACTTATGTGTAAGTAGGGGTCAGAAATCTTTCTTAGATGGTTATGAAACACACCTATAAATAAACTAGCCAGGGAGCATGGTCTTTGTAGGCATTCGGAGGAGTGTGCTACCCTTGTCTGACAAGTAAAATTGAGAGTCTCTCGTTTGTTCCCCAGTCAGCACTGCTCAGGGATAAATCAGTCTTTCCCTCTAACGCTGTTCATTTTGAAATATGGCAACTAATTACTATCACTACGTTTTCACAGCTAATTACCTGAGAAACGAACCTCTGTCTTCAGATCTTTTAACTCAAATTCACTCATTTATTTGCTATTATTTTTTGTTGATTTCATTTTTTTTTTCTAGTTATATAAACTGAGCCTTTGATTGACCTATGATTTCATGGCTTGTTAAGCCTGTGCCGTTTTTAAATTGTATCCAATTATATATTTGCATACGACTAGTCGAGCCAGCTCCAATATTAAGTGTTTATAGTTTATAGTACACTGAATTTAAAAAGATTGTTAATAAGTTCACATTTTAAATCTTATGTTTTATTTATTTATTTTTTGAGTCGGATCTGTTTAAATAATTTTCTCACGATTGTTGAAAAGTAGTTTCCCAAAAAGTCTCATTGGAAGATAAGTCGTGACCCTTGAGCAAGATCTAATTACTTTAACATATTTTATAATTTAGTTATCTAGACTTTGACATTAAACTCTTTTGGCAGGATGTCTAACCATTCAGTTAATTTCTAATTTAATTATTAAAGGGGCAGTTTCTGCCAGGCATGCTGGGCTACTTTTTGGCAGAAAACGTGTAAATTGCACTTCAGCTGGTGATCAAATTATGCACATCACCCTGGGATGTTTCCCCGTTTGGCCCTACTTCACATATGTAATGAGTTTGTTCTACTTCAGTCTTTTCTTGGCATCATACTGAGATACACGACATTATGTGTATATGTCGTTTACAAATGTTCTGATTTCTGCCTAAAGTTTGAGCGAAAATGAGACATTTCAATATAAATCTTTTAACATAAGCAGAAGAGTTGTAACCATAATGCATTGCTGCATTGAGTATAAAAAAAGTGGAATCTGATAAAGAGTGATGGGAAAAATGCCTGTGGGGAAGTTAATCTGGAAAGGAAACATTTTTTCAGTCTTTTGAGTGAACAAACAGCAGATGAGCCATTTTTTTGTTCTCTCACACGCAAGCATGATCGCCGAGCAAATATCCTGTCATCTCCATTAGGCTTTCTCCACTGCAGCAGAATGAAAGAGGAAATATTGACTGCAGCACGCTAAGATAGAGGGGAAAAACACACTTGTTCTCTGTTTTTTGCTTTCTCGCATTTATATATAGATCAGATGTATGTTTAAATTGGTGCATGCTTATTTTTTTTTATCCATCTTGAGCCCTCTGAGGCAAATTGTTGACTTCAGCTTTAAAGCTCTCTGATTATTCATGTGAGGTACGTGCAAGGTTCCAGTCACCTTGTCCTCCAGTTCTTCATTCTCTCCATCCTTCAGTTCCACCGCTTGAGATCACTGTCAGGTTTTTTTTGGGTTCAATTCCACTTTTACAAATATTCATAAAGATGCAACAAGAACCAACTGCAGCAGGATTCTCAATTTGCAGAATTATACTAAAGGCTGTCCACCAATCTGGCTCATCTTGCCCGCCACTTCTTTCTGTGCTGCATTACAGTAGTTTTCTAAACCCCCCCTTTTTTTCTTTTTTTTTTAAATCTGCAAGCTTATTGAAACCTTCTCACTCGGACCTGCAGTTTTTTTTATTTCTGACCTCAGCATGGGAGTAAAATAAAAAACTTCTTGGACTTATTGGGGGAATTTTCTTGGCTTAATATTTCACCACTAAAGCATTTTTGTTGTACTTGGGTAACAACAACCACAAATCAGCGGGAGCCAAGAGATGAGCAGGATTTCATGCAGAGCGTAAATTGATTTAATGAAGAGGATGTAGTGTATGTTAATGCTCAATGTATGCTGTAATTAAGACCTCTATGGCTTTACGGAATGAAGTTAGTTTTGGTTCAGATGGGCTTGGATCCTAAATTCCCTTTAATGATTGTAGAGAAAAAAATCTCTGGATGAGTTGGCTTGTGAAAATAATGTTCTTACTTTTGTGTTTTTTTTTTGGACTGTTCAATCCAAAAACGCATTGTTAATAATAATTATTATTTTTTTACTTTTGTTCAGTATGATAGAGGAGAGAACAGTGGTTCTTTAAGTAGAGTTTTCTACCTTTTTGATGGTTTTCAACAGAATTGACTTTTGTCTTTATCCAGAATGGTGACATTTAACTTCTGGAAAAAACCTTGAAAAATATGTGAAAGCATTGAAAAGGTGAAAAAAAAAGAGATTCGTTTTGGGGTTTTTTACTTAAAAGGAAGAGATGACTGAAAAAGTTATTGATACAATATAAGGGCAACTTGGTTCAACAATGAGGGGTAAACAAAAAAGAGAAGAACCACCTTCTACATCTTCACATGGAAACCAACCAAGCTCACAATCATTAGGACCACCATCATCAACTTGGAAAGTGATATAATTGATGTGAGCAGAAGCTAAACTAAATGAACACAAACCCCATAATATTAATATCAAGCCCAAAAACGTCTGATCAAGACAGCAGCCCTATGTAATTATGTAAATAAAACCATATCCAGCTGCTATTTTAATCAGAAGGTTGTAGGCTCCATCGAGTGATGGACCTGAGCCTACAACCTGAAGATACAACCTGAGGCTCAGCCTACTCCTGAAACAAAAACTCCACTTTTGTTTCAGGAGTTTGCAGGCTTTTCTTGTGTTTGTGAGGATCTTTCCTGATTTCTCGTTCCTCCACAAAAACATTCACATTTAGCTGATTGGTTAGTTTGGTAAGAATGTGGGAATGATTGGTTGTTTCTCTGTGTAGACAATGTGACAGACTGGTGAGCTGTACAGGTTGTACCTTGCCTTTTACCAACTAGCTTGCTGTGATGTGCTCTATATTCACTCTAAAAAGTTGCTCTGTCAATGTTAAACATACTCAAGTATTTTTTTGTGCATTCATTGAATTGAAAATCTAGGTAATAATTTAAGCCAGGCACATTTCTCAAAATGCAATTTTTTAGTAAAAAGAGGAATAAATTACTCTCCATCTTTCCCCTCTCTTTTTCTCCTCCTCTGACTGTCATATTCCAGCTTCTGTGGGTGTGACTCCTTCACATACAACAGCACAGTCTTAGGTCCAAGCTCATACTTGTTGACACTCAATTAGATTCCTGTGAAGTTTGAAAACCCATTTCTGCTCGGAATGCTTTTTCAGATGGAATAACGCAAAAATAGGGGGAAGGAAAAGAGGGCCAAAGAGGTGGCTTTGGTTGGAGGGGTTTTTTTTTGTGTAAGAAAGCTGTAGTTGGGGAGATTTCAAAGAAAAAATGCTTTTTAGTCTATTTTGGGGCACAAGCTACTTGCAGCCTATTTCCTCCATATTCTAAGTCATTTACACACCTTCCTCTAAACATGAATCTTTTGTGTGAAAGCATACGCACACTCTCCGGTATGTTGCCATTTGTGTTTGGCTGTGCTCTTTGATCATTAAACAGCTCTATTCGTTCCCCCGCCAACATTTCATAGCTAACATGCTCCTGCTTTTCTGAGCTGCTGACAGAGCGAAGTGTGATGGGAGGCAGGATGGACACTGGAGGGACTCTGAGACAAATAAAAGTTAAACGCTGGAATGGGGCCAGTCGTAACCAGCTGACTCTCCCAAAAATGAGGCGTAATATCTTTCCATTAAGGGCTTGGAAAGAGAGATGAGTAAGAAGTTGAATGAGGCCATGTGGAGGAGAGGAAGTAGATCTGAAGAGTTGTCTGTGTTTGGATGAAGGAAAGTTAGAAACTTCAAAAGCACAAGCTAATCCTGTGATTTAATTCACCACATTAGTATTTATGGCTTATACACCTCACTCAAACTTTAGTTTCATGGAATGTTGGACATTTTTTATTTTGCTCCCTCTGAAATAAATATTTTAAACATCCCATTTTTCAAATAAACTAATGATAAATCTAATTTGCTGTTTGCTTTTCCTCCACAAGAATAAGTTCTATGAATGTTGGTTCGAATGACATCTGCTACTTCTGTTTACTTTTCTACACGGTTTGAAAACTGGGCCAAATCTCATAGCAAACACCAACGTTGGAGTTGAGTGGAAAAATTGTGGGACGCCATCAATAGAGTTGCAACATGCAGCACTTTGAAAGTGTAAAATAAATTAAAATATATTATATTAGTGTAAATGTTAGAGATGTTGTGGAAATGGAATTTTATTTTTTGTATAAATCTACTTTGGCTCAAAGAGCAAAGGAGCTTCTTCTCTTATTCATTTTTCAATTTAACACTCTAAATAAATTTTTCGCAAGAGATTATCATTTTAATGCATAAATTCCCACCTTTTTTAGTTGACTTGCCCAAACAAAAGAATCATCTTCATATCGTAACTCAGGACTGGAAAACATGGTTCCCTGTGGTGCATCTTGATAACATATCCAGGATTTTGCAGCTTTAAATGCGGACACAGTCAGTGTAAAAAGCATCGTTTTTCACTTCTTGTTGAAAAAAAAAATGCTACTCTATTTAAAAGCAACTTACCTAAAAATGAGATAAATGATGTGACACATAGATTTTACATTATAAGCAGCCATAAAGGTGCATTATTCTCTGTGCATTTACAGCCATAAAGGTATTAGTGTGTCAGCCATTAAGCAGCCATAAAAGTGGAAGCAGATGGAGGCGGTAGGATTTTTTTTTTTAATAGTAATATATTCAAAACGGCCATTTCATTAAACCCTGCAAAATAACACGAGTCTAATGTAACAATAAGAGAATTGAAGTCGTTGGTCAAAATGGCTCTTTTATCTTCATTAATGTCAGTTTAGTGTGTTTGGCTCTTGTGTAGCTTTATTTTCCTTATTCTTAAGACTGTACAGCCTTTGTAATATAGTTTCTGCATGTGGTCTTAAATTTTACATCACAAGATAAAGTGCTGGTAGCTTTTCATAAGGAGTCAAAGTCAGTGCAACTCCTGCTTGTTTCTTCATCAGAGAGTCGGATGTTCAAATAGATGCTGAAAATCTATGCAGCAGTGTGGTAAGATTAAAAGAAGAAATAAACAGTTTTTGAAAGTAAAACCCAACAGACCATCTGTACAAATTTCTTTTTCTGGTCTGAGTTAACGCAAACATTTTAGTTTTTCAATCTATGGAGCCTCTAAATTTTTGTGATGTTTTTTATCTCCCTGTGTCCCTAAAGGAACGACTCCACTTTGAAGTGTCTCCTTAAAAAAGTAATTGATGGTGAAGATGTGATTATGAGTCACTGATGTTTTAACTGTAAATATATACTTTTTTGTTGCTGTATAATGTAAAATCAGACTCCATTACTTTTCATGTCCATCACCATTTGATGCGTTCTTCTTTTATGGTCATATTGCTTCTCAAATGACTGCATGCTGCATTTTTATAGGATTTGTCACGACCATGGAGTCGCATTGCAGCAGTGTTTGGTTGAAATGCAGAACTGAATGTGTGCTGGTAATTAGAACTTCTATTCTACTCTCTTTCGGTGCAGCACCGGGAAAAATCTGGTACTTTTAATGAACATACTGTACACATTGTCAGCGTGTGTGTACTTGCACCCTAACAGTTATGTTCACACAGTTTCATACTGTTTCTTGTCTGCTACGCCCCTCGCTCATTATCTGCAGTGTTGCTATGGAGTCATCAGACTGTCTCCCATATTCACACCAAATAGGCAGCCGGCAACAAAAGCATTCAGTTTCAAAGTGAAGTCAATAGTATTTTTGTGTATTTTTTTTGGAAATTTCAGGAAGAGATTTCTAAAAACTCTGCACATTTTGATGGGATTAAGAATATCTTGAGATTTCCTTGATAGAGCTGCATAAGCATCCCCCCTTTCTTAGGGTTTCGGCCTCCCAACCTGTCTGATTCTGTTTAATGAGTAAAAGGTCCTATTTTTGCAGTATAATCTTGAGCTATCCTTTACCCCTGGCCTCGACGTACAGTGGTTAAATATCCCTAAACTACTGATAAATTAAACTTAAATTACACTTAAAGTAAAAAAAAAAAAAAACACATTGGTGAAGACTGATTTAAGCTTAAACCTAAGATCAGACATTAATCTAAAGGTAAGGTATTTTTGACCTCTTAGTCATTATTCTGCTTCTGCAATCTTCCTGATGTCATGTAAGGTTTTCTACCTTCAAATTGAACAGGCACTTAGAGCTGAGCACAGGAAAAGGATCTACAGGCAAGAATCAATCGATCATTTTTCACTCTATTTGCTTTTTAGCCTTCGGCCTGTCTAAATATCCACTCTACCTTTTTTCATTGCTGTGCATCACTGTTCACTTGACCCACTGTCATCTGAACACATTTGACTTTTCACACTCGTGCTACTTCAGGTACTTCTACTTTTTTAAAATAAAGTTGCCAGCGTTGAGTAGACTTTGTTTCTGTAAAATGGCTAACTAAAAAAGAAAGCACAAGAAAGAAGGCATGAGCACAGAGGAAATGGCTTGTGTTTGATCAGTTTTTATGTGATAAGTAAACAAATAACTGTAACTAATGGAAACTGTTTTGCTGAAACCCACTAGTTTGTAGAGTATTATAATTAGTAAGCACATGTCATTTTTAAAAGGACTTGGCCTGACCTTTTGTGTTGGCATTATTAAAAGCTGCTGAGGTGTCCTTTAGAACATCATTAAGCTGCATCGGATTTTATTGGAAATCCTGACCTCTAATCTCTTGAGTTGATGGATAAACTAGACTTCTACTACCAGTTCTACTACCGCAATATGTTGATTTAATGTTTTTTAAAGGATTGAATAAAAAATGTTACACATCCAATGATGAAAGTGTTTAAAAAAACATTTGTACTATATATAAGAAGATTTTAAACATGACCAGATTTGGACTGGGTGGTGTTAGCTCAGTGGTAGAATAACCATCCTTGGACTTTAAAAAGCTGGTTCGATTCCCAGTAGGCCCATGTCTAAGTGTTCTGGAGAAGGCACCTAAGCCCCCAGTTACTCTCACCATTGGCGCCGCAATGGGTGCTTACTGCAGTGCTATGCAACTAATTTCTCCATGAGGGATGGATATAGTACAATTTAAAAAATAAATAAATAAATAAATCTTTAGCGGACTGATATTTTTATACCTGCTAAAAAAAAAAAAAAAGACACAACTTCTTTCTGATTAATTTAAAAAGTGCCATTTTTAGGATTCTATTATAATTCCTCCCACAATAAGTTTTAGAAAAAGTTTTACAGTAAATGATACTCAACATTTCTTGTTTATAAATCAACCACGTTGAACACGATCCATCCTCTCATTTGCTGCAACTGAAGGCGTTTTTAAAAATGCTGTGAAAAGTCAAATGCTGGATTAAATGCAATAAATCAGCTATAAAAATAACATCCATGGGAATCTATGTATTTAAACATTTAACACTTCTAATTTGTATTAGTTGATGCCTCTGAGTTTCTTGTTGGTATTTTAAATTTTGCCTGTTGCATATTGGTTTACCATTTTATGATGTAACATATCTTTCCTCTCCGTGCAGCGAATGAAAAATGAAATTGAGTGGAAGTGTCTATAGATGTGAGAAAAAGTGTGGGGATGGCCTGAATTCTAATGAGAGATGAAGTAAAGCAGCAAAACTGATGGAATTAAAGTCTGAATACATTCATTGGAAAAAATATGGAGGGATTCCGGTCAAGCTATAAGAAGAGTTGGGTTTGCCTGTGTCGGTGCTGATAGGAATGTCAATGTATTTGTGTGTCTGTCTGTGGGCGTAAGCGTGTTTGTGTTTATTATGGTCTTGACATGCATGTGTCCGTAGGCATGCATGTGGTGTATGTGCATCGGGGTCTTTTGGGTGGGTGAGCTCAGCTGCTTTGCTCGCTGCCTGCAGCAAAGGGATTAACAAAGTGGCACCACTGAAATGGAGATGATCTATCAGAGTGTGTGTTTGTCTTATTCCTTGGCTTTATCGGCGACAAATCGAAGAGACTTGTGTATTTGCAAAACGGAATTGGATTAGATTACAGGAAATCTTGGCACCAGATAAACTATATACTCACAAGAGAGGAATGAAAGGAAAAAAAGAGACAAACTGCTGTTTGTTATGAAGTGTTATTAAATTCAAGGCAATTTTAGGATCTGCCTGTTATTATTGTTCCATTTTTAAGTTTTTTTTAATCTTCAAACCTGCTTTTATTTTGCTCCTGACAGTGTTATAAAGAAAGAAAGGAGAAGTGTGAAAAGTGTGAAAACACAAGCCTTGCGCTTGTCACAATGTAGACTGGTGATGTCTTTGTTTTGTTTTTTTGAAAATGGCAAAACTCCCTTTTTCATCTTTCTGTCTCTTCAAATTGATTTTTCTCACAGTTTACTAAAGTTGATAAAGTGGTGATGTTTATTTCTTTTTTTTTTCATCACCTCTGATTTATTTTTCACTCTATTTTCAGTGCCAGAAGCTCGATGTTGACACCTTTTCTTTTTGGAGAAGAGGGAACACATAACTTTTGGTGATGCGAGTTGGCACGAGTGGTCTGAACCTTAACCATTTTAGATGTTTTTTGAAGTCTTTTACCTCTTTTACCCACTGTTCCTGCTGTGATCAATGAATCTAGTCTGCAGGTTGCCTAAGCTGAAAGCGTGTAGACGGAAAAATACACTGATCACAAAAATGACTTTCTGGTAATGATTTAGTTTCTGCATGTAAAATGAGAAAATTACAGGTGAGCATCTGAATGCTTTAATATCAAACAAGACGTAGATAAGGATGCATGAAGAGCAAATTAAATGATAATGAAGCTTTATTTTTTTTAGGATCTCAACTCATTTGTGTTTATTAAAAAGTCTGTGTACACATGCTTAGTTTGTATTAGTCATACAATACTTGAAAGCGGAGCACTTCAGTCAATGATTTTACTAATTTATAATCTACTTCCTAGTACCCGTGCAGATGCTAACGTAATACTTCATAATCATTCAAGATGTCTGTTCTTTCTTTTGCATGATTGATTTGAATGTCCTCTGTTTTATGATGCATGTCACACAGAGCTAAGGAGCTTTGTACCACATTACCCCGTCCCTGAACCTTAAATGACCCAGCATGTGCAGCTTTCTGGCTGGTGACTTTAAGGGCGTTAAGGACAGTAGACTGTGTGCAGCCTGCTGTGAAATATCAACAGCATCGTTGGAGGATTTTTTTGTCTTTTGACAGAAAAATAGATGGACCTTTACTGACTGGAAACAACTGGTTTTTAGAGGTTTAAAAGTTGGCGTAAATTGCATAGTATACTGACCAGTTTGAAACTTATTCTCTGTATTTATGGAGTATGAAAAGTTAAACTAATTATAAATATATATATATATAAAAGATGAAATTAAAAGTGTTTATACTGTTTTTTTTCACATTTAACAAAGACCCTTTCAGGAAAAAATATGACAAGCTCAAAAGAAAAATGGGACAATTTATAATTTTATTTTTTCAAGATTTTTTACTCATGCACAAAAAAATTGCATGTCATCCCTATCCCTATTATCCCTATGTTAATAAATATAAGGACAACAAAATCTGAGGTCTTTAAAGAAATTTGAAAATAACTGAAAATAAGTTGAGTCTTATGCTGCATAATCCAGAAAAAAATCTGTTCTGTTGTCTTCCATTTATCTAAGGCCGGTTGGCGGTGCAATAGCCTCAGGCAGGAAGCCCGGGCTTCCCTCACCCTGGCTGCATCCTCCAGCTCACCCAGGAGGATCTCAAGGTGTTCCCTGGCCAGTTGCGAGGCGTCCCAAGTCTGCCTCTGGTTCTCCTTCTTGTGGGACGTGCCTAAAATGCCTCATCAATGATTCGTTCGGTAGGCTTCCTAACCAAATCCTAACCCAACCTGGCTTCTCTCCACCCGGAGGAATAACGGCTCTACTCCAAGCTCCTCCCGGATGGCAGAGCTCCTCTCTCAATCCAGAAAAATGAACAAGAAGTTTCAAATTAAAGGATACATGACTATGTCATTTCAGCTCATTTGTCAAACAGTGCTAAGCAAAGCTTGTGTACTGTCCATGGCAGGTTGGCTGGGCTGCTCTTCCAGAAGAAAGAATGAATAACAATAACAAGTGAGAACAGCAGATTCGTGTTTTTGCTGATCACAATCACGTAGATGTTATATCTTTGTTAGTCTACTATAACGGTTAGATACAAAGCTTTTATCGTCCTTAGTTTTTCGACATTTCCTTACATAACATTTATTGGTATTCAATAGGTTAGATGGGCTTCACACATGCTCACAAATCTCTGATGTCTTACACTTGTGTTCCATGATCCATCTCTGCTAGAATGAGTGTCCTTTAATCAGCAGTAGCTATTTTCACACCGTAGTAGTGTCAATACTCAATCTATTGCATGTTTGAACCTGTGTCTTTTTTGTGCCAACCTAACAAAATGATAAATTCGGTCAGACTCTCTGTATCGACAGAAAGGCTGAGCACAAATTGTTTAATCGAACACATTGTTTCCAGAAAGGACCCTGCTGTTAATGGTTTCACACAAAGGGAGAAAAGTTGAATCCCTATCAGCATTTTTTTCAAGCAAATAAGACCATTAATTTGGTTTACATGATGCTTTTGAGTATATTTTTGCTATTCACTCTAGACTCCTCCATCAGAGCCACAGGAATGAAACTGTTTAGTTCACACTAACAATCTCTTCAATCCCGTGGTCAAAGTGTCTTGCCAAAGATGTAATAGACTGACTGAACAAATTAGGTGGCCCTGAACTGCTAATCGATGGGATAATCTGATTGAACGTCTGAGGCATTGCTGCTCTATGATGTGGTGGCTTAAATTGAGTCATCACTTTCTTGTCAAATGAAGGAACTTTAAGAAATGTGCTTCTACTATTCTGAGCCTGCTCAGTTCATGCAAGGATAGTGTAACTGTATCTGACAATTTGTAGAAGGTGAATGGCTTTTTTCTTTTATTTTCTTCTCTATTTGAGCTCCAGCTGGTCATTAGTTCGTGGATATGGGAATAAAATATCTCATCCCATCTCTCATATTGTCCTGCATAGCTCACATGCCAAATTAAAAGAATTATTTCCAAAGGTATATGATTCGTATATGAATAGTTTTGATGATGTTTGGTGTTAAAAAAAAGACTAGTTTTTGTCATTTATAATCAGGCAAGGCTGTTTAATGTAGTCGTAGGAACCCTTTAGTTCGTCTGCCTCTCCGTTGCTGCCCTCGCTGTCTTTTATATTCAATATTAAACAAGAAAATTGTGAGATCTAATTCCAATCTCTAAGATCTCTAAGATGTAATTGCAAAATTTAGGTTGTTTTTCACAGAAAGAACATTGGAGATTGTACTTTTGTTCTGATATTCTGTGTGACATTATTTTGAGACTTTTCAGTATCAGAATCAGAATATACTTTAATGATCCCACAATGGGAAATTTGTGTGTCACAGCAACAACTTTCTATCTGCTAAGTGAGTGTGACCCATAAATACCACAATGATTTCTGACCCATAAAATACCTTTTACGATTTCAAAGATATTTAAAACATTTTTTTAAAAACAGGAAGTATTTTCATTTCTGCCATCCAGTACGGATGTGTTTGGGAATGAGTGAATTTTACAGATATTGCAAAACAGGTTGCAGGTATAATAGCACTATTTACCTGAAATGCCCTCTCAGAGACCCAGAGGAGCCCGCAAAGCATGGAGGTTTTTGAAAAAAGGCCTGAAGATATTTTTATTGCAGAATCCTTCTTACTAACCTTTTAAATCTTCTATATTGTATTGTACTTATCCCTAAATTTCTTCTGCACTGACATTTTTTTTCTGAAATCTAAAGTGCATCATGTATTAAATATATTACCATAATCATTATTTAAAAGCCAATTATAGCCCATCATCAAATTGTTCTGTCCACTGGAGGAATTGCTTTGGGACCAAGACCCTCTAAATGTTTTGAATGCATTGACTTAAAGCCATTTAGAAGTGGTCTGAGGGAGACCATCAATACTGGGAAACAAATACTTCTTGTGAAACCTTTGCACACACATAAGTTAAGTGATTGAACATTGTACAAAATAACTAAATTAGGATTAGCTTTTAATTCAAATTAAGAAGGGGGTGACGTTGCAACATCTGCTTGCTGGAACAATGACTATTAAAAACAGTCCGGGTCCCAGAAGTGTTGGCTCAGTGGTAGAGTTTCCGACTTTCAACCTGGAGAACCTGGTTTCGAATCCCACTGGGTCTAAGTTGTGTCTGAGACTGCAGCGAATAAGGAAAAAAAACCCCAAACAAACAAAAAAAACGTTTTCCTTCACAGTCATTTCTCCTTGATTTGCAGCCACACTAAATTGGACTCAGTTATTTTAGGTCAGCTGATTGCAAACACTGTATATAGTAAAGGGTTATTTTCACAGTTTTTTTCCTTTTCTTGATAGAGGGTAAAGACAAAAGGCTTGTCTTGAAATTTGGTTCTTTTTTCTGCTCACATTTTCATCTATCCTGTTGATGAATTCCACCTAGTATTTCACTGACAGGAACTCCCTGGGACCTTGTCACAACATGGATATCTCTCAACAGAGAAATAAGGGAGTACAAATACTTCATTTTTTAAAAAAATTTGAAGTATTTTCAATTTTTTAGGAATAAGAATGACCGACAAAGGTCAGGAAACAGTCAACCGTTGATGTTTTTGTTTTTCTGTTTCATTTTAAGCATTTGCACGCTCCGTCCATCTCTCCGTTCTATCAATCTTCCCTGTTTAATACATAACTTCACACACTACCTCCCTAGTTCCACCCAATACAAATCCATCTTTGTACGATCTATTTAAAGCGACACACTAATGTGTACAATCATGTTTTGATCATTTAAGCACAGCGTGGGACACCATGACAGCAGGGAACAAAACATATCAATGTACCATAAATGCTCCTCTTTTTTTTTTTCCCCCAAAACTGTGATGTGTTGGGTAAGATTCATGCATCCAGCATCTCAATGACCTTTCCCGCTGCGAGAACAGCCCATTGACTTTGCTGCCAGACCTTATCAAACAGTGACCACTCAATCTGTTACACTACTTCACTCACCCACTGAGTGAGTGTGTGTAAGGTAGAAAGTGTTCGATAAGGAGCGGCACACATTAGTTTGCAGTGTGAATGTGCTTAAGTTTTACACAAGAAGGCCGAACCCCCCGAAAAACAGCACAGAACTCTATATTTTTATTACTGCTGTGCAGTATCCACACACTGTGTAAATGCAGGCGGCGTATGGAAGGCTAAGCGAAAGTCGCTGGAAAATGAGTAAGTTAGTTACTTTCTGCGTAGTTTGTACAGTAGGCAGAGGTGATTACAGTACCATACGTACAGTTGTGCATATAGCTTGTACATGTGGACACGATGTATAAGTTTACACTCTGTGGTGTGCATGTGAAAACTTGTGCTTGAATTCCTTGGAGGTCACTAGCCCTGTATTAATCATCCCAGTCTATAGCTCCTGGGTAATTGCTAAGCACAGGTAGCGCTGATGCACATGTGTGCACAGTTTAATTGGTACAACTGCAGTGCACATCTACCAGCAGAGAGGAAACAAATAGAGCAATGTGCATGTTAGCTTTGGACCGCTTTAATTTACCCTCCATTCACTTTGTGCAGGAGCTTAGAGTTCTGTATTTGATGACGCTGTCATCAAAGAAAAGTGAAGGCCAGTGAATCTCTCTTGCAAGAAAAGAGGACAGACACTCCATCTCAGCAAAATAAACCGAAAAAAAAAAAAAAAATAGCTCACCATTTTTTAAACCTCACTATGAGTACAGGTTTAAAAAAAATAGTCGATTTAATAATAGCCTTGTTTGTCATAAAGACTTTTTAATTTGTTTTCAACTTAGTTACTCTATTTGCTCTCTTGTTTAAAATGTTCACATCCATTATCTGTCCGACTAGTTTTAAATAATTTTTTTACGAGGACTCTCCATCCTGTAGCCGTGCCCACTCAGTCTCCAGGGTGGTTTCTGTGGGTGGTCTGGAAGGTTGAGATTGGCACACCACAATCTCATGGCTGCGGTGTAGACCCCACACTCCCTCAACATACGTAGGTTGTCTATTGTTAGATGGAAAAGTTATTAATCAGTCTCCTAAATCTGTGCTGACAGGAGAACAAACGAGAGACTCCCTGTTTTACTTGTCACAAGGGTAACATTTTCTCCAGACTGGAGTTTCTGAAAAGTAACGCATCCTTGTCTGTTTTATTTATACAGTAATAAAAAAACAAGAGGTGTGTTCTTGCAGAAAAGAAATTTTCAGACCCCCCAAACAGACAAGTGGAGACAGAGTTGAAGTGGCGTAGGGGATGCTCAGCAGTATCAGCACATCCCTCAGTTAACATAACACTGTCATTCAGCTGGCCAGGAACTTCCTATAATTGGGGGATCACATTAACTAAAGACACTTTTGAATGAGAATAAGAATAAAAGAAGTAGCAAAAGAAATATTTACTTTTTCTACCTAACATCTCTTGTGGTTTTGGCCTCCGTGGTCATGGGAGGCATGCTCCCAGGTCACATGTTTGTTGAATCTCTAATTCATTATTTGGAAGATAAAATTATTTGTTTTAGATTTTAAAGTCTGATTTTTGCAGTTTGGACTGTCTATTCCTGGCAGTTCACCATCACCATGTTTCCATATGCATGCAGCTAGCTCGAAATCAAAGCAGCTCTGTGGTACACATTAGACCAGGGGTCACCAACTTCTTTGATACCGAGGGCTACTTCAAGGGCACTGAGTAATGCAAAGGGCTACCACTTTGATAATACACTTCTGAAATAACAAAGTTACACAGTTTAATTTGATATTATTATTAATGATATTCTATGTGAAGACACTGATTGTTAATGATCCATCACAATAATTATTTTAGTATGATTAAACAAAAACAGATACATTTCAAAATCTTTTTTTAATTTTTACTAGCCACCAACAGTTATCAAATCATAAACTCTGAACCATGTTTGTACAAATGATCAATTATGTAAGATTTAACAAAAATCTACTCCTTTCAAAATAAATTCTATCACATTTCTACGAATCACTACATTTGCAGCCATTAAAACAAATCATCACGTCTGTTACACTTATTAACACATCTGTAACAGTATTTCAATATATTAAAATTTATCTTTACCATGGTACTTACATGTTGCCACCAACATCTGGCATTTGTTTCTTTGTTAGTGGGAGGCCTGGCATCGCATGCTCTTCACCAGTGTACTGTGTCTTTTTTTTTTTTTTTTTAAATGTGTAGCTCTAAATGAGGCTTCAGTTGCTTTTTGAGAGTTTTTTACCGGCCTCGTAAAAAAAGACTGCTGTTTTCCGTCCGTATTGCGCTGCCTGGTGGGTAGTTAGCATGGTAGTTTTTGTGACATGTACGGAAATTTCTCTCCACGTTGTGCCGCTTACGCGTCTCCACAGTCGCACCGCAGATGAGAAACACATAGTTTTTTTTCACGTTGATAAAAAAGAACTCTTCCTCCAAGTTTTCTTTCTTTTTTCTGCCATGCTTTTGTTGGTAGAAAACGCACTATGAGCTCATCTCAGCAAAGCTGGTTTGTCATGCGGACTACAGTGACCTCCGAACCATACTCCGTCAGAGTTTGCATATTAAACTTTTTTTTTGTGATATACATTTTTTTTACTTTTTTATGTATTTGTTTTTCAATTTACATCACTGTAAATGAAATTAAAAAAGAATAGCAACACAGTTAAATAAAATTTTAGACAGAGCTAATTCGTGATTAGTGCTGTTTTTAGAACTGGCCTGCGGGCGACTGATGCGGTCGCTGCGAGGACCTGGTGCCCGCGGGCACAGTGTTGGTGACCCCTGCATTAGACTAATAAGGTTCATGTGTGAAGAATCTCTGCAGAAGCTAAACTTTGCCACTTCTATAGGATGAAATGACCCTGAAGATGAGATAACTTTTGAAGTTTTAGAACTAATATAAGAAGCGCTGGTTTATTAATGTGAAATTAGTTTTATTTTCTCTCCTGAATGTATGAATAGTCTATTTAGGACCTAATTGTACAAATGATATAATGTGGTTTTGGTATTATATGACCTTTATTATGCACTCTTTATGCTTTATATTGCGACAGAGTTCTTGTTACTTAGGCATACATTATCACAAGAGATCTCTTCTCATCTTCATCCAACTTAAACGTTTTCGTTTTATTATTTTATTTAAACTGATTTAAATGTACAGATACTGACTGAGGTCGTTCCATAGTTTCACTCCACTTGAAGAAATACAAAATCTTATTTTTATATATTAAACCCGGAATGGAAATGTTTCAAATGATGGACCTGTAAAAGTAATTTTAAAGTTACTACACAGGACCAGTTGTTTATGTTGTTGTTGATTAGAATAATAATAAACCTTTCTTTGATACTCTCATAATTTCGGGCATCTGATATCCTAACCAGATAATCCCGAGCGCCTTGCACTGGGAGCAGTCCCAGAGGCAGACCTAAGACCGGCTGGAGAGACTATGTTTCACAGCTGGCCGAGAAACGCCTTTGGATCCTCCCAGGTGAGCTAGAGGATGTAGCTGGGGTGAGAGAAGCCTGGGTTTCCCATCTGAGGCTTTTGACCCTGCGCCCTGGCCCCGGATAAGCGGAAGACTATGAAACAGAACTTTTATAATTTGGATTTTTTCTGAAAGCAAGACATTTTCTATTTAAAAAAAACCTCTAATGTTCATATTACAAGTTCATTGTTTTATTTCCAACAAAAACTAATTTTATGATCTCATGAAGATGCTTTCTTGGACCAGAAAAACAGAAAAATTCATGTCAAAATGTGCAACTCCAGAAGGTCCACTTTGATTAATGATTATATTATACACTTTACCTAAAGATGATTAAAGAACCCGTCTCTTGCCACACAAATAAAGACAAAGCTCACCCTTTACCTGATTTTATACGATCATGTTTGCTTTGAAAAGCTATTTGCTTCCTTTGTTTTGTGCCTCATTAAGATGAGTGAGTACTGTTCCTTTACTGTTTGCAGTAGCAACAGTGTCTTTTTTTTTTTTTTTTTTTTTTTTAGGGGTGGCATGAAGCCATTAAACTGGTTTCTTGTGTTTTGTGTTGCAGGTGGGATACGAAAATGCTGGAACGGTTGAGTTCTTGGTTGACAAACATGGAAAACACTACTTTATCGAGGTGAACTCCCGACTTCAAGTTGAACACACAGTCACGGAAGAAATCACTGAGTAAGTAGTGGATGTTTGCCAGACACAATGATTCTAACAGCCGCTGAGCCACAGCAGTTGTCACTTTGCGGCTGTTTTGCTTTTCTATCATCTGTCAACAGTTAGATGCACAACTTCAAGGTTGGAAGGTTTTCAGTCCCGGAATAGTCAGAATTTTTGAAAAATCTTGGAAGTCAAGACACAAATGCAGACAGTCAGAACAAAAACAATCCAAAACCTAACAAACACTATGAGGGTGAGGTGATCTATAAACCAAAAAAACCCCCCAAAATAGTCAAAAACCTGGAAACTTTGAGGTGTTGCGCAACGTGAGAATAGAAGAAGATACGGCTGATGGAAAGCTGACAAGTACAAACAGATGGATCCGTGAGAGCCAAGCAGGTGGAATTGGTAGGAGAGAAGCTGAAAGAGGAGGTCAGATGTGGTGAGAGACGACACAGGAGAGGTGAGAGAGTGAGAGGATAATGAAAGTTATAAATAGCATACTGCTCCACTGATGACCTGAGAGATTTGTTTGGCTGAAACAACACAGATGGGTCTCAGAACAGAAGACATAAACACATAAAATGCTAAAATACAGGTGTATTCATGGTTTATTGCTGCTGTGTTAATTCTTGAGTAAACCTTAAAAAACTAGGACAATGGATATGGGACGTGGGGGTTGATGAGGGTATGTAATTAACTGTTCCTATGGCAACTGCATAACAGGCAAACTTTATATCCTACTTCTTACAAAAACATACCTTATTAAACCCTGTACAGGGCGTAGCAGGCAAAGGCGACCACACTTGTTATAGGGCAAAAACGTTCAAAAGCATCTTTGGCAACTAGTGTTTGAAAACAAGATTATTCGAGATCGAGATTACCCGGTTTCCTGTTAGTTCGAAAGCGTGTGCGCCCTTTTAGAGTAAGAAAGGTGAAAAAGTTATGTTTTTATTAGAATCTAGAAAACCTTTGAAACAAAAGCTATATAAAATTCTTACCTTGTTTTTTCAACTTTTAGTTAAAAAAGTTTATTAGACTTAAAAATAATTGAATAAATTGCTTTTACCCTTGAAGGCTTACTCATGTCCAAAGAGTCATGAAAGCACATGTGCGTCATGAGATTGTTTGTAAATGCTGTTTGCCATTTCACAACTACTTTGATGCAGGATAAAATTTCAGAAAGTCATGACTGAAAAAAAGGAAACGTCTGCATGCAAAGTAATCACCATGCCTCAATTTTTCATTTTGGTGGAAAGGAGGTTATTTTACTAGAGAAAGAAATTAAATAAACATTATGTCTGAGTTTTTTTTTTTTTTGTGTCTAAGACATAAAAAAAATACCTGATTAAGACAAGAAAAAACTTTGAGACACTAAACTGACATTCTTGCTTCTGTCTGTTTAAATAATATGTTCCAGGTCAGTAGTAATATATATATCTAAACTAGTTGGCTGTTCAGTAAGGTCTGACGAAGGGCGGGAAGGCTTTTCTTGAGGAAGGGGATGAGGTAGGGCTCAGTGTCCAGTTTTCATTCCAATGTTAACCTTTACCACTTTCAACTCTGCTAGTCTCCCTTTCTACTCCGCCCCTCCCCCTCTGAATGATTGTTTTTGGAAAATTAATTGATTTGACTGCTTATTTTTTACCTTTAGTCTTGAACCACACTCTAATATGTTTTTTTATCATCGCCAAAGAAAAAGAAATTAAAAGCTGGTAGTTTTGCTGCAGCATTTGGCAAAATGTTATAAATATATTAATGGAACAACTTGGTTAAAACACAGTTTTTCAAAAAACTTAATAATAATAATTACAAGTTGCATCTTGTTCATTATTTTGCCAAATCAAATAACCACGATTGGAAATGTTCATAAATCAAAAACAAATACAAAGTAGCTACAACAGGATTAAATTTAATTGGAAAGACAAAACAGATTTTAACTGTCACACCCATTTAGATGCAATACTTTAACCCCAGATTTAATTTTTGATGTACATTATTAGACTCATCTGCAGTTAAACGCACATTTGTACTTTCTATGTTAAATTAAAGTCATATGTGAGATGCTAATTTAGAAGCTGTACTGCAAGTTTTGGTGCTTTTCCATGTTCTGCTATATCTCAATCTCCAACTCTGTTTTGTATTTTGGTGTCCTTAATGATTAAAAAATATCCCCTGAGACCCATTAGCCTTGAATTGTGCACCAGTGTGTGCTCAGAGACACACAACTAGCTCCAGCGGTGGATTGATGGATTAAGTGAAAATGCCTCAGGCTTTTTGAAACAGGTATCTACTGAAATACACGTTCAGATGTTACACCGATTCACAATTTTTCTTCTAAGTACTAAGTTATAAAGTTAACAAAATGATTTGTGGAGATAATTTGGTGGTTTAGTTTCTTGTTTGCATTCTGGGAAGTGGAAGCCTGTTCCCACTGATGATGTCGTAGTGGGGATATTCAGCATTCATCTCTTAAAAAAAGCAAAGTTGTCTATATGCTAGCAATTGTTCATTTTCAGACTCACACTCATTGCAAATTTTTTTTTTGCAGCTTACATGCATAAATTTATTAGAAATGGAAATGCCAAGTTGATTTATTCTTCAAATCTCGTCACACGTAAACCCAGTGTGCTGAACACAAAAAATAAATCATCTGAAAAGATGCTACAATACATTTTGAGACGAGCAGAACATCCACACGAAAACAATCAAAACCTGTAAAACTTGCAGAAAACCGCACAACGCAAGAAAGGTTACAAGTTAATTATAGAAGAGTTTGTGAAAACATTTATTTTTTCAATGGAACCATGATTGTAATAAACCCCAGAGCAGGAAGCCGTTTATTCCAGAAATATGAACCACAGTAACTAAAGTCCTTGAGCAGACTGAGAAGCAATTTTAGGAATGGCTGAAAACCTGCTTCTCATAAATTATGAGTTGTGTGTGTGTGTATTTGAAACCAAATTTATTGAAAGGACAAGTGCTTTTATGGACTGTTAAGATCTCAATGTGACTCTCAGACGAGAAGAAAATAAAACGACATTTATTGTAAAATATATTCAAATATCAACTTGTTTTATGTACTTAACCTGTTTTGAAAAATCAGTTTGAATCAGTTAATTTTCTATGTGTCTTATATAATGAATTGAAGCTTTTCTGATCAAGTCATTTAATCCCCCGATGAAAAGCAAGTTACTTTCACCATCACATGCCATTTCGTATTTCTCATCACATCTCATTACTTCCTCTATCTCTAGCCAACTTCCTGCCTTCATCTCCAGCGATCTCCCTTCTTTCCTTTCGGCCTCACTGACTCTTGTGCCTGCTGAATGTCCCTGCTGTCCATTCAGTCTCTTCACTCCTCCACTCAACCCTACATCATCTGTTTTACCATTGCCATCTTGTAATTTGCATTCACCTCCAAGCATTTGTCTGCTTATTCATCGCTTCGCTTTTTCTGTCCTTTACCTCTCCTTTGCCTCATCCACTCTGAGTCATGCATCTTTCTTTACCTCCTTATGAACTTTTTTCTTAAATCTTGCCACTGTGTTTCTTTTGAACAGAACATAGCTAAAATGAATGACTGATCAACTACATATTGTATAATGACGTAGTTGGTGTGTCAGCAGACGTAAATATTAGCTGTGGAAATATTCTTACTTTAAAAAATATTATGTCGGAATGTTGCACAAGTAATATATTTATATAAAAATGTACTAGTGTTTAGTAATTTTACATGCTAAATATTTCAGTGAAACTTGTATGTTCCATAGCAAACTCTATTAAATATATTTGTAGCATTTTTTGGGGGATTTCAAAAAGTATATTGTAGAAACAAATACAGAATATTACTAAGCAATATAACACAATCTGCTTATTCAGCCACAGCTGACGCTGCAGAAACAGATAAGTATCCAAGTGCAGACTCCATGGTCTCCAGAGACAGAGGGATGCCAACAAGTTAGCAATAATGAGTCCAACATACTAAGTAACAATTTCAATATGGTCTGAGCAGATGTGAATGTCAGCAAAACTGATGTAGCAGCTCAAACCTGTGTAACAACAGATGTGAAGTATTCAGTAGGAGTTGCTGGACTCCTAGCGCTGGGACATTTTTCATACTGTCTGTTTTAGTGGAATTCATGTTTTGAAAATACCTCCAATATCCACGAGACTAAAGAGAAAGGTTTCCGAAAATCACAGAGTTTCTAAATCCAATGAAGAGTTTTGGCCCTCTGTCAAATTATTGTGTTAGTTGTGATATTGGGGTATTTTGGAAGTTACTAAGTGTCGACTCAGTGGGGTGCTCTCGTTAGACCACACGTCACTAGGGGCTTAACTTAATAAAATAAAGTGCTGACTGTGCGTTAACTTCCAAAGGAGGCATTTTTTTTTTACATTAGTGTTTGCTGCTGAGCTTGTGTTTTATGGGGTTTGTAAAGGATAGAGCTGAAGAGAAAAATCTGTAGGAGACTTTGAAATTAAATAAAAATGTCCCATTACTTCAAACTCTTGTGATAAAACTGTACGTCACCCATTACCATACTTTTCATTTGGCTTAAATATCTTTTTCCTAACGTTAGCCATCTGCGCTTCAGTTTACTGCAGATCTTCTTGCAAAGTAACACTCATTGACTGCTCATTGACCAAATTAAAATGAGTACTTCTGGGTCAGATCAACAGAACTGCAAATTACATCTTATTCAATCTTATTTTAATTAACACCATCAAATAGGTGTGGTCTGCAGAATTAAGTGTGTACAGCATACAAGTAGTGCTATACTGATCTCAGTGTAGCACTTTCACCTTTTAAGATTGAATTGAATGTAAATTTGATTCAAGCTGTAACTGTAAATGAAAAAAATAAAACCCAAAGATGTGCAGTACAGATCAACACACCATGAGTGCATGTTTAAGTCATATGAACTTCAACAAAGAGGTGTATAATTCAGTGATGCTTGAACTGGAGTAGGAAAACTTATATTAATAAGTATTTTAATAAGTATTTTAAAACCTATTGTGGAGGATATTGTCAATCCTCAACAGTGTCAATGTCAATAGTGAATGGGCAATAAGGCAGCCGGCTACAAGCGAAGTGATGAAACTCTGGTCATGTCATGGCACAACAGGATATTGATATTGTCAATATCCTCCACAACAGGAAAGCAAATTTGAATTTTTGAAAAAAAAAAAAAAAAAAAATCTCTTTATGATGTAGCACCTAGATTTTCTGCTTTCTATATATCAGATGTACGTAGCTTTCTTTTTTCCCAAAATACACTATCACAATTAACCTAGAACTATAGCAGTAAGGAAATATGATCAGTGTACAGAAAAACATACATTATACAACATATTTGATGCTTGTAATTGCATCTAACTTTCAATTGCAACTAACTTTCTGACTCATAAAATGTAAATCAACAATGGGAATCATGAAATACAACTAGGGCAATCAAAAATAAATACAGTTTAATCTCAACGCTTGTTCTATTGAGGTCATACATTTTAAAACAAATAAAGAGAGGGCTTCATGCAAATCAACTTTTTGGAGGTTTCTAACCTTGTTTGAGTGTCATACCCAAGTGATTTTATTTTTCACTCATTCATGTTTAAATAATTTGCAATCTTTCCTGTCCAGTTTTGAATAATATTCTAATGCCGGAGCTTTTGCCGTGCTTTTGTTTTCTGCCACATTCCAACATAAGCAGAAAGTTTTTTTTAAGCACTCAACCTCTGCTCATGCTCAATCAATCAAAAAAATATTTATTGGTCCCACTGTAGGGAAATTGCAAGAACCAAGGTATGCTGCCAACGCCGGCGCTATCTTTGTAGAAGAGATAGAGATATAAAAGGAAGGAAGGGTAGATTTGTTGTTTAAAAAATAAGTCATACTCGTGCACTGGGGGAAGCCGGGAACGAGAAGATGGGGAATTCAGTGTAACAAATAGACGCAAAGCTGAAAAAAATGATTTGCAAGCGTTTTTTTTCCCCTTGCGTTAATCCCATTTCTAAACTAACAAAAGTTACTATGTTTATCTGTATGTGCTATGAGATAAGGTCTATATTCCACAAAAACATAATACATTTTTTTTTTAATATTTTTGATTTACAACACCAGATGTTAAGCAAAAAAGTCTGGATCAGCATAACACGCTGGTGTCTCAACCTTTTAAACAAGCCGTTTTTACACATTACATACACATCACTTGTAAAGTCTTGGGAAGCCCTTCTAAATATGACATAAAAGGGATTTCACTGCCCTCTCTCTCTAAAGGAGGATGACAGATCCCCTTATCTGCCCTTCACCCTCATGCCCTTTCAGAGAAACTCTTTTGGTGGCTCATCTTCTTCTACCGTCTCTCCATGATGCTTCCATGTCACTTTGTCACATTCTTTTCCTTTTCTATAAGGCTGGCAGCTTGACAAGGTGGTATCTTTTTGATGGAAAAGCCAACGTCTAACTTGTCATAGCTTCTTGGGTTGCTTCTTTTCTCTTGGCAGTAGTAATGGGAGCCTGGATAGGTGTCTGTGACGAGGCAGGGGAGAAAAACACAGCCTGCAATTTGAAATAATATAGCCATAGAAAGACGCACATTGGATGCAAACCCCAGTAAAATTCTGAAAATGTTTAAGTAGTCAATCGTTTTACCGCTGGATGAAATTTCAGCTGAATTCTTTATTCGTCACTGACAAAGTGAGAGTTGTATAAGATGTACATCATCTGTGAGGCACATTAAATGTGAGTCTGAAATGCTTGAGGGAGTGTTTGTTGGACAGGAAGGCCGCTTCTATCTCCTCCTTCAGCTCTGCCTTTGAACTTTCCTTTTTTTCAAGGTTCAATTTGTCTATAATTTAGCTGTAAATGATCTGTCTTGTGTTTTTTATGTCTCCCTCAGTGCTCGTTTGCCTCTGAAAGAGACACTGCACACACACATCGGATCAGAGCCAGTGTGCATTCATGATTCTGTTGAGGGACATTGCACAATTGGTAGATTGTTGGTCAGGAGTCCTTTAGCTTTTAAAGTGATGTAATTATTCCCCCAGGCTCCCGCTGGGCTGTGTTTGAGTGGTTGCTGAAGACAGCAAGCAATTGTGGGTTTGTATAAATGAAACATGGGGAGAAAGTGTTGTATTTTTAATCACGGCCTGTGTGGGTGTGCACATGTCGGAGGGATAAATGAGTTTTAAAAATCCTTTGCATGAAAAATTTTAAACGTTCAGTAATATCCTGCCAGTAATTCACGCGAAAAATGCTTGAGCGCGAATCATTTACAATTTTTTTTTTCTCCAATTTGGAAACGAATAGCTGCAGGAGATTTAAAGATATTCTTTAGACGATGATGACATTTGTCTTCAGAAATATTTCTCTCTGTGCCTACCAAAATTTTAGAAATGCCTAATCACTTTAAATATTAGAGCAGGCCATTTTTCTTTTTATTACTACTGTGCCAAACCATTCAAACAGCAGTTGGGTGTTTGTGATAAAGTGAGCAATTACTGCTAAATCCAACACTGCTTTCAATGGGGTTCCACATCTGTGCCTGCATTTCAATAGATTATCTATCACTCTAATTTTCATTTAATAGTGTTCCTTTGGACCAAATTTTAAACCATAAATTAGGTTTTCCAAATGAAAAGCCCATTTATTTTTTGGTAAATACACAACTAGTTTTGGTTGACAGTTATTCATTTTTTAAAGAAAACTCCACTTAATTTATTATTTAGTGAGTAAAGGAATGTAATCTGCAAATGCTGAACTTAACGGCGTCTTTGGGATCAGCTATTCCTCGTTTATAGAAATGTTGGTTAATAGGTTTAAACCTTTTAAAAAAACTCATTTTGAATAAATGAATGTGCTTTTAAAGCTTTTGTTCACCATGACCTTTATTTAAAATTTAAAACACTCAAAAAAGTTAATCAAATCAAAAATAATATAATTTACAGATATGAATACACCTTATAAAAGATGTCCATTGTTTTACCACTTGTGTAAAATCATACTTCAGGTTTCTCACCTATAAGTTGATCTCAGTTTTGTCCAACTTATAACATTCACTGATTTATTCCCCAAGAAATTTGATTAAATTCTTATATTATTTAATACTTTGTGACTGGTTGCATTCTATTTTCACAAATGCACAGCAACACTAAACAGCAGTTTTTTCTTTTTTTTTTTTTGCAAAATAGTATTATTAAAAAAGAAATCCACAAGATTTCTTGTGTTTTTCTTGCTTTTTAGGGTAATTTTTTGTATGCTGGGTAAAAACTGGGTCAGCGTTATTTAGTTTATTTGTCATGCAAGAGTTTATTCCAGGATAAACAGATGTGTGAGTTTAGATAAGAATGTGCCAATTTTTGTTGGTTGAATTTCTTGTTTTATGAGCCCGAAGTTGAAATGTGAGCGCTGCACTCGGTTATTTGTCTGTCTGGGCTCGCTAATCGGTCTTAAATGACCACTCTCCATCTTCATCAAGCTGAATGAGTGAGTGAGCGAACGAGAAAGACAAACCATACATTAGGTTAATTGACAGAAGCTGGACATGTTGTGAAGATGGAGGGTAGCAGGGGACTAAAGTTAAAAGTTGAACAACCTCACTGGAAAAAGAACAAAACACCAGGGGGCTCCTGGGCTAAAGGTCGACTGGCCTTTTTTTACTTTCTCTCTTTTCATTTCCACATTTCTATCAGTTTTTGCTACCTCTTGTTTTCTTCCTCCTCATATTGTCCTAGTTTAGATACAGAAGCAAGCATCTGTCTTTCTGCTCTGAGATTTTTTTTTAACTTTTGAAGTGGGAGTCGGAAAAAAAATGTTGCAACATCGGCAATTATTCTCCTTCCTTCAAAGTTTCTCCCAAATATGTCACACTGCCATCTGCTTCAAGCCATAATTGATTATATAAGTGGTTGAATTTACAGTTTAATTAACGTTTTAAATTAACTAGGTTTAACTAAAATCTTTCTGGACGTTTTTAGTCCTCTCGCTGCCAGATATTGTGAGTTCCCCCGACAACATTTGTAGTTTTTTTCTTCTTTTCTTTTGTTCCATGTGTTAAAAGTTTTTTGCCTGTAGCCTTGCGATTCCCTCACTCATTCATCTCAATCATTCCATCCATTCGTCAATGTCACCAAAGGGAAACGTTTGTTGTAGTAAACTGTACGATTCTCCCTGCAGCCACACACACTTTTCAAGTCCACAGCATGCTGTGCGACAAGGAAATACCGCTGAGCTGACATGCCTGTACGCTCAATAATGTACGATAAATGACGGCGGATAACGGTGATGATTACCCCAATCAGCCTTTAAATTCCAATATGCATAGACGCTTGTGTAAATTCCGTTTTAAAGCGTGTCGGTAAACACGCCACAATACTTCAGGGTTCTGCTTTGTTGTGCAAATTTTACGTGCAAAAGTACAAATACTTGTGTGTGTCCGCGCACACTCAGGAGGTTTGTTTGGCTTTGTGAACACATCATGAAATAATTTTAAGGTGATTATAATTGTGCGGCGAAGCATACAGTGAGTGATTGAGAAGTAAGCAGATGAATAAAAATGGAGGGGATGCTGAGTGTGTGTGTGTGTGTGTGTGTGTGTTTGAGTGAGAGACAAAGCAGGGCATCTAATTTAAGTCTAAGTAGGAGCTATTTATACTATTTATGACAATGCTAAGGATGCTTGTGATTGCAATCACAGATGTCTTTGTTTTTACTCCTCTGTTTCCAAGTTTTTGTCCAAAAATGATCAAATTTGGCATTTCTTCGTGGCAGTTAAGTTTGATCATAATTTAGTTCATTTCTGAGAAAAAAAAAAAAGTGATGGTTTTGCCAACATCACGCATTGTGCCACAGTATTTTTTAATTTATTTGATTTGGTAACAAGTACTCAATGAGAAAACATTCCATGCTAATTAAACACAATAAGCTCCTTTAATGTTGTATCAGTAATGGAAAATCCATCATGGATATTTCAATGGATAGTGGAAAAGTGAGGTTAAAGGGAGGAAAGATAAAGAAGGTGGAAGATTTTAAGCACTTAGGATCAACAGTCCAGAGCAATAGAGAGTGTGGAAAAGAGGTGAAGAAACATTTGCAGGCAGGATGAAAATGACCTTTTATGTCTTTATTGTAAAAGTAATTACAAACAAAAAACTGCAAAAATGTTAAGATTTAACACTGATCACATTGTTTGGCATCAGAATATTGGTGCTGCTATTATTTTATCTTTTCCTCTTTTTTTTTTTTTTTTTTTTTTTTAATATATTTTGCCTTAATGTTTCCTTGCTCTCTGTATTGGCACATCCTCTATCACATTACAGCCGAGGATGTTATAATTTATTTCAGCTCCTTCTGCAGACTGACAGGGACATTTCTTATTCATAAAATGCAGCAATCCCTCGATAGTTTGTGTCTTGCTTTGCCTTTGACTGTCACATGTTCAAAGTTTGTGGCGGTGTTGACGGCAATCTAGTTTTCTGCTCATAGGAGACTGCACACTGAGTCATGCCTGATGTTTGTGACACAAAACCTTAAGGACTGGGTTTTGGGAAGGTTGAATCTTTTTTAATGTCGAATTTCTCATATAAAATATATATATAAAAAAAATCTGGTCACAGATGGGTGAATAAAAGTATTTTGTTATCTTGTAATCACAAGAGCCTCTAATTAGCACATCGGCGTAGATTGTGTTTGACTGACCTATGTGTTCACTCTGTGTGCAATAATTAGGAAAAAAGGGAAACAACAAAGTCCCAACAGTGCACTTAGATTGAAAATAAAGTCCTGCTGTCTCCTAAAAAAGATTGCAAATGGAACTAAATGATGTCAGCATGAAAGCTCTGCATATCAGCATGTAAAATAAACAGTTTGGTTGTGGCTTTACGTGATGATGCAGCAAAGTTAAAATGCACATCAAAATTATTTTTATCTACCTTCTTGTCATTTTATGTAAACATTGACATGGACAAATAAATTTGACTTAACCACAAGTACAGACATGAACAAATGATCCTTTTTCTTTTTGTCTCCATTTGATTGTGACGATTTTATTCTAAGTTTTTTGGAAAAGTTTTAAAGATGAGGCTCCACATTAGCAAAAAATTTAATTTCTTAGCACATTTCTACATTCAGTGACCTACCGCTGAATGTGTGTTTAAAAAGTTTTTTATCTCGAGCTAGTATATAAATCACTGATCACTTCCACCATGCTGGTCTGTTCATGTTATATCATCCTAATGAGACAATTACAACCATACAGGACAAACACCATTTGAACCCAAGGCAAGAATTCATATAGTTCTAATTAGCATAAATTAGCATAATTCACACGATAAATTAAACAATCATTCCCATACACTACGTCCATTAATCCCCTTTAGATTTCTTTTGCTTCCAGCCTCAGATCCTGTGAATTGCTTTAAACTGCATCAAAGACTCAATAAATTAAAGGTTTACTATCTAAAGGAAGTGTGTTCTGGGTGAGAAAAGAAATGAATATTTTGGAGAAATAGTGGGTAGAAGGACCTAAAGTGTTGTGGGTTACTTTCTCAAGCTTTAAAATAGGAGTATTTTTGTAATGTTTTTCACCATAAAACTATCAGCATGAGATAGACTGGTCACTAGACACAATGGATTTCCAAAGCACTCATTTACTCTGTGGCATACTGTAGATTTGATGTAGCACAGCCTGCAAGAAGGTGGTTTGAACCAGACAATCTAAGGTCGTGTTTGTCAACTATGTTGGTTGTCACTCATGCTCTCACCAGTAAAGTGGCTGCCAAGCTCCACTGGTTGCATTTAAATGATTTATCGGCCTGTTAAAGCTGTGAGTTGAATCTAATGGGGTGAAATAACACATGAAATCTCTCATGAATGCAGAAGAAGCTATTCTGCTTTTCTGGCTTATCTGACACTCAGCAGGTCGTTCTGCTGAATCACTGGAAGCTCCACAGAGAAGATCACTTCATTTAGTTTGGTTGAAACGTAAATTTTCTCTTGATGTGACACAGAAACACCTGCTGTATGGATGTATCACAGACACATTTTTGATAGAACGTTGGGTTAATGAGGTCTTGCTGTAAGCATGTATGGAGATTCCCTGCAGCTGTTCGGCACAACTCCAAACACTAAAACACAAGGAACACCTGGAAATGTAGAACAGACTCTGTGAATAATGCATTTTTGAGCCTGCACATGCAGTTTTTAGTGCATTCCCACTAAACCAAACAGCCTCATTTGGGGCATGTAGTCAGCCCTTAACACAACGGGGAGAGGTCTTTGCATGCCTTCCATAAAAAGGGAGAGACAGATTTCAAGTTGTAAAGAGAACAGTCAGTTTCAATTTGAGGTATTATGCTTTTGTGGAGAAATAATTTTGTTACATTTTGTTAGCTCAGAAATATGATTTCCGCCGTTAAAGCTTACACTTTTTTTTTTCCATTTTTGACACTTTGAATGTCCATTCCTCCCTCCCCATTTTGTCCTGCTCATGGACGACAGCGTAAATCTAGTTTATAAAGTGCATCAAGTAAGCAAAGCTATCACATATTCTTTTATAGTCTTATTTTGGTGCATTTACAATAAAATTACATTTCATGTTAATGGGGAGGGACTGAGCGTGGGCAGACTTAGTGCATGAAAATGTTTCCTTCTTATATTATTATGTGGGCATGATTGAGAACAAAAGGCGTGAACCTACTTGGCATTCACATTGTGTCTGAATCCTGGGTGGGAGAGCTAGCAAAAAGCTCAAACATGCTATAATGAAAAAAAAAAAAAAAAAACACATTAGGTATGTTTTTGATGTGGAGAAATCTTCAGACATGGTCGAAACCTCCAAAAAGTTTACTTTTGCATAAAACCTTGTGTTAACATGGTCCGTTTTAGTTCCAAGGAAAAGGTCTATAGTAGTATTAGTATTGTTGTGGAACTAATAAGTTCCAGTCATTTCAAATGCATTTCGATTAGCTTTTCAATCATCTTGACCTTATGTTTATTTAGATTGGAGTAAAAATATGTCCTGGGCAAAAGATCTTCCTAGAGAAAAGGGAGATCAGATGGCTTTGTCAGCCTTCCTTTGCAACAGCATAAAGGGTTATACGTAATCATTAGAGATCCTTATTATTGA
Source organism: Neostethus bicornis (assembly GCA_902685375.1). NCBI lineage: Eukaryota > Metazoa > Chordata > Actinopteri > Atheriniformes > Phallostethidae > Neostethus > Neostethus bicornis. The sequence continues at coordinate 9,763,136 of LR738558.1, read as the reverse complement.
CCATCACATACTCAACTGCCTGAGAAACTGGACAACCAAATTCTAGAGACCTAATTCCTTAAATCGACTGTGACTTGAAAACCACTGATTTACAAAGTTCACTAAAACTTAGTGGGTCTTTGAGAATTCTTTGTGTAAACTAACCAGTCTTAAGTCATGTTTAACTGTCACTTCTGTACACTAACCAACAAATCGGGTGCCACTTGGTGTACATTCCAATGATCGACATGTTTGGCGGAAAGCTGAGAATAAATGTTATTGAAGATGAATGACTTAAAAAAAAAATTACCTCACAATAAAAAATCCCCAAAGCTGATCCATTTGTTGGCCTTTAGCCTTAAGATGTCTTTCTAATATTTATTTTGAGTATCAACTAGTTTCCCTGCAGCAAATCTACATATCATGAATAAACTTGGACATGTGACATTTACCGGTGCATGTTGTCCACGAGTATGCAGGAATTCTCACTTCATTGGTCCAAAAATGCTTGTTGGGTTAAATTGGGTCTAAATTCTTCCCAGGATTAAACATGAAAGGTTGTTTGTCTCCCTACATTGAACTGACAACCTGTCAAGGGCATGCTCTGTCTCTCACCTGGTCGCTATGTGTGTACGTTCAAAGCACCATAACTCAATATGACTGTGGATGTTAAATGTGTGTTTCATGCATGCCTGGTTATCACGGTTGGCGTGTTGAACATCTGCTTCTAGTCCTTATCCTTTAAATGTGAGTGGGAGGTTTTACTCCATTTGTGGCTTATTTGATTTATTTATTAAGTTATTTCAGCTTTTATTTTCCTCTTGGGGTTTCTTAATAGAAAAATGGTTGTTTTCCAATTTTTCCCTCCTGTGCTTTGTGCCTTATGACTTGTTATAATATCAACCTTTTTTCTTAAAAAAGAATTTGATGCTAAAAAGAGCTTTTAAATTGGACTTTTTCTTATATCCTGCATTCACAGAACAGCACTGGTGATTATGATGGTTTAGACTTCTGTTGCTGTTCTGTGAGACACTTAACACCATATTTATTATTTACCTACTCCTCATTCATAAATTGTGATGGTTGGGGTTGGACATGTGGCCACAGCTGCCCTGGGGGAGACTGAGAAACACGGAAGCCAATGAACATCTCTGACCACCACTGAAACATTCATAAACTAGCAATGCCAACACAGGGGGCAAGAAATGGGGAAGTGTTGCCCAAGGACACAGTGACAGATGTCTGTGAAAGGAGGAATTGAACTGCCAACCTTCCAGTCAGATGATAGCAGACTTTATCATTCAAGCTCTCCTGTGTTTCATTTTTGTATAAAGAGACGTTTTTCTATCAGGCTCATATATTTTTTTTATGTACTATATACTATTTTTAAAATTTCCAAGTTAAAGTTTTCTGATTTTTAGCTCACTTTCATTTTGATCACGTTTTGAGGTTAAGAAATGAGCTAAGCTGTGCAGCTGTGGAGCTTCGGATAAATATATATATATTTTTTTGAATTACTCTATTCATCCCTCACCGGGGAAATTTGTTTGCTGCACTCCTTACACCGCAGCAGGCTGCCCTTCAACGGCGCCAATGGTGGGAGAAGTGGGGGTTAGGTGTCTTCTCCAAGGACCCTAGACGTGCTCTCCGTGGGACGCGAACCCGCGACCTTCCGGTCCGCGGGCGAACGCGCTAAAAGTTCATTCAACCAACACCAGGTTTTCCAAGACCACCTGATCATATCGATCTTACACATGGACCAAATAGTGGTGCTACTACAAACCAGATCACAAAAAAGCCAAAAAATAGAGACAAAAAGTTTAAGAAGGATCCACAAATTAAGTTAAATAGGTCAAGCTTTTTGTCTTTATAATGAAATTAAACTTGCAGAAGGCAGAGAGTCGATTAAATAGCACACAGTAAAGAAAATGAGAAAAAATATAAAAACATATAATCTTAGGAAGAAATATAATACTCCTACTGCCTCCTTCTGTCAATCTCCCACTTCTTATCAGCATACACTGTCTCCATCTCCGTTTGGCTTCTGGATGCAGGGATTATTTTGCATTCCTGTCCTCACTTCGCCATCTGCTTCATAACAAGGAAAGTGAGAACTAATTAACAGGCCGATAGTCAGACCCTGAGAAAATAAAGGAGAAAGTGAGTTGAAGAGGAAAACTAATCAGAGCTTTTGAAACTGTCTTTTTCTCTGTCCACCAGGGCAATAAAATCTCTCTCATCCTGCTTTACTTTCTTTTTACAAACAATTTTTATTTTATTTCTGAAAAATACACACTCAAAATGTGGTGCAGGATTTTTTTTTTTTTTTTGCTGACATTAAATTTTTCCTTTGATTAACTTTCCTTTCTGTGATTTTCTTTTCATGCTTCCAGTTTGATTAAAATGGTCTTTTCTCCCTTAACTTAAAATCTTAAAAATGTTCACTGTTAGTTTCTTTTTCCATGTCTGTGGTCATGTGCTTTGTCGATCGCATCTAACAGTACATCAGACACTGTGTTATAAAATCTTTCTTTTTGCTGCTTTTTTTCATCTATGCTTTTTAGACTTGATTCAGTTCCAGTTGTTTACAATGTTAAGAGTCCAATAAAACTTACACACAAAAACAAGATGCCATTTTCCTCTGACTTTATTGTTCTTTTCTTCCGTCTTCAATCTCTATTTGTTCTTGTCAACCTTTCCCCGGCTCTCATTCTTTAGATTTTTTTCTTTCCGTTTCTTCTTTTGCTTTTGTTATTGTCTAGGTTTTGTATTTAACATCCACCACACACTTCCTACATTTTTTTACGCTTTGTACATCTCTACTTTTATGTGTTTCACTATTAGTTTTTGCCATTTGACATAGTTTTGTGTGTAATTGTGCATCATGTGTTTTCACTAAAGTCCGCATCATTTTACACCAAAATAAAAAATATGTATTCTGATTTACTCATTTTAAACAGTCTGCCCTGAAACCATCTGGAAAATGCGTTTATCAAAATCATGGCAGGTACAAACAGGCGCGCTAAGGAAAACACACCGTGATGTTGTGCTTCTCTAATGGAGTGATAACATCCAACTTTCACTGCAAAAGTAGTAAATGGTTTGAATTTCAAAGCTCAGTTAGAAGATGGGATTTGCTAGCTGAAGTCATTGGAAGATGAAAGAGGAAATGGAAGAGAGGATGAAAGGAGTTGGAAATAAAAGAAATGTAATTAAATAGGTTACTGAATTTTACATATTTTCTGCCTTGTAATCAGCGGTGATGCTGTTGTTCATTCAGCACTGATCTTCTCTCTTCTGCCCTCCTTTCTTCTCCTGCTGCCTCCGCTCCACCTCCTTTCACTCCTCTTCTTTCTGTTCTTTTTAGCTAGGCCGAATCCAATCTCTTCCTTCCTCCTACTTTTCCCACTCGTTTTTTTAATGCTTGCATCCTTTTCTTTTCATCCTTTAGCACACTCCGACCCTTCTACTTCCTCTTCATACTTCTATTTCACCCAAGTATGTGAATTAATGTGCCACTTTGTGCTCATTTCTCAATTTCTTCCCCTCTTCTGATTCTTAAGGCTCGACTAGGATACTATCTTAACCCCCCTGCTTGCTTGGCATATTTTCTTATATTGTTCTCTCCTATTTTCTCATCTCATGTGGACACAACAAGCTGCTTTTCTGCTTCGCATGCTTTCTTCTTTTCTTTCCCTTTGTCTCCCACTTTTGGTTTTGGGCACACAGCCACTCTCTTCTCCCTTGCTAATGAACTCTGAGCGAAACGACTAAAAATGATATGCAATTAGTGCTCTGCTTTCATGGTTTGTGTGCCCGCATGAAAAACTTGGGCAAAGTTTTGTGAGCTTTTTGCGTGTAAATATATGTGCGTATACTGAACTGTTAGGTTGTGAGTCATTCGTCTCATGCATGGTGAACACCAGGGTTCGTCCACTGTGCAGGTATATTCAAGTTTAAATAAGCTATTGTTGCTGAAATTTAATTAGATTAGAATGAGGACGATTAGAATGAGAATGAACAGGGATTCATTAGGACGTTTTTAAAGAAAAAAAAAAAATAGCTCAAGGCAAACATGTATGTGACAGATTTAGCTGTGGAAGTTACTTTCCAACTGTAAGTCTTTCTCTTTAAGGTCACAGAAAAATGGAATAACCTCTGTTTACTGATGCGCCTTTATTAAAACCCCCGTAACATTTCAGTACCAAACAAATATACTTTTAAGCATCTCTATCAGTTAATCTATGTTGGTCCAGTTTATTTTGGATATGTACAACTCTGAGGTTGTGTTCCTTCTTAGGAAGCTACCAGGTGGGTGGAGCATAATATAGAAGAATAGATGGAACACTTTCAGCTGTCAAACCCATGCCTAATACTGTCAAATTTTTAGTATGGATTTGAGTAATGTAAAAGAAGAAGCCAGTCTTATTTTGCCAAGATGATTGTTCCAGTTTTGCCAGCTTTGTTCGGTTAGTCCTGGCGAAAGTTTAAATGTAACCACTATGTCAGAGGTGTATTTTAGTCCAAAATGACAAAGAAGCTTGTGAAGAATCAGAGCTCTTTTTAAGTATATATTTCAAGCAATAAGAACAAGTCAAAACGTTAGAACAGAACTAATCTAATCATACTTTCACAAACAGCAGGTTCCATTGTTGTAGTATGAAAAAAAACCCATGCTTTAGCTTTTTTAGACCTAATTTAGACAAACTACCCTTAATCCTGATGATGGTAAAAGATTGTAAAAAGAAAGCTCGGATCTGTCCCCACGATAAGCTATCTAGATATTGCTTAGAATATCTACAGTATATCGAAGATATCTATTAGGTTGACGACCCCCTCGAAAACGAGATGTCGCATTAGCAGAGGAGAGGAGGCTTATCCTCCTAATAAAAAATAAAATGATAATTAAAAAAGAAAAATCTAACCTAGGTTGTAAGTTTCAGTGAAATATACTCAGACAACTTCTCTATGTTTCTGTGGTCCAAAGATGACTATTTCTGTCTTGTCTGTGTTTAGCTGTAGAAAGCTGTTCATCACAAACACATTAATCTGCTGAATGTAGGGACCATGTATAATCACTTGTCGTCCGCACGATAGAAATTCGTCATCTTCAGAATTATAATAGGATACATTACTTCTGCTTATTTGGCCATGTAAGGAGGGAACATTAGTGGTACCAGAATAGACCCTGAGGCACCCCACATGTCAAAATAGACAGACAAATTTGACAGTTACATATTTGGATATGGAAACATTGAGATCTCAATCAGCCGAGCTTCATGTAACATTTAAAGGGATGACTAAGCCAGCTCAAACTATATACATCATCAAAGAAAAGTTTAGCCCTAATCTTTTTGCTACAAATTTATTTCTAATCTGTGTGTGAAATTTTCTGGTATAAAGAACTAGTCAATCTGCACGTACATTTTTAAAATGGTCTAAAGGAAAGTGAGAACTGTGTGTGTTACAGGTGCTCCCCTTTCTGTCGCATAGCACTGAATTTTACACCGTCTCATCTGATCTTAGCGATGGCAATCTGGTTTGATCATAGCTCAGAATAGATAAGGTTATTCATCTGAATAGAATTGCATTTTAATTAAACCTTCACTCACTCGGAGCTGGCCTGCAGTAATTCTGTAATGAACAGTCTCCGAAGTGGATGTAAATTCTTTCCCTTGAAATGCATAAATGGTCCTTGTACAGGAGCATGCTGTCTTATGTGATCTGAAAACTGCACCATATCCATCACCCATTAGCATGCGTAATAGTGAAATCCTGTCACGAAGAGCAACTTGCAGGTTGGCAATTCTACTCGAGGTTAAAATGTACTCGCAAGAACAAAAGTAAGACATCACTGTGTGCTGATGTAACATGAGGCAACAAAACTGGGACAAATTTAACAATACCATGAATACTCAAAGGGTAACTTTTATGAGAGAAGAAAATGAAACTGCACAGGGTCTGTTTTACTAAAACACAATATCTACTTTGTGCCCAAGAAGATATAAAGGCCTGAAAACCAGTCTAATGTACATGAGAAAATTGTGTTTTAACGAACTGGCTGAGAAGAAAATCACTCTCCTCCTTTACTAAAGGCTGTGTGCTCACTGTCGTGGCATTTTGGCCACTGTGCAGCAGAATTGGGGATTGCATAACACAGAGATGCACTTATTAATTCCTTTACAAAATAAGACTAAATATAACAGGAAGATAATTTGATATTATAATCTTAAAACAAATGAGACTGTTTCTTAAGTGGACTTCTACAAAATGACTTGGTTTATTAGATGAAGGACCAAATTAAGGGGGAAAAAATGAGTTTGAAGTGACTGCCATAAAAGCACTGCATTATGAGCGTCAAACTTAACATTTTACCATAGTATCGCTGTGACTAATTATTGATGATGACATAAGCCACAGGTAGCATCACCAAACTGATGGGTTTTGTCTTCAGCAAGTTGCGCAGATTATTGGATTATTAATAAATAAATGAGCGACTGAATGATAAAATCAACGAAAGCATGAATAACTGAGCACCTTGAAATAAATTAATTAGCACATTATTTTTGCAGATTATTGCTGGCTACAGCATGTGATGTCACACAAATGTAATGAAATGCTAAAAACGTGGTTAGGGATAACTTTCCTTTATATCAAGTTGAAGTGCAATTTAGCGCTTAAGTGTGATTCTCTGCGTAATGGCTCTAAGAAAAATACACTTTTTAGAAGATTTGGATTCAAGTTTCCAGTTATGTGTTGTTATGTGGTCATTGACATACATGGTGTCGTGTTGATCCATAACCTTCTTGTTTGTTTGGAACCCAAAATAGTACTATCTGTTTGTGCAGCGTTGGCTGTGGCTAAAAAAGCCGATGCAAAGATGCAACTCCTACCACACTTGCTGTAAATGTGATAGGTGGTACTGTATGTGTCATGGAGGAGCAATGGCAAATTGACTTTTTTTTTTGCTGTTCCCGGGCCTTTGTGGCCTTGCACTGGATCTCTCTGTTCTGCTCGGCCTGCTTGATACTGATTTTGACAGTTCCACACCACCTATAGTGGTCAGAGGTCACTGACTCGAGATCTGCTGCATTAATGTTGCACAACTTCAGATCCCTTTTGCAGGCATCTTTGTGCCGCAGGGCAGGTCGTCCAGTTGGCCGCATTCCTGTGGCGAGCTCCCCATAGAGAATGTCCTTTGGCACATCCTCTAAAATTTTCTAGCCGTTCGACAAGCCGTTTCCCCCTCTCCTCCACAGGGCGTCTGTCTCCTAACTGCTGTCACATAGTGATGTCATGTTCATAAACATTATGGAACATTTCTGAAAGTAGGCAAAAGCAACATATGTAAGTAGACCTGCGACATGTTGAAAAATCAACCACAACAAAGTTTATTGAGCATGTAATCAATTTTAATCAATTGACTGCAAGTTGTGATTTTTATACATCTAAAAACTGCATTACAGCTTTATTTTTTCTTGTGTTAGTTTGTTGTGTGAGTGGCATTTAATTACCAGCACTGGCCCAAAACACATCAACCCTTTACTGTGCGTGATCCTTGAAATGACTGCACAATATGAATCCAGACTGATAAGGATCAGTCACAATTTTATTTTAATTTAGCACTTACAACATATTCTGCCCATAAAAAAGAAGGCTTATATAAATGGTAATAGCCTACATCAGCTTACATATGTGGGCATTAAAGCAGTGAAATCTTTCCAATTACTGTTGATGCCATGCCAAGCTGTCACTATATCTGCCATAAGGCTGAGTGTGTTTGACCATTAGGTCCCAGCTTAGTGCAAGTAGTGTATTTGCTCTGGTGGATGAACAGTATTTCCATGATGGTCCTGACCTGAACTTAAAAGGCTTTTCTTCATCTTTGAAGTTGCTAAACGGAGTTCAGGCTAGTTTAGATTCTTGCCAAAAGCATTAAAAGTGATTTGTTTTGGTGTCCTTTAAAGTTGGGCTTTAAGACCTTGATATAAAAAAATACATTTTCCTTCTACAAATTTGGACTTAGTCATATTTTAACTTTTTTTTTTTGTTTTGTTTTTTTTACTTTTGGTGCAATGGTGTGTTGCAGGTTTAATATTTTAGATAGATCGACTCACAGAGTGCTTAATAAAAATTCTTTTCATACATCCTTTGTTACCCTGGGAGGGATTAACACTATTCATTTTCCCACAAAGGCAGTGTAATTACTGCTATTAAACCAAGCTCATGGTTATGTGAAGGTAGCCCATACTAATTGGGCTTCTGTAAGGTTTTACATTTTAGTGCATACTTACTTTTCAGATACGCTTAACTGAACTCAGTTGATGACAAATCAAATACAAGATGTCTGCAGGCACATCAGTAACCTGACATAATCTTGTTGTATTACTGCTGCTGATGCCACTGTCGAATACAGTATGGCCATGAGGTAAAGATGGGAATGAACTGAAATACTGTAGATGCTGTGATACCTTTGACATGGTGTGACAGTGTGACATTAACAGTGGTCAGATTATGTCTATCATTTTGTTCAGTCAGTATTTCGTTCAATCGTATGTTTCTTTTGACCATAATCAAAATCAGAATGCTTTTATTGCCATGTCAATGAAGAATATCAGAGACTAGGAACTTGCTTTGATACAGGTGTGCAAAAATATAAAAATAATACAAAATAAAATAAATAAAAATAATTTTAACAAAACTAGGAGTGCTCAGAAGAAAAAGTAAAAGTAGTGTAATGTCATAGAAAATAGTAGAAAATAATAAAGATAGTAAATTGACAAGAGGGAAGTGACTAAGAGATTTGGGGATCCAGGTTATAAAGCATTCATTAGTCCAACGGCAGAAGAGAAGAACCTGTTTTTGTGGCGGGATGTTCTGGTCCGAAGTATGATAAGTATGAAAATTAATAAGCAAAATTGAATATCAAAATATAGATTTGAAGTTCTTATATTTTCTGCTAGCTTTGGGTATCAGTAGAATTTTAACAATTCCAATTCCGTCATAGTTGTCGAAATGAGCTTCTTCTTCATTGTGGCTGGGCTTTCACTCAGAGAAATGTGAGGAGCTCTGCAAACCGGGAGGAGCTCGGAGTAGAGCTGTTGCTCCTCTGGATCAAGAGAAGCCAGATGGTGTGGTTCGGGCATCTGGTTCGGATGCCTCCTGAATGCCTCGCTGGTGAGGAGTTATGGGCACGTCGCACCAGGAAGAGACCCAGAGGCAGAACCCAGATTTTCTGGAGAGACTAAGACTCGCAGCTGGCTAATAAACGCCTCTGGATCCTCTCAGGTGAGCTGGAAGATGCAGTTCGGGTGAGAGAAGCTTGGGCTTTCCATCTGAGGTTGTTACCCCGCGATCCGGCCCCAGATAGGTGGAAGACTGATTCCTTATTTTGTTTAGGTTTTCCAACATTTCACTTTCTTTTGAAAATAAATTATTAAAAAAAGTAATTTTGAAAGATCTGCTATCCAATTGTCCTTCTGAACGAGTCTTTTGACTAAAGGGTTTGAATCAAGATGATGCTAGACTACTATTTAAAACAGATCCTGAGTGATTAGAGTAAAAAAATCTAGTGTAATGCTACATAAACAATGACATTTTTCACACTCATTTTGGTCAAGACACTAAACAATATCTTATGTGTTGTAATAGCAGAAGTGTTTTAATTCCTCTTTCTGTCATTTTGGTTTTTTACTGACAGACAGTGGTCAAATACATATTACTTTGTATGCCAAACTCATATTTATATTATTACCCTTCCTAAAGCTGCTAAGTAAAGCTAATAGCTCAAAATATATCTGATCAAGCTGTAAAGCTTTACTCCATTTTTTTTCCACATAAGTCTCAAGTCCCTTATATCTGAAAGTACCTGCCTCTGCCTGTGTATGGATGTTTCTGGTCAGTCCCAATCACCAGCTCTGGGTAATCCTCCTCATTCCACGACACTGAATTTTGCCTGCAGTAACTACTAGCAGTATTTTCTGGCATCCCACTACAGATAAGCATGTCCACTTACTGTGGTGAAACCCTTTCTGACTTAGGGCGAATTGGCCTCCTCCGTTTGTATGTAATTTAGTCATGTTATGGACATTAACATGATGCAAGGCTCTACTTTTGCATCAAGGGACAGATGTTGCTGCTGGGGTTATTATTGGTATGATTTGTATTTGTATCCAAACATTTTCATAAAGCCTCCAGAGCCCATGTTCATATATTGTGACCATATGTTTTCAAAGTGGAATTATGCAAGAAGGAAACATAAAAAGTAGGACATACATAATTTACAATAAGTATGTAATATGTTGTCGCTACTTTATGACTCTCTAGTGTTATATGCATAGTAACATAGTTCTTCCATTAGAGAAAACAAATTTGATGCTTAAGGCTTTTTCTAAGGACTTTTAGATTTAAGGGCTTTTTTAAAATGACATTTTTCTGTCGCTATTGAAAAATGTGATAAATTACTCCCACAGTTTAGAGCAGTGATATTTTTTGTTTAGACCCTCATTTTTTAAAAAAATGTTTATACATCCAACAAAGTAGTTGGGTGTTAAACAGTGGAAGATTTAATTATAAATGCACTAGTTTCTCGTTGGATAAATTATCAACCACCTTTACAAGGTTAACAAATAGAAGCACAATGTTTTTCAAAACCTTTAACAAGGTGATTTCCCATTCGTACCTTTCCTATATTGAAGTTTTTGTACTTTAAAAAAAACTTGCATTAATGAAATTACATTCAACACAATGTATAAAATTCAAAAACATTGTCATTCTTGCTGTTTTTTTTAAATGACTAGTTTCGCCTCTTAAGTTAAAAGCAAATAAAAAGCCAGGAAGTTTCGCAACACACTCATCAATATGCAGCATTTCTGGAGAAGATGATCTATTTTTCAAAAATGAAAAAGAATAAAAACTAATGGAAATTGTAAAGATAGTAGTATCATTCAAAATAAAGGTCAGAATCTCAAATTTGCAAAGAAAAATACTGCTTTGAGAAAGTCAAGTTGAGTTCTTTGTCTTACCTACCTCGATACACCAAGTTTGTCCAGACTTCGTGTCTTTTAGTTTTTGAATTAAATATATGCATTAAACTTCACAAGGTCATCCCGATTAACCTGCTGAGTCTCGAGTGAGCTTTACATTTAAATAAATGCATAGAGATGAGTCAAACTTGATAAGATTTATAGCTCAGAGAGATGGAAGAAAATAAAAGTTCACGTTGTTGAAATTCAAATTTCTATTGACACAACATCAGAAAGAAATACATGTCATGTAAAAAAAGCATGTTCAGTCCACATAGTTTAGCATATGTTTGCTACATGTAAAAAAATCAGTGTCTTCTGTTAAATTAGGACTTCCAAAAAAAATATTTTGTCATTAATGAGATAGAAAAAACTTCATTATTGCCTTCACACTCGCCATAAAACCTCTTTAACTCATCACCTTCTTTTTGGAACAGTGTGGATCTGGTGCATGCTCAGCTGCACGTCTGCGAGGGCCGCAGCCTGCCAGAACTCGGCCTCAAACAAGAAAAAATCAAGGTGAACGGCTGTGCTATCCAGTGTAGGGTGACAACTGAAGACCCGGCCAGAGGTTTCCAGCCAGACACTGGAAGGATTGAGGTAAGCATCAATGTAACATGTTTTATTAGGCTTTTTTGTTTGTGAACAGCTTCCTCCTCCAAACCTCCACACTCAAATTAATTTAAACAATCCCTTTATCGATAGATGAGGAATATGCATTGATTGGTTTTGGTTTAAACTGCATATATGAATTAGTCAAGCAACATGACAACATAAACAATGTGTTGCAAGTATCTCACACAGTTCATGATTAATTCTTGCTGAGATCCACACTCATAAATTGAAACTTTAGAATTGGCAACAAAGTTGCGGTTGTGTAAAATGTACATGTACAGTATTATGTTATAAAACCATATCTGTAGCAAGCATGAGATGGGATATGTACATGTTGTCTATTCCAGCATGACACGTTACTCCTAGAGTTTTTGCTGTGTGTTGAGGTCCTTTCAGCATTTTTTGTCAGTTTTTGTGAAGTGTGGAGCACTGTTTAGCTCCATGGGGAGAATAGCTGTGACTTTCATTGTTGGTGTTCACACATGAGGAGGCTCGGTGGTCATTATGAGTGTGCATCCACCCATAGCGTTACATTCTCTCAATACACCTCTGCAGTGCATTCACATTCACACCCCTCCTCACATTTTCCACATCAATCCACATAATGACATATTAAAGAGAATTTTGGAAAAAAGAAAGTATTCAGGTCCTTTTCTCAGCTTTGACTTGAAGCAGTGATTTCAGTTTCGTGTCTTCTGAGGCATGATGTGACAGGCTTTGTATGACTGGATTTTGGGGATTTTCTGCTTTTATTTCTTAGATCTTGTCGAGTTCGGTCAAGTCGAATTGTCGCTTTTATTCTCACGTCCCATCAGACACTTTTGATTGAATTAAAGATAGATGTTTGACTCACAAACGGAATAATCTTCTGGAGCTTCTTTTGAGCTGGTCTGGTTGTGGCGTTTGGGCCGTTATGCTATTTTATAGTTATTTATTGGGAAAGTCTGAAATCTTTTAGACTTTACATCAACAACTTTGAATTAGGTTTGTTATGAAAGCAACCAATCCTTAATAAATAATTCAACTATCTAAACTGCATAAAGTCTGAAACAGTGACTGGTTTTAAATTTTTAAAAGGTGCCATTTACTTTTTTGTTCATGCAGAAAATTTTTCTTTTCCGAGGTTTATTTGTCTTTACATTGTTAATGGTGTTGTTTCTCTTCTAGTCATAATGTGTAGAATAGAGTTTAGCCTTTTAAACTTTACTATAATTCTACAAAACACCCTTTTTTTAATAGTATAACATCAATTAAAGTACAGCAAGTAAAGCCTGCTTCAACTTTGCTTTCTTTTCATTACCAAGGACTAGCCTCCGTCTGGTAACTTTTGAAATAAAACTATTTGTGACTTGTTGTGGGTGTTGTGAACAAAATGCCTGATGACTTGGCACAGCAATTTTTGACTTCTTGGATGTGATTGAATTTGCTTTGCACTGTTGGCTTTCCAATTAAACACATCAGCTGTCTCTTGGTTCTGATCAAGGGGAAAATGAATGGTTATGTCGAACACATGGATTTATTTAAATTGAAATTTGAGTCTATTAATTCCTCTCCCAGCGGCACTTGTTTTAGTTTATTAGCGGTTTATGTGGCTCACTGATCCGACCCAATCTAACCTGTCTCTTTCAATTCATTCAGATGAATATTTTTTCAATCTAAAAAAGTGCTTTTGTCTTATATTGAATTAGTTACAAAGATTTTAAATCAACTAACCCGGAAAAAAAGATATGCTGTCTAAATTAGATGTTGACAGTTTCATTTCCTTTGTTTTTAATTGTCATTGCAAAGTAAAAACAGATAAATTAAGAAGTTTTGGGCGACCTTTTTTTACTTTCGTGGACTTTATAAATTGAATCTCGTTTTTCATTTTAGCTTCACTTGCAAAGTACAAATTTAGATTCTATCTTACCACTTGTCCTGAAACACTCTAGATATTTCACATATCCTTATCAATCCTTCAAAAGCACTTTTCTTTGCCTCCAGACGAATTTTAATCTCCGTTTTTGGCTCTATTCCTTTTCTTCCTCACTTTCACCGTTTTCTCTTTCCCCGCCCACATTAATTTCCCTGCGCTATAGCACAAGAACACACTGCAAACACAAGTTAACGTCGACACAACCTGCCATCAGCTTGTAGCATAAACAGAGCAAAACACAACACAGAAGAGCTTCCCACATTCATAGAAGAAGCAACACAGCTGGAATGGGAAAAGAGGTCCCTTCCTCTGCTCTCCCACACTCAGAGCACCCAAAGCAACTTGTGTAATTGGCTTTGGAAAATGAAGACGGATTAAATCCTGAAGTCTTTTCTGAGCTCAAACATACCCCTCTCTCCCAAAAATCTCCAAGAAGCAAATTGGCTTCATTCAGCAGATTTTTCGTAAGGCTGTGGTGCATCAGGCTTCTGCTCTGTGTGGTGATGGCTATGTGGAAAATGCTGCCACTTGTTCACCGTATTCAATTCTACGAAATAACTGCTGTGTGACAAGCAGGAGAAGGCCGAAGTTTCACACCGTGCTTGTGAGGATATTTCCTCCATAAAGAACCAAAATCAGCTTTCCTCCGTGCACTCATAGTGTGAAACAATTTTCAATCGGAGAAAAGCTTCGAGTGATGGAAAGGATGGGAGAGGAAAGATATTGGGTGTTAGTTCGTGGGGAGGGATAGAAAAAAGATACAATAAGCAGGAATGGGAGGGCACAACGTGTTTCCTATGGTATAAAGATTGAACAGGTGGAAAGTAATTTCAGGAGTAGCTCTTACATTTTTAGTAGTAAAAACAAAGAAAAAAAGTGAAAGAAATAATGTGAAGCCAATATATATATATATATATATATATATATATATAGTATATATATATTGTATATATATTGTATATATAAATATTTTTAAACTAAACTTTTTTAAGTTTAAGTTCCGTTTCATTGTCTTCTGCTTATCTGGGGCTGGATCGCAGGGCAAACAGCCCCCAGATGGCAAACGTAGCCTTTGCTCAGCCGGGAGAATCCTGAGGTGTTCCCTGGCCAGCTTTGAGACAGTCTCCTCAGTGGGTCCGAGGCCTGCGTCTGGGTCTCCTCCTGGTGGGACGTACCCAAAACAGTGTGGCTCAGACCCAGAGAAGCAACTAAGCTCTACTCCGAGCTCCTCCCTGACTTTATCTCTGAGTGAGAGCCCAGCCATCCTGTGGAAGAAGCTCGTTTCATCCGCTTGTATCCACAATCTTGTTCTTTCGGTCACCACCCAAAGCTGTAAACCGTAGGTGAGGTTTTTGCCTTTTGGCTCAGCTCTAAGTTTAAATTAGATTTCAAATAGAAGCACTACTTTAAGTAAAACTTTAAGTTCTGATGCATAGCTCAGAAAGGCAACACAGTTCAAACTTTTGATTTTTTTTTTTAGGTTAGGAGAATGAATAAATTAATAATAACCTCTTCAGCATTGATTGCCCCTCCGCCCCCCTCAAATATCAGATAAAAAAAACAAAAACAAAAAAACATTTTGCATCTTTCTGTAATCCTGTAATTTAATGCTTAGTTTATTTTTGGGTGGAAAAAAAGAGTTTACTCAATAACTTTAATATAATTCAAGACTAAAATGATTCATAATAAAAGTAATTTGTCATCATGTATTTCCAAGTTTTAAACAAACATGCTGACAAAGCATTTTTTTAAAGTAGGGCAGCATGTTCCCTATTTATCGTCTAGTGTTTCCTCAGCATTTAAATGAATGTTGATGTGCATAAAAAAAG
Source organism: Neostethus bicornis (assembly GCA_902685375.1). Lineage (NCBI taxonomy): Eukaryota > Metazoa > Chordata > Actinopteri > Atheriniformes > Phallostethidae > Neostethus > Neostethus bicornis. The sequence continues at coordinate 9,747,774 of LR738558.1, read as the reverse complement.
ATATTCATGCTTAAACTCATTGTTTGGAATAACTGATTGCTAAAATACAGGTGTTTGTGGGTTAAAAAATGAGAAAGTGATGTTATAGTGTGAGGGGAACGCCTACAACCAGAGATAACAGACAGGGATAAACTTTTTGCTTTAGTAACAAAAGGACTGAGGGAAAGCAGGTGCATAAAAGCAGCACCTTTATATTTATTATCCAACTTTATTGGCAACTTGTCTCGTTCAATGTATCCGGCGGCCTTTTTCCCCAAATAAACTGCACGATCAGTTTAGCTGGCTCAGATTGTGAAGGTGATTCCGGGAAGCACAGGTGGATGGTTTTTATTCCCGCTGTGTGATAAGTGAATGATGATGAAAATTTACTGAAGCACGTTACTCTGGTAAAGAGGAGCTGCGGCTTTGTTGTTCACACTACGGGAAGCGATAAAAGCACGAATTATATTGCCTTTTTCCACTGGTACTGAAGAAATGATTTTATCTGATAGTAGAGTACCTGCTTAAAGGGATCACTCTCCATTTACCTGCTTATCTATCACCATCCATATCTAGATCCAAATAAATCACTCAATCATGATCCAAGGAGAGGAAAGCAGAGGGAAGCTGATTTTGGTGTGGGTTTTTTTGCTCCTAAGTATTCATGTTATTCATTTATAACTTTCACTCATTTTTGCCTTGCCAAAAAAGACTCTTTTCTTTTTTCGAGCCTGTTTCATCAACTCCCATCTTTTTGTTTCCTGACTTAACATCACACCAGTGTTTTTCTTTCCTCTGATTTCCCTCCTTCTTGCCCTACCTTCTGTCACTATGAAAAGATGGCGACTAACGAGGCCAAATCCGACTGTTTTTGTCTCCTCCTAATGCCCCTATTATTCCACCCCCCACCGCTATTCAACTGCTCATCTGTACAAATTTGAGGATCAGAAAAGAGGTACAATCATTTCCAAACTTGATCTACAAATACATTTTTTCTTTTGCTCGACGTGTCATTCACTACCGCTCTAATCTGGCTTGAATTCAGACTCCTGCCTTGACAAACATCTTTTACTTGTTTGTTTCTTTTACTGGAACACATTTGCATGTGTCAGTTAGTGGATTAAAGACATATTTCACAATGCCGCCGTATGTATGGTTGTGGAAGTCGCTCTAAATGCGTCTCATCCCTCCGACTTGTTTGAAAATAGGTTGAGTCCTAATTAAAGGAAATGTTTGCTTTGCTCGTCATCAGAAATGTATCTAAATTCCCACCAACATCCTGCACCCCACACTGTTACCCCCCTCATCGGCAGATTCTTAGCCATTATGTTTAATTTTCCTCACCGTCATTAAGAAATCTGTCAGTCAAAGTAATCAGTAGGGAACAGCTGGAGTTGCTTTGGTTTAAGTACAAGTCTGCTTATAAATGTTAGAACTTAAATTTTTGTGCTGATTTTAATTCAATGTTGGTTTCTTTGATTCATCCCATTGAAATTTATAAAAAATATATATAATATTACTCAGAAATGCATGTAGCAGCTAATTTACTTGCACAAAATGACTCCCGAACACCTTGCTGGTGAGGCGATTCGGACACGTTCTGTCGGTATGAGACCCAGAGGCAGACCACGGACCCGCTGGAGAGATCATGTCTCACAGCTGGGGAACAACTTAGGATCCTCCTGGGCAAGTTGGAGGATGCAGCCGGGGTGAGAGAAGCCTTGGTTTCCTGTCTGAGGCTGTTGCCCCTGCAACCCGGCCCCAGATAAGCGGAAGACAACGGAACGGAAACTAGCAATAGCTAGAGTAATACCTACACCTTTAGTTCTTGTTGGAATGGAATAATGAGTAATTACACATTTAAAGTTATAACTAAATGTTCACATTAGTATTATAAGTTACGAAACATGTTCACGAAGATGAACGTTTCTTTACAAAAACATACTCTAAGATTACTAACATGGTACAGCGCTTACTCTGAAGAAAGAAACCTTAAAGTACCAACATCTCACTCTGATCATCCAACCTTTCACAACTGTTTTTAATCTCAAGTCAAACTATCAATCATCTACTTGTTTTTTGCTTTTAACCAACTTATTCTTTTTAGGCTACTTTTTATATCGATTCACCAAATGACTCAGCAACTTGAAGGAAATAAACTTTTCTGTGTCATCTAATAAAACAAGGCTTTTAAAATGTATTTGAGCTTCTAAATAAACTCTAACCTCTTACATCTCATTGAACAATTAAAGCATTTCGTTGAGATGCAGTAATGAGGGGAAATGGTTGTGTTAAATATTACTTCATTAAATTCTATTCCAGTGCTATCATGCATGTGGCTGATGATTAAATATGCCAAATTAAATAAGCTGTGTACTGATTTCACGGCTTCATGACTTAATGCTAAAAAAATGAAAAAAGGAGGAAAAAAGAAATCATTCCTAAACCTTCGAACATGGAAGTCGTAAATATCTGATGAGGGTCACATAACGTTCACGTAACCCTGACAGCGAACTAGTTGTTAAAAAACTAGATACACCTGCCTTGTGGAGGTCAAACCACCAGTACTGCTATGGACACACACATCCAGCCACACACACTCATACAGCTACACATGCACTCAAAAAGCCACAGAGAGTGTAATTTTCAAAAGAAATGATCTTTGACTTTGAGAAGGTTACACTCAGAGTTCTTCCTGCATGAGCTGACTTATTCATGCAGAGTGGGTCTCTGTTGAGCTGGTCTAAGAATGAGAAGGCATTTGTGTCATATTTGTACTCTCTGCATAAACAAAACATCAAACAGAAGTCGTGCCCTCTATAACGGTATTCAAACTGATTGGGACTGTGCCAGGCAGCTGTTTTCCATGATGTGCTTATCTATAATGCAGACGTGCATTATAGAAATTCCATTGCTCAATTTTATTGCTCTAGTATGTAATCTAGTTTAAAGATTATATTGATCTGAATGCATGTGTTGTTTACACAGTTTAGTGTATTTGGCTTTAGGGCTGATTAACAGAAACTGGATTTTTTTTTCTCGATTTACAAGTCGATCTACGTTCCAACCCTCACCTATGGTCACCAGCTGTGGGTGGTGACCGAAAGAATGAGATTGCGGGTACAAGCGGCCGAAATGAGCTTCCTCCGCAGGGTGGCTGGGCTCTCACTCAGAGATCGGGTGAGGAGCTCTGCCATCCGGGAGGAGCTCGGTGTTGAGCCGCTCCTCCTCCAGGTCGAGAGGAGCCAGATGGGGTGGTTCGGGCATCTGGTCAGGATGCCCCCCGAGCGCCTCGCAGGCGAGGTGTTTTGGGCATGTCCCAGCGGGAGGAGATCAAGGGGCAGACCCCGGACCCGCTGGAGAGACTGTCTTACGGCTGGCCGGGGAACGACTTGGGATCCTTCCGGGTGAGCTGGAGGATGCAGCCGGGGAGAGAGAGGCCTGGGCTACCCGTTTGAGGCTCAAGCGGAAGATGACGGAACGGAACGGATTTTTTTTTTTTTATTGATGGTGTCAAAGATGGATTATATGTTTATGCTGCAGATAAATATCCAAAACTTTCTATGGTAGGTTTGATTCCTCCTGGTTGTTTACAACCTATTAAACTGTTAAAGAGTAAAGTTTCTTATGTATAGTGTTAACAATATCTTATGTCTGTGGTAATAATAACATTGATATTAACAATAACAGATAATTAATAACACAGCAGATCTTGAGTCAGTGACCTCTGACCGCTCTAAGTGGCGTGCAACTGTCAAAATCAGTATAAACAGGCTTACAAGAACAGAGAGATCCAGCACGAGACCACAGAGACCCAGAAACAGCAAAAACGTCAGTCTGCCACTACCCCACCTTTTACTCATACTGCCTATCACATTTGCAACAAGTGTGGTTGGAGTTGCAGCTCAGAGCCGACGCTGCTCAGACTGATAAGTATCCAGCTGCAGACTCCATTGTTAGAGACAGAAGGATACCAACAAAATTGAACAATGTTTCTTACAAAAGATCTTCGGCAAATGATCTGCTCTCCAGGTGTGTTTATCAATCCGATGACGGGTCCGATGAAAGCTACTGATTCATGGATAACTTTTCTGCTGCGACATATCGCTGCTTTTCATTTTACAGCTGATTCAGGACTCTATTTCACTGTGAACGGTGTGAATTATCAGGTTGTGCTGATAAGAAATATAAAAACTTGATGGTTTAAATAAGAAATTTCTTAACAAAACATAAGGTGGAAAGAAAATAAAAAAACAAACAAAATATATAAAAAACAATTGCCTTAGATTTTAATTAGAAAAAAATCAAGATTTACCAAAACTATAAGTATATATGTATGTCTTTATATACTGTATTTGTATATTTCTATAAATATACAACATTATTCTCTAAGAAGAAATATAATGAAAGCAATTTTTACACCAGGTAAGGAAAGCTTAAATAAACCCCAAATATTTCAATGGTGCTAAATTGTAGATAATAATGAGATGAAACAACCCTATTGTTTGGCCATAAACAGCTTATAAATGACAGTGTGTGTATGTTTTTTATTTTAGATGAAACCTCGTTAGAGAAACCTTAAAAAGGTTGCGAGGTATGTTATTTATTTACAGAAAATTACATTTTAAAAAGTCACAAATACCTAGATATTTCACAAGGACTGAGAAAAGTTAATTGTTTCAGCCCTGTCATTGGCTTTTAAGTAAGAGTCAATAGTAACCTGGAGTTCTTCGTTAGTGCAGCTGATTCAGGAGAAATTTATCTGCACAAAAACACCAATGCTTTGACAAAAAAGAAGAAGAAGAGAATGATGTTGCTTTCAATTTTTCTTTTCTCAGCTTTACTTCACCTCGCTGAAGGTGGATCCGAATATTCCGATCAATAAAAGCGATCTCTTGAATCATTGCAACACACCTTTTTTATTTTCTGTGAAACAGAAGAACTTTCTTTATTTCAGAAGAAAATCAATGATTAGGTTCTTTATTTTGTGGAATATTGACGACAGGCTGAATAATTCCCGCTGGCAAATTGATCTGCTGCAGAAGATGGAGTAACTCTTTAGTAAAGCTCCTTCAATGGATAGTGAAATCCTTAAAGTTTAATATTTTTAAAAAATATTTCTCAAAGAATGGAAAAAACCCCTCCAAAACACTCATGTCATTTTTTTTTCTTACTCAGTATGGAGCAAAAACCAACTGTGCCTGCGGCAAAATCTATGACCACATGCTCGGTCTTCTACATGCATTCCAGATACTTTAATTAAGTAGGAATTTTTCCATTATTTTGCTCTCAGAAACTCACTGCAACCGTGCACAAAGAAATTGAGCAGCACTTTTGGAAGTGTTTTTCATATCATAACATGAAGACCCAAAGGCGCATAAAATAAAATTTGAATTATTTCCATCCACAAATATTTAATTTATTTCTGTATAAATATATATCAGTATGGATAGAAAATGTGCACCCTTGTTCTAAATTCCAGCGACTTGCAGTGTTGAACATATGACAACAATCTCCCTTTTTTTTTTCAAACGTCTGAGCTTTATCTTGGATCCAAGACAACAGAAATGAAGCATGGTTGTGTCAACTTTATGCTTTTGGGGTGAAACTGAGAACTTAGTTAGGGTGGAGGGACTTATGAACAATTCCAAATAACAATCTTTTGACCCAAACCTTCGACTTTCTGATTGAAAGCTAAAGATGGACCTGAAGCACATGTCTTAATCCAACATGTACTGGTTTCAGCCAAGTTCCAAACCTGGATTCATGTGAATATTTGCTGAGCAATCTGAGGAGTAGCTCCGGACAGGACACGTCAGGATGTGACAAGCTCAACACAAAACATGATTATTGTCTAGCAGTTACAGGGTTTGCAGTTGTGTTATTTGAAGTTTTTCATGCTTTTTTTGTCCCTTTTGTTTCTTGATCACGTTACAGGTATAAAAGTCGCAAAATTATTTACATTGGTAACATTTTTTTTGGCATCAGCAAACACCTGGCATTTGACCTAGCGTCTTAAACCTTTTCCTTCTACCCGTGTGTCTTTCCTCAGTTTGCTACAATAACTTTTTTCTTAGGTGATTTCCATCCGCTTGCTAATCATGTTTTTGAATTTCTTCCTTTGGGAGCTCTGAAATGCAGGTGTACCGTAACAGATCCCAGTCTATTAGTGTCAATAGGAAAAGTTTCCTGCTGTGGACTACCTTTCTCCTCGTCATTCAGATTGTTTTCCCTTCACTTTCATAACTCTGCTCATTTATCTTTCAACTTGTATTTTCTATCCTTCTCTCATCATCTTCCTTCTATTTTTTTCCTCTCACTTGTTTTCTTTCTAGTTATTCTTCACTCTGTCATTTCTCATCTTTCCCCCATGCTTTCCCGTTCCTTCACTCTGTCTACATGCATTTTTCTCATCTTCCATAATATTTCTTACATCTTACCTTTTTTTCATTCCCTCCACTGTTTTTGTCTCTATTTTTCTTAGTTATCTTTTCTTACTGGCTTCTATCTCACGCTCTGTTTTGCACCTCATCTCTTGTGCAACCAAATTGTTTTTGCACGTCCTTCTCTTTTCTCCCGTGTTCAATTTTTATTTTTTCATTCTTAACACAATTTTCCATTGCTTCCTTTTTCACTCCCCCCTCCTTTTTCATTTATTTGTGCTTCTTCTTTTTGACTCTCCTTACATCTTTCCTTCCCATTCTTCTCCCTTTCATTACTTCCATAGAAATCTTCTCCTGATTCATTGCTTGTTAGAACCTCATCCCTCCGCTCTCTCCTCCACCCCCAAACAATTTGTTTATTTCTAAATCGGATTCCCTCCATACCTCCTTCCCTATTCCCTCTACACCTGGTGCCCTGCATTTGTATGGAACATACCTGCTTGCGGTTTTCTTTTTTTTTTTCTGTCCTTTATTCTCCTATTCATCATTCTCTCCCTCCTCTTGTCACTTCCACACAATGGAGAGAAAAAACAGACATGATACATATGTTCCGGAGGAATATGTGGCATTTGTGTGTAAGGCTCTAAACCTGAAATACATCACTGAGTTTTCATGTCAGCACAACTATATTCCCTCTTCTTTTTTTTGTAAGTATTTTGTACACAGTGAATGAATAGGCTGAACATTTGAGGACAATATTCTATATTGTGTAGCTTTATTTATTTGGTTATACTTATTACTCTTCATCAAAGCAGAAACTATACAGCTGAGCAAACTGGCCAAAAGTCTATTTTGATTGATTCGGTAGATAAAGTCAATACATATCTTTTGACGTAGACGTCAGTAACATTGCTAAATCAAATAATTTACCAATGCTAGCACACCCTGCTGGCGGTGAAGTTCTGTGATTTGTCTTCTTCTTTCGGCATTTCCCTTTGGGGGTCGCTCCAGCAAGTTAGTTTCTTCCATCTAACCCTATCTGCTACATCCTCTTCGGTCACGCCAACCATCTTCATGTCTTCCTTCGCTGTATCCATGAACATTATCTTTGGTCTTCTCCTAGGCCTCTTTCCTGGTGGTTCCAAACCCAGCATCCTTCTGCCGATGTACTCTCTCTCTCCTCTGAACATGTCCAAACCATCTCTCAAACTTTATCTCCAAAACCACTAACATGTGCTGTTCCGCTGATATACTCATTTCTAATACTATTCATCCTGGTCACTCCCAGAGAGATTCTCAGCATCTTCATCTCTGCTACCTCCATCTCTGTTTTTCGTCTTTTCCTCAGTGCCACTGTCTCTAGACCAAACAGCTTGGCCGGTCTCACTATGGTTATGTACACTTTCTGTTTCATTTTAGCTGAAACTCTTCTGTCACACATCACACCTGATACTTTTCTCCACCCGTTCCACTCTGCCTACACACACTTCTTCAGTTCTTTTCCACACTCTTCATTGCTCTGGACTGTTGATCCAAAGTACTTAAAATCTTCCACCTTTTTTATCTTTTCTCCCTGTAACCTCATTTTTCCTTTTCGATCTCTCTCATCCATATATATCTCTGTCATATGTAATATTTATAAAAGCGACATATTTTTTTTAAAAGAGCTTCCATTTCAATGTGATTTCAACAATTGTCAATTCAATATGTGTCAGTTGTTGCTGTTAATGTTCCACTTTGTCACATTTTAGCTGCTGGCTTGTGGTTACATATGCTAGTGTTAGCAACAGCGCTTTTGCGAAGCTAAGCAAAGGAAATTTCTCCCATACTATTAGGATTGTGCTTTTAACTTCTTACTGGGTAAAAGTTTTAAATCTTTCTTACCCTGAATGAGTGCAATGTTTTCTAAACTAATAGAAAACCGGAAGTAAACACTTCTCGAATACCCTAGTTTTCTATTGTGAGTTGTCACTGACTCTTTCGGCTGTTTTGTTCAATAACAGACAGCTATTGCCTGTAAATAGGTAAACTTAGCTTATTCGTGCTTGTGGAAGACAATATAAGAATCATAAACGATACATATATTTTTAACTAGATATTATTGCACAATTTATCTGTTGACATTACATAAAATTAGAAACACAAATCAAACAAATGACTTTGATTTAATGCCCAATTCTGTGATAGAATGGAGAATAAACCATTGACGTTGCTCGACAGCTTAAATCAATTGTGCTCTGAATTCAACCTCTTAAAGGTGTTAGTCACAAATACTAGCCAAGATGAGGATCCATTTAAATCACAATGTATCCAAGTTCAAAATAATTTAGTGAATCTTTCCTTTGAATTTTGTTTCCGTCTGCTGGCTATGAAGAACTAATAGAAAATACAAATATTTGGACTTATGGAAATGCGGGATAAGTCCTGCAATCATAAATGGGTGGGCATTCCATTAATGTAAAGTTGTTGGAAATAAATCTTTTTATCTATTGGCATGACACATTTTGCGTTTGTATTAAGTATTAATGGTACAATTACTTCAAAATCTAAAGTGAATAGAACTAATTTGTACTCAAGTCAGAGATGGCCTGGGTGTTTTCTGCAAGAGCAAACTAACCAACCTGGCATGTACAAAGCCATTTCCTCGTGAGACTCATTTTAGTTTTACTGATGTTCTTTTGTGAGGCAGAATGAAAACGCCAGCCTAATCGCAACACAAATCTGACCTCGTTTCTCAGACAAAACGGCAACTTTTAATTGGCGAAAGTGACAACAGCAACATGTTTCCTCAGAGGAAGTGGCTACTAAGCTGAATTGGAAGGCAAGGAACTCTGTGCATGCTAATAGCAAAACAGTGAATTAAAGATGGGTCTTTGGATTGTTTTCAGTAGTGGCCACCTTATAAGTCTCCTGCGTCCTTCACTGGTCGAGTACAAGAATGATGTGCTCGGGTATGGCTACGCTTCCTAAAGATTGTCTTTGTCTGATATTGGAATTATGATGCAGAGCTTGTATTTGTCTGAAAAACTGCACAAAGAATGTTGGTCTTCCTCATGTCTTTGAGGGGCAAAAAAAATATTGAAAAGGTAATAATTTGTGCGGCAATTGTAGTCCACTAGGAAAGGCGTGTTTCAGATGGATCCCTATCTCCCCAGATCACATAATGGTACTAATATATTTTTATTGAATGTATTGCTACACAAACGAAGGATACTGCGGTGTGTAGGTTTTTAGTCTTCCATGCTGTCTATCCACACCTCATTTTCATCCCATTCTCATTTTTTGTTACTTCCTCATTTGTCCTCTTAGCAGTCTCCCCCTCACACATCTTTCTTCTCCCTCCTGACTCTCAATTCCTCAACTCATTCCCTGCTCATCTTTATTCCGACTCTCATCTTGTACATTTTACTCTTTTTTTTGCATCTCCTTTCATCTCATCTCCCCCTATTTTTCTTGTCTTTTGACATGCAGTGCAACTAAGAGGTTTCGCTGAATGTGTCCTACATACCCGATGTCTAGCATTCTTCGGTTTGCATCCTCCTTGCGTCTAATGTGGTGTTACCAGTTTTAACACACCCGAGTGTGTTCCCTTGAGTGTGTCTGATGGTGTGTTTACAGGTCGAGGTTTGTGCATCTGAATCTTTGAGTTTTGTTCTTGTTTCTGTGTGTTTTGTGTGTGCGTGACAGTAAGAGAGCAAGCGAGAAGGGCTTTATCAGCTTTTGCAGATGGCCCCAGCTTCTCATCCATCGTTCCAGTGAAATGAAGAGTCCTCTGAAGAGAGGGAGGCAGGGAAGAAAGGAACGGACAGAAAGACAGGAGAGAGGGTGAAGGGGGATGACTCACAGAGCGAAGGAGCGGAGGGGAAGAGAGCGAGTCATGGTTGGAAACCTCGAGAGGTGACGAGACGACGTGTTGAAAAGATGGAGAGATTCAGAGGAGCAATGGAGCGAGAGCACCAGAAAAAGCTTTTAACGCAAAATGCTGTGAGGCTGATGTTGGCTCAGAACATCGGGGCTTCAGACTTACAGCCATGATTTGAAACCAAGTTTTTGATATTGCACCAATAAGCCAATCCGACTTGCCAGCTTTAAATGACACTCCGCCTGTTTGTGCTCTCCTCCAACTCTGCTCCAGCAAGTGGATTTTTTTTTTTTTCTGCTCAACGCCAGGCTGCATGAAGGCCAGGATGCATAGCTAGAGGTGTGCAAGTGCATTTGTGTGTGACAGAAAGCCTGTATTAAAGAGAGGCTCTAAAAATGGCTGCAGGATAAGGAGTGTTTACGATGCAGTGCCTCCGAGGAAGAAAATAAACAGAGGAGAGCTAGGGATAATCTAAAAAAATACACGAGGACAGATGAGGTGAAGGAACCAAGGAGCTGCGAATGAAAGACGACTCTAAAAGTAGACATTAAACAGTCGGCAAGTAAAGCAAACAGACTTTGGTCTGCTCTGGGAGGATAAGCAGCAGAAGGGAAGAAAGATTGTTGACCTGGTCGAGCAAATACGAATGACATGGAAAGTTAAGTGACTGAAAGAAAAGAATTTATTTTCATTTTCCAATTCACTCGAGGAAGTAAGAAAAAAAAGGGAAAAAGGAATTATGTGTAAGCATCCTGTCCTTTTCGATTATCTCTATGCTAAGCAGCAAAATGTCACTTCCCGCTGACTTTTTTTTTTTGTATTATAAGAGACAACTGCCTCATTCAGGGATGCAAAAATGGGATGGCTGTAGAAAGTGCATCTGTGTTTAAACTGACAATTTTGTGCAGAATAAATTGGGTTTCACTATTTATCTAATTTTAATATTTTTTTTTCTAAAAGTTAATGAGGTGCGACTGAGTTCTTTTCTTTTAGAATGAACCGATGTTTTGCATGTTCCAAGTTTTTATTACCTCAACAATAAAAATAAAGAAACTTGAGCTTCTATGAGTTTTTGGGATAACTCAAGAGTTTTAAACCAACTCTAAATGTTTGACCCCCATGTAAATCTGGATTTGAATTATATTTCTTTTAAATTTCTTAAAGCTTAGCAAGCAGGTGTCAAACTTTTTAACGGACTGACTTTTTAAGCTTTAACACTTGTTTGTATTGAATAAGCTTGGGCGGTACCAACTGTTTTAAACTCTCAAACTCAAAACTTACATTTTACCTGAGGACACAGTATTAATGTAACATACAAACAATAATGAGTTGGTACGCTACCAAACTGTTGGGCTCGGGCCTTAATAGTTCAGAAGCTGAATACCTAACTCTCACTGAGACAATGCTGAAGAAATACAAAAAAACCCCGCAAACATATACAGTTTGTTTCATCTTCTGAACCTCTTATCCCTGACAGGCTTACACACACACACACACGCACGCACGCACACACGGGAAATTTGTGCCCTGCATCACACCGCAGCAGGCTGCCATGACGGCGCCAATGGTGGGAGAATGGTGGGTTAGGTGTCTTCTCCAAGGACACTAGATGTGAACTCAGTGAGAATCGAACCTGCGAACTTCCGGTTAACTTCCAGTCGACGGGCGAACACTTTACCACTGAGCCACCGTCTCCCCTAATTTGTAGCGGCCAATAAACCTAACATGTATGTTTTTGGGGAGTGGGAGGAAACTAGAATACCTGGAGAAAACCCACGTATAGACAGGGAGAACATGGAAACTCCACGCAGAAAACACCAGTGTTTCAATCTCCATTCCATCTGGGACTCAAACCCCGACCTTCTTCCTGTGCGGCCACTGTGCATATACTTTACATGTATAACTAAATAATTTAAAATCTGTACAGACATTATTAGTGTATTACATTTTTAATTGGACAATAATGAAAGTTTAAATAAATATCATTGTGAAATCTAGACATTTTTCAGTGTACTTTGGTAGTCTTTAGGTCAGGAGCACCAACTTTTATCAGATTTAATGTATTTTCTTTCCCAGTATAAGTAAGAGAAAAGCCATACATCCTGAGCATTTTGAGATGCCAGGTCTAAGCTTGCATTTTTTTATTAGATGCCAGTTTTACCAATGTCTATCTAAATGAGATTTTAGTCTAGACATTTCATTACTTTCCATCAAACTGCATATCCAGTTAGCTCATTTTAAAATGTTGTACAATTTATTGGACAGAAACAGGGGATGTGTGTGTACATCACTCATCTGACCCAGAGCTGACATGCAAAGACCCTGAACACGCTGTTTCCCCATCTGCTTTTTAATGGTTAGTTTCAACCTTTCAGGCTGTCAGTTTAGCAGGCCACTAGCCTTGAACATTCAAGCAACGATTTTGATTGATGTAGATATCTGAACAAACATAAAAGATGCTGCTGAGGACGTCAGGGGGTCAGGTGGTAACACGATTGGTCAAATGAAAGCATCGCCATGCTGCACTGTTTCTCATAAGAGCTAAAAATTTGTCATCAAACTTCAAAATAGTATTGATTGATGTACAGACCTCCTGCTAATTACAAAACAATGAAAACCGTGTCAGTTGTTTCTACCGGTCTTTTTTTAATTTCAAATCTCCTAGTCCAAAGAAATGTGAAGGACTAAATGTTTCACTCACTCTTGATGCTTAAGAAGGGGGATTTCGGATCAAAGACCAAAGTGATGATTAAATATGGAAGCGTCTACAACCCAGTCCAATTATTAGTTGCATATGTGGGGAATATTAAAAAGCACTGTGCTCCCGTGCATGATGGGAAAAGTCAATGAGAAGGGCAAAGTAAGATGATGAAATTGACATCCAGCAGGAAAAAGATGTTGGAGAAACTTAGGTGTGCAGTTGACTAATCAAATTACACTTCAGAATCTATTTAGCTTTTCTGTACCAATCACTAACAGTCATCTAAACCAAATGAGTTATAAATGATGTCAGTGTGCAGAAGCAGCAGCTTGTTTCACAGAAATATCTGTAGAAGTTGAATGAAAAAGATCTCCTGCCACCTTTAAATATGCTTGACTCAAGCTAAAGCTGTGATTGAGGTTTTTATTTAATTATTAATTAATTTCTAAATGTCTAAAGGATAATGAACTTTACCTGTTGACACTGGATGGAAGTCTACTGGAAATCAATTATCTTTGCTTTCGGTTGATTGCCTACTAAAGTTCAAATGGCAAACACACATTCATAATTTATTTGAGCCATTTTAATTAATTAGTGAAAGGCAGACATATATTCGTGTTTTGACTGTGTTTCCTCATACGTTTCACCAGACAGTCGAGTCGTTACAGTACTGTAATATTACAAAAAAATTAAAGTTCTGCAAACAAATCACATTGATTATTTGATATGTGATTTGATGTTTTGGTTTAAGCCCTGCAGCAGTAACATTTGTTTTCTTTCTTCAAATTACCCCCTTTGGCTTACATATTCATATTCTTCCTTCAGCCTTTCCCTGCAAGTTTAACCTGTATAATGTAGTAGCCGCAGGCTCTTGGATTGCCAAGTGCCCATTCTTCATCAGAAATGTGTTTTCTCTCCACTGCTCAACTGGTGTACCATTAAAAAAAACAGCAGCACTTCTCTTGTTGTTTCACTTTCCTAAACATGTAATTTTATCTTACAGTGTTGAAGAAATTGATGGACTTGCAATAAATAGATGACTGTGATTGCATCCATATTTAAATGGATGTTTTGTGTCAAATAGCCCGATGCAGCCAGGAAACAACCACCTGGAAGGTGGAATCTTTGGAATGGAAGACGTGTGCAGACTGCTATAGTGTACCGGAACATGCAGGCGGAAAGTAAAATTCCTCTTCTATTGGGAGTCACAAGAAAGTGAAATTGTCCTTCAAGTAGATGTGCTAGTTTTCTTCAAGCAGGATTTACAAGCCGTATAGTTCCAACATAGCGTAGCCTCCAGCAGTCGTGTGAAAATGTGCATGCAAAATCTCATGGTCAAGTCTCTCACCAAAAACACAGAAAATGACAGGCTGTAACGCTAGTTTAGGGAGGAAATGAAGCATATGGAGTAAGAAGATGCTATTATTTACGCTTGTTACATAGGATTGTAATAAGTTGTCAAAACCTGGACGGCACTAACATCAATTTGGTTGAAAAAAACCAGTAACATTAAAGTGTGGAAAAACTGCTTTTTGTTTAACTGGTTCTGTAAAGAAGACATTGATGGACTGCTCGTTTCACACTCAGCCTTTTGATAACGCCCTGTACGAATTAATCCACACCTCAATTTGCATTTATGGTTCACAATAAATGTATTTACTTGATAAACTTACTGGTGGTAAAAAAGAAGAAAATATTTTACCAACTAACAAAACATTGTTTTAATTAGCGTTTCTCGAAACAAATGTTTTGCTAGCTTTAGCTGTTGCATGGGGGAGATTGAGGACCTTTGGCACAGCAGATTAAATTCTTATTGGTTGAAGCAAAAGCATAATTTCTGTTTACTTTGTGTTGGCAGAATGATTGTGAAAACCTGCAGGGGAAATCTGCTGATTTTGGCACCACCTGGCAATGAAGAACCTCTGAAATGCTCTAAAGTCAATGCACGTTACATCAAAGTGACCATCTGAAATTTGTAAAAAGGGTTGCATAAATTATATTTCTAGTCAAAATGTAAATACCAGCATGTGATTCATATATTTACGGCCATCAGAGAAGGCATTGAAAGCTCTGATCACTCTCCACTTAAGGCTTTTTTTTCTTATTGTTGTGTTGCTTTGTTCCAAAAAGGCTTTCCTGATCATAACACTTGCAACAGTAAAGGCTCCTTTTTTCTTCGGAGATTAGTAAATTTTCAAGCGGTTTAAACAGCATACAGCTATATTTGTCTGCACTGAATAAAATGGCTTGACGTTGATTTGATATTCTTTTATGAGACAGTTGTGCACCCGTGCTAGTGTCTGACCAAAGCTGGACACAATCCAGTGTGATGATGTTGGACTTTGCTGACGGCAGCTGATGTCTGTGCTGCGAAGCTTTATGGCCAGTGTGCAATAATAGCTTGGCTGAGTGGTGACATGTGAGCGTTAATGCAGCTGAAGCTGCTGGCTATGAAATCACTAAACTGACACTAACATACAATTTAACACATGAACAATTACCAACTGCTGAGCCACAAAAAAAATCACACCAAGCTGAGCACTAGCATTTAATAAGCACTCTTGTACATTTTCAGAAAATTAGGAAAATCCAGACTGCATCACACCAGATGATGGTAGTTAGCGTATTTACTGTAAAACACGTTCTGATCTTGGGGAACATGTGGCTTCTGTGCAGCTGCTGTACCTCTAGGCAGCCTGGAAGCAGAACCAGTCTCTGTTGGTTATCAATCAGCAAATTAAATACAAATTTCAACTCATTTTTAAAAGAAATAATAATGGCATAATAATCACATTTTTATGCATATTAGCATAGGAGCTTCCTGGTGTTATCTTTTAAAAAGCGCACAAATTTTTTGAAATAACATTTAAGCCCGAAGCAAAATTGTGTTCAGCTGGATGTCTCAGATGTGCTCGAGTGGGATTTCTGGAGTTAGCTGAATGGGATAGTGAAGCAACCGTCTGCTGTGAAAATACTTCTTTATTCAAAGACCAGATTTAACTTTGTGAATAAATTAATAACCTGAATGTTCTGTCATGACATCCTCAGACGCAGAAGTTATTGTATGTTCATAAATTAGGTTTCGCGTGTCTTTTGCGTGACTATCTTTAAATAAAATAATCTTTTTCAGTGTGTTGATTCACCTTCCTTAACCCAGCCTTTGAAGGTCTATTCTCTCACTTTCAAATAGACTGGTTTTGCTCTCTACTGGAAGAAATACACAGACGGCTCAGTGTTAGCTGTCTTATTTTTATTGTGTGTGATCGAGTGCAAATCAGGGTGAGTCAGCATAGAGATTTGATTTCCCCTGCAGTACTGTCGACACTGTTGTCCTGCTCAGATTGCTCCTTCAGTTTTGAAACAAACTGGTGTGGGTAGATGAGTGGAATTTAGAGTGGTGTGTGTTTACACTCACAAAATCTTGCATTACACTGGAATAGATTACGTTGGCGCTCAGTAATGCAAACATAATTTCCTTTTTACGGTTTGTCTTTGTTGAGAAGTTCGAAGAACACATCCAGCAGTAATAAATGGTTTTTCATGCGAGTCACATCCACACCATACCGAGATGGTGTCTTGAAACGCTGTTAATAAACCCTGCGTATAGTACAGAGAAACAGAAGAGTGAGGGTCAGCAGAGACCAGCAAGTGGAGAGGGGAAATGAAGAGAGGAGAGAAGTGAGCGAATACTTGGTGGATTTTGAGCAGACACAGGACAGCTTTCCTCTTCTCGCTTTTTCTCTGCAGTTCTGCCATCTGCCCAGTGTGCAATTAATTATCCCACATCCTCAGACATGGCGAGCTGATGGTGTGACACAGCCTGTGTGTTAGTGTTGCACCAGTGTGTTTTCGTGCATTTTAATTTACCAGTCAAATATTTGTTTGAGCATGCAAAACTGTTGTTTTTCTAATAAGTGTTAGTCTGAGTCTCTCTGCTCCCGTTTTTTTTTTTTTTACGTGGCGTAGGAAATGAACCACATGTTCGTGCATGTTGACATCTAACACGTTTTTTTTTGTTGAGCATTGTGTTTCCGACTAGTCAGTTCGTTTGGCAGCCAAACATTGCTGATATCTTTAATTAGCAGCATGTCCCATATGGTCTTCCAAACGAGATGAATGGATGAAGTGAAAAAATCTGTGTTTATAATTTACAGAAACTTTTTTCCAATATGTGAAGCTTTTAGATTTTCTTATATATCTGTATGTTGTGTGAAAAGGTTAAACTCAGATCTTGAAAGTAGTTATCGCAAAGAGAACATTTAATATGTTTTCACTACTGTCAAGACAAGAATGCGTAACTTGGTGCGATTGCATATTCCAGCAGAAAAAAAAGGAACGGTTAGACTGAAAAACAACTCTTTATAAGCTATTGTGTTATGTGAATAAGCTTGTTGCATAAACTGTATACCTACTGTTGAAACTTATGTGCTGTTAAAAAGCCTCGGCTCGCCACAACAAAAGAGAAACTATTCCTCATACTGCCATGAACTGAGTTGTTGGGTTGTGATTCTCTATTTTGCAAAAGGTTCATGCACAAAGTTAAATCTTTTGTCCTGTGTGTTCATTTTAGGTGGGTTGGTAAAAATAACCCTATCATGTTAAGTCATGTTTTACAGTAAATGTGAAGATAAATGATCACTGATAAAAATATTTATCAGTGATTATCCACCTTTTTAAGTTATATGATGGCACCATTTCATGCCACCAAGTTCCTTTCTCCTGCAACTTGTTTTGCAAAATAAATGAATAAATATTTTGTGTTCATTTCCTCTGACTAGCAGGAAGAATTAGGAGGAATGTGAGGAATGATGCAGCGGCTGGTAATTTCACATGAAGGCACCGGAGGCTTTTGGGCAGCTTTGAGAAATGGATGGATGAAATGAATAAGAAATACTGTGGAGCAGAACGTAATGATGGAGAGAAAGTTTAAAGGATTATGAGTGAAGACTGTAAAGGAAAACAATTTCTTGAGGGTAGTACAGAGATGAAGAATTTTGTCAACCAAGAGATGAAGTTTCGGCAAAAAATCGGTCGACGACAAAAAAAATATAACGTAAAAACTACTGTTGCTAAAGTAGGATAATGTGGTTTGGCAAGTACTTTTGTCCTGAGTGGCCACTCAATGCCGCCTTCAATCAAAATCCACTCAACTGACCAGACTATGACTGAGTGGATGTGCATTACATCTCATACATCTACACACAATTTAAAACAATCCACAGCATCATCACTACTGAGACTTAAATTACAAAGCCCTGAGAAATGCTGCCAATCTACACAACTTTAAATTAAATTGAAGATACTTTATTTCTCCCCAAAGAAAATTTGAGTGCTGCAGTGCTACAATCATACAATGTCACACAACAACATGACTTTTTTTTAAAAGCTGTTGTGTGTGAAAGTTCAAAGATTTGAAAGTGAAAGGTTGAATATTTTGATGGAGGATGGCAGAAATTATTTTCTGTACCGTTCCTCTTAGCAACGGGGTTGCAGGAGTCTGCTGCTGAAGCGCCTCTTGAGATGGACCACAGATTCATGGAATTTGTCGGGTAAAATCTTTACACGCATGTTTTTACTGTCAAAGGGAATATCTAAAACTACACGGCATGGATGTCCAACCACAACACCCATTACATTCAACCAGCAAGTTTCTGTCTAAGTTTCTGTCTCGGGAAGCTTGATGGTGTTTTTCTTTTTTAAAGTTGGACCTCAGCTGTTTTATTTATCTTTATAATCAAATTTAGTACATTTATTCGCAGGCAGGTGGGCCCGTCTAACGATAAGGAATGCTTCATTGCCTTGTTTACTCTAACCATATCAACCAAACACACCATTTGTATTTTTTTGCTACAAAAGAAAAAAAACAGTAAATATGTATGGAGTGTGTAAGGGGAAAAGCAGAGAGGGAACTATAGATGGCTTAAGAAATATTTCCAAGGTGAATAGAGAATACCGAAAGAGGCTGATGAATAGTTTGTCCAAATGTCACAAAGACACCACTGGGATCAGGGGAGAAAGGAGGGGGAAAAAGAATGGTGAAAAGAACCTAGGGACAAAGAAGTGTCACCGAGGGCAGACATAGAGCAAATTCACAGGGTTCATAAAATAATCTGCGGTAGCAAAATAGATCAAGTCATCGGAGTGTTGAGAGAGTAAAGGGCAGTAACAAGGAGAACAGCTTCTATCACCTCGTTATTTGCAGAGAGGTGACGACGAGCTGGGAATAAAGGAGAAAAGAGGAGTGAGTGGGCGAAAACTGTTAAGAAGAGGATAGAAAAAGCATTTAATGTGAGTAGGGAAAGCTGAAAATGAGGGCAGTTATGTTATCCTGCAGACAACGGTAAAGAATAAGTACTTTGTCAAAGTTTTTGTTTGAGATCGGCTTTGAGACGACAGATTGTGCAATGCTAAACAATTAGATGTAGAAGAGATGGTGCAAAACTAGTACAACTATTACTGCTTTTTGGGTGAAAAAATCAAGCAAAGGAGTGCAAAGTGCCAAAAAAGGATTTCAGATGAGCAGGAAGTGAGGGAAGTAATACAAGTAAATAAAGGGAAAGAAATGAAGCAAGGTCTTTGAGGATGCAGATTAAACCATGAGGGAGTGTATGTGTGTGTGATGGGAACTCTGACAGTCACACAGCAGAACTGTGAAAATAACTGCCTCTAGCAGAAAATGAGGGACAGGGGGAAACATGGTAATGAGAGTTTCCTACTTTGGAAAGGAAAGTGTTTGTTGTAATTTCAGAAGAGTGCTTGTTAACATTTAATCAAGATTTCAATATTTTCACTCAATTTAAGTTTGTATTTTACCACCAAAATAGTTTGTGGGAAGTTGTTTGAATTATAGGAATAAAAGACTTTACTCCAATTCAGTGGTTAATTTTTCTAGAAATAGTCACAATGTTGTCTGAAAAGAAGTTATTTTAGAATTCAGCAATTAATTGGCCAAAATGTTTTCATAACTCATGTCATTGTACAAAATAAATAGTCTAGTTTAACTGTGTAAAATAACCTTCTGCTCGAGGTTAATGTATTTCTCTTTTCATACGTTTCATACACTTACATAATTATTTTTTAATCAAAAATGAATTGGACTCTTTCTTTCAGTGTTGATCTGCATTTCAGTAAAATTCTCAGATTTTATTTGTAATACCATCTCACATTTACATTGCACTTTTTCTAAGTAATAAGTTCCATTCTTTAAACTCCAACCAAACTAAACAAAGATCAACACAAGAATAAATGATATACAATTTAAGCTGACGGATAAAATCTAAGCGGTGAAAACCTGGAAGCTGAGAAAGAATAATTGCTCTAATTGTCTTATTACCATCTACAAAGGTTAGTTGTGGCCAATCACAGTTGTGTGGCAGCCATTAGTTTAACCCAGCAGTCCCAGGCTAATGGGCTGTGAACTTGGACATAAAATTACAGAGAAAGCAGCTAATTAGTCACACTTTTTAAACACTAAAAATGCAGAGATGTTAAGTTAAAAAACACATGGGGGTCATTTTATTTGTCGGTACACAATGGACTTGTGTAATTAGAAGTGATTAAGTCATTGGTAACAAAATACATGAATGCAAAAAGAACAATTGAACACACTAAGGTTTTGTTAAATCAAAGGGTGAAAAATAAATGAGTTATTATAAAATTGTTACTACATTTGGAAGAAACTCTGAATGCTACATGTATCCTATTGAGGCGCTCTATTTGGAATTTTTCAGTCGGAATATATTTAAGACAAAATTTTGTGCCTTTGGTAGAAGACAAAAGTTTAACCTTTTCAAAGGTAAAATAGTTGCTACCTGCTTGAAAAGAAGAAATGTGTTGCATCAAATTCTGATGTCAGGAAAATCAATTTTTGTGGAAGGAAAATCGATTAAAAAAAAGGAAAGCTTTTGATGTCTTTGAGTAAAGAGTAACTTTGTACTTTTTGTAAAACGTTCTATTCTGTCGAAGCATCTGCATCAAATATTGAAGGACTGACTTTTATTTTATTTTTGTTTATTTTGAATTACTCTATTCATCCCTCACCGGGGAAATTTGTTTGCTGCACTCCTTAAACCGCAGCAGGCTGCCCTTCAACGGCGCCAATGGTGGGAGAAGTGGGGGCTAGGTGTCTTCTCCAAGGACCCTAGACGTGCTCGTCTAGACGTGCTAGACTTAACAAACAAAGTAACACTATTTTTTAATGCTCACTCACTAAAAAAACATTGCATTATTGTCACCTCCTCCTTCTTCCGGCATTTCCCTTCGGGGGTCGCCACAGCAGGTCAGTTGCAGGTTAGCACACCAACTATCTTCATGTCTTCCTTCACTGTATCCATGAACCTCGTCTTTGGTCTTCCTCTAGTCCTATTTCCTGGTAATTCCAAACCCAGCATCCTTTTGCTGACGTACTCTCTCTCCTCTGCACATGTCCAAACTATCATTATATGTTATCAAAAATAATTGTTTCTTTTATTTTTTAGCCTTGATCATTTAGCATTTAGTGGAAGTCTACTCCCGACCCGTTTTACTTGAACTTGAACTCTTGCAAACCAGAAAAAACAAGTGTGTAAATTTTTTTTAACCCAATGCTTTGGTATTAATGTAGTTTGGGTCCACGCAGTAAGATTGTAACTGTGAGTGAGCATCACCTGAAAGGAGCTTTACGTGTTTGTCTTTATTTTAAAAAGAAAGCTGGCTTCCAGGCAGACAGGGACCTAGTGTTTTTACTTTGTGTCCCCACACAACATGGGTATTATGTTTTAATGAGTTTGGGCTCCAAGGCTAGAGACTCCTATTTATTCACTTTGGCCAGTTGGCAGACATGAACCATGTTTTTAAAAAGAAAATGCCAGCTGAATCTGAAAGCTTTTAAAAAAAATACCCTGCACTAACACACATCTTGGATGTAATTCTTTTGCTCAGGGCAACAGCTACTAGTAGTGTCATTGAAAAAGATGGTGAGGATTAGAAAGAGGAAAGATGAGTAATTCAACATTCTTTGGGGTGAAGCTATTTTGGACAGCTATCATGTAACATGTTAATAGTTTGATCTGCTAATAATTTCATAGTTCGTCATTGCCAATGTTTGTGAAGTCAATTTGTAGCAATATTTGAAGCATAGTGCAGAAAAATAATTCATTATGAGACCATGTGATCACAATGTCCACACTATGAAATGATTTAAAGTGGTTCTGATAACATTTTCACTGTTATCAGAACCACTTTAAATCATTTTAGTGCAGTCTAGTGTAGCGTAATGTAGTTTAGTTAATTTCATTGCACATTAAACTCACTGTGAAACTGTGTCTGTAGATGAAATGATTTAAATGTCCCAACAAGTTCAATAAAATTTGAGATTTAAGCTAATCTGCTTAATCTGCTTAATTTAACTGTTATCAGAACCACTCTAAATCATTTGTGCAGTGTAGTCACTCCACAATCTACCGTCAGAATACTTTTAACTAAAAAGATTGTTATAACATTTTAGCAATTGGAAGCTTAAAAATTCAGTTACGGTAAATGTGGAAAAGTTTACACCTATGTATTTGCTGTAATACACATCCAAAAAAACGAGTTCAGAGTCTGACTTTTTTGTGTTACGGCCCAACAGGTGATTTTAAAAGAATTCACATTATCCTTCACATGCTTATTTTCTCTTTGTTTCCAGTGTGAACACAAGTCTAAACTTAAGTTCAAGTAGTAAGACTGCATTTTTTGTTTTTATTTCTTTTACTCTTTTTACATTTGACCCTGGGGTTGCACGGTGGTGCAGTGGTTAGCACGGTGGCCTCACAGCAAGAAGGTCAGGGTTCAAGTTCAGGAGTGGGGTCGAGACTTGAATAACTGGTCTTTCTGTGTGGAGTTTGCATGTTCTCTTCGTGTATGCATGGGTTTCCTCCAGGTACTGCGGTTTCCTCCCACCCTCCAAAAACATGCATGTAAGGTTGGTTGACTGCTATAACATTGCCCTCAGAAATGAGTGTGTGTGGTCCCGAAATAGACTTGTGACATGTTAAGGGTGTACCCTGCTTCTCGTCTAAAATCAGCCATGGTAGCTCCCCCACCCCAATAACATGAACCTTTATTTTGGTATTCATTTATCTACAAGATTTCTGGAATTATTTTCACTATTTTTGCAATGTGATAAACACATTTTTTTCTATAATGAGTAGTGTAAACTTTTTTTTTCTCCAAAAAAGATCCATGAATGCACAAATCTAAACATTACTGAAGGACATAGTAAACTCTTAAGTCATTTCAATGACCCTTTGAACTGAATCAAGGTTCTGGTAGCTTAAAGAATTTCTCACTTTGCATAAAAAAAATGATCATGAAAAGTGTTAACTGTAAAGCAGGTCTGCTGCTTCTGTTCCTGGTGGTTCACTCACATGGTCAAAACATCATCTTGTGATTTTTTTGTCAACCTAAAATTAAGATAACAAGAGTGTTAAAAGGCCAAAAAAAAGTAAATAAATCAGGATGGGAATTTGTATTGTACACCTCGCATGTTCCGTTAAACCTTGTTCCAATTGTGATCAGAGAAAGAAATTATAGACGCTAAAGTAAAAGGAGGATGTGTTTGATTCATGATGCATCACTGTAGGAGAAGATCAGGACTGTGGCGAACTGATCAAAATGCTTTTGTCCTTGATATGTGCATAAAATACAATCATTCTAACCGCGCTACACGAACAAATAGACAAGAACAAGACACTCCTCACACTCCCAAAGACACACTTATGCATCACATCATCCGTATCCAGCTCCTATTATTCATCACAGGCCTAATTCATTAGTTTCACTGATAGAAATGTACCTCATTAAATCACTGTTCCTTTGAGAGACTGTGTGTGTGTGTGCGGGTAAGCATGATGAGCAGACACAGAGATATGCAGAATGGGTTTTAAGCAAAATTAGGCAGATTTAAAATTATATTTAAAGGTATTAGGCATGCATTTTTTAATCTGTATGTGTGTGTATTGGTGTCGTTGTCCACTCTTGAAAGTTTGAAGACAAGATTGAGATTGCTGATTATGAATTTTTCACCATTTAGGATGGAGGGAAAAAATAAAAACAAGCCCCGTAACAACTAAAGATGCTTGTTTGATCCAAATTTTCCTACTTGGCTGACTAGAGTTGATGCATAAGGAATTGGTTGCGCCAGTAAATACAGTTGGATGCCAAATTAAAAAAGATATTTTAGTAACATAGTTTTAAACATTAATTTAAGTCTCTGTGTTCCAGTGATGAACAATGAATCTGTAAGTAGCCCAGTGAATTCTTACTGAAAATAGAGAAATAGGATAAAATCTTGTTTGAGCCAATGAAAACCAGATTTTTCAACTTGAACAGCACAATTTACTTCGAAGGCGTGCATAGTTTGAAGTAAATAGTTGTTAGTGCATAGTTTGAAGTGCATAGTAACCCAATAGTTACAAAAGTCAAAGGTAAGTGAATTTTAAATTGAGACAGAAATTCTGTGATTTTGGGCTATACAAATAAAATTGAATTGAGTACTGTACATAAATTTAAAAGATTATAATTGGTCTTTTACAAATTGATATTATTCATATATTTTAGTCTGTTCTGTTGTCTTCCACTTGTGCGGGGCTGGGTCGCGGGGGCAACTGCCCCCAGGCTTCTGGCCATGGAGCATCCAGAGGTGTTCCTTAGCCAGCTGTAAGACATACTGTAGCCTCTTCAGCGGCGTCCAGGGTCTGCCCCTCGGTCTGCTCCCATTGGGACGTGCCCGAATCACCTCACCAGTGAGGCATTCAGGAGGTATCCTAACCAGATTCCTGAACCACCCATCTGGCTTCTCTCGACCTGAAGAAGCAACGGGTCTACTCCAAGCTCCTACTGAATGGCAGAGCTCCTCCTTCTATCTCTGATTGAGAGTGCAGCCACCCTGAAGAGGAAGCTCATTTCGATCGCTTGTATCTGCAATCTTGTTCTTTTGGTCAGCACCCACAGCTGGTGACCATAGGTGAGGATTGTAAAGTTAACCGAGTGGTAAATTTTTGAGTGGTAAGAAAAAAACAAACTTTTCAGTTGAATGACACAATATTTTGTTGCCTTGATCTTTTTTTTTCTCCTAAGATATTGTCATTTAGATTTCTTGATTGTTCAGTGGATGTTTGTGAGAGTTTTCAGTCATCAGAGACATTCTTATTGGTCAGCGGAGGCTTTTATCTAGGTTACGGGCAAAACATATTAAAACAATTAATCAACCTGTCACTAGTTTACTTCTCCAATAAGACACCAATCATGTGTGAAGTAGATTAGAAAAGCAATTGTCATAAAGATGTATGTGCACATCGAGAGAGAGAAACTCAATTTATTTTTCAGATGTTTTTTGAGGATAAATAAGTGAAAATGCTGAGTACCCAGGTAAAAATGATAATGGCGTTCATGGTAGTTCAAGAGGAGTGAGGCAGGGATCAAGTTGAAAAGGATTTTGATGTCATTAAGATTCAGAAAGGGCAAATTGGAGGTGAAATTGATGCAAAAGATGTCATGAGCTCAGGGTAAGGTGAATGAAAGACGTAGTGAGGAAAGGAGTTATGAGAGAGGATTAAGTAGGATAAAAGAGTACCTGAGGCGATGGGCAGAATCCAGTGGAAGATGCCGGTTATGAAAGATGTGAAGCTGTTGGGATTTATGGGGATTTCTGCATTCATCACACATACAGTGTGCTGTAATCTTTATTAAAGTCATTAGACAAACCCAATTTAAATAACCCGCAGCTTCTTTTTCCATGTTTTATTGGACTCTGTAAAGTCTGGCTGCCAATGTTGCTTGGCCTGCAACAATGGAATTAGATGAAACAGACCATATTGATTGTTGAATTTCTATGACAGCCAAAGACTTAAAATCTGTAAAAAAAAAAAAAAAAAAAAAAGAAAGAAATTGTAACAACCTACAGGCACAGTGTTGGTCTGTGCCTGAAAACAAATTTCTGAAAAAGAGAAAATACAGGGAAGTTGTGATGAACCCCTGATTAAGGAATTTAATCTGCAGGGTGTCTTTGTAGAAGAGGCAAAAGGGGCAAACCTCCAGCAGACCGTCACATTAATGGTTCTGTCATTTAGTCAAATAAATAATAAATGTTGTGTACTTTCATGCTTTGCAGTGCACTTTCATGACTGTTACCTGACAACCAGCTGGTCTGATAACGCCAGTCTGATTCAGAAATAAATCCTGTCTCCCCTCTGAGTGCTAACAAAGTCTCTTTGGACAAGACAATGAACCCCACAATGCCCCTGATATGTATAGTGTGTGAGTGTGATTGAAGACACCACTTTGTATAACACAGGAGAAGGTCTCTGGAGTGTTTGTGAGAATGTGACGTGAAGTATAAAAGCACTTTGAGTCCATTTGCTATCCTTGTACTTGGATTCAGAGGTTCGGGTGGTCATACACGTGCATATCTGAAAGTTGTTCTAAAAGCTGACAGTAATAGCAGGACACAAAGAGCCTCTGAGAAGAAGAAAGAAGCTTACAGACTTTGATTGGTGCTCTTAAACTATAGACCTTTGTCTCATTTTAGCGACAATTTGTAAACAGTTGTTTTTCTACTTTAGAATTTGTAATTCATTTAATATTTCTTTTATTTTTTTCAAAGAGACTGGTTTTTGGTGATATTGCATAGCATGCATATGAATTCCTCTGCAAAAAAAACTCATGACTACATTTATTCAATTTCACTATTGCTTAAAAAGTTTATTTTACTTTTTCATCAACATTTCACAGGTTTTCAGAAATTTCTGAAATGTCACTTGCTGTCTGAAATCCCCTCTTCCTTGTTTTCAGCTAGGTCATGTACTTGTCGTATCAGGCACGTTTGAGAGGGTTTGCACAAGTTTGTTGCTCCATTGACTAAATCGAAGAAGCCGAATTGGGTATGATTTTTTGTCACCAGTTTTCTGAGCTGTCACCAACAAGTCATACGCTTTGTACCCACATTGCGCTCCCTAGTTTAGTCTCTCCATACTTTTACTCAGAATATACTGGTTCTATTTTTAAACACTCTACTTAAAAACCCAAGTCCCAGATATTTCATTGTTAAAACAGGATATCAGTTGTCTGCCTCTGAACTTTGCTCTTGCTCCATTTTCTCAGCTCCTAAGTCCTCCCTGATTGTGCTAAATTATTGCGAGTTTGTTAGAGTGCTTAAATAACTAGTAAAACTTTCCTGCTGAGTCCTTTTACTGCATGCAAAGTTACTCCAGACTCACTGCTGATTTTTTTTGTCTGAAAGTATTCAGTGTTTTGGAGCTCTCTTTAACTTGACCTTCTGCTTGTTCTGGTGCACCTCAATTCTCGCTTTCAATCTCCATAAACTTATTGGACTAAAATTCTCCCGGTCCGCTCTTGGTTTTCCTTCCCTTTATCTTTTCCATTTTTCTTTTCAACTTCTCGCTGTTTGTGCTCGGCTACCTCGCACCCTGCCTCTGTCTTCTGTCAATTCCCCTTACACCTTTCTTTTCTCCACCTTCAACTTTGCTCTCTTTCTCTGTCTGTCATGTATTTTTAATACCTTCGAGACCTTTGAATCTTTGCCAGTTCAGCTTGGCTTGACAATAAAACGGTTGAACTCTGTCGGGTTTTGTACAGAGGAGGAAGAAAGAGGGTGAGGAAGCAGACTCGAAAGTGTGAGGGTGGTAGAAAGTTCTGTGACTGGGTCGTATTAAAAGAAAAAAAAAATGTCTCTACAGCTTGTGTAATTCTACCTATTTGTGTTTGTTCAATAGGAAACATGCAGTACACCAAAAAAAGTTAGTCTTCTAAAAAAAGTAATAAGTTGAAATGAAAAACTGTATAAGAAGTTTTATCTTCTGAACCATTTATTC